>JAUIMM010000052.1:660000-1860000 GCA_031769625.1 Taudactylus pleione | reverse complement strand
TTGTAATGCACCGTTCTCGTTTTCAGCAATTCCAATTCCTCATACTTCTTATTTTCATAGATCTGTGATTTTATTTTATTTGCTTCTTTGAAAAATTAACACACTTTAGTGCAGTGGTTCCCAAACTGTGCGCCTTGGCATCCTGGGGTGCCTCGGGACATTTGCAGGGGTGCCTCAGGTTGGTGATCCAGCACCAAATCAAATTATTTATGGTCAATGTACTGTAAATATGTGGACAAACAGAAGCACAAACCTGTCCCCACCACATAACTGAGCCTAAAGGTGCCCACACACTAGGCGTTCAGGTCACGATCCGGTATTATGTCCGATTTCTCCCCCTGCAGTTGTGGTCACGATTTGGTGTTAAAAACAATCCAAAATGACCCACGATCTGTTGTGCATCCTATACTATTCCAGTGCATCGTGATAAGATTTTCAGATCTAGAGACTCACGATTAGGACATATTTTACAAGATCTGACGTCCCGATGCATTGGAATCGGGCTGATCGTGTAAAATATTGCCTAGTGTGTGGGTAACTTAAGCATGACAGGTAAGCACAATTTACTACTTCACTACATTTGTTTCTCAATAGCAAACTTTTGGCTTAGGGGTGCCGTGAGAACAAAGCTGATACTCTAGGGCGCCATGATTCAAAAAAGTTGGGGAACCACTGCTTTAGTGATTAGAATGTCCTTCGGGTTTACTTTACAGTCAAAACTTTAGTTTTGATTCTTTTTTATATAAGAACCTTCACTCTTTGCTTAAACTAAATGCACCTCAAAAGGTGTTCTATAACATTCTTCTGTCAAAGGAAGTGTAACCTCAAATATGTTCTGTTAGAATTTGTTCCCACACAGGGGTAACGAGAAAGGGGGTCTCAGATACAAGGTATGCGTGGGCCTGCTAATAGGGAGAAACCATGTACACTCAAGATAGTGTGTGACCCCCCCACAGAGGGGGTCCAGTATTCGCAACTAGGCCTGTCCACGTCCCCACGTGCTTGGACAACCCCTCCTAATGTACCGGGGCCTGAATCTCCTATGGTGGCCATTAAACGGTCACAATTCTTTTTGGATCTATATACTACTTCTACAAGGTCTTTCCTGAGTGAAACATATGCAGTAGGAGAATGTTTGACTTAGGACAGACTTGAGCCAGTGACCCCTCCCCACGCTTTCCAACCCCGCCGAAGGGCTCCCATTGTGGGAGACTGACAGAAGGGGCAGCAGGAAGGTGCTGCCGGGTAAGTATAGGGGGAGGAGAGACTCCTCAACTTGGCGAACCGGCGAATGGAGTCTGCAGTAAGCTAGTATAGTTATAATTATATGCTTATGTACACGCTATGACTTAGGGAATTGTCACTATTTAGCTTGCACTTTTTTTGTTAGAGAACCCATAAATAACTGGTTACCCATCAATGATACTGTAATTTAAATCCAATGATGGCACATACATCCCTTGTCAAGCCACCAAGGTAATTGTATTATAAAATAATTATCATATAAGCTGACAGGAGAGCTCTAGAAAGAGATACAGAGGGTGTGGAGAAGAGAAGGGAATAATACCTGCGTTAAATAGACCTATATGACTATTGTTATTCGATTAAAGTATTTATAAGCGACTGTCAATGAGCTTTTGGTTTTGTTTAAACCTTTATTTAAAATGCTTGTTAGGCTCACTGGATCCATTAGTATTAATTAATATAATTTGTGTTAACCTGCAAGTATCATTGAGAGATGTACACACTAAGGGGTCAATCCAATTAACCGCAATGATCTCCCTGGTGCGAGACATTGCGGCAACAGCCGCACTTTACAGCACCCTAAACTCGCACATAAGTGCATGCAGCCACATAGGGCGGCAAGCAAAGTTGTGCGAATTGAGGCTCAGAGTGGGCTGATACGGTGCTGTTGCCGGCATTTTAACATCGTGACAACGGCAAAACTTACTCTTTGCGGACAATTGCATTGACACTATAATTGTAAAACCTTTGCTCTCTCCCATGCTGATTGCTCTTGTAAAGCTGCAGTACAGGCCAGTTGCCCACAAACACAGCACATGATCCCAAAACAAGTCCAATAATAATCTAAAATTGATCTGATAATTTTTGTGCTTGTTGATAAATTCGGTTGGAAGACGACCACTATCAGTCTGTATGTTTGACTCTTACAATGCTGGAAATGTGTGGCCAAATTGGATGTGGATGGTGTGGCTCGGCGTTCTGGCTGTGTGCAGTATGACGTGCAATGAGTACTCCCTCTGATCATACACTGTATCATGCCTTACATCACCACATATGTTCACAATATATTGTCTAGTGTTTTGGAAAGTATAAATAAACTATTAATCTTGTACCCTTTATAGAATATTTGCTACAGATAATATGCTAATATGGATGGATTTACTGCTGCCATTGTTCAAAAATTCTGAAAGTTCATTAAAAGATCACAAGAGTAATAATCTATAAAAATAAGCAGAGGTAAAGTTCTTGTCTATTAGTCATCTTTAATTTGTCTACAGCGTATGCTTCAGTGCAAAAGGGTTACCTTGTTTGCCCATGTTCTGTTTTCATGCGTGTATGCTCGGTTTTCCTTGCAGATCAATGATCCCTTTTTTAATCTGTGTTAACGATCCATTCACCCTGTGGTGATAGCAATGGAGTGTTAGCAGTTTTGATGAGTAGTATTTGGTTTGACATAGGAAAAATACATAAATACTGATGTGTCCTCATACATTCTTGCTGCTGTCGTGGCAAACAGCCCCTCTTGGCGCGCCAGGTCCCATGCGACTTTGCTAGTGCCGGGTGTCTTCGTCACCCAAAAATGTGTCTAAGATGTGATAGGACTAGGACACACCAGGAGACTGTGCTGATTAATTTGATAGCATCTATCTCCACGTGGCATATTCAGGCGAGATGTATGGGGACACATGGTATGTAACTACCAAGAAACCAAAGTAAAAAGATCAGATTGTTAGTTACATAGATTCCATAAAGAGTCTAAAATGCTATTCATTTTTTTTCTGTTTGTGAAGTCCATCTATGCTTTAGTCAGTATTGCAGAAAGAACTGTTTAGTATTTTAATACAGGAAGTGATTTCACATAAGTTCCAGTAAGCAGTAACCAAAATAAAAATGTCATAATGCTACCAGAATGAAACATCTTGCTATATAAGGCAAGTCACGCACAGCACAGCACAAGAATCAAATATGCCCAGAGCAAAACAGCTAGATCTTTTAAAAACTTTACTGGAGCTTTATCATTATTTGAAAAATTTACAGCTGCAGTTGTAAAACTCAGAGCAATTAATGGGAAACCTTTTTGACCACAAGAAAATTATTTTCATTACTTGGAAAATAGATGGATTTTAGCCATTTACAATCCCACCTGCACAATGGTCTATTTATATTAAACGAAAATTATAGCCTTGTGGGGAACAACCATGACCACTTGTTCCTAAATATTATGTAGACCTGAGTCTCCACAGTTATATTTTGTCCATACACAGTCATGTATTTTTAATAGAGTCCAGACAGCATTTAGTTATGTCAGATGTATATATAGTCCTCCAAAAGATATATATATATGTATGTATATGTATGTATATATGTATATATATATATATATATATGTATATATATATATATATATGTATGTATATATAGAGGTTGAGTCTCCCTGACTCAAATATTCCGAGGTACGGAATATACCGAAATACGGATTTTTATTTTAGCATGACTGAGATAGAGAAACATTTGCTTACTGATGGTTCAGTGTACATAAATTTTGTTTAAGACACAAAATTATTACAAATATTGTATCAAATTACCTTCAGGCTCTGTGTATAACGTGTATATGAAACATAAATGAATTTCATATATGTACACAAACTGTTTGATCTACAAAAATATTGAAAATATTGTATAGAATGACCTGCAGGCTCTGTGTATAAGGTGTACATAAAACATAAAAGCATTCTGCGTTTAGATTTGGGTCCCATTTCCAAGATATCTCCTTATGGTATGCAAATATTCCAAAATACATATAAATTCCGATATCCAAAATACTCCTGGTCCCAAGCATTTTGGATATGGGAGACTCAATCTATATATATATATATATATATATATATATATATATATATATATATATTTATTTGTTTTGCCTTTTAGACAGTATTCTGTGGACAATTTGAAATGCTTCACATGTCAATCCACCTAAGTGGGCTTTGTATTCTAGCATACGGCAAATGTCATCTATAAAACTCTAGTTACTCATAGTCCACATTTACACAATTGAACAAAGTAAAAGTCCCAATAAAATGTCTCTTATTTATTGATTGTCTTATACATTAATCATTCCTAGGCCTTTCAATTAATTTTAGTTTCAGCTCTTTCCGTCATTAGACAAAACACTGCTTCATTTGTCTTAACTATGGCTGATGTAACTTCCTGTTCTTATTCCATAAAATGTACTTTTTATATAGGCAAATCTTAAAAATATAAAGAGAGGATATAAGTGTAATATATTATACAAGACCAACCAGTTTATTGCTATCCTAAATGCTTTATTATATTTGTCTGTGCCAAAATATTAGATTAACAGCTCTGCCGTGTATAGTGTCTGATGGTGTTTGTGTACATACAGCACACATCTGTGCGAAATGCGTTGGTAGTACTAATGTTTTAATGTACTTGGGAATATTCTCAGCCTGCTGAAATAATGCTCTCGTCAGCTGGGTTCATTTACTAGTTAGACAATTATAAACTACACTACCTGATAACAATAGGTTTTATCAAGCAATGTCTTAATATTTTTGAATTTAATATAACAGTTTAAATGGGATATTCAATATGGGAGCGAAAACATCATTTTTGCGTTAATATCGCACCTATGACGTCATTATCGCAGGTTTTACTTTTACACTGTATTCAATTTAAAAGACTTATCGCAGGTTCGAAAAGTCTTTGATAAAAAAAAAGGGGATAACTTTTCACCATTGAATAGGTGTCTAAAAAAAGGTGCAGAATTGGGGTTTAGGGGTGCAGGCTTAAAAAAAATAGCCTGCACCCCTGGGAATGACATTTAAAAAAGAACTGTGTCAAAAAAAGTAAAAAAAAAAAAAATAGGGACACCCCAAAAAATTAATTTAAAAATTGGGGTGAAATAAAAAATGAGAAAAAATTGTTTCAAAATAGGGAAATGGGTTCAGGGCTATTCTGCAAGTATGCGGCAGGTGTTTTCTAGAATAGATTTATAGCGGCAGGTGCACAAATGCAGAATATTAAAAAACTTACTTTAGGGACTTAAAAATATGCTAGTACCCATTTTCATGTACCCCAAATTTGATGGGACCACTTAAAAAAACGAAAAAAATAACCTAAGTGCTCTTCTGCATCACTTCTTCAATGTCGGGAAAAAACACCTGCTGCGGCTATTTAAATCCCCGACTTTCATTTAAAAGCTAAAACGGGGGTACCCATAGTGATCCCCCATGTTTTTACAACTTTAGGGGGGTCCTACAATTTTTTTAAGGAAAAATTCGTAACTTTACGCAAATCCAATTTCGCAGGCTCCTGTTTTCGTTAATTTCATATTGAATACAGGGATAAGCGGGCGCGCGCCCGATACTTTAACGCAGGTAAAATCTCCGATATGAAACGTAAACTTCGACAGCGAAGTTTACGTTTCATATTGAATTCCCCTCTAAAACTGTTAATGATTAACTAACATACTTATATAGAGGCATATTTATTTAAAAAAAGTGTTGCATGCTCCCAAAAATGATAATTCTTTGTAATATTTTTTCAGGGTTAATATTAAGATACTGTACAGTTGCTGGGACACGGGCTTTAATAAGTGTGTCCCGCTGATGAGTGAGAATAAAAGTGAAAACTTTTACAAAACACTTTAGTTCCGGGTGTGGACCCATCATTGCAGAAAACTTGCAGCTGTTTTTACTCATCATCCATCTTCTGTTTGATCCTGAACAAAGTACAAATATGTCCACATTCACCTTTGCTCAAATTACCTTCTGTGTACAAGCTCTTAGACTGGTATTAGATTATGAGTGCAAGACACCAGACCTACTATAATAATAACGCTTTTTCATGTTACTATTCATACATGCAGATTCTGAATGTAGGTGGATTAATACACAATACTTACTCTATTATTGTTAGCCTAAATCACAGGCTAAACTGGTATTATTGCTACGGTATACTGGGATGTAGTTAAGTTACCAGCGTCTGGAATGCCGGCCGCCATAATCCTGACGCGGAAAGCCCGATTTAGGATTAAAGATAAGCGTCAAAATACCGACGCCTATCTTTATCCCAATCCCAACAGCATCCCGAACGAAGGTAAGCGGAGACAGGTTAACGTTAGCCGCACAGGGTTAGGTTTAGGGACCCCCGGGGAAGATTAGGGCTAGGCAACCCCCGGGGAGGGTTAGGCTAGGGGAAGGGGAGGTTTAGGGTTAGGCACCACCAGGGGGAGGTTAGGGTTAGGCACCTCTAAGGGAGGGTTAGGAGAGGACAGGGGAGGATTAGGTTACTTACCAGCCCCAGTAGGATGTAGAGCCTTCGGTCTTCTGTTGTCGGTATTTCAACCGGCAGCTAATCAGATTCCCGGTATACTTACCTACTCATCTGAAATGTCTGGTAGATAATTTCAGAGCACTCCCCCAGGAGAGAAGACCAGCCTCCCGAATACCACCCACTTCCCCAATGAAAGTTGGCTTTTCAGGGACTTGAGCCATACTTGGCAACCTTGGGGCTGTCCCCTCTTGGAGGGAGCAGCCAGATCAGCACTGTGGCGGGCGTGTCGCAGGCAAGTGGGCAGCACAGGGAACATGATGGAGGTGTTGTGCAGTGGAATTTTGTCCATGAAGGCACAATTCAGCTCAAATTGTGTCATTGTCCGCACAGGAAACTTGCCCACCTTCTGGGAGTCTAGAAGAGCCACACGGTTTTCGGAAGCCTGGTGGACGATTTGAGAGAGAAGGCTTGAGGACAAACTGTGCCGTCATAGCCCCTCCCCTGCTGCTGAGTTCCTCTAATTGCATCATTGTACAGCGAGGGTGGGATTGCAATAATGCGATTCATGATGCTCCACTTTTCCCGTAAGCCGCAATTCAATTGTTGTAGACATCTCCTGCTGGTCATCTACATTAATAGGCAATTCAATTGTTTCTCCGTTCGTGCTCCCATTAGTAGTTATCGCAGCCACAAGCACCAGGTTTAACCACTGCACAGCGGCTAAATCCGTCTAAAGAAGTGGTTAGGGCACCCAAACCACAACCAGGGAGCCCAAAAAAACGGACTTGACACATTTCTTCTCTGCAGGCTATGAGTAGGAATCCCCTGCAGCTTTAGGATTCCGAACGGAGCAACAATTGAATTGCTCAGTTGGGCGCCTATTCGTATAGACACCCAGCAGAGGGCACCTATAACAAATCGCCCCCTTAATGTCATTCTCTGGCATCTCACATAGGCAACATCATAAAAGTAAAGTGGGAAATGTATAATGGAATTAATACATTTACTGTACTTTTGAATGGAGAATTCCCAAGGAAAGTGTTATAAACCTATTGGTGAGGGGTGTAACTATCGGGACAGGTTGCTGGTGGCTGCAGGAAACCTTTGGCATGATAGTCTTTATAAAGTGAAAAGACTATTGACCCTTATTCAGTAAGCTGAAATAAATTAATTGTAGATACAAATTAATAGTAATAATTTAAAGATGATTTATCACCTTATTATTTGTCAAATATCACACTGGCATCATTCTGGTAAATGGACTAAATACCACTCTCCAAATTCCAAATCCAATTCAAAAGGATTGTATTCATGGGATGTCTGTTATAGTGTAAACTGTCATACAGTAGGTATTTTTTTGGGCAAACCAATTTGTAGTTATCATTAAACCAACCGTTTTTGTCAGCAGGATAAAGTACATAATTGACTTTATCATTTTAAGAAATAATTCTGTAATATTCTATACTTCGTATTTTGTATGTAAAAGTGTATTTTAGATAAGTAATACTGTTTGAGTTCTAAAGGTGCCTACACATTAGACCTTGTGCTCACGATGCGATATCGTGAGCTATTTCCCTTGAACTCTCCCCGGCAGCTCCCCGGCACTCCAGGACATGATATGGTGCTAAAAAGTGTCCAATCTGACTTAAGATCTATCGTGCACAAAATCTATCTATTGTACAAAATTGAGTATGAGATTGGGCAATCTTGCCTGCAGTAGGCAAGATCTGAAGATGCTATGTACGACCAGCAGGTACGCGCATCGGCATCGTGAGTGGACACGCACGATTTGGACATATTTTAAACGACTTGTCATTCCATTGTGTCGAAATCGGGCAAATCGTGTAAAATGTCGCCTGGTGTGTAGGCACCTTAAAAGTATTTTGAACATTTTTTCGTGTCCTACCGAGAACAAACCATCCCTTCACTTTCTCAAGGGAATATTCTTGTGCCAAGGTACAATAAAACAGATCTTGTTGCTCTGTCACCTAGTAGAAGGTGGTAGTACAGTGCTGCCCCTCTATCTAGCAAGGTGTTGCTTTTGCCATTCTTTAGCTGACTTTCTCCTGTAAAATGCCTCACAAGAAAACTGAATAATCAATACTGGTCTGTATTTAGTGGAGGGGCAATCCGGCTTCCGGCTCATGTACTTGTTGAGCAGATGTCTGTTTACCAGGGCCGTGTTGGAGAATTGAAGCAATATCATTAACATACTTAACATTCAAACTTCAAATAATACTTTTGCTGAGCAGATGGCAAGCTTTCTGAAGGGGAAGTTTAAAACAGATATTATCTTTGTTATATTTAACTGCTTTACTGCCAGATGGATGAGGCCTCCAACCAAATCCAATGGTAATGAAATAGTTTGCATACAAAGGTAGTGTTGCACATCAGATCTCATTGTAGGAACAGGTGGCTATATTACACTCAATCGATCTGTAACCTGGCGCTCAGGTTTGAGTGATTTATCTCTGTTGTGTGCAACTCAAAGCAACTGCTGATAGGAATAGCTGTAGGATATGACCAACACACAGAATATGCTAGGTCATATCTAAATGTAGCATATTCATTTTCTAACAATTACTTGCACTTACATTGTAAGCTATTACAGTACTGTGTGATGTACACTAGAGGTGGATATGTCAGTAAAATATATTGGGGAAATACAGCCCAACACATCCCCATAGGAAAAAAACAGTTAACGCCATCTGAAGATGGCGTTACTGATCGAGACACGCTTCGGAAAGCTAAGCTTTTTATAGCCTGTTAATCTTTCTTTACAGAGCAGCAAAGAGCTGGATTCTACACATAAGTTTTCATGATTAAATCTGCACTTCAAAATGATAATGCATTTTTTTTCATGTTTGAATGAAACATATAAAATGTGTGAGAGTAATGTGGTAGGCTAGCAAGGCATAATAGTTTGAAAAAATAGACAACTTATCACATGAAATGGTGGGATCTCTGTGTTTAATTGATGCCAGGATGGGGAAGATATGGGCATTAGAACCACTCCCCCTCTCTGGGTTTCCTAATGCTTTCTGTAGTATAGGTTGTTATTGTCTGCCTGTCAGTAACTACAGTACTGCAAGGGAAAACTATGTTTGATACCCCTGAGTTTGTAAGTGCCAGAATGGTTAAGAACGTGCACATTAACGGGCTGATTCTGAGTTGGACGCAAAGTGGGTGATTTTGCCGCAGAAGCCTGATTGTTAATGCGAGTTTCTGTATGGCTAATGCGAGGATCCGTGCAGATTCAACCTGGAAGCCGCTCCACTGGTTTTCTGTCTATAGTCTCAACCGTCACCATTTGTATCGGCACTTGCACCAGTCTCATGCTATGCACTACTCAATATAGCACGGAACTCAAGCTACTGCCCGATGACACTCCCACAAGACAGAACAGCTCAGTGCAACTCATTGTCGCTGCTCAGCTCTCTCCTCAAAGCGCCCATTTCACAGAAAGACAGATGCGGCAACCAACATTACGGAGATATGCATCAATTGGCATCTGTGCGTTGTGCTGTTTGCTAAACTTATTATTTGTGTCCGTGCAAAGAGGTCTGTCTGATTCAGAATCCACCAAGCCCTTCCCAATTCGCCACCTCTACCAGTATTTCTGCAGTGCAGGTTGATATTGTCTGGGGAACAAAAGACAATAACCACCAAGGGGACACATCATTTAAAAGAGGGGACTCTCTGTATTTTTGAAGCCAGGATAGGGTAAATATTGCCCAATCCTTGGACTTCAAAATGATATCTGCAGTGCAGGGGTTTTCCCATGTGATTACACATGATCACCAGAGAATAACTTCTCAGGAGACACATCAATGGAATGAAAGAAAGGACTCCCGTCTTTCAAACAAGGCTGTCTGTGGGTGCCAAGCTGAAGAAGACAGAGCACTTTTAATCAGGGGTATATTAAGGGAGAAAGGGGCCCATGTGCCGTCTCTGTTTGGACCCCCTCTTCTCTAGGCAGTGGCGCAAGTGAGTAGACTCTGGAACTGTGCTGTATGCAGGTCTCTGGGAAAATGTCATGGTAGCCATTTTCCCAGTGGATTTTCTACTGCACATTTGCAGATTATCATCGCCGGCCTACCCTGCTCAACAGAAACTTTAAAGTAAGGTCCGCCCCCCCCCCTTTTTTGGACACCTGCAGTGCCTAGAACGAGTCCCACTCATCCTTAACAGCAAAGGAGTAAAATATCTCCATATTGCTGCCCCCATAGACAACTATGGGGCGGTAGTAGGAAATTTGCTTCATTTTACCATAGTGACTTAACATTGTTTAATAAATAGGCCCCTGTGACTGAAGTCCCCTTTAAGTTTTCTGTTATAACATTTTAATATGTTCTTGTTTAAAAATAAGAAAAATAGATGTATCTTTAATATCTGCAGATTTATACAACTTGTGCTTCTTTCACAAACAGAGTAAAAGAAAAAAATTAAGATCATTGTTGAATTACTCCATTAAAATTTTTGTTTTGTTTTTAACTCCGTTACTGAAATATGTTTTTCTTAAAAGAAACATTTTGCTTTTAACATTGAACTCTTACTGTAGGATACAGTAACTCTGTAAAATAAATAATATGATGGGGTTTCAGTACATTTGGGGGGGGGGCAGCAGATCTTTGAAGGTTTCACTTTGTGGCAGGCACTTACTTGGGCATCATTTATTTCTTTGCCTCCTGCTGTGCATTAAAAAGAGTCATAATGCCCTTCAGAGTACGGCTTTCAGTGTCTGCCTGTGTACTTCACAGGGGTGCACAAAAGTGTTGCTTTCTGTCTGAATTAATACATCTACTACCAATTGCAGCTTGCTTTTAATGAAAAAAAAAATGTTGCACGTTCCCCTTAGCAACCTTAAAATGTAAGATGGAAACATATTCAAGGACATCTCCTGAGCTATTGAATTACAGGGTTGTAATTTTGATGCACAATGGCTAGAATTCAATTCCATGTACTGAATATATCATATAATTATATATTTCCAATTAGCCCCAGTACTGCTTTGTAAATGCTCTGCTGACATTGTACGCTTGCTAAGATTTATAAAAAATCTGTCTTTATTGAGAAAGTTTCAATGGCTGAAACACATCAACCATGTGAATTGCCTCAGTATTTTAAAAAGCTGCTGTTTAGAAACCCATATTAGCATTAATATATTATATAGAAGCTATTTCTAATTTTACAAAAAACGTAACTAATATTTAAATAAAAATCCTTTAAACCAATTTTATTGATATGCTGCTGTTGTATACCACCTTGACTTTTGTAAAATAGAATTAACATTTAGGGCAAAACTGTAGTTTTTATGGTGGAATAATCTGTGGCTACAATAGGTGTATTTCAAGCGGCTCTCATCACAGTGCTCTGCATTGAAGAAACCATGGATCGAAGTGGGTCAGTATGTCTGGGTGTAATGTCCCCCCCACACACCACACACAAACTTCATCAGCAGAGCCTGCAGATTCACATATGGCTATTGGGACAAGGGCTGCACAGGGAGTGATTTTTGATACTGATCCAGGCCATGCTGTTGGTGGTGGCTCGGGTGATGTCTGATTGGCACCCTGGCTGCACTGGTTTGGACTAGTATCGATTTATGTGTGGCAGGCACTCAAGCTATGCCCATAGGATGTTGATTAATGTAGTCTCCTCTGCAGATGGAGGCTTGATGGAAAGGGAGGCAGGAACTGCTCATATTGTGATTACAGTGTGTTATCTGCAGGAGGAGGGCTGATGGAAGGGGAGGCGGGGATAGTGCAGTGGTGGTTACAGTTTGCTATCTGCAGAGTGAGGCCCATGACTTTTTGTCAGGTGCTTGTGTGTACATGTATTGTAAAGGTGAGACTCTGCAGAACATATCTTCTGCATACAGTCTCCACGATCTGTCGTGACTGACATTACAACTGGGCGGGCATTTGTTTGCACCCGCCTAGTTGAGCTGTCAATCACCGCCAGCCCGTGCATCAAGTGTACGGGTGGTTGGCTGACTGCTAGTACACAAAGCACGATGCCCAATATATCTACAGATATATTGGGCATTGGCTGTGCAGCACAGCCGACGCGATATGTCTATGAACAACGTCGTTCACAGACATATCACTCGTACACACTGGCCGACGGGCACATGATTAAAAGGCCCATATATATCGGCCAATGTTTACCCAGCATTAGATTGTCAGTTGTTGGGGCCACAGCAGCATATGCATAATGTACAATGAGCCCTGATGTCTTGTTGGAGGCCCATAACAGTTATGTGTCTTTTATACATTGACTGGGGATCATGTTATGTGCTGGGTCTTTATGTATTTTCCATTACCCATTATTTATTACCAGTTATGTATATAGCACACACATATTCCGCAGCATTTAACAGAGAATATTTGACCATTCACATCAGCAAAGCCCCAGTGAAGCTTACAATCTATATTCCCTACCACATGCTCACACACATACACACTAGGTTTCATTTTTGTCAGGAGTCAATTAACTTACCAGTATATTTTTGGACTATGAGAGGAAACTCTCACAAGCTCGGGGAGAACATACAAACTCCACAAATATAGGGCCCTGGTGGGAATCGAACCCAGGACCTCAGTGCTTGCCATTATACCATCTATTCTGCCATCTAGATACATGAGCAACAATATTACTCATGTTATAAATCTATCTATATACATGATGTAAAGTGTCATCCTTATTACACATCAATCTACATACATGGGGCACTGTATCACCCTCATTTTACTTCTATCTACATACATGAGTCACAGAATCACAATCATTACACATCCATTTGTATCCATTTTATATTAAGGAGTGTTAAAGAATTATTCAAAATACATTTTTCCCTAAAGCTTCTGAGGACTAGGCAGCCATTGTCCATTCACATTAAATATCCATACCAATACTTCTAAATCTCTACTATATATCCCATCATGCCTTGCTTTCAGTGTCGCCACTGAAGTTTCTATGATCATACATTGACTTCATGCAAGCATCAATGAAAATATCATGAGTCTGTCCACTATCCTATGTGTTCTTAGTCTGATATCTGCATTTGTGTGGATGCTGCACTTTCTCCAAGAAACATTCTTCCACTGTTTAAAAAAATAACTATTGTAGACAGAGGCAAGAGACATTGTAATGGGATTTCTAAGTCTATTCTTTAAGGCAATCAGCCTGTTTGTACTGGGCCACTGTGATGTGATGTGATCCCCCCAAGCAGTCATGGCAATCGCTAGCAGACGAGAGCTGGATAGAGGACAGAGCTGGACTGCTGTCATGTTGGTTTGCCTTTCACCATTTTTATAATTACACCCTGCTCTCATATACAGTGTTTGTACAGCGGCATGGATATCCTATCGCTGTGTGCACAAGATGTCTGCTACAATGGCAGCTGTTTTTAGTTCAGGCAATAGCAACTCCTACCACATTTCAGTCCTGACATAAACTGGCCTGTTCCTAGATGTTATTCCATTACTAAATGCCTACTTCATTAATGCTGGTGTGATTAGCTATAGAAATATCACCCAGTGTATATTATAGTTATTATTTATTATTAACTAGACATCCCACATCATCATATAAGAGAATGGTTAATTGTCCGACAGCGATAATGTGATTTGGTACCAACGCTGTAGTCCTGTTTTTTAAGCCTGTGCAGCTTCTATACAGAGCAAGTCAGCTCATAATTGAACAGGTACAATCTGCTTAGGAAAGTTGAGTTCTGCTTAGGACGGAATAAGACAGACATACAAAAGGGGGAAAGAAAATTATAGACACCAACAATGCAGGGAGAGAGAAACACACAGAGGTAAATATACGATACAAAATAAACATACCGTTATTGGACACATTTAGAAAGGAACATTTAGATGCTGCTTAGCCGAGTAGAGATATCCATATAGAGAGCTGATGTACCGAGTGACTCACTAAACACTATTGTTGGATCGACTGACTAACTAAACACTATTGTTGGACTGACTGACTAACTAAACACTATTGCTGGACTGAATGACTCACTAAACACTATTGCTGGACAGACTGACTCACTAAACACTATTGTTGGACTTACTGACAAAACACTATTGTTGGACTGACTGACTAACTAAGCACTATTGCTGGACTGAATGACTCACTAAACACTATTGCTGGACAGACTGACTCACTAAACACTATTGTTGGACTGACTGACTAAACACTATTGCTGGACTGACTGACAAACAGCTAAGGGAATAATAATAGTAAAAAGCAGAATATCCTTTTTTATCCTTTCACCTCTTGCTGGGTTGTGGCTACTAAACGGTTATTCTCTGCAAGCTAATTGGGTGCTTACTGCCTTTCTGTGGTAATAAATAGGCATCATGTAGCCCATGCTGCAGAGGGTTCCTTAGTGGCCTGTTATAAGTCAGGGTCTTGCACGGCATGACTAGACTGCACAGTCCCTACTTTTATTTATTATTAATATTAACTTTTATTTTTGAGACATTTATGTATGTTTTCAGTACAATACAAGGTATATACATAGCTACAGTGTAACTTGCCACAATACAGTGCAAATCTAAAAATAACGTACAGCATTAAATGACAGACTAGGAGGGACAAGGACCACGGGACAAGTGTAGTGCAACTCACAATCTAGTAGGGGAAACTGTAGTAAGTTATAGGGTGGGGGAAATCAGTTTGGCACGGGGTGAGCCTGTACACAAGGTAGGGGACTTGGAGATAAAGACAGGGAGCACAGGTGTCATGGATAGTGCTAAGTGGAGAACAAGAGGACAGAGGGCCCTATTAGAGGTTACATACTTTTCTGTCATTGTTGTGAAGGTAGAGGCCTATTACTGGCAATGTCAGACTGGGACATGATGGATCCATCGGGAAATGCAGTGGTAGGGGCCCAAGGTTAAGGAGTGTTCTCAGCCATCAAAAGGGGTGTGGCCAGCACCACAAAGTGACATGCAAAAAACAGGTCCCCTTTATAAAGGAGGGGACAGCGGTGTGTCAGGACCACCTACTTGATTGTCGTAGAGCTAATCTTGATGTAGATTCCATAGAAACTACTGACCCGTAGAGGAGGAGGTGGGACCCACTGGGGATTTTCTCTGTACACATGTGGGCCAGTCCGACCCTGATTACTGCACAGTTATTTTAAATAATAAAAAAATAATCCTCCTACGGCAAATAGCAGGAGGTGGTGGTACCTGGACTGGGGGTTTCTAAACTACTGGAATTACCAGTCCCACTTACTATCTCCTAGTTTATAGAAAGTGTATGTGGATTTGGGCTCTGAGGTGTGGCCAGTGACATAACATAGTATAGCACAGCATACCTGACATGTTGTGCTATGCTATTTTGTCATATACCAGCACACTTCTTGTTACTGTCTAAGGCTGGGTACTTGTCCACCGACCCAGGGATCCACAGACTGAGTGGCTGATTGGTAAGCCAATACACACTTACTAATCTGCCGCTCGATATGTCTGCGCTGATATCACAACTGGGTGGGCATTTAAATTTGCCGGCGCAGTTGAGATGTCAGTCAGCAGTGGTCTCTGCAGCCAGTGCATGGGTGGTCGGTGGGTTGTCCGTACACACAGCCAGATGCAGCAATATATCTGCAAGATATATCGGCATTGGCTGTGCTGCAGGGGCGACGTCATTCACAGAATTATCTTCTCTTCACACGTACAGATGCACTATGCGATATGTCATTCAACGACTGATATAGCGACCTTTCATATAGTGTGTACCCAGCATAAGAGATGTATTATGTTTCTTTTGCGTGTTAATAAAGGGTGGAGAAAATACTCCATTACATGCTACTATTAGCTTGCATGGTCAGTGTGCAACTGAACTGACTTTTTCTATTTTATTTTTTTATTTGTACAGCTTATGGAAATTTCTGTTTGCGGGGTTACTTTATCACATTCTTTGGTCTCTGCTGGTTACAATTCTAAAATGGAATATAAGTTTCTGTACAAAACACAGAATATGGTAGTGAAAGGTTTATTAATATCTGGTTAGCATATACCGTACATATGCCACTTCAGTCTTTAAAACATTTTGTAAGAGAAGTATCTTTTTTAATTTTTTTTTTATTTTTAGCAATTTAATAACTCGACGAAAATAACTAAATAACTTCTATAATGTGAGCCCTACGCAATAGTTTTATAGACTTTGCCTGCAAGCCGTTTTAGCTGTCACTCTTCATTATACTATAAAACTTGTGGCATAATCATCTATCACATATAATTAGTTATAGTTAGCAGAATAGTTCTTATATTTGTATTGTTTTCAGTATTATTATTTAATAATCATACAGTTCCTGTTTGCTTATAGATTTACGCCTTTGATAAACATGTAACCAAGTGTTCATCTCCTGCCATTAGTATTATCCTTTATATTTATGGCGCCACAAGCTTCCGCAGCACCTTACAAATCAGCAAAACAAGGACTTACAATACAAAGAACAATGCAGGACAAGCACATGGTTTATAAACATTGCTGCATCCATGAACGTAACCCTCACATAAGCAGCAGGACAGCAGCAACCAAAGGTTAGGTGCCGTTGTAGGGAGCATAAGGTGTGTGTAATAAGGGAAAGGAGAAGCACATAAGGGAAGAGGGCCCTGCTCATGAGAACTTACTATCTAAAGGGGAGGGGCAGACAATGGGGAATTCTGTTTTCTCATGCCGATCTCCCATCTAAAGTGAGGCGAAAATATTCAATTGTTTGTGCCAGGGGGCCTGAGTTAATGGGCGCCTACTACTTAGCACGCATGTTGCGCCCAAATGCTTAAACCCAATACAAAAGTCAGTATTACTGTTGTTGCTGCAGTAGCTGTAGCTTTTCTCCAACCTTCACAACCTCTCATCTCCTTTCACTGTATTGCCAGTGTTGTCACTATTCAGGTTATAAATAAAGCTAGGCACACACCATACGATGGTGCAACCCAGTGAAGATGCGATGTAACGATACGTCGTAAGCTGTACACACTGCACGATCCAATGTAAGACAGCGCGATGTATCGTTACATGCTGCACATAAGCATGGTTCATTGCATCGACGATACAATGAACGACCACATGAACGACAGATCGGGCATTCACACTATACAATGTGTATGATATATAGTTCCGATCCACATCTGAACAATATATTGTACAATACATCGTATAGTATGTACCCAGCTTTACTGGGACTGTAGTTCTACAACAGCTGGAGAAGCATCTGATGTTACCTCTGGTGTATATTATAGGTAATGCAGAGTGCGAAGGGAGTGGTAACATCATGTGAAACCTAACTGCAATGCTGCTGTTATAGAGACACAGAGGACCTGCACTCTATGATTATAGCATTAACTTTTTGCTTTGCAATGTTTTCATTAAAACGCAGTGGGCACAAAAGAAATAAACCAGACCCAGCAATTTCACATGCACCAAATAATTCAGTGGAAAACTCTATGAGCAAAAGAACATTAATAGGGGTTTGTTTATTGTCTGTTGGTATGATTACAGGTATAGCATGGTTGTGAATCCAGGATGCTTATCATATAATCTGTATAGCACAGCAGGCTCTCCTTTAAATATATCAGTGGAAGCTGGCCAGACACTACACAATCAGTGCAGCTGACCCGGCGGATTAATAAGTGAGGAGCGGCAGAACCTCCATGCACTGCATGCTATAAGGAGGCTATCTCCGCTCACAGCATAACGTTGGCTGAACGATGGTCGGTGGTTCCGACAGGTTTGGTAACCAAAATAAACAATCCAGACCATTTTTCAGCTGTTTTCCGGCTGTGAACGATTATTCTTCATGTCCATACACTGACCGATAATCGTTCATATTAGTCATTTGGTGGTTTTGTGCAGTGTATGGGCAGCCTAAGCCCAATATTTCACAATTCTGTTTCCACTGCTCAGTTAGGCTAGTAATGTTAATTATGGTCATTTACACTCATAAGGGTTTAGTGCTGTCTAACTTTTAAGGAAACTTTTAAACAAAATCTATCCAATACATTGGAAGCAGGTTTCAGTTCCATATAATAGAAAATGTCGCCTGCTCCGGTAATCGCATTAAAGTTCTGTGGTAAAATATGGCTTTGTGCCATTGAATTACACTAAGCACTCTGCTCCTGCTCTAAAACCTTTACAATTAAGTCCAGTTTTCTGAGCCAATGTAAATACCAGAACCAGGATTGGGCCTTGTACTTCTCAAAGTGATCGACATTTCTTGTCAAACATAATGTGAAAATGTCCTCGGTTAAGGAAACATCCAGCCATGTAACCAAATGAAGTAATAACTAACAACCGTGTCCATGTCCTTGTGTTTTGCTGGAAAATCAACTTTTCGCACTGCTTGTTTTTTTTCCCCAGCCAAACAACACGACATATAATCAGAGCGGACGGCATTCAGTGTCTGTGGAAGTTCAGATGCAAAGGCAGAGACAGGAGGAGCGAGAGACCTTCCAACAAGCCCAGCGCCAGTACAGTTCATTACCCAGGTAACATGGCCATCATGCCCCATCATTCATGGTAGAAGAATGGACAGTGTACACATAGGGAATTAGCTTCACTATAAACTACTTGGCGCATTACTACCAACTTGCACCTATAAATCAGATGCTCTTTTCTCTCTCTCTCGTTGGGCCATTTACATTTTGTAGAAAAATCATTACAAAGACTGGAGTATCAGTGAAGGAGCTTCAATCTTCCCATTAATTTCAATTTTACAATTACTGTGACAGACACAGGCCTCTCTGTGATAAATGGACCCTGGTGAATCGCCCCTATGTGTCTATTTTTAGCTTACTTTAGCTCTTTTCTGTTGGACTGGAAAACACATTTTGGGACATGTATAAAACAAAACTGGTGTACAGTAAAAGCTGCTGCAACCTATTGCAATGAATCTGATACTGTAAAGGTGCATACACACGGGACGATATATTGTTACGATATGAATAATAATGATATCATTCATATCTGTCACTTTTAATTCATTGAACGACCGACGATGCGCGTTCACGCATGAACGATAACGATATCTATGATCATCCGTACATGCAGGCCAATCTGGACAATATCGTCAACTTTGCCTGTTCAGAGATGTGGCAGGATGACTCACTGAAAGATATCTTTGAAAGATCTTTGAACGATCTATGAATGATATCTATGAAAGATATCTTTCAAGTCGTCGGTGGTACAGATCGTACCGTGTGTATGCAGCATTACTTCTAGAGTAGTTCAAATCATTACATACCTCACAACATTTGGGAGTAAGGAAGCCAGGCGGTAGCCTTGGAGTTGTGGCACATTGGGTTCATGTCCGCATCACAGCTGACACCATTCCCAGATCTTGTCACTTAACTAGGATTGAGGATGTGATTTTTTGCAAATCACGTCATAACGGTCCCACCACCCACTGCATGATGCCATGACTCGTATCTGATAAGGCAGTGATGACACACTGGTATGCTCGTGCTTTGTATACCTGAAACATAAAGATTGAAGCCACTGCTTTTATTGTAAAGAAATAAAAAAATTGAACAATACGTTATTCAGACAGGCCTGACACAAGAAATGATATGCAGTAATACGTGGTCCAGACGTGAAATCAGTGATCCAAATCATTTTTTAAGCTTTTTCCGCTGAAAGCCAAGTGTGCAATGGTCATAAAGACAGCGGACTATAAATACTGATCCGTAGTTGTGAAATGCATGTGTCTGCATAGAAAGTGGGAATTAGCCAGTTTTCATTTCAGAATAATAACTTTCTTCAATTACAATCCAGGGGAACTTTTTAAAGTGTTTTTTCTTTTCACTTTAAAACTGGCGTTTCATTGTGATTAGTCACTGCCAGCAAGTCTTTGATCCTGAAAGTTGTACAATTATGGTAAACTTTTGCTAGCAGCCACTCAAAGAAGAAGAAAGAAAAAAAAGCCTAAATCTCTGCATTGTGCTGACCCATAATACGCTCTATAAATGCTTCCATTGCTAGAGGTGGCTGTTTCCTGAAGGAGATCTAGTAACAGCTGTTCCTGGAGATTTAATGCAAGCAGAGAGAACACAAGTTATGCAAGGAATGCACTCTTTTCACACGTTTAAGCGTATTATTGCAGAATGAGCGTGAATATGTTGTTCTACTTTTAGTACTTAGTGAGGATTGAAGTTTTGTGATTTTTCCATTGGACAGCAGTACCAGGAAAAAAATATATGAAACGTTAATGTTTTAATTTTTATTGAAGTTCAATTATTTCAAATTAAATATTTCTGAGTTCACTAAAGAAAGAGGAATATTACAATCTAACAAGCTGCTGATAGTCTAGCTATTAGGACCCATCTTTCTTTATAATTCAGTCAACAGGAGACTTCAGTTATTGCCTTGCTTTAGCAGCAAGTGTTTCTGGGACATCATTTTGTCCAATCAGATTCCTGCATTCAGCTGTTTAAATTGATTCTGTTCAGGAATGATCATACTACCAAATTCTCCTTATATATTCTTCTATATGGTATATTCTCATGGACGTACAAACCATCATAACTCTAACTCAGAGAAAGTCATTTTGGAAGTTCTTATTGATGAATATTACATATTTACAAAAACATTTAATTTTCAATATTATAATTATTAGCTGTATGGTTGAATTGTACAACAGGGAACATACGTATTCCATGATCTTAGACAAAATAAAAGTAAGACTTCAAATAATGATCCTAAATATAAAAAAAAACTAGGACAATGCTGCATTATATTAATGCTTTTGCTTATTGATACAATAGCAAATGTGCATTTCTGGCAGGCTTTGTTGTAACCGTTTTCTCACCTGGCTGCTGATTAGCACTAATATCAGAAATGATCATGTTTTTACTTACAATAGTGTTATTCTTTAGTACTTCATGCACATCGCAGTTACCCATTCCAGTAGTGGTTCCCAAACTTTCTTGATTAATGGCACCCTAGGGTATCAGCATGTTTTTCACGGCATCCCTAGCCCAAAAGTTTCTTATTGAGAAATTCAGCAAAGATTATTAAAAATGTCTGTGCTTCCCTATCTTCCTTAGGTTCACTTATGTGAACTTGGTGGAGAACAGGGTTGTGCTTCTGTTTGATCTCGTATATAATGATTGGCAACACTGGTTTTGACCATAAATAATTTGACTTGATCCTGGACCACCAACCCATGGCACCTCTGCAAGTGCCCCGCATCACCCAGTTTGGGAACCACTGCATTAGAGTATAACAATAAATAGATAATGACATATTTCATAAATTGCCAGACACAATCTAGGTTAGGCTAGCAGCACTGCACATTTGTTCTTTATTGCATATTAGCTCATATTTGTGGGTTTCCGTCTTGCTTTTCCGGTAATCTTGGCATTACCAACAGAACACTTATTTTAAAATAATTTCATTAATTAAAGTGTTTTGATTAATTATCCTTTGCTGGCAACATGTTCACTGTCAGTTTTTCCTTTTCTTTATGTTGCAGTTTATGTCTGCTAAGCGCACAAGTTGTATATGAAACATTTATCGCAGCTGTGAGCAGATAACCCTAAATATGAAATGTTCTTTTCAGAGCAGAGTTGCAGCAGATTACGCCACTCATTAAACGCTGGCTGCATTAGCCATTTTCTTCTTTCACGTATAGTAATGAAAATATATTGACATTATACTTGGATTAGATGACCGGCTGATCCGATTCCAATTAGCAATATGATGATCGAAGGGCTCTGGCTTTAATGAAAATTCACTAATGCGTTGTGATCCCAAATTAAATTAAAGGATATCAATGGGAACTAGTACTTTGCTACTTTGCTATTAAAATCACCTTAACTACTTTGCCTTGGTCATAATATCCTGGTTATGATTTTCAAGGTATAAAAGCACATGCAGTGGTATTAGAGATTTTTAGGTATATGTGGTTGTTGTGTGATGTTTAAGCATAAATAAATGGAAAGCTTACAGCACCAAAGTGCATGCAAATCCCCCTTTGCCATCAGAGCATTGTGGAGCAGAACATACATGCCCAACTGTACCTACAGTCACCCAGAATCAAGACTACCCCATCAGAAGCAGGACACTGGGAAGATTGTACTACTCTCTAGCCCAGAGCCAGCCCAAGTCATAGGCAAACTAGGCAAATGCCTAGAGGCATGCCTATGGCTGGAGCCAGCGCAGATTTGGGACACGCCACGGGAACTTGCTTGATGCGGGAGACTGGGAGACTCTCTGCTCTGGTGGACGTGGCTACCTTACCGGCAGCTACGGCGATCAGAGCTCTCCGCTCCGATTGGGCAGCTCAAACAGGCTGGGGAGCAGAGACAGGCAGCGGGTAACAACAAAATAGCAACTGGAAGAGGCCTGCTGCGCATGGGCCCTTGAGGAGTCCAGCAGGCAGAGTCCACTCCCTGCAGCCTGCCAGTGCCTGCCATCCCCACAAAACGCAGCTCTGGGTGGATGGGTGACGGATGTTGTGCTGGGAGAGGGCTGCTGTTCTGGGAGAGTGGTGCTGGATGAAGGGTGCTGTCCTGGGAGATGGGTGCTGTGCTGGAAGAGGGCTGCTGTGTTAGGGGTGATGGGTGCTGTGCTGGGAAAGGGGTGCTGTATGAGGGGTGCTGTGCTGGGTGTTAGATACTGCGCAATGAGGGGAGAGGGTTGCTGTCCTGTGAGATTGGATAAAACGTAAGAGAAGTGGGCTATTATTTCATCAGCAGCAATCAGTGCAGACATAGAGCCTCATATATTGCCTCGTAAAAATGGATACACTGTATTAAATGAGGGCTAAGAGTGACTAGAATGAGGAGAGCAACAACTTAATAAGGACATTGGAACATCAAATTTATCTGGATTAAACGTCCAATTTGCAAGTAATGTTATAGATCAGCATGAACAAATGCTCACACTTTGCTATTAAACAAACCATAGAAATCTGATCAGCTTTGTACGTTTTCTTTACAGTAAATGCACTAGGAGAAGCTAATATAGAGTAATTAAATAAAGGCAAAGGTACAAATAGTACCATTGGGTTCCATTCAGGCTTTTTATTCTAGGGGTTATCTAATGTGAGGTTGAAGAGTTGAACATAAGTTTTCTGTAGCCAAGTAGCTATTAGGCACAGAAAGGAGGGGGGGGGGGGGCCTTTGCTCTGAAGCTCATAAACTGTGTCAGCTGTAATGAACAGTAGTGATTGAGCCGAAGATAAGGAAATTCCACCTTTGACTTTGTGAAATAAACCACTCGATGTTCAGTTACTAACACTGCATATTATTAATATAGTGACGCGAGACGAGTAATGGCGACGTATTGGGCTGACATGCTGTAATTAGTAAAATTAGAAGCCTTCATTCCAACAATTGCCTCTCATAACATATATTTATATGACTAAAAAGTAATAACTAATAGAGCTTAGAGAAAAATAAACCTTCAGACCTATGAGAAATTTAGTTCAGCACATCATCCTCCTGATTTGTAGCATCAGAAGCCACTCCTGGGCATAGGGGATTATAGTGAGTTTAGATGGTCTAACCATATGATTATCTACAGTAGCCCAGTGCTTTTATGTAACTGTCGGCAATTCTAAAGTAGCGCTTGTTTCAAACACTGACCTTCATAGATTGAAAAGGTTTTTGGCACACGCTGTGCTTTCTATACCTTGAGGCGATAACTTCAACGACCTCATGTCTACAGGAGTGTTCTCACACCGCTCGGCTTCCTACTGAAACTTAATGTAGCTTGGCATTGCAAATATAACCAGCCCAGACACAATTGTCAGAAATACCACCCCCGGGGGACATGCCAGTAGCAAGGGAGTATTGTTGGCTGCTAGAAGTGGGTCAAAGTAAAGTAATCCATCAAAGATGGTGAAAGACATGGAACACACTAAAAACAGTAAGGTGGTTGTCAGTAAAGCCTTTTTGATATGTCCTTTCAGAGCTCATGTTGTTGGATGACTTTAGTCAGTAATCCTTCCACTTGTTTTCATTCAGGTAAAAAAATAATAATAATTGTGTTCTCTTTGCAGCTTTTGAGTAAAGTTACCCAAAATAAGGAAAAAAATTATATTGTAAAAAATGGTGATCTGCTGTTTTGTGTTTTTCTATGGGATATTTTTTTTGCAAGTCCCTTTACTATCCAAGTTTCTTTTAGCCTTTTTGTTTTAATATTGAGTTCTCAAGTTGGTACGGTATGTTGACATATATATGTAAATCATTAAAAACAGTCCAGTTCTTCATTTCTTATTTAAAAAAAATCTGTTTACCAAGTTTTCTAATTACGTTCTCGTAATGTGAGAATTGGTAATTGCTGCCAGTATAGCTGAGATGAAGCGATGGCGCAGTGTATGGACTCAGTGGGTGTTTAAATGTTCTACAGAAGAATTAACGGAGACTAAATTCACCCTTTTGTATAATAATGCCAATTACTCCAATGTACTAGTATTTGTCCTTATACAGATATCCACAGTAATATAGCCACTAAATCGGTATATCACAAAGGTTATTTGTCTCAGATATAGTGCTGTTAGCATTTACAGAAATCTGATACAATAATCCACATGTATGTGGTAAGTACAGGTTATCTAGACCTGAGGGCACAGTTTCACGTCGCCTTGTTTAATGGGAAAATGACTAGTACACCAATCCTTCCCTATGCATTCAGCAGCTGTTTTATGGTAATAAAGAGCCTTTTTATCCTAAAGTGAAGTTTATTTCTCTTATAGATACAACATTGGGTTTGGTGAACCAGTATAAACAGGGTGGTTGTAACAGAGTAAAAAGGCCACATCACATATTCTCCCTCATCAGTTACAGATTGTAGTATCCTTCTAGTAGAATTTTAATGCTGCCTATCTACACTTTCATCTTATATAATGTCAGCGGTGGGCTATATGATATATTTCACAAGTGGCCCTTGATCTTTAAACAAGAGGAATGCACATTAAATTCCAGGAGCAGAATCAGATGACATAAGAACAGCAAAGAGTGTCATGCAGTCAAAATAGAATATGATTAGCTGGTCCAGCTGGTGAGGAGACATCACTTACCGATCACACTATGTTAACTGGCTCACTCTCTGCCATCACAGTCACTAGGAAAAGGACCAAAACCATGTTGGTTTTGAGACAAGTGCCACCTATGTAACTTAATTATTGAATTACATGGACTATATAGATAGATAGATGGATGTGTTTGTATAGGTTTAGACAAAAGCATTCTCTTTAGAAAGTTGGTAATGATATGGGGGTTCATTTTACTAACATGCTGGTTTATTCTTAATACAGCATCTCTGCCAGATGTCTCACTGTAAAAAAGGTATCGTGCTCTGTTTTTCTCATGGAAATATGAAAATTACTATTTACGATATCTATCATTCTGTGACTTTGGTGTAATGTTAGTTGTGTAAACAATACTAACAGTCTTGTTTTATGTCTGTCCAGGCAAAGTAGAAAAAATCCTAGTTCCGTGTCTCAAGACTCTTGGGATCAAGCTTATGCGCCTGGAGAAGGCTTCCAGAGTGCCAAGGAGAATCCTAGATATTCCAGCTATCAAGGATCAAGAAATGGTTACATGGGCGGACATGGGTTCAATGCCAGAGTTATGATGGAAACTCAAGAACTTCTCAGACAGGAGCAGAGACGGAAAGAACAGCAGCTTAAAAAAAATGTGTCCTCAGAAGGATCAAATAATTATGACTCGTACAAGAAGGTCTCTGATCCCAATTATGCCCAACCGAAAGGTCCTTTCCGCCAGGATGTACCACCCTCTCCCTCTCAGGTAGCACGGCTCAACCGATTACCACAAGAACAGGGAAGACCATTTTACTCATGAGGAACACTTAAAATGAAAAAAAATAAAAATAAAGGCAATAACAAATATTTTCATTAAAGATATTGTATTTTTTAAATAGACGGTACTATGGTGCATATCTTATTTGTTTCAGTGCCTTCTGCAGTATGGGCAAAAACACAGTGGACCTCTATTCAGCCCTTCTTCTCTTGGTCTGCTAACTACATGGAAGGAAGTTTTACGAAAAGACAATCACAGGTTACGTTAAATTTTCCCCAAACAATCATATAGTTTGAGGCCGGAATGAAATGACGACTTTAATGAAATGTCGAGACTGCAACACTTTGCTCAGAGATCTTTTGTTTTGCTATGCATTTTTTTTTACTAATATAATATATTGTGGGAAAGGAATGGATTGAGGGTTGTACTCAACAGTTTCCTTTATTTTTCCTTTTTTATACTATGTGGATGGTTGACTAAAGTATTATTTCCATGTTATTAAGCAGCCAATAATTGGTCATTTAATCATTTACAATACTTATGTGTTTTTTTTCTTGTTTTTAAGCATTTATAAACCTAACTATGTTTATGTTGTGATTTATTTTTATGTAACTGAGAAAATATGTATGTTATTTTCACTGTCTTATCATGGCTGCCTTTCATCTCAGAGAAATTTGTAAAAATAATTGTTCTGTCCATAAAAAGTCTTCTTCTAGATGCTAGGAGTGCAAACCCTTTAAGAATATTGCTTTGCAGAATGTATTTCATCACATTCAAGTTTCTAAGAATGTTTTAAGGACTAGACTTTTTGTTGTTGTCAACTGCATCTGTACACTGTAGAGGCAGCCATTTTGTTCACTGAACCAGCATGCAACCTTTCAATTCATTATTATTAGCAACAGTAAGAAATTAAAGATATAGTGAATTATTATTCCACATTCTTATTAGTAATGTTTCAGCCCATAAAATTGCTGCCTCTGCTGTGTATAGGCATCAGGAGCTTCTTAATGTCAAGACAGATTGAAGGGAATGGTTGCTGGACAAGGGGATATATAATTGCATCATTGTAATAAGAGCTGGAATGGTGTATCTTTTGCACAATTATTTGTAGGATATTCTGCCTCATGCTTCCATATGACACAGTTTTGTGTTGTTAACAATGTGTGAATGAAAGGAACGTGGAGAAAACTGTTACACAGTGTTATGAATTTTGCCAGATACACGCGGTTGAACTTGAAGCTTCTGCTTATGGTTGTGTGATAACAGGAGTCTCCTATCATATAGTTACAGTGAGCAAGCAGCTCCAAATCATGAAGCATTCTGCTTTAGGGAACTACTGTTTAAAAGCTGCCACTTATGGGTATCCCTGTAACTTCCAGTATGTTGCAGTCATTCTCCCTCTACAAAAAGGCTGGCAACTCATTTCCGGGGTCTTGTAGAAAAGTTGGATAAATATGATGCAAATAATCTGATATTATCACATATTTTAATAGTAATCACATCTCCTGCTGTAATAATTACTTTGCATTTAAATATTTTATTTTTGTGGTCATTTCTTATTTATCATAGCAAGCAGTAATTTCCTCACATTGTTTACTGACCAGTGACCCTTGTTATTATCTTGGACCCCTCCATGTAGTTATCACGCTGCCATTCTGCATGGTTGTCCTTTAACCCCCACCCAGTGGTCATCTCTCCAACCCCCACCCCGTGGTTATTTCTTGTCCCACCCCTATTAGTTATCTCTCAGACCACCTCTCTGTACCATCTCTCTGCCGGCTTGTAATTGCAGTTACCAACATTGATTTTATTCTACTTATAGCCCCTGTTCCTCCATCCATAGCTGGATCATTCTATGTTTAGATACTAATTATACTGGCTATTGCCTCATACCTCGTTTATAACAGAGAATATATCCTTGACGGTACTGTAGGTCTACATGCACAAGTTTGAGACCTCCAATTGAAGATATTAAAGGGTAAATTTACTAAGATGGGAGTTCTATTAGGAAGTGATGTTGCCCATAATAGCAACCAATCAGTTTCTACTTCTCATTTATTTAGCACCTTCTAGAAGATAATACCTGGAATCTGATTGGTTGCTATGGGCAACATCACTTCTTAATAGAACTCCCATCTTAGTAAATTTACCCCTAAGCCTTTAGATATCAGACAAATAATGTAAAATTAACTTTTTTACACATTTGTGAAAGCTGTTAAACGTTCCCCTGATTAAGGTCATGTTATTGCTACAGATGATTACACCAGATACACTGTGACTACATCTCACACCAGAAATCAGACACTAAGCCATTATTATAAGCTGGAGGAATTTCTTATTAATTGTTCCTGTTAAGTAGATAACATTGAATGTGAGTGAAGATGGGTATATACAGTATGATCGGTATATAGTAATAATGATAGTTCATGACAAAGACCGGTTTTCAATCTGCTAGTTGCTCATCTTCATTGTATCATCATCCCTTTGATAACCATAAACCTAAGTATGTTACTTGTAGAAGAGGAGCTCTAAGGGAATCCAGTCTTTCTGTCCATCTGATTGACAAGATATCTGTTACATAAGCTCTTCAGTATAATGGTCGCGCCACTTAATAAAGTGCCTATGAATCCTGTGCCGACTGTGGAATCTAAGCTGAACATATCATGTTAGAAACATGGGGGTTGGGTTAGGGGAGTTGAAATAAATGTAAAAAAGAAAAAAGAAAGAAATCATGCATTGTGATGAGAAACCATAGACATACGTGTTTTGGTTACTGACACACTTTAGCTTTCACAAGTGTTTGGGGTTTTTTAAGACAATTTGTGAAACTGTCACTGCACATGTATCTGTGTCTTTTAAAGATATTTTTGTTATTAATGTACTACAGTGTTTAAATGATAATTAATGTAAGCACAGTGATATGGATGAGAAAAGCCTGTTGTTTTTTTTACTGATGCGATGAAAAAGAGCAAAAACCGCCTTATACTTGTATATAAATCATTAGAATAAAATTCATTTCTCTCCTGGATGTCTTTGTTTTCTCACTACAGCTCTATTCATTTTCTGTTTTGTTTAGATTTTTTAATATACAGTATATTTTAAGGATAGGGTTAATTACAAATGAAGTCTTATGTTTTCATACCTTGTGTTGTTCATACTTGCATACGCTGCCCTAATGTCCAGGAGCTCAGGCATTTCGGGGCGTTCTCCTGTACTTTTGAGCGGACGTAGCACCCTCATGGATCCCACCCACTTCCCTAATGACGTTAGCGGTTGGGCTTATGATACCTTCTGTGTCGTCATGACACCACCCCCTCTGCACGATACAGCAAATCAGTATTGTGCATTGTGGACGAGGGCATAATGACATGTAACGTGTGACCATGCCCCCTGTACTTGCCACTTGACTTTCCTTTCCATGAGCTCGCTTAGTGCAGTCCCAAAAGTAGACTAAATCAGAGAATGAAGTTTCTCCTCTAAGTCATTCCTTGGTCTTACTGTATTTAATTAGAAATACCCTTAACGTACCCAACCTTTCTTATCAGCTAATGCAAAAGCTGCCAACTCTCTCCACAAACCCATTAGCTTTTTTCAGAAACTAGGCATAGGGGCACAAATGGCAGCACATTAGGATTTTGCACCTCAGGATCCTGTATGTTGCAAATTACCTCTTAAAGGTTCTCAAGGCTTTTTGGTATAAAAAACTAGAAATCAGTTTGAACCAAAGATGCATTTGAAGGTAAACCTCTTATGGTATATAGGTTTTACTTGCTGCTGGATATTTATTTGTTCAGAATCAACGTGTGTAAAATGACGCATCTCAAGGTAAGTCATTTAATTACATAGTGCTCTGATTATTGTTGGAATCATGAATATGGGAGGGGGAGGTGAAGTTAGGAGCTAGTCATTGATGAATGATTTTTAAACTTGTCAGGGGGATAACTTATTACATTTCCACCTTCCGCACACTAGAAAATGCTCAGGAGTACGAGTTTAAACTTTAATAATTCTGGCCGGGTAGGGTATGGGGTCCCTATGTTCCAGCGGTCAGAATACAGACAGTGGCATCCTGACCCAATTAGGTAAGTGTCCTAACCCCTAGCCCTAACCCATTTTTCCCGCAGCCTAACCTAACCCTCCCCCACTGCAGCCTAACCCCCCCCCCCCATAGCCTATCCCTTAGTGCCTAACCCTAATACTTACCGCCGGGATTACGACTGCTGTTGGTATTCCTGCGCCGGTAGTCTGAGCCCCAACATCCCGACCGCCTGGATGGTAACTATATCCCTTATGGCCACCAGACAAGCGCCATTTGCCAATTTAGCAGCGGGTCAGGTGGAAATACTATCCAACAATTCAAGTAAGTACAATATACATTATTATTGTTATTAATAACATATACTTATATAGCGTCAGCATATTCAGTTTCGCTTTACAATTGGGAACAAACAGTAATAAAACATGACTGTGTAAAGACTGACAGACAGGGGTAAGAGTGCCCTGCTCTCAAGCTTACAATCTATGGGATTCACCATATTCTGTCCCTAAATTGTACAATAGGTCAGCTCTTCAATCTCATTTCTCCCATAAAAATAGATTTTATTTGGTAGACATGTGACCTTTGTTGATGCTTGCTGATTGGCCTCTTTATGTTCCATGAACTGTGATGGGACTGATTCTACAGTGGATGCTTAATTTTTAAGGAATCTGGAAAGAGTTGGTTAAGTGAATCGCTGATGGCAAATGCCTGAAAATCAGCTGAATTTCAGTATCGGCCAAGAAAACCAATTCGTTCAACTCTATTCTTAAGCACTTATCTAATTTAATTTCAATAAAATTGAAGATAAACTGAATAAACATTCTCCAACATAGCAACGAGCTTTCAGTAAACACTCTAAGTTATATTCTGCAGGAACAATGAGGATTAGTCAGAAATATGCATTGTCTTGAATAAAGACAAATAGAATAAATAGCTCTATGTAACAGTCAGGGCTGAAATGTACCAGGGAGAAAAGGTTCAGACGTCAAGGCAGAGAAAGAGCAACTTGGGAAGAGGAGATAAAATGGAAATTCACAGGTATCTGGTGGCAATTGGAGCACATCAAGGGAGCAACAGAGAGAAAATCTCAGAACAAAGACACAAATTAGGAGCCTCGGAGGGAGGTTTGTGTTGTCTTCAGTCAGGTGGATTCATTTTTTTTTCCAATTGCTTTTTGGTTTTAACCCCTAACACAAAGCTGCACACAGGCAGCTTTGCAATTGTGGCCAAGATTGCTTTATATAATCAGCATTGTTAAGGCTAGTAGAGTACCCGGGAGGGGGGGGGCGACAGGGGTGGTCATCCCTGGTCCCCCACACCCATCGTGGTTAAAGTGGGTCGGACGAGATGGAACCAGGTCCGCCTCCTCCGGCCAACCTAACCCCGGCACCGCAGGGAGGCTCCATTTGCCAGGCGCCCGCTGAGATTGTAACCAGCGGGCACCTGGCTCCTTCCCTGCTGCGGCAACCGGAGCCGGAGGCTGGAGCTCACTCGTGAACTCCGGCTTCCGGCTCACGCAGTCCACCAAGGGAGAGACGTCATGACGTCTCTCGCATAGTGCAGCAGAGGAGCAGCCGAGCGGACTGGATGCGGGAGCGGGGCTTTAGGTAAGTATCAGCTTTTTTTGTTTTAGTGCAAGCGGCTTACTGGGGGTATTACTCAGGGGGGCATTATTCAGGGGGCATTACTACTGCTTGCATTACTTTTGGGGGGGACATTACTCAGGGGGCATTACTAATGAGGCACTACTACAGAGGGAGCATTACTATTGGGGGCACTAATACAGGGGCATTAGTACTGGGGCCACTACCACAGGGGGCATTACAATTGGGGGCACAACTACAGGGGTATTACTACTGAGGGCATTTATACAGGGGGCATGACTATTGGGGACACTACTAATGGGAGTATTGCATAGGAGGCACTGCATAAGGGGCACTACTACAGGGTACACTGCATAAAGGGGACCACTACTGTGGGCTCTGCATATGGGGCACTACCACTGGGGGCACTGACACTACTGGGGGTTCTGCATAAGGTCCCCCATTGTGCATACCCCCAGTTCATCACATTTAATAGGGGCCCCCACAGATGTTAATCTGGCCCCGAGAGTACCCTCTCCTCACATTGTGCCCCTGATGCTTTCCATGGAGAACAACATTTTCCTGACAGAAGAAGTGTAGCACCAGGCTGCAAAATCATAGCTCAGCACCACACTTGTCCATTGTAGAGGGCAGCGCCGGGCCCGGGTACTGTAGGGGATGTGTCCATACCCCCTACAAAAATATAATAAAATAGTATGTGCAGTACCATGCACTGTACAGGGGGGTGCCGTTCACCCCTTAGCCTTGGGCAGGAGGGCCGATCTGGGGGAAGGGGGATCAGTGTTATCGCTCCCCTCCCCGTGCATCAGCATCTTACCATGCTTCAGAAAGTGGGTCCCTCCTCTTCTGCTGCTCCATCTTCCCAGTGATATTCGGGAAGACGCACAGTGCCAGAGTCTTGGCTTTCACTTTGCAGTGCTATCTTCCTGAAGATGTCACATTAATACCCGCTCCCCCCTCCTCTCGGTGCCCCTGCACTTGTAGTGTAACACGTAAATGGAGGAGCAACACTCACAAAGTTCACCTGTAAGAAGCTACCTGGCTGCGTCTCTGTCATTGGCCAGCATCCTTATGGGGAGGCAGAAGGAGCATTAAAACACTGGATGAGTGACTAACAGTTGGCGCCCCATGCTACCCCTCATTCGTTCAGGAAATGGTAATGCCAGCCTTCATCATATGGCAAAATTGTTGTGGCCCTTATAAACTACACAAAATTTCACATGGTATGACTATCCAAGGATTGGTACACATGGGCATTCAGCAAGTATTGTAAAGCCCAGGGCCAGACCAACAATGAGGCGGATGGGACTACAACCCCAGGTCTCCATAGAAGTAGGCACATCACCATGACAGCATGATAATGGCCAGCCATTGAACAGGGCACACAGTTGGCTATAAGTCATAAGCATACACTTATCTACTCCCACAGAGCTTCCAGAAGACTCTCAATTTCTTTGGGGGTAGTCCCCTATACTTATGAAAGAGTGGGTGGGACAATATGATGTGATTCTATGATAATTGCAGAGTTTTTACCCTGCCCCCCTTTTCTTAGACCAGTGGTTCTCAAACTCGGTTCTCAGGACCCCACACAGTTCACATTTTCCAGGTCACTCAGCAGGTGCACAGATGTAGTCATTACTCACTGACACATTTTACAAGATCCACAGGGGGAGATCATTATTTCACTTGTGATTCTTTGAGAAGACCTGGAAAACATGCACTGTTTGGGGTCCTGAGGGACAAGATTGAGAACCTGTGTCTTAGACCTTCACAGACCCCAGCCACCTGCATCTCTCTGTGGACTTCTCCTGGAGAGGAGATGATAGAAGTAGGAAAGTATGATCAGAGGTATTAAAACTATTTCTATTTTACTTCCAAAATGATACAACATCTTTTACATCTGTAGGAAGACATAGGGGTTAATAGTGTATGAGGTGTATGCACTCACATGTCACGGTCCACACCCACTCTGTAAGGGTCACGGATCCTCTGCCGCTGACCCATTAATCCAGCCCTGGTAAAGCCTAATATATGCGCTTTACCACTAATGCTGCTTCTTTTTGTCTTTTGTACTTTTCTTACTTTTGTAAATTTTGTACAGAATGAAATACAACAATGAAAGAAAACAACACTTTGGCAAACAAACTGTAGGAATACAGAAGTACGACTACAGCAGCAATATAAGAAGGTAACATAAAACAGTAGGCCATTATCAAAATTACAAGCAGGTACTAATTTCTGAAGAATAGAACAAAGTAACAGAAGCAGAAGAAAGGAATAGTGTAACAGGGAAGGAGGAAAGTGGAGGGAGGGAAAGGGGAACCCAGAGTTGGGGGCCACTGATGGAGAAATACATCATAAATATCAGGGAGCACCACTGGATACACAGGGACCAACAAAAGGGCCAATGTGGTGAGAGAGAAATAAATACACCCATATAATTCAATAAGATAAGAGTCCGACAGTCCACAGGAAGAATGAGAGCAGGGAGGAGGATTGTGAAAAGAGTACCATAGTCCCCAAACCTGTAGGAATTTGGGTGACCTGTTATTTAGTGCACCATTGATTTTAATAATCCTTGTAGTGTATTAGCAGTCACATGGGAAGATTTATCAAATCTTGGAGAGAGATAAAGTACCAACCAGTCAGCTTCTAACTGGTATTTTGGGCTTTAGTAAACCACTGCTTCCCAGCAGGTTGCAGGTTAAAATGTAAAAATGGCACCTACAGTCAGTGTAAAACATGGATAAAACAAACTAATCAAAGTAGCCACCTTTTGTAAATATACTGTAACTGTCAGACACAGCATGGCATTCATTCGATATTGGAGATCAAATGTTGTTCTGGAAGTTCTTCCCAACGCTATTGCAAGTTCTCACAAATGTATTGCACTTGTAGGTTGCTTTGTTTTTCACCCTTTTTAGTTCATCCCAAACTAGTACGATGAGGTTTAAATCTAAAACTATGCTGGCCCTTCCGTGATTTTAAGCCCACTGTCTTGTTGTTTTCCTCACAGGTAGTTCTGACATTGCCTGGAGGTATGTTTTGGATCATTATCTTGCTATCGAATTAGAGATGTGCAACGGTCCCTATGCAGGGCCGTAGAGAGCGCCGCCGGGCCCACGTAAAGAGGGGGCTTGGCCTAATTGCGGGAGGCACGGCCACGCCCCCTTGTGAATGAAAAAAAAAACACTTTTGCAGCGCTGCTGCGCGCTGGGGAGGGGGCGCTGTGAGCCCCTCAGCCCGACGCAAAGCCACAGGGGGGCGCGATCAGTGCAGTTGCTCCCCTCCTCAGGCATAGGAGATTGCTATGGCTGCTGCTTAGCAGCTGCGAGCAATCTCCCACTGCTGGGCTGCTGCGAGGGAAAGAGGAGGGAGGGGGGCGGCGCTGGACCCGGGCCCCTCTAGAACCCCAGGTTCAGGTAAATTGTACCCACTCCCCTTCCCCCTCTCGGCGCCCCTGCCCCTATGTTTTGGTTCTAATTCATAGTCGTGTTTTAGCAAAACCACCCTCGCATGTTTTGGATATGTATTTTAAAAATAAAATGTGTAAAAATACAGTAGCTAAAATCATCTAATTTGGGCCTGTTTTTTGTTCCTACAGTATTATTAACCTCAATAACATAAATTTCCAATCATTTCTCACTACCTCACTGCTCAAAATAATGTTCACCAATATTGTCCAAAGGCTGGCTGACTATACTAAGCAACAGAGCAGTGGCGTAAACACATCTACGGAACATGCAGATGCTCGTCAGGTTCCCCATGTTCCAAGATAGGAGGTCGGGATCCTTCACTGAAAGATGTTCAGTGAACGCTGTGCAGTACGGGCACTGCACCCGGCGACCTGAAGGACTGAACGCTAGATGTTAAGTTTTTCAGGTCGCCTAATGGATAGGCCCCTTTAGTGTAGCAGCTCTATAGACAAATTCAGTTCTCACATTGATTATTCTGTGCACCTGTTTCTTCTATATTCTTATTAATTTTCTTGGCTTCGTGTTCCAACCCTTGCCAGGAATACATAGCTATTAACATTGTATTATTTTTTGGTATGGATACCTATTTAAAACCTCTATGCAATCCTGTCTATACCTTCTAAAATCCTGCCTATACCTTCTAAAATTGTTGCTATTTAGCGTAATGAGTCGCACAGTAAATAAATGCTTTCAGACTTTGAGTGTGGTTCCAAAGCACAAAAAGTTATTATTCAATATAAAAACAGATGGTTACACACTGTGATCTAAAGACAATTAGCGCAAATAAACCATACAGACCCAAGGTACAGTTGTTACATACGCACGCGCTCTGGACCCAGATACCGGCATCAGCATAGAAACATCCGTCCACAGCACAGCAAGAAGACTCAAGACTGGGTTCAGAGAGCACACATATATACTCTTACAGGGATAGGCAATACAATAGAACAGGTTGGCATGATTCCATTATTTCTTCTTAAAGGTGCTTCTGTTACAGGATAGTTCGAATGGACACAAAACAGCCTCCAACAGCCCTTTGTGTCCTTTTTCCTGCTGCATGCTAATCTAAACTGATCACATTACAGAGTACATTTTAATGTTTTAACTCTCTATAGTCCATAGTTTGCAGACGTATGTTCCGATCTTCTCACCGATGATACCGGAAATCTGTTGAGACACAGTGGATCAGTACAACACCAAACACGGTCTGCTTACCATGTACTAAACCTTAGATATCAAATAACCTTTATTACACAACATTAATAATTACTGAATAAGCCTTGAATATTACACTTTAATGCTAGGGAACCTTTTATGTAAGTGTACAGTGTGTAAGTATTGGGGTTTTGGGAAAAGACGCTAGTTAGCGCTGTGCGACTGTTTGTGGAGTACACCATGGTACGTGTTTTGCAGGGTTGATCATTTTATATGTTTTTGTGACTGTCTGTATTTATGTGATAAGGACTTTTAACTTCTTTCTATTGCATGGGAATTGCACAACGCTAAATAATAGCATCGCCGTATGTACTTATAATGGGCGAGATTCACTAAAATTGCGCTGGGCGACCAGTCGCAAAATGGCGTCTCATTGCCATTTGCAAAATGGCGTCATGCAGATTTAATTGTAAACCGATCCAGTCTCAGCCAATTATCCGGCTTCGACATTGGTTAAAATGTTTTGCAAATTATCAATGTATTAGAGCATTAACCAATAAAAATGTTTGACTGTGCAAAAAGACTATCCCCAATGCCCCCAAAAATACAGCCCATAATGAAAATAAAAGTGGTGCAAAATGGAATTGTCTTTGGGCTTTCCCACCCACCCTTATGTTGTATGTTAAAAAGGACAGTTTAACAAACCAAGCACTTCAGCGACAGGGACTGACACTTTTGTGGCTGAAGTGCTTGGTTTGTTTAGGCCCTCACAAAACAAGATATCAATGAGCTTAAGGCAGCTAGCAGTGTAGTTAAATGTGAGGATACGGGGTTCTCTCAATCACCCAGACACCGAGCAGATGAACCCAAAGTTATGGTTTATTTTTCCACAGCACACAGCAACAGATAATATGTCAGGACAAGCGGTAAATACAGTGAACAGGCAATAAACAGCTAGCAGTCCAGACAGAGGCAGTCCCAGTAGAGTATAACCACCCAGAACAATTCCATGAAATAGCTAGAGACCCTCAGTCCCCACAGTAGAAACTATCACTGATCACACCGCAGTGAATAGCTTATAAGTCCCCTCAAGCATTTCCGGGACCCCACACGTAGAATCAGAGATCACACAGCAGTGATAGACCCTAGGTCCAACCAAGCGTTTACAGTATCCCATACAGTAGAAGCTAATCACAGAACACACAGCAGTGAATAGCATATAGGTCCTTGCAGAATTTCCAAAGTATAAAGCCACACAGAACTGGTGATGCGTTCCAATAGCACCTTGGCAGAGCGAGACCTCTTAGCCAAAGTCAGCGACTAACATGCTGAGTGACCTTCGGTGACCTCTTTTGAAACCTTCCAATTTCCCACGATATTGTGACCACCGAGGGGATTTGCACAGTTTCCTGATTGGTGCACATCCCTTAACTTCTACCTCCCCCAGATATTACTTCCCTGACGAACACCTGCTGGGTTGGCTCCGTGGAGTCTGCCAGGCTCCCGTGAAGCACAAAAGCAGGCAAATGGAAGGAGGTGTAAATCCTGAGCGTACCCTGCAGAGGTGGGAATTAACTTAGGGGATCTTTTGTTCTGTTAGGTGTTACACTGCTCTACTGGTTATGAATAAACAGATATATGGACTAGGGTTAGACCAGAGGTTACCAACCACGGTCCTCAAGGCACACTAACAGTCCTGGTTTTAGGGATAGTCATACTTGAGCACAAGTGACTAAATTAGCACCTCAGTTATATTGATTTAACCATCTGTGCACAATCATGGATATCACTAAAACCAGGACTGTTGGTGTGCCTTGAGGACTGAGGTTGGGAATCACTGGGCTAGACAATACTAAACATTACATTTCCTGCCATTCTTGCAGTAAATAATATACCTGCTAATGGAAATGTGTGTCCTGAGGATGATCACACATACACTAGAAGACGGGTAGGGGAACATAAAAGGGATAAAAAGTTAATTAATCGCTGCAAGGAATGAGATGCTGCAAATACATTTTTACCACGCATCTCATTTCATTGCATTAATGATCTCTACAATTGCAAGATGACATTATCATTCTCACCCTCATCAGGGTAACATCATCATCACACAATATTAACTCATTCCCGCTGGACTCCAGCATTACAGAAGTTTCTGTATGTTGATGTAATTGGAGGGAAAGGTCTTCCTCATGGAATTTGTAGTTTTTTATGAACATCATCTTTTCCACATTTTGAGGAAGTAGCCTCCTATGCTAATCACTCACAAGGTTACCGGCTGTGCTAAACACACTTTCCGAGTACATGCTGGTGGGTGGGCAGTCTAAGTAATGCATAGTGTGTTGGTACAAGGGGCTCCAAATTGGCTTTTTTTCCTCCCAGTAGTCAAAGGGAATGTCTGACATGATCATTTGTACAATGCCATTAAATTAATTCACCTTTCTATGGATGGTTACTGTATCAGATTGAGTCACAGTAGAGGTGCCACTAATTTTGGGCACTTCATTTAGACCTAACCAGATGTCAAAATGTTGTGTAACTCTTGTGTGCTGAGTTGACTCATCCTCATCACCAGTTGGTCTATTGGGAAAGCTCAGTTTTTTTCCTTGTAGCATCAGTTGCAGGAGAAGCTGAAGGAGATGTTGTTGTTTCATGTGCCACTTGAGCTGCCAACTTGCTCACAAGGAGCTCTTTGCATCTCTTAAGATCTGTGTCAGTTGGAAAGAAAGACATTATGTACGACTAAAACCTAAGATCAAGTACGGTCGCTAAAATGTAATGATTCGATTCCAAAATGTTGACAACCCTTTGGTTCTGGTGAAGCGAATAAAGAACTTGATCTACAAGTCCAACATATTTAGCAGAATCGCTTCGTTTCATCTCCTCCTTCAGTTTCTCAAGCTGCTTTTCCATTAGTCTAATTAAGGGAAGCATCTGACTGGCAGTGTCTGAAATCTCTTCATAAGTTACTACTTCAAATGGTTTCAGTACCTTGTATAACACGTAAAGTATTCTCCATTGTGCTGGACCAAGGTGCATTCCCTCTCCTCTCTGTATGTGTATGGCATGTTGGCAATTTTATATTTTTCAGCAGAAAACTCCCTTTATTATTAGAGATGATGTTTTTTTCTTAGCATTGTGAACTATTGTTTTAATTTCAGGTGCCCTGTCTTAAACCCTCTATGCCCTTGAGCATCGGCTTTAGTAGATGTTGAAGGACTAGTAGCATCATGGCTGCAGCACTAGTACTTGGTTGCTGCTTCTGCTCTTCTATAGACTGTTCGTGATCCATATTGACTCACAGAATTTATCTGATTAACGCAGTGGCATGGCACCTACTGAGCAGTATCACTGCCTGGCCCTGAACACACACACAATATTTATTGATATTAATGGTGGACTGCACCTACTATGTTATTTTTTAACATTTACAGCGCACTGCCCAGTGAACTCTAATAGTTTTTTTTGTCTAACTTTAAGAATAAATGGCAACTACACTCTGCGCTGATATTAACGGTGGGCTGCACCTACTATACGTTATTTTGTTAATGTTTACAGCGCACTTCCCAATGAACACACACAAGTTTTACAAAAAAATAATATATATTTTTTTACTTTTGGTAGAATTGACAGCTACACACAGCACTGATATTAATGGTGGACCGCACCTGCTATATGTTATTTTTTAACATTTAAAGTGCGCTGCCCAGTGAACACATACCTTTTACAAAAATTTTTTTTTTTAACAAATTACAACTTCAAACTGTGACACACAGCACTGATCTTATTTACTGTGGCACTGCACCTACTGAAAGTTATTTGTTAATTGCAGTGCTTGAATTTGTCATGGCCTGAATACACACGTTTTATTTTATTTTTATAATGATGGTTTGCCTAATGATACAGTCACAGTGCTGTAGCACACAGACCTTCACTGTGATGATGACAGAGTGTGACTCAGTAGCCTGTACAGCCCTTAATCATTGGTGAACTTGTGATGACAGACACTGACAGCCACAGACATTGACACTGAGTATGACACACAGTAGCCCTAAGCCCACAGAGTTACAGTCGCAGCACTGCAGCCCTGCACTGGTGATGACAGACAGTGAAACTGAGTGTGACACACAGTAGCCCATGGAGTCACAGTCACAGTGCAGCCTGCCCCACACACCCTAACCCTCCTGCCTTCAGTGTGAAATGGTGGCTGCTATCATGAAGGTGGGATTTTTAGCAAGTCCAAAACCCGAGAGATTCGACGCCAAGAGTATTATGTATTGCCCCGTTTTGGATTGCACATCTAGTGGGAGAAGCCGAGCCCGGGCTCAGAAGGACTCAGTTATGCAAAATTCGGATGGGTTCGGTTTTCAGAAAACTAAACCCGCACATCTGTATATAGAATGAACCTTTGACCAACAAATTCTATCACCATGTCTGGTTGTTCAGTAGATTTAGTAAAATTTGTGTGTTAAATTTATTAGGACAATGTCTTGTATCAAAATTAATGAACAATATCATATATTTCATCAAAATGTGTTTTTTTTTTCTAAAGTGGACCAGAATACCACACACATAACAACCCAGCGGTCAGTGTTCCTGTATACCAATCATATGGAGAGCTCAAATATGACCATAAATTCATAGAAAACATAGTACATGGGCATCAAGTTTCAAACCCCTATTGGAGTAGATGGTCTCCCTATTATATTGTCTAGTACTGTGAGCAAGTCACCAACTGGTGATCCACCCAAACAGCCCCAGACCATCACGCTTCCTCCTCCTTGTCTGACAGTTGGTGTCACAGGGGTTTATGTATTAAGTGTTGGCTTTACCAGATATTATCTTCTGGATGTGAGATCTTGGGATGCTCAGTCAGAATATCCTTCAATAGTTACTCAATAGACATCTTTTTGTTGCAATTATTTGCACTTGTACTGTTGATTATAAGTAATTCGCCCACTGTCTAATATATTGCTTTCGTACTTCCCTATTATGGATGGTTGCCATGGAGTTTGGAAAGGAAATAATCTACTTATTACCACAGTTTTATTTTCCTTAATATATTCTGTGTTATTCATATTATACTCCCTGTTTTCCCCTACTGGAACTCACTCACTCGACAAGTCAGCCTTCCTACCTGCCTCACCAGTGTCCGACATGTACTCCAGACAAACCTTACATTAAAGTCTACCTGCCCTCCTCCTAAATTTTTACTTCTTTGATTCTTACCAGTTCACACTCCAAAATCCCTCCCCTCCCCTTTTTTTAGTATGTCATTTCTTGCAGGCTTGGCCCTCTTTCCTCTTGTTCTCTCCCTAGCACTATGCTATTGAAACTTTGTGGTGCCCTAAAATTAAAGATAATAATATTATTGTGCTCCATGAAATAAAAAATAAGATCAAAAGAAATCAGCATTAAAGTATATAGTAAATGGACTCTTTCCCCTGAAAATGCCTGTGGCTTTAGATAAAATCAGCAGTATTCTGACCTGTGCTTGAAATTTTGACTACCTGCTGCTGCTACTACTGGTGGTGGCATGGACACCTACAGTGCATCCGGAAAGTTTTCACAACGCTTCACTTTTTCCACATTTTGTTATGTTATGTTATGTTCCAAAATTGAATAAATTCATTTTAGTCCTCAAAATTCTACACACAATACCTCATAATGACAATGTGTAAAAGTTTTTTTTGCGATTTTTGCAACTTTAATAAAAAAAAACAACTAAGAAATCACACGTATATAAGTATTCACAACCTTTGCTCAATGCTTTGTTGATGCACCTTTAACAGCAATTACAGCCTCAAGTCTTTTTGAATGATGCTACAAGCTTGGCACATCTATCTTTGGGCAGTTTCGCCCATTCCTCTTTGCAGCACCTCTCAAGCTCCATCAGGTTGGATGGGAAGCGTCGGTGCACAGCCATTTTCAGATCTCTCCAGAGATGTTCAATTAGATTCAAGTCTGGGCTCTGGCTGGGCCACTCAAGGACATTCACAGAGTTGTCCTGAAGCCACTCCTTTGATATCTTGGCTGTGTGCTTAGGGTCGGCTGAAAGATGAACCGTCGCCCCAGTTTGAGGTCAAGAGTGCACTGGGTTTTTCATCCGGGATGTCTCTGTACATTGCTGCATTCATCTTTCCCTCTATCCTGACTAGTCTCCCAGTTCCTGCCACTGAAAAACATCCCCACAGCATGATGCTGCCACCACCATGCTTCACTGTATGGATGGTATTGGCCTGGTGCTGCACAGTGCCTGGTTTACTCCGAACATAACACCTGACATTGACGCCAAAGAGTTCAATCTTTGTCTCGTCAGACCAGAGAGTCCTTCAGGTGCATTTTGGCAAACTCCAGGTGGGCTGCCATGTGCTTTTTACTAAGGAGTGGCTTCCGTCTGGCCACTCTAATATACAGGCCTGATTGGTGGATTGCTGCAGAGATGGTTGTCCTTCTGGAAGGTTCTCCTCTCTCCACAGAAGAATGCTGTAGCTCTGACAGAGTGACCATCTGGTTGTTGGTCACCTCCCTGACTAGGGCCCTTTTCCTACGATTGCTCAATTTAGACGGCCGGCCAACTCTAGGAAGAGTCCTGGTGGTTCCAAACTTCTTCTATTTACGGATGATGGAGGCCACTGTGCTCATTGGGACTTTCAAAGCAGCAGATATTTTTCTGTACCCTTCCCCAGATTTGTGCCTCGAGACAATCCTGTCTCTGAGGTCTACAGACAATTCCTTGGACTTAATGCTTGGTTTGTGCTCTGACATGCACTGTCAAGTGCGGGACCTTATATAGACGGGTGTATGCCTTTCAAAATCATGTCCAATCAACTGAATTTACCACAGGTGGTCTCCAATTAAGCTGTAGGAACATCTCAAGGATGATCAATGGAAACAGGATGCACCTGAGCTCAATTTTGAGCTTCATGGCAAAGGCCGTGCATACTTATGTACATGTGATTTGTTAGTGTTTTTTTTATATTAAATTTGGAAAAATCTAATCTTTTACACATTGTCATTATGGGGTATTGTGTGTAGAATTTTGAGGACAAAAATGCATTTATTCAATTTTGGAATAAGGCTGTAACATTACAAAATGTGAAAAAGTGAAGCGTTGTGAATACTTTCTGGATGCACTGTATAGCTCACATGCTGGTGGTGGCATGGACACCTATAGCTCATATGCTGGATCTGTTATTGTTGGGGTCCTCTTAGTAACAGAGATATGTGGAAAAGAAACAAATCTATATCAACAGTAAATGGGACGATGACTGCAGCTGGTTAAAGGTTGATCTCTGTGGGCATATTTTTTTTTTAACTGCCTGATAAATATGTATGAAGTCTTTACATTTTATTTGATTTTTATTGATTACGTCACCCATCCATATAAATTGGAATAATGTTCAATGCTAATTTAATCCTAGTTAGTTTGAACTGGAGAATTGAAATTCTATTGTTCCCCACCCACTCGGCTTAATTTGAATTACATAGAAAATAAAATAATAAAAAAGCTTAAGTATTAATACAGTTAATACGTTGTATCCCACAATACATAATTTAGCATTTTAACAGATAACATGACCCAAACTAACCATATTACATTGCTTTACACAGTTCTACCTTTGTGTTATAGATCTTACGTCTGCCGAGTGCGTCTATAGGAGGAAAGTGTCTGAGGAAACGCTCCTCTGCCTTTGTACATCTTCTTTGATAGCTGTATTGATGTTGTAACCTGCCTACAAGCGCTTTGTGTTCATTATCTCCATATATTCTGTGCCTAGCAGGGCTGAGAACAGGACAGCCCAGCAAGGGCTCTGCATGAGATATGTCCAGTTTTGTTTAAGAAATGGAAGCTTGACAGATATTTCCTACAGGCTATCTCTGATTGAGTTTTCCAGGCCTGGACTTTGAAACTTGATGTGACAGCACTGTCAGATTTTAAGACAGACCCCAGACGAGTCTGCTCTGTTGTCCTCGAGGTCATTCATCACTACTTAAGCATCAGTTAAGCTGAAAAGTAATTTGCCAGCCAGATAGAAATACAGTATTTTAATAAATTCACCGCTTAGCACTGAATCTCAACTGGTTTATACATGTCTAAGAGCCTGATTCAGCACGGATCGCAGCTGCGGAAATATGCTAATGTCTGCCACCGCCCATCCAGCATAGAGACGCTCAATACTGCCTTCTCACATCCGTAATATCTCACAGTCCTGTGTATATACATTCGTAACATTGGAGAACATCGGCCCCTCATGCACAATTGCAGCAGATCTGACCTGTCTCAGAATTTGCAAGTCTCGTTGCACACAGTGAGTACTCAGGCTGCGTATGCAATCACAGTGGCTGATATATGCACGCCCATGCAACTGCATTCAAACGGACATGCACACCTGCATTTCTCCAACCAGTCCCCGGTCACCACCCCTAAAACATTCACAGCATGTCACTCACTCTGCGATGGATTCCACAGTGCGTCTGTAATCACATGTAATCGGCCGATACGTTGTAATTGCGATCCATGCTGAATCAGGCCCTAAAGCTGGCCACCCACTATACAAGTTTCTGTCAGATATCTTTCCAATCTAATCTGGCTGGTTGGAATGAAAACCTGGTAATGTATGGGAGCAAATGACAGTCGATCATATGGTTTTAAACACTGGAAAAAAAAGGACAAATTTTTTTTTTTCTTAATTTGTGTGTTTTAACCAATTTGTCTGAACAACCATTTTTGGCTATTTTCCAGTGTTTGTGAGCAAATGGACCATAGTCATTCGCTCCCTTACATTACCAGGTTTTCATTCCAACCAGCAGTGTAAATGGGTCTGACCAGGGTTGGAACCATGTCCAAAAACCCAGGTCGGACCTGGGTTTTTGGTGGAAAAGAGGTATTAGTGTGCCTTGAGGACCGAGGTTGGTAATCACTGGTATAGTGGATAGCCAGCTTTAGTCCGCTTGTTCAGTCACTGATGGGAAGACTTTCTGCTTAGTGTTGTATTTATCATTATTTACTTCAAATGTTCTGTGCAACATATGTATATAATCTAGCATAGTGTGAGTTGTAACAGTATTGACATTGAAAATATCCATCTATTATTTTACAGTTGTGATTGCCTTCATTTTGACCCAGGGCCCACCCACCTGTCCATAGGTGTTTAATTAAATCAACAAATAGCCAAGCACTTGTCAACATTATCTGCAGTCATAGAGAAAGGTGGTCCCTGTTCCAGTGGGATGTTAGTGGGACATTAAATGAGCATCCACAATTTTATCAAAACGTGCTTTAAAAATCTATTGTTCATTCCAGATATTATGGGGCTTATTTATTAACAAATGCACATTCAGCCCCAAAAATGAATGTTCCTTATTGCGCATATTATGACAATAATGAATGTATAAATGGGCTATTTATCATGGTGCCGATGCTGGGACACGGGATTCAATAGGAGCCTGTCCCAGTGATGAGTAAGAAATAAAGTTTTAGGTGACGCTATCACTTTGCTTCCAGGTTTGGACCAGACCACACATGTGCAGTGCAGAGCGAAAGGATCATCCTTCCTGCCAGGCTGATCCATAGCAGTAATCAGGGTTTTGCCATCTTCAGACGGTGTCTCCTTATGCAGACAAGCTCTGAAAACTTTTGGTTACCAGAGCTTGTCAGGTTGCACTGCTGGGTTGTTCCTATACATTGTATGGGGGAGCAGTATGCGATTTGTGGGCCTGATTCAGAGATGTATATTTATCCAATGATGAACGATGGAGATTCCAGTCTGCGAATCGGTTGCAGCGCTGAGATCACAAATGCAGCAAGTTGGTGTCTGACGCCTCCTCTTACATTTACATCTGAGATGGACGGATTTGTACAGCTGCTTGTGTGCGGCTCTGCAAATCTGTCCATTTTTGAATAAGATCCTGTGTGTCTAGTGCAGGAAATATCTGCAATACCTTCTGCATTCGGAATTGGTAAATATCCTATTTACTTGAATATTCTGGAATATGTAATGGCTTACATACGTTTAAACATGGTGCCTAGGGCATACATAAATAACCCTGATCAACTGCTAAATGCTCAATTAAATGAAATCTTTAAATAAGCTACTAATAACAAACACACACATACACAGGCACACACATACACACAGGCAGGGCTGCCATCAGAAATTGTGTGGCCTGGGACTAACAAAATAAGCAGGGCCCCCCCACCCCCCAGTAGCGCACCCAGAAACCCCCCCCTAATTGGCCGACACTTTTTTTCAGAGACGGAGACAGTCTCACACTAACTGTCTCCTTCCCAGGTTGTTGCCCAGAAGACAGCCATTCAATCAGCTGTTCACATTACCGGTCTTTCCCTGCTCCCAGCTGTTCTCTCTGCTGCACGGCTCCGGCATCCGCTGGCTGGTAGATGCCGCCTGTCTCCTACCCAGCCAACAGCCCCTTGGAGCGGATCGCATTTATACCGTGTCCCCAGGTCTGTCTTGCATGCCCAGCCGGGGGTCAGGAAGACCGCATTCATCTCTCCCTCTGGCTGTAGGTGGGAGGCCCCTGGAGGGACAGACCCTGGAGCTGGCAGGAGTCTCCTGGGGGCTGTGCTGGAGACTGGAGTAGCACAAGATGCTGAACCCGAGCAACGGAGACACATGGTGTCACATGGTGACCTATGTGGAGGATTACTTGGACTCCATCGAGTCTCTCCTGTTGGTCTTACAGAGAAATGTCTCCCTTTATGCAGGAAATTGACGCAGAGTACCAGTTAGGCGGTCGGTGTGTGGTGTCCCCCCAGCCAAAGAGCTTTTGCAACTTTCCTCCATGTTGTTTGCTGCAGTCCCCTTCTACTCCTTATGCAACCCTCACTCTCTGCCCTCTCCCCATATGCATAATGCATCACTCACACTCTGCCCTCTACCCCCATATACATCCCTCACACTCTGCCCTCTACCCCCATATACATCCCTCACACTCTGCCCTCTCCCCATATGCATAATGCATCACTCACACTCTGCCCTCTACCCCCATATACATCCCTCACTCTCTGCCCTCTCCCCATATGCATAATGCATCACTCACACTCTGCCCTCTACCCCCATATACATCCCTCACACTCTGCCCTCTACTCCTTATGCAACACTCACTCTCTGCCCTCTCCCCATATGCATAATGCATCACTCACACTCTGCCCTCTACCCCCATATACATCCCTCACACTCTGCCCTCTCCCCATATGCATAATGCATCACTCACACTCTGCCCTCTACCCCCATATACATCCCTCACACTCTGCCCTCTACCCCCATATACATCCCTCACACTCTGCCCTCTCCCCATATGCATCACTCACACACTGCCCTCTACCCCTATGTACCTGCATTGTGTCCATTTCCCTCACTTTCCTGCATTTGCCACTTCAAACCCCCCTCTAGAATTCTTGAGTTTGCCCCCCCCCCCGCACCCCTACTGCCCCGGTATTAAATCCAGTAATCTCTGCCCTGCCCGCTTTTTCACACTTACCTGAGTTCCGAGCTCTCTCTGGCTTCTTCTCTCCTTCATTCCCAGCAGCGCTGCTCTTCACAATCAGTGGCTCCTCCGACCTCTCCCTCAGGCGCGGCGTGACGTGCGTCATGATGTCATGCGGGACAAACCATATAAAACTTTATTTAACAAACGGCCCGGGGGTTGTCATCTATGTTTGTGGAGGAGTGGCGCGAGCGAGCCTGGCCTCCTCCTCCTCCTCCTCTATTTAATTAGAGGGGCCCGGGTCGGCGGCGGGGTAGTGCAGGGTGCATCAGGCTGGGCAGTGGTGGTAGGGGCCCCCCCTTGTTCAGCCAGGGTCCGGGGCCGGCTCCCGGCAGCCCCCCCCGATGGCGGCCCTGCACACAGGCGCACACATACAAAAACACAGGCACACACATACACACAGGCACCCACACACACATATGCACAGGCACCCATATACACACAGGCACCTACACACACACATACGCACAGGCACCCATACGCACGCATGTCTCACAGGAAGTCTGCTGCGTATAGAAAAAATAATAATTCCCACATACAGTATATAACGTTATGTTAAATGTCTTAATTTCCCAAAACTTTGACATATTATTTATTGGGGGAATTGAATAAAGAAATGTATTATTTTAGTTTAGTTGCCCTTTAAGTGCTGGTAGTTATGCATTTTAATGAAACCAAATACATGATTTAAAACACATCAGACCTTGCAACAATGTATGTTTATTTAGTAACAATGCCCTTTGTGTCAAAGCAGATAAGTCAGTTTAGATTTTCCTGCCATTTGTCAGTAACCGCTCTCAGCAAGACAGAAGAATTTGGAGCCTCTCGTTAAGTGACACAGATGGAAATGTGCCCAGCATTATGCAGACTACAGCAGAAAGTGCTCAGTGTTGCTAGCAATTGGCAGCAACTAACACATGTTAAGTCTGCTAAACAAACATGACCTCATAGAACTGGGGCCCATCTTAATGCCTTGCAAATAGTTTGTAGGTCACCATGCCACTGTAGCACCATTGTGCCAAGATCAGATGTTGCAGGACTTGTCACAAATGAATGATATGCACAATACAGTACTAGCTGAACGGCATTTATATTTATAGCATCTATTTAATGTTCCAGCATGGCCTGCTGAGAATGCCTAATCGCCTCGTTACCTACCGGATTTACCGGAATCCGGCGCAAGTGTGTGGAATATGTTAAACAGGATTGGAAGGATTAACATTTCCGGACAGGATCATCCTTAGTAATTGCTAAATAATGAATGGTTTGTGTTCAACCTGTCATTTTGCCTCATTCTATGTACTGCTTTGCAGAGACATAGGGGTCTATTTACTAAGCAGTGTTAGGAGACAAAGTGAAAACTGATAAGGTGCCAGCCAATCAGCTCCCAACTGTCATTTTTCAAACACAGCCTGTGAGATGGCAGTTAGGAGCTGATTGGCTGGCACCTTATCACTTTTCACTGTGTCTCTTAAAACTGCTTAGTAAGTAGACCCCATAGTTTTAAAATTGCTTTCTATGTTATCAAACCTCTTCTATTTATTACAATTATTGCTGAGTACCAGAGATTACACCTATGAGTTATTATCTTTTATTTACATGGCGCCACAAAATGTACACAGCACCATTCCAAAGTCATGTGTATCTACATGGATGTTATTAGTGTTATAACATGTTCACTGGGAAGAAGTGTCTTCTTTCCTGGGGCGTAACTAGACATTTGTGGGCACCATAGCAACATTTTGTAAGGGTCCCAATGCCATGCCCAATGGGGAGAAACTCACATATACACTTGGGCTTTGCCAGGGAAGATGGGGACCGACAGTTACTGCATCCCCTCTACCTATCTCAGTTACGGGATCGGTATGATTTACCATTCCGACAGCGGAAGCCCGGCAGAGGTGAAGATCCCGACTGCACTAAAGGTAAGTATAAACTAACCTAACCAACCCCCCCCAAACCCTAACCCCAACTCTCCCTAGGGGTTCCTAACCCTAACTCCCCCCCAAGTGCCTAACCCTAACCTCCCCTCTAACCCTCTAAACCTAACCCCCCCCCCCTTCCACGCTGCCTAAACCTAAGTCTCCCGGGGGGGGTGCCTAACCCTAACCTCCCCTCGGGGGTGCCTAACCCTAACCCCCCCTTCCCCTAGCCTAACCCTCCGGGGGGGGAGGTGTCTAACCCTAAGTCCCACCCCACGGCTGTCCGCGCCCGGCTTACCTTTGATCATCGGACTCATCTCCATCTATGGTGGCACTTTCTTACAGTACATTCCCTACCTGTCCCATGGTCCCTTTATCGATCAGCAGGATCAAACTCCCCAACCAGGACTCCCAGTGACATATGTGATAGCACAGGAGACAAGGGGGGAGGTAAGAGGACGAGCTGCCTCACAGAGCTGCTGGGAAAGGGGGGCAAACTGCTTAGGATAGAGCATAATAACAAGGGAGAAAGGGAAAAAATGGATAGAACAAAAAGATAAATGATAAATGGAGACAGGAATGAATACACAATACTATGATGTGAGGGCAATGGGAGGAGCCAGGAATTGAAGTGGGAGAAGGAATGAGTAGAGAGGGGAAGAGCTGGGATAAATTAAAGGGTGCAGGTACCAGTCCCTTATTTTGCCAAGAGTGCTCGGACACCTAGATACACCCCTGATCACAGGAGTTATTTAAACTCTACAGTCCAACTGCTACTATCACAGTAATTCCCTAAGAGCAGTCAATGTCCTGTTCCCATGATTGATATTAGCAACAGTGAACTATAGTCAGCGCACTGTACATCCAATGGTTGGTAACCTCTTGACTACCATTCCTGGGTACAATAATATCAAGGCTCTAATAAATTAACTTGGACATTGGTAAACTGAACACATTTACAATATGAATTAAATACACTAGTGTATTTATATAGCGCACACATATTTCGCAGCACTTCACAGAGAATATTTGGCCATTCACATGTCCCTGCCCCAGTGGAGCTTACAGTCTATGTTCCCTATCACACGTACACACACACACACACACACTAGGGTTATTTTTTTTTTGTTGGGAGCCAATTAACCTACCAGTATATTTTTGGAGTGTGGGAGAAAACCGGAGTACCTGGAGGAAACCCATGCAAGCACAGGGAGAATATACAAACTCCACACAGGGCCGTGGTGGGAATTCTACTCATGACCTCAGTGTTCTTAAGCAGTAATGCTACCATTACACCATCTGTGCTGCCCTATGCCCACGATGATTACATATTTGCCTTTTTGATCCAAAAAGGTTGAAACATGCAGAAAAAAGGCACCAATGTGCTCCGGCCTTAGTTTACAAGCATGTCTTTGGACAGCGAAAGAAAACTTGAAATCCCAAAGGAGAACATAATAAATTCTGACAGCACCCTGAGTCAAAACTTGACCCTAAGGCCCCAGCTTTGCATGGTAGAACCACCACTTACATACTATCAGGGGACTCTGCGATTGATAAAAATAAATTTTTGAAATTTCTCATTAAAAAAATGAAAGAATTATTTACAGCAATGCCCACACCCTTTACATTACAATGGACTTAAGATAAGTTTAATTTTATAATAATTAGCTAATTATTATTATTTTTTTCATCTGCTTATTAAAAAAAAACAAGGGCAACAGAAAGTGTAGCTGTGCAGTAATTTGCTGGACTACCCTGACACCTGTCAAGTCAAGAAGGTAAACCCACTTTCATGTAAGACTTCAAACCATTAATGTAACACAGTTATATGTGTCAGTTGTAGATGGAAGATCAATCAATTCTCTAGATAGGATCACTCAAATAAATGAAAATGACTCCAGCAATCTCTTTGGTCCTAGGCGGCACAGCTAATATTTTCCCAGAGGGAAATAAAACACAAATCTGAATTAAATATTTGACGTTCATCTCTAGTCTGCTCTGAATTAACTGCTTTAAAAAAAATATAAATCAAATTCTACCCAGTTTGAATTTCGTACTACGGCTGAGTCTGAATTTCCCTAAATTATGTGTAATGGATCTGTGGCTTTAATGCCAAATAAAGCTGTGGTTTGCCGCGCTTGTTGAATGCAATTTCTGGATTTATGGCTTCCAACTACATTTGTTTTATAGTTCCCCTCAAGATTTTTTTTCCGTATTCCACATTTCCCCTGAAGTGTGTATAATTTACATCACAATTTAAATGAAATGTAGCAATAATATTTATCCAAATACAACAGGACACATTCAGAGGCACAGCAGGTGCACATAATTGAAAAGTTCCTTCAATGAATATAAAATGACTGCAATAAAATGTAACAACGCTCTAGAAAATACTTTCTGGAGGTGACATCATTATGCTATAGAAAATCTTGAGCATTTTATTGTTTTTACACTATTAGCAGCATATATGTCTCAGGCTATAAGCACTTGGATATCTCTTTTGGAATGTAAGATCTGATAAAGCTTGGGTGGTCTTGTTTTCCAATCTATATGGAAATAAATCTCAACATTCTTATCGCCAAGGTCAGATACTAAGCTGTTTATTAATTTGGAAGAAAATAGATCAGTGTCCCTGGAAATATTGTGTGCTATATAACAAAAGAGCAGATTATATGTATATCTAAAAAGAAACATTAACTACTTTAAATATAATATTTAAAAAATACTTTATGTACTGTGAAAATAATTACCAATGGCAACTAATGATGAATGAATAAGACAAGAATCATTAGATCATACAGTAATTCCACGACCAATAGCATGAAATGTCAATTCTAAATTCATTTTATATGGATTGTGCAGTGATGTACCCAACATGCGTGTAGGATGTGCCGTGCACACAGCCCATGAGTCAAGAAGACCCACCATAGACTAGTTGTAGTAGCATCTGCAAAAGATTCCAGGGCTCTGGTCTGACCGGCCTGTGATTATCAAGGCTGTCAACTGCCTATGGGGCATGCCCTAGCATTAACATCTTTCCTGAGTGCTCGCCCATCCCCAGAAACTAGCCACCATATTACATTTCCTGTGGCGTATCCTGTCCTGACTGAGGAGGTTAAAGATAATTTGAAGTCTAACATGACTCTTTTCCAAATTAGCTTTTTGGGTCTTCACAAAGGATTGTTAAACCAATTGAGTTTAGAGGTTAGTTGATCGTCAAAAATCACCATCCTCTCATCATACGTATATGCTTCGCTCCGTAGTATAAAAAACATTTTCACTCTGTGCACTCAAACTCATATCTGGATTGGTTGGGCACCCTTTTGATTCACTGATCCTGACACTTACTCCTGGTACCCTCCCAAGTGGTGTTACACATAGTAAAGAATGTAGCTGAACAAACAATATAATAGTAGCCTAGGAATTTTACCCTTTCATCTCTTTCCTAAAGAAATCTTGGTAGCCAATGATTAGGTTAGCCAACCTCCTTGCAGAAATGACATTTACAGCAAGAGACATACATTCACTTGGTATAACACTTCTATTCGCTTTCTTTCCAGACAGTGGAGAAGGATCACGCTCTAAGGCAGATTTTCTCCATTTCAAATGTATGCTGTCATCCTACAGTGCTGCCTTTTCCCTCTCTAAACAGTCATATTTCAAGAACCTTGTCCCCTCACAGTCCTCAAATCCCCAGTGTCTCTTCACCACCTTAAACTCCCTCCTCTGCCCACCCCCTCCTTGTCTCCCCTCCTTGCTTTCTGCTCTTGACTTTGCTACCTACTTCACATCTAAAATGAATTCCATACATCACGACATCATATCCAACCAGTCCCCCAGCTCTCCACCACCTCCCGCTTTCCCGGATCACCCCTCCCCATCCATTTTACCAACTCTGACATACTTCTCCCCTGTATCTGAAGAGGAAGTCATGGCCCTCATCCGGTCCTCCCCCCTTCCACCTCCCCCTTGACCCTATTCCCTCTCGCCTCCTCCGCTACCTTTTTCCTTCTGCCTGGTCCCATCTTGCCCACCTCCTTAATCTCTCCCTCTCATCAGGCATTACCCCTTCTCCATTCAAGCATGCCCTTGTCTCCCCCATTCTTAAAAAATTACTCTTGATCCTGATATTTTATCTAACTACCGACCCTTCTCTCTCCCCCTTTTGCCTCCAAACTTCTTGAGCATAGTGTTTACAACTGCCTTACCACCTTTCTTTCCTCACACTCTCTTTTTAACCATTTTCAGTCTGGCTTCCATTCTCTCCACTCCACTGAAACTGCCCTCATAAAAATCAGCAATGACTTCCTTGCTGCCAAATCCAAGGGCCATTACTCTATGCTCATTCTCCTTGACTTTTCTGCTGCTTTCTACACTGTGCACGACCCTCTCCTGCTGCAAATCCTTCACTCCCTTGGTCTATGTGACACTGCCCTCTCCTGGCTGTCCTCCTACCTCTCTGACCAATCCTTCTCTGTTTCCTCTCATGACTCCTCTTCCCCCACCACAGAATTTTTCAGTAGGTTTCCCAAGGTTCTTTTCTTAGACCTCTCCTATTCTCCCACTATACGTCCTCTCTAGGTGAACTAATCAGCTCTTTCGACCTCTATTATCATGGTGATGATACTCAGATCTACCTTTCCTCCCCTGATCTCTCCCCCTCTCTACTCACTCGTATCTCCAACAGTCTCTCTGCTTTCTCTTCCTGGATATCCCAGCAATTTCTTAAACTTAATATTTCTAAGACAGAGCTGATCATCTTCCCACCCTCCACCATAAACTCACTTCCCACTATTTATTTATCTATTGATGGCACAACTATCTCATCTAGCCCCAAAGTGCGCTGTCTTGGAGTTATCCTGGGCTCATCCCTCTAATTCAAACCACATATCCAGAACCTCTCGCAGTCCTGTCATTTTCATTTCAAAAATATTTCTTAGATCAGACCCTATCTCACCCAGGATGCTACTAAAACCCTCATACACTCACTGGTCATCTCAAGATTGGTCTACTGTAACCTCCTCCTATCTGGCATCCCCAAATCCCATCTCTCTCCTCTCCTGTCTGTCCTCAATGCTGCTGTTCTGGTTATCTTCCTCTCCAATTGCTCTACATCTGCCTTCCCTCCCCTACAAGCCCTTCGCTGACACCCCTTCTCTTTCAGAACCCAATTCAAGGTTCTCACCCTTGCTTACAAAGCCCTCTCCCAATCTTCTCCCATTTATATCTCTGATCTACTCTCTCTTCACTCTCCTGTCTGCCCTCTTCATTCAACTAATGCATGCCGCCTTTCATGCAAACTGATTACTTCCTGTCCAAGATTTTGCCCATGCTGCTCCACACCTTTGGAACTGTCTACTTCTCCCCATCTCTCCACTTCTCTACAATCATTCAAACGGGCTCTCAAGACCCACTACTTCATTAAAGCCTTCCAGCTCTCATGCTAACTTGCTGCTATATGCTCCTCCTTCCCCATCTACTGCCTTCTGTGTCATACCTGTTTGTCTGCCCTTCCCTTTTAGAATGTAAGTACATATTACCCTTTTGTGCTTGTCCCTACTTTACTTTGACCTATTTCTTACTCCCCACTAGGGCACTTGGTTGCTTGAGCTCTGTTGCTTATGTGGGTGTTATAGTCGCTAATGTAGCAATGTTTATTATTCATGTCCTTGTCCTGCATTGTATTGTATTGTAATGTACTGTAAGTCTTTGGTCACCTATTTGTTTATATACTTTGTAAGGTGCTTCAGAACACTTGTGTCACCATATAAATAAAAATAAATAATATATATATATATTTATATATATATATATATATATATTGTGGCAATATCACCAGAGATGGCGCTGGTGAGCAGCAGATTCTGTGTGTGGCAGGAGAGATCCACCCACACAGAATACAAAAGCACTCTGGGAGATTGTATAAGGGCTGCCCAGTGGATTCAGTCCAGGGAGGACTGAGCCAGAACAGTCAGACAGAGCTCATTGTGCCAAGAAGCCATTGGAAGCCAGGAGGCCTAAGCCTAGACCTGTGAGATACAGGGAAGGCCATCAAACTCTGTTACTGAGCCTATGTTAACTGCAAGGAAGCAGGCCAGACTGTGTGGCTGTGGAAGCTAAAGACCAGGCCGGAGTCTGTGTCAGGACAGCGGACAATTGAAAAGCCAGAGGCCAGGCCAGGCTAATTATCCCAGTGTTACTCTGCAGGAGGCAGAGAGAGACTTTGAACTTTGAAGAAGTGAGCTAGTGCCCTAAGAAAGGGCTAGGCATTTATTATTTTCTGTTTGTTTCCTGATTATGCTGGAAGTAAAGCACCACTTTCATTAATTTGACTGAAATGCCATGTGTGGAGTCTGATTCTGCACCTAATCACTGCACCACTGACACCAGTCTACCACGCTAACTACCCCAAGTTGTCACATATGGTGGAGTTTGCGGGCATAAAGATTCTATGCACACAGGTTTATGCAACAAGATCTGTACAGAATGTGAATTACAGCAGCTAATGGAAATACGGATGTTTACTGCACCTGCATAGTGGGCTCAACAGTGCAATGCTCATCAGGCTGGTGAGTGAAGATACAAGTCTGTTGTGTTGTTTAAACAAAAAAAAAATTGTCTGCAAATGTGCACTATTGCTGCAAGTATATTGTCTGTGAAGAGAAATGTGCACTTCCTCAGCATTGGAAGGGTTAAAAGAAATTGTGTGGTTTATCCTGGTGAATTGCTCACGCTCATTAAGTCAAGGTGTGGTACTGAGGGAGCAGAGGTTCCTATTGAAAGGCTATTGAGACTGTTTGATACATGTTGGTAATTGTAGTGCCACATGAAGAAAAATGTTTTGCTGTGTTAAAAATACTTTTGAAGACGACAAAGTGTGATACAGTGAAAATAAAACCCAGTTAATCCTGTGTATTTTGTACCAAGAATCATGGGAAATAAAAAGAAAAATTTTAAAGGCAGAAATATTCCTACAAAGGTTCATTCTCAGTCTAGAGAGATGGAAAACCTGGGCTGGAGTTTACAGTCTGAATGTAAAGAAAGTTGGTTACATGTAAGGGATTTAAAGCTGTTTGAAATCCTCTGTGATGAATCCTTTCAAATTGACGGGGTAAACAGTGTTATTCCATCAAATGAGGCATTTTCTAAACAAAATAAAGATGTCAGTGGGTGTGGTCAGTGTATGGTGCAAGGTCCGTCCAATGAGGGCTATATCAGCCTGGAAGAATTTGACAGAATGCATAAAGCTTTGAATGAAAGTAATACGTATTATGCTGGGAAGTTTGATGACTTAATGGACCAATTGACTGATGAGAGAAATTTTCATGAACAAGCTGAAAAGAAATTATGGAGTGAATTGTCCTCTCTGAAAATAACATTTGAGCAGGAAGAAATAAAAAACGTTACCTCAAATTGGCAGCTATGTCTGAATACCTTGGGGAAGCTAAACTTTTCCAATGTGTTACAAAGTATGAGAATGATGTGCTCCTAGCAAAGAATGTTGTATTAGAGCAAGATATTGTTGAATTGCAGCAAAAGTGTGTGGTACTTCAGCAGGAAGTAGAAGAGTTGAAGAAGGTGTCCAGAGACATCAGAGTGATGCAGAGTGCGCATAAGTGAAAGTGGCAGATCTGACTCTGATGTATTGATACCGTTTGAACAGCATCGATATTAGAGAGATTTGATTGCACAGACCAGATTGCCCATACCTCCCATTTCAATATAAAATAACTTTGTCACACAGAAACAGTTTGCGGTTACAACACACACAAAGGTACTATATTGTAAAAAGGGTATAATCAGCCTTAATCTATACAATGCAGCTATATACAGGATAAAGACAAAGATACAATTACCAACACTTCGCTATGCGGTCTGGATCCTAGACTAATCAGCTGTCCATCAGGATTACTGTGTGTTTCTTTAGGGTCAGGCAGGGAGAAAGGTAGCAAAGGGAAAAAAAAAGGGATCCAGACTGCATGGCAATTTATAGGTGTACAATTACCTTTGAACATAAGCTGAATACTCAGAGGGGTTTCCTATTGGCCCTTTATTACTGAGTCACAATGGTTGTTGCTATTCATTTGTTAGTAAATGGTTGACGTCACTGGAGGTTGAACTTGTTAAAAAAATCCCTTTGTACTAACATTTGGCATGCAAATCTACAGGGGAGGTGTACAGTGATTTATACAGTATAGAGTATAATTCTTGGCAGGTCTTCATAACTCGATAGTGATCCCTTCCATATTCATTCTGTTGGTTTCATATTCCTGTTGAGACAGAGGGAAATAGGTAGATACTACTCATGACCCATTTATCTTATTCCTAATCCCAGATATCATATAACTGCTATTTAACATGTAACATTCACTGTATACCTTTAAAACACATAGCATTGTGCGTATCTCAGTCAGTTTAGGGTTAAATGGGATATAAGTTTATTGTAAGGAAAGGCTGCTGTCCGTCGGGGTAAGGTTTCCGACAATAATACTTAAAAGCTGGCTATGCAATTGAAACGCAAAACAGTATTTAAACAGTATTGCTGTACTAACTTTATGTGTTTAGGTAATGTAAAAAATGGCGCTTAACTGTTGTGAGCACAGAAGCATGGCTCACCATTCACAATATGCGTGCGCAAATGCGGCGGGAGCCTGTGTTCGCATAAGATGGCCGTGGATGATCAAATTGTCCAATGGATGTCGTGTTGCGATTCGTGCGCAATTAAGTGATCGCAACCAATTTATACGGTTTCGACAGTCCACCCTTTGATAGCAATTATACGCTATCACCATACGCAAGCAACAATTAATAATTGGTTATCTGATTAGCCATACTATAAGACATTAGTTAATGTTATTGTTATGGGATGGCATGAGTTGTTAATTTACCCATCAATGAAGCGCTCTTGGGGGAAGGGACATAAAACTAGCCTTATGTGCACACCACAGGCCAGACTGAAGAGGTCGTGACCATATGTTAGATGTGGGAATGCACCTAACCCATAAGGATAATTTTGAATTGTTTAGAGACTTCATTTTAAGATGTTTTGAAATAGCATTAATAACACTTTTATGCACTGCTAAACAAATCCAAATCACATCATTACAAGGTACGTGTTCTTATGGGACTTCTACTATCATTCGGATCTTATTTCATGTGGACACTGTATTATAAAGTATTGTTCAATGTTCTTAACGATATGACTCCGTGTGGTCATTTGAATCATTGAATAATGCGCCCCTGGGGACATAAAGTAGCCCCTCGTACGCATACCACGTGGACTCTAAGTCGAGGACCAATGGGGAGCTAGTGTGGGAAAGCACCACTCCATGGAGAGGACAACCTTGGAAGAAAGGGGAGATGAAGACTACATTTAAACTAGGGTGTTCTAAAGAAACATTGACAATACTTTATTATACATGGCAATATGCAAGCAAACATTAGATCGTACTCTCTAATTCAGGGTTATAATGTAGGGTATTAGTTACATTAGTATTCACAGCATCATGGGTAACTACCATCATTATTTCATTTTCCTGGTTTCCATTGGAACAACCTTTTGCACACTTCATAGCCGCTGGAACACATCTGATACATATGCCAATTATTAGGATGACCACCAACACTAGGATCAGGAGTTTCCCTATACTCGCAATCAGTCCTTGGACCCACTCTCCTAGACCCGAGAACCATTTCATAGGGTTCAACCAGGAGAACCACTCTTCGACCTGTTCCTCCACTTCAGCGATTGAAGCATTATGGTTCTTCCGAAATTCCCATTTCAACTGCAGAATTTCATCCATTTTCCGGTCTATCACCTCCTTGGGGTCACCAGTGCTATTGGTGATATAAGTACAACATTTAACACCAAACTGGGTGGCTAGGGTTACGCAATACCCTCCAGTGACAGCAGTTAAATAATTCAGCACTAAACGATGTTGGACCAGCTCTTTCTTGTACACTTGCAACTCCTTACCAGTGTACCTAAAGGTGTCATCATATAGCTCGGTGATATTATCTATTAATTTTGCGAGATCTTGAATATACCTAAAATTTAGAGATCCCCGAGCAATCCTGGTGGGATCAAGTGCAACTAAAATCTGGAAGCCAGTCATCTCACTTATCATTTGAGTGGCTTTATGCACATCACCAGGAATCATGTTTCTCTTATTTCTGTGTTCATAATGCGTATGAAGGTATGGAGAAGGTATGTTCCTATGGACATCAATCATTTCATTATGTGCAAGAGTCATGACTTCAGGGAGTACCTTTCCCAAATAGCATAGTCCACTGGAACTTGGAGAGAGCCATTTATACACTTTTCTACCACAAATATAATATACATCATCTGGGAGGATGAATGGGATGGAATGTTTCATGATACCGGTACACATCTTTTCTATGAATGATCCCATCCCTATCTCCTCCATTTGGCTAATACAAGTATCAGGTTGTATGATCTTCGCACAGTACCCGGGTGGTACTCTTCCAACCATCACTTTAACATTACTCTGCGTATACCTGTACCTATAGAATTTCCCACTTGTAACAATGTTGTATAAAAGTGCTGAGTCTATAGATACATTATCGGCTCTCAGTGAGAAGGTCATTGTCTGATTAATTCCTGTGACTTCCCAATTCCCAGGTTTGTTGGGATTGGTGAAGTTGAAACATAACAGGGATTTATCTACTTGATATTGGTGGAGCTTCAAATTAGGGGAATCGGATATGTTAAATTTTCTGTCCACCGGTTTGCCTCCCTGTAAGTCAATAACTTCAGAGACCTTTAAGGGGAATGGGACTAACCATACATTATGCTGCCCTTGAGGAACCTGGGAGCATACCCAACATTCGGTTTGGTTCAAAACCTTGCCTACTAGGGAATGGTAGTCCTCTAACGGATGCTCGCCCAAGTATAAATTACTCTGGGTCTGACATCGTAGGATGCATTTATCATTGACTACAGGCCCACAATTTGCGCATATACAATACTCTTCAGACAATAAACCTTTACACTGCCTCCGAGATTCCAAGAGAGCAGATCTTTTAACCATTACAGTGCTAATATTGGTCAGGTACTGGCCTTGTTTTTGCAGCTCTTTCTCTCCCAGCTCCTCTCCACCGACACCACTACCGATCTCTCTCTCCATCCTCCGACCACCAGCACAGAACCAGGACATCCCGAGACACAACAGTATGATATGAACTCTGGGAGGATGCACAAAAGCAGTTACAACCTGAAACCCCATCACCATACCAGGTCTTACCAGCCTTGTTCAAGTGCTACTGATACAATTAGTAGCTTTCACGGAACAGGCTTGCAATTGACAGGTCCAGGTTCTCTGTCTCTCCCCTGGTCTGGTTCTCCTCAGGATTTTTGACCTTCTGACAATGGCTGGAATGGACCCAGGTGTCTCTCTCAGCTACTTTCACGGATGTTGTACTTGTCAGTAGCACTTGGTATGGTCCTTCCCAACGGTCAGTCAAACAACCTGAACGTAAAAAGTTTCAGATCATAACATACTCTCCAGGTTCAACATCATGACAGTTCATTTCAGGCATATCAGGTGATAACAGTTTTAGTTTCTGCTGCTGCTGTTGGAGCTGCTTACTCATCCCTATAAGGTACCTCACAGTAACCTCGTTGTTACTTTTCAAATCTTCCTGAGGACTTATAATTAAATGAGGTTGCCTCCCGAACAGTATTTAGAATGGGGAAAGATTAAGAGGGGATCTAGGGGTGGTCCTGATACTATGGAGCACAAGAGGCAGAGCTTCTGGCCATCCCAAACCAGTTTCAGCCATGATTTTACTCAGCTTGGTTTTAATAGTACCATTTACCCTCTCCACCTTGGCACTGGCCTGCGGTCGATATGGGGTGTGAAGCTTACTATTAATACCCATCAACTTACACATACATTGAAAAACATCTCCGGTAAAATGGGTACCCCTATCACTTTCAATTACTCTAGGGATACCATACCTACATACAAACTCCTGCACTATTTTCTTTGCCGTGAATGCAGCAGTGTTGGTAGCAGCTGGGTATGCCTCTACCCAATTAGAGAATATGTCTATGCAAACCAAAACATACTTCAAGTTCCTGCAGGGTGGTAACTGGATGAAGTCAATTTGTATGACCTGGAAAGGGCCGTCTGCTGGAGGGATGTGAGATGGTTCGGTGGGTACAGTTTTTCCTATATTCTTCCTTAAGCAGGTCAAACAGGACATTGCCCTCTTCTCTGCTTGGGAAGAAAAGCAGGTGCATACCAGTATGCCTTCACTAACTTACACATACCCTGCTTACCCAGATGGGTCAGACCATGTGCTGCTTCTGCTAAGCTTGGGTAGTATGCCTTAGGAGCTACTGGCTTCCCTTGTCTATTTCTCCAGTGCCCAGAGGACTCTTGCTCACATCCCTTGGATCGCCAGCTTGCCTTTTCCTGATGGGTACACAGACCTTGCATTTCAACCAGTTCCTGCATGTCAACCATTTCAAATACCAACACTTTATCCATTTGATTAAGTTTTAAACCTGCTGCCCATTTGGCAGCTTCATCAGCCCTGTTGTTACCCAATGATACTGGATCATCTTCGCAGGTGTGGGCTTTACACTTAATGACAGCTACTGTCTTGGGTAGCTGTATTGCCATCAACAGTCGTTTTATGTGATGTGCATGTGCGATTGGTGTGCCTGCTGCCGTTAGAAAATTTCTTAGAAGCCATAGGGCCCCAAAATCGTGCACCACCCCAAAAGCGTACCTGGAGTCTGTGTAAATATTGGCCGTTTTTCCTTCGGCCAACTCACACGCTCTCCTTAGTGCCACGAGTTCCGCCACCTGCGCTGAATGGGGTGGACCGAGTGGTTCGGCCACTATAACGTCCTTGTCATCAACCACAGCATAACCTGTACATAACTCACCTGTATCAGTCTGTCTATGGCAACTCCCATCCGTGTAAAACGTTAAGTCTGCATTTTCTAACGGTGTGTCATGAATGTCAGGCCTAGCTGTAAAATTTTGATTTAAATACTCCATACAGTCATGCCTATTAATTCCTGTACCAAACTCACCTTCTACCACTGGTAACGATTCACCTTTACCTTCCACCCTTTGTGCATCATGAGGCACACTTGGTAAATATGTAGTAGGATTTAAAGTATTACACCTCTTTATAGTAATGTTGGTCGGTGCAATTAACGCTAGTTCCCATTTAGTGAACCTAGCGGAGGAAACGTGTCTGGTCTGGGCCGAATTTAACAGGGCAGAAACAGCATGTGGTGTATGTACAGTCATGTCATAGCCTAACACTACATCCTCACTCTTTTCCACTAAGAGTGCAGTTGCAGCTATGCTCCTTAAACACGTTGGGAGTGCTCTTGCCACAGCGTCCAACTGGGCACTGTAGTATGCTACTGGTCTATTGGCATCACCATGTTTTTGTGTGAGAACTCCTGCCGCACAACCAGCAGCCTCCGTACAAAATAAATCAAAGGGTTTCCCATAGTCTGGAATCCCCAATGCAGGTGCTCTTATCAGACTGTCCTTAAGATTAAGGAAGGCTTGCTCTGACTCTTCAGAGTGCAAGACACGGTCTGGTTTTGTGGAAGATACTAACTCCTGCAGTGGTAAAGCCAGAATGGAAAAACTGGGTATCCATGACCTGCAATACCCACACATGCCCAAGAAGGTACGGATCTGGTGCTGGTTCTGCGGTAGTGTCATGGTCTGTATGGCATGGATTCTGTCCGCTGTCAGATGTCGGAGGCCTTGGGTAAGACAGTGTCCCAAGTATTTAACCCTGGTCTGGCACGGCTGTAACTTGTCCTTAGCAACCTTATGCTCTGTGTGCGAGAGGTGAAGCAACAAAAGTTTAGTATCATTTAAGCATGACATAAACGAATCAGAGCATAACAACAAATCGTCTACATATTGGATTAGTACCGATCCATTGGCAGGTTGAAAAGACTGTAAACAATCATGTAAGGCCTGGGAGAAGATACTGGGGCTGTCAATGAAGCCCTGGGGTAGTCGTGTCCATGTGTACTGTACGCCTTTGTATGTGAAGGCAAATAGGTATTGGCAATCAGGATGAAGGGGGACGGAGAAGAAAGCGGAGCATAAATCTATTACCATGAAATGGGTTGCGGTTGATGGGATTTGCATAAGGATGACAGCTGGGTTAGGCACTATGGGAAATTGACTTTCTACCACCTTATTAACCCCTCTAAGGTCCTGTACCAGCCTGTACCCCCTCCCACCACTCTTTTTCACAGGGAAGATGGGACTGTTGGCTACACTGGCTGTACGGACTAAAATTCCCTATTGTAGTAAACGCTCAATTATGGGGTGAACCCCTAACTCCACGTCTGGCTTTAATGGGTATTGGGGAATTTTAGGAGCGTGTCTACCGTTTTTCAGGTTTACCATGACGGGAGCTACATTTGCCATTAACCCAGTGTCCTGTCCATCCTTAGTCCAAAGGAAACTAGGTATTTGTTCTAACATTTCATCTACCTGAGCTGAACCCTTGTCTGATGTTATGGTGTGCAGCATTAACCTTTGGGGAGTGTCTAGCACATCCCTTACCTCGTGTGCAAACCTTCCTGGGACATCCATAAATATCCCGTCAGGGGTACAATAGATAATACATCCCATTTTGCACAATAAATCTCTTCCAGGAGATTAGTAGGGGCTGTTGCTGCCAGGAGGAAAGAATGCCTGGCATGCAAAGGCCCAATGGTAACCTCCGTGGGTTTGGTTAAAGGGTAATGCTGTACGCTACCTGTTACACCCATTGCTGGTACTGTCTGGTTTGTTATCTGTAGATTTTCAAGAGATTTTAAAACAGACCTGGTCGCCCCTGTGTCTACTAGGAAGGAACGTTCAGTACCAGCTACATTAACCTTTATTACCGGCTCTTCCCTAGTACCTCCCATTATCCTGACTGCCTGCAGACTACAGGTATGACCTAACCCCTATAGTTGGCTATCTTCCCCCAGCAAGGCATTTGCAGCAACTATGTGGGCAGGATTTATCTGGTAGTTCTTATGGTTACGAGATGCATCAATACGTTGCTGCATGTGGGGTTCCTGAATTATGACTCTACAGTCCTTCCTAAAGTGTCCTACTTGGTTACAGTTAAAACATTTCTTAGCTGATCTGTTGGGGAAATTTTGTTGAAGTCCGGGAGGAGGGGATTTTGAGTGTGGGTATGATGGTTTTGGGTGTGTGTGAAGAGTGTGTTGTGGTCTGGTGTGGTATGTGTGAGGGAATTGTATGGGTTGGGCCTGCGCAGGATGGTAGGTGTTTAAGACTTGTAACTGTGCAGGTGGATATGTGTCTGTTGGCTGTAAGTGCATATCTTCTAGAGCTCGAATGCTAACAGCCATCAATTTCTCGCTCTGAGCTTCACGTTTCCTGGTGATATTTTTGTCATGGTCTATTGCAGTTTCCCTGAGCGCGTCAACTGTTATCCCTCTCCAACCAGGGTGTGAGGTCTGAACTCTGTCTTTCAAACTATCTTTTAGACCGTCCATTAGAACAGTGATAACCATTCCCCGGTAGTGCGTGCTATCCTTAATGTTTTCGATCCCAGTGTACTGAGTGATCGTCTGCAGCCCACGATTAAAGTAATCTTCTGCAGGTTCACTTTCCTTTTGTTTAATGGAGAAGATTTTACTCCAATTAACAACTAACGGGAAAAATATGGCTAGTTGGGCAACTATACGGGCAATGCAATCCTGATTACCTTGATCAGTTAAGGGGATGTCTGCATCCAGAGCACATGCTGTGATAAACTTTTTCACATCTGTACCTTCTGGGAGACATGCTCTTAACACCACTCGCCAATCCTTGTTGGTTGGCTCATGGGCATTGCCTAGATCCTTTATGAAACGCTGACATTTTGCCAGATGTTTCTTGGGGTCAGGAAATTCAGACATAATGGAATATAGTTCCGCCCGTGTCCAAGGACAGTGCATCGCTACTTCCCTTGTGGGTATGACACCATTCGCATCTGCGTTCCCATTAGGGACAATAATTGTCCTTACAGGGTGGATGCCTCCCACCTCTATACCTTTAAGCCTATTACTGCAGCAAACGGTATTAGTAACCTCCGCTATTGAAGCAGTTGGTTCTAATACTTCCTGCACCCTTATTAAAGGAGCCTCCCCCACCATGGGTTCTACTAGGGCCTCCCCCCATGAGCTAAGGATCCCTCCCCCCCTCTTGATGCCATAGGGGCAGCTACTTGTACTTGCTGGGAAGGGACATTTAATAACTGCACAGCATGGGATACAGCAGACATTGCTACAGGATCACTTTCTGCATCATAGACATTTTCCAAATATTCACTCAGGACCGGGTACAACTTACTTGGTTCACTTACAACATTTTTATAGTTTTTGTTATGTGGTAATGTATCATCACCGCCCACCACATAAGGTGGCGGGGGTGCGCAAGCGCAATTCGCAATACCTTTGGCAACGCTACCGTGCCGCAAGTTTGCATTTCCCTGTGATGCGTACGCTACGCTGTGTAGCGTTGCGTGTGCATCACCCCTAGGCATGCACGTGGCTCCACGCGGTGCCCCATGCACGCCATTAACCCATGTGCGACTCTCATTCAGCCAGAGTTTCAAAGAATCATCATACTCCACTCTTTTCTTTAGGGATTTCACTCTACATATGTGATCCCTAAGGTTATTTAAAATCTCCATATTAAAGCTTCCAATCTTTGGGAAAGGTTTCTCACTCTTACCCGTCATCTTAACCCACACAGTACAGTGCGTCGTTGCGTACGCACCATATTTAGTGTACATTATATGAAGAGCCGACCCGGTCGGACCTTGCATACACAGCGCATCGTCTACCATCCCTGTTGACTGTTTTGCGCCCATTTTGCGAAAAAAAAACCCAACAATGATGAGACCGGTGGAAGAATTAACTGATAGGCTGCCTCCACACACCTATTCTACAGTTAGCTAATATCTAAAAATAGGGAACACAGCAATACCTACTAAGGCAAGCACAGTACCACCTATAATAGGGAACACAGGAGTTATCTAGCTATAGATAAAACCACAGTAACCACCTATTGTCCTTTTGTCCCCGCAACCAGCCTCAGTCAGAGATGCCACACTCATATGGTCCGGTCGCAACACTCAAAGGCCCTAACTGACCGATGAATATTACAACTACACTGGAAGCTATATTTTATCGTTAACTCTCTTTAACGATAGGAAACCAGGAGGATCCCCTCTGCCAGTATACCTGTTATGTATACCCTATATTTATTACCTAAAATAGGGACCACGAAGGCACAACCTATTTAACAATCTCAATCATACACCTTACACACTTCTATATTGTGGCCAAATAACAAAAATAAAAAAAATACCTTTCTTTTGATTAATAGCCTTTTGGAGATTACAGCCCTATCAATATGACGTATTTCAGTCTTGATGATTTATTTGAATTCTAACAGAAATGCTAGTCACATGCTTCACTTGCTATTGTGCGTTCGGTTACAAACAATTAGATGTAATCGCTACACGTGGCAGGAAGTGGCCGTACATCCGGTCGCACACACTATGCTGCGACTGTTTGCACGTGGTATACACTAAAACCTTTGTGCCATTATTGTGTGATCGGTTGCGCATGCAATGCGCGGCCGTTCTACAACAACGTGGGCAAGCACAAATCTCTCTCCACTATCCCAGATTCTAATCAGCCCTCTCTGAATTCGCAAACTGCGAGTCTCCGTCTCTGAACAAAAATAGGAACGCAGGAAAAAAATCTGCGGGTGCCTTTCCAGTCTTTTGTTCCATGACGAGGGGAGCAGTTCAAAAACACAGTGATGGGTGATATCCCGGACGAGCCCCCATTTATTGATACCGTTTGAACAGCATCGATATTAGAGAGATTTGATTGCACAGACCAGATTGCCCATACCTCCCATTTCAATATAAAATAACTTTGTCACACAGAAACAGTTTGCGGTTACAACACACACAAAGGTACTATATTGTAAAAAGGGTATAATCAGCCTTAATCTATACAATGCAGCTATATACAGGATAAAGACAAAGATACAATTACCAACACTTCGCTATGCGGTCTGGATCCTAGACTAATCAGCTGTCCATCAGGATTGCTGTGTGTTTCTTTAGGGTCAGGCAGGGAGAAAGGTAGCAAAGGGAAAAAAAAAGGGATCCAGACTGCATGGCAATTTATAGGTGTACAATTACCTTTGAACATAAGCTGAATACTCAGAGGGGTTTCCTATTGGCCCTTTATTACTGAGTCACAATGGTTGTTGCTATTCATTTGTTAGTAAATGGTTGACGTCACTGGAGGTTGAACTTGTTAAAAAAATCCCTTTGTACTAACATTTGGCATGCAAATCTACAGGGGAGGTGTACAGTGATTTATACAGTATAGAGTATAATTCTTGGCAGGTCTTCATAACTCGATAGTGATCCCTTCCATATTCATTCTGTTGGTTTCATATTCCTGTTGAGACAGAGGGAAATCGGTAGATACTACTCATGACCCATTTATCTTATTCCTAATCCCAGATATCATATAACTGCTATTTAACATGTAACATTCACTGTATACCTTTAAAACACATAGCATTGTGCGTATCTCAGTCAGTTTAGGGTTAAATGGGATATAAGTTTATTGTAAGGAAAGGCTGCTGTCCGTCGGGGTAAGGTTTCCGACAATAATACTTAAAAGCTGGCTATGTGATTGAAACGCAAAACAGTATTTAAACAGTATTGCTGTACTAACTTTATGTGTTTATGTAATGTAAAAAATGGCGCTTAACTGTTGTGAGCACAGAAGCATGGCTCGCCATTCACAATATGACGAGTTGCGGGGGCATGGGATGCGTGTGCATGTATAGCGAGCATGTGCAATTGCGCGTGCGCAAGTGCATGCGCAAATGCGGCGGGAGCCTGTGTTCGCATAAGATGGCCGTGGACGATCAAATCGTCCAATGGATGTCGTGTTGCGATTCCTGCGCAATTAAGCGATCGCAACCAATTTATACGGTTTCGACAGTTGTTAAAAGGGAAAGACTCTTTAATTGTGTCCACACAAGATTGTGAATTGGAGAAAAGTTCTCTGGCTGAAGAGTTCTGTGTAGTAAAAGAGAAGTATTTCCAGATGCTGCAGACTGACGCTCAGTGGGAAAATGATAGTTAAGAAAAAGAGATGGAGATGGTCCATCTTAAAGTCTGCTGTAAGGAGCAAGTACAAACTCTCCAGTCCAATTTAGCTGCAGCTAGAGCAGTTTCAGAATGTCTGACGGAAAGAAATGTGTTCCTGGAGGAAAGTATGCATAAAGCCGCCAAGCATACTGAATCTTTGGAGAGAGAGCTTAACATTGCCCATGGCAGGGCTTGGAAGTTGCAAGAACAGAGGGAGAACCTTGAGAAGTGTCTGCTAAGTACACATAACCAGTTGCAAAGATTCCAAGTGGAGAGGAGTACCAAAGAACTGGAATTGCAAAGTGAATTAAACGTGGCAGAGTCTGAAATAATTGTACAAAAGTTGAGATTTGCTGCACATGAAATTGTGGAGCGCAAACTACTGCAAGCTGAGAGGAAGTTGGAAAGCACCATGGTGAAAATTGCCCAGCTGGAAGAGCAGCTGTCTATGGCTCAGAAAAATTTCCACATAGTAGTGGGAAAATCAGAAGAGGAAAAGAAGTTAAATAACATTCTGAAGTTGGATTTTGGAACCAAAAAAGGGCGTCCGATGTCTTTGCTGAACCCAGTGTGGCACAAGTAAATAACCACAAGCAGCAATTGGTTCAAGTTGATCCTGAAAAGGCTGGCGCACAGAGTGATATGCTACCGCTGCAGAGTGTCTTGTGTGATGAGCAGCAGACAAACAATGCATTGAGGGAACTAAGTAAGATGTTCCAGAATTATGTCTTTCAGCAGCAATCTGATCATAGAGATGTCCTCATTAACGATACTGGTGTACAAGAAGGGTCAGAAGTATCGGAGTTGGGAAAGTCCCTAAAGGTCCGTCTTGGAAAAGAGGATGAGATTCCTTGCAGTGACTTTCAGGTTACAGTAATAACTGAAGGTGTGAAGTCCTCCCAAAGGGACACAGGTCCAGGTGGCAAAACCGTGTCTGAAATTGGCGATAAAGAAATAACATATACAGATGGTGATTGCATAACCTGTGAGGCAAAGGTACAAGATGTACAAAAGTCTACAGATATGTTGATGGCTTCCAAAGATGAGACTCTGATGTCACTATATGATCACAGTGATGTGAATGTGTCTAAGTCATGCATTTTTGCAGTGGAAAACAGAACCTTACAGGCAGTTAATGGTAACAGTCTTGTGAAGAGTAATTCTCATATATGTGAAGTAATGCCGTCATGCAACCAGGATAAAACTTGAAATACAGCTGAATTTATCTGTGAGGAAGTGAAGTGGTCTCAAATTACATAGCTTGAAGCAAAATGTCCAGCTAAAGTGAATTGGAAAATAAAGACCTCTGTTGAAAGTGAACTTCAACCTGTGCTGGTGGAACATGTTCATTATATTTTGAAGGCTCAAAAATCGGGAGCACAAGAAAATTCAAGAGATCTATGCCTCAATGAAGTGGCAGATAGCCATCAAAGCCGTGAGGTAAATTATGTGGATCAATGGAGTAAATATTCAAGTATCCTATGTGGACTCGGGAGTCCGAAATCTTAGGGTGACAGTGCCAGAACGTTGTTTGTTGACATAAAGCCAAGGTCCAGAATTTGTGATGCTGATGACTCTCGAGATACTGATAGCTCCTCTTCTTTCAAATGGCCATCAGTGAAGCATGCCAGTAGCCAATACAGAGCTTTAAGGCTGAAGATTAAAGATGTGACAAGTAGAAGTGGGCCAAAAGATGTGCCTTTAATAGGTTTATGTGGCAAGAGTAAAGATGAAGTATGTCACTTTGGAAAAAGTTACTTCAAGTTTTTAATGCCTGTTGCAGTACCCAAGGGTGAGCCTCAAGTACTGCATAAAGAAAGCAAGTACCACCATTGGTACCCTAAAGTTAGGAAAAAAGTAAGGAGAAAAATTACCTCCGGAACTTGGAGGATGAGACCCCAAGAGATAACCAGAGTCTGGATGACCGTAGATGCAGTTGATTTCCCTCATGAGGAGAGTGAAGAGGAACATCGTCATGAGAATGCCTCGACCCATGTAGCTGAACCCAGGGGTTTCAAGCTGGGGAGGGGGATATGTGCCAGTATCACCAGAGATGGCGCTGGTGAGCAGCAGATTCTTTGTGTGGCGGGAGATATCCACTCACACAGAATACAAAAGCATTCTGGGAGATTGTGTAATGGCTGCCCAGTGGATTCAGTCCAGGGAGGACTGAGCCAGAACAGTCAGACAGAGCTCATTGTGCCAGGAAGCCATTGGGAGCCAGGAGGCCGGAGCCTAGACCTGTGAGATACAGGGAAGACCATCAAACTCAGTTACTGAGCCTATGTTAACTGCAAGGAAGCAGGCCAGACTGTGAGGCTGTGGCAGCTAATGACCAGGCTGGAGCCTGTGTCAGGACAGTGAAAAGTCAGAGACCAAGCCAGGCCAGGCTAATTATCCCAGTGTTACTCTGCAGGAGGCAGAGAGAGACTTTGAACTATGTTTGCAGACTAGCTGCCCAAGGTTAGTTAGGGGCGAAGAAGTGAGCTAGTGCCCTAAGAAAGGGCTAAGCATTTATTATTTTCTGTTTGTTTCCTGATTATGCTGGAAATAAAGCACCACTTTCATTAATTTTACTGAAATGCCACGTGTGGAGTCTGATTCTGTACCTAATCATTGCACCACTGACACCAGTCTACCAAGCTAACTACCCCAAGTTGTTATATATATATATATATATATATATACACACACACACACACACACACAATGGAATTGATGTGCAGTGCCAAAAATGCTATAGAAGGCAATATAGATATATAAATAGATGAAAAAATGTTCAGTATATAATAGTAATGTGTGGTTTTGTGTAAGCCTATAACTCTAAAATGCAATAGTCTATGATTGAAAAAATACACTGTGTTAAATGCTCAAGTGGAACACAAATAGGGGGTCTCATATATAAACAACCCAATAAAAGGTTACTAGAGAGTTATGACTAATACAAAAAATGATTAATTAAAACTAGAACATCATACAGTACAAACAGATTATTTAGCACATAAATCATACTCACGTAAATCTATTAAAATAAAGGTTGATGATGAAGTAAAAATGCATAAAAAGGATAAAATGAGTTTATCTGATTCAGAATAAAATCAAGTTCATGAAGGCAAGAGTGTGGTGCCACCAACGCGTTTCATCTAGATTACAGACTCCTTCCCATGTCTCTTTAAGAGGGGGCGATAGTGGTAAAAGCTGCTTAGGTTGGAGTCAAGGTGGATTTTTTTATTAGATACTTTAACCCTGAGGGTTTTTAATGACTCTCTGGGTTTAAGTTGCTATCTTTAATAAAATTGTTGTGTCATATCCATGTTGTTGATTTTCATAGAATAACTTGCTGGGACATAATATTATATAGTATGTTCACTTTTGCCATTTTCTTTGGTTTTGTCCTAATAGCATTTAAATATATACTTTATACAGGGTATTTGAAATATTTTTATATATATTGATATATATGAATCCCAATAGGTGCGGCACTCACAGTATAAAAGTAAAACTCAAAACCAGCATAGTGATTTTCAACATTTCAGTGTATGCTTATTAAGCACTGTCATCAGGAATAAAAGATAGAATCCACTTACCCTTCCTAAATAGACCACCGCTATGTGACTTCCAGCATGGTAGTGGATAGATCCCCTTCCGTAGATGTACACTGACGTCATCAGTTACTGTCCAACGTCATTCCTTACTATCCACGTGAAAATAAACCTGTGGCGAGCAAAGCGAGCCTGGGAGGGGATACGTTTCTTCTTTTGATGGACTTTCTGGGCATGGAACTGCACTTCTGCTCTCACTCACGTCACTTCCTGGTACATCTATTGAAGGGTATCTATACACAACTCTTTCAGCAACCCCAGCCGGTGGCACGGAATGATGACGTTATCGGGACAGGACAAGTCTGCCAGGCTGTATGTCAATACATCATCATGTGACAAGACCATCACCAGAACTAAAACAAAGTTACAAAAGACATCTAAATAATGTTGCAAAAAATAACATGGCATTGTAACAACATTGCAATCAATAATTGGTAATGCATAAAACACCAGCCGGTATGTTGACACTAAAAATTAAGGTACTATAATGACTATAAAATATGCAGCATATAACAGGTAGGGAAGGAGTTTGTTGCATCGTCTCCCAGTTTCAATATCAATTTTTAGAGCATGATTGAACCAATTGACTAGAGCGTCTGTGAATGGTAGAAATACATTGTCACTGAGGTCACCATCAAGAGATTCAGGTACCCATGTAACAATTGAGGCATAAGATTGGTACGCTGATTGTAAGGAACAATTTTGGCAAACCCACCAGAGAAAATTATTCCACTAACATAGTGGATGCTTGTTTGGCCATGGTGGCACACAGGGGAAATGCCTCTGGATAATATGTGGCATGCCCTTTGTTTCCAACCAACTGTCCTATCGATCACAGGGCCATGAATTTGAAGTCCTGATCATGATATCAGAGATGTGATGGACTCCTCCATTGTAATAGGGCTTCCGCGCATGAGCTGACTGACAAATGGGGAGGAATATAATATGATGTAATACATGCAAATCGTTGCAGTTATATCCCTAAACCATTGTGCAGAGGAAGCACAATGGAGCTTGGCGTGAAGAAAAACCGCAGCAGCTCACATCACAGCCCTGATAAATGTACAACGATGCAGAGGAAGCACTATGGAGCTTGGTGTGAGGAAAAGCCGCAGGAGCTCACATCACAGCCCTTTTTACACAGATTCAGACCCAGATATACAAATGTCACACATGCTTGTGGTCAGTGCATGCTAGCAATGGAGTTTTATCACTTTTAGTTTTTTAAGTATGAAGAATAAGATGAATACTTTGAGCAAACAAGACACTTAGGGCCTGATTCAGACCCACTCGCGAGCGGCTGTCCGCTCGCAAGTGGGTCGATGTTATGGACTGAGCATGCGCACGACGGAGGGAGCTCCGTCGTGCGCATGCGCCAGACGCGACGAGCGAAGGAAAGTCCTTCGCTCGTTGTGTCCGATCAAAGGGGGCATGCTGTCAATGTTGATTGACAGCACGCCCCCTTTGGTGGGCGTGCCGGGGGCATGCCTCCCTGACGGGGGCATTCCCACGGGAACGCCTCCCGTCAGAAGCCGGCCCACTGACATCACTAGTGATGTCAGTGGGAGTGATTTTGGCTCTGATAGAGCCAAAATCACTCCGGAGCTTGCGGTTGAAAACCTCAACCGCAGGCTCCGGCTCGCAATTTCGATGGTCGCGATGGTCTCGACCATCGCGGCCATCACAAAGCACGCTCGTATAGCCTGTGGGTGGTGACCCACAGCTATACGAGCGTCCAGGAGGACGCTCCATGAAAATGGAGCCCGGCCCTCATTCAGAGCGTGCGCTCTGCTCAGAGCATATGGCTCTGAATGAGGGCCTTAGTGCGGCCGAGTCACGTGGGACCCAGCGTACCCAGAGGTGGAAATGCTAGTTGAATGAACGTCTCTCTGTGGTCACTAATTTTGAGGGGAGGCAGGAGAAGAGGAGTTGCACATACGTAACTAGGGCAAGGCGAGCGGGGCATGTGCCCTGGGCGCCATGGGACCGTTGGCGCAGGGGGGGTGTGTGCCGCTGATCATGGTACCGGCCTGCCCTAGATAGCCAGTATAGCTCTGACCGCAGTGAGTGCGGTCAGTGCTACACATTTATTCAGGACCTGTGCTGCACACACAGCTGAGCCCCTTCCCTCCCCCTGAGTGCTTACCCAATAGCGCCAGGCGGAGGGTGGGAGGCGGACTCCGGTTGGTGTATTTACACACACATCACTGCCAGCGCAGCGGCGATGTGTGAGTTAACCAGCCAGTAGCCAATGAGAGTCTCTCATCGGCTGCCGCTGCTGCCCACACTCATGAGCTCCGTCTTCCGGCTCCTGCAATGGGTAATGGGAGAGACGTGATGACGTCATGACATCTCCTCCATAATGCAGAGCGCGCCAGCCTGGGAGGACTACGGTGGTGCGGATGGCGGCGGGAGCAGGAGCCAGAATTGGGGATTAAGGTAAGTGGTATTTTTTTAAACTCATGTGTTGTCTATTGGGGCACTGCATTGGGGGGGACCTCTACTGGGGACTACTACTGAGGGGGGGACTACTACTGGGGCACTGCATCGGGGGGGACCACTACTGGGGAGGTGACTATTACTGGGATACTGCATCAGGGGGGGACCACTACTGGGAGCACTACTGGGGAGGGGGCTACTACTGGGGGCACTGCATGGGGGGGACTATTGGGGGCACTGAATAGGGAGGACCACTACAGGGGGCACTGTATAAGGGCCCCTGGATAGGGGGGATCACTACTGGGGGCCTGCATAAGGGGGAACACTACTGGGGGAACTGGATAAGGGGCACTGGATAGGGGGGATCACTACTGGGGGCCTGCATAAGGGAGACCACTACTGGGGGCACCGTATAAGGGGCACTAGTGGGGGCACTGCATAGGGGGGGCACTGCAAAAGGGAGACCACTACTGGGGACACTGCATAGGGGACACCACTACATGGGGCACTGCATAAGGGGGATCACTACTTGCATGCGTAAGGGAGACCACTGCTGGGGGCACTGTATAAGGGGCACTACTACTGGGGGCACTGCATAGGGCGGACCACTACATGGGGCACTTCATAAGGGGGACCACTACTGGGGGCCTGCATAAGGGAGACCACTACTGGGGGCACTGTATAAGGGGCACTACTGGGGGCCTGCATATGGGGGACCACTACTGGGGCACTGTATTAGGGGAACTAATGGGGGCTGCATAAGGGGGACCACTACTGGCACTACTGAGGACCTGCATAAGAGGGATCACTACTGGGGACATTGCATACTGGGTGTACTGTATTAGGGGCACTACTGGGGGCCTGCATAAGGGGGACCACTACTGGGGCACTGCATTAATGTGCATATGGATTGTAAATTAATATTCAGAGTGATGAGAGAGGGGCGTGTGTGTCGTGCTGACAAACCCCTTGTGACCACGCCCTTTTTCCGCAAGGCGCGCACATAGAGGGGGTGGGGGGCTTCATTTAGAAATTTGCCCTGGGCTCCATATACCCTAGTTACGCCACTGAAGCGGAGGGATCATACCTAGGGCCCTTTGCAGTCTTAATCCTACTTTGGTAATCGTCGCCCTCTATGGCTTCCCTTACCCTATCTGATTCCCATGTGTCTGTGCTGTAAAGATCGCTAAGAAGGATAAGTAGTACGCATTCAGAGATGTTATCTTTACCTGTCTTTGTCCACCAACATAGGGGCCCATTTATCAACGAGTTTTATTATACGCAACAAGTTTTAAAACTCATGTTATAACTCGTTGATAAATGGGCTCCATGGTCATCTATTAAAGGCATATTCCAAATTGGACCCTCTATAATTACAGAGTAGAGGAGGAGAGTCCTAGAATAGGGATCCTCACAGTTAGAACAAGTGATTGAGGAGTAGTTTTAATTAGAATAATCCAATAAAGGGTAATTGTAAAATTAAAAGAATAATTAAAATGTTTTATTACGATTTATTCTGAGTTTGTCAATAGCAACAGGCTGAGAATGCTTAACTATTGTTACTAGATAGGTTAATTGTTTAATTAAAATATAATTTCACAGGTAATAGAAAAATTAAAGGTGGAAATTGTGATAGGATAAGGAACTTGTTGGTTTACATTTTGAACTGATAAAAATTAATTAATGCTTAAACATTAGTATAGTCGTAATTAATTGTTTATATAACTTTACAGTGAGGAGTGGACTAAATACTGAATGTATAAATTAGTGGAATAGGTTATTAATGATGTCATCAGGTTTTGTATGTATACATATATATGCTATAGGCCTAGGTTGATCTATACCAAAGCAATGACGGCTTTTATATAGTTTATGTTTCATTTGATTTTTCCTGCATAGACCATAAAGTAATAAATGGACTCTAGTACGTAGAAAGATGTTAGCAGTGAGATTAGGTATAGCTATGTTAATCTTAATTGGTTTTCTTTTGTGGTCCAAATACTAGACCCAGTAGTTGACATTGAGGTGAATGTCTAATCAGAATGCAAAGAGCTTTCGTCTTGATCAAGTCACCTAGGGGTAAATTTACTAAAGTGAGAGTTTCTCTAAGTGGTGATGTTGCCCATAGCAACCAATCAGATTCTAACTATTATCTCAAAGAAGGTGCTAGTTAAATGTTAAGTAGTCTTATTGGTTGCTATGGGCAACAACTCCACTTCTAAAAACTCTCACTTTTTTAAATATACCCCCTAGACTTAGAATTACAAATATGCTACAACATCTGCCAACTTGTTAGAATATTTATTGCAAAGAGGTGAAAAGTCTATAATCATAGTCTTCACCCTATTACTATTCTTGATACCAATGGATGTAAGTACTGTACAAGACTTTAAGACATTCACATTTACTGTACATAACCAGTGGCAGAACTCTTGGAGGCAACAAAAGCATTTGCCTCTAAGCACCAGGTGTGGAGGGCACCAGTGGGGCTCAGAGACGGAAGACATAGTAGCAACTTCAGTACTCAACTGTTTGTACACTGCATATCCGCCCCCTCTGGCCAGAGTTCCATGTGCGAGACTGTCAGTGAGTCTTTTACAAGGGTAGAGCTATTAATTTGGTGGTAACAAACCAAACAGTATTGAACATGTAAAAATATTAAGAATTATTTATCTATATAAGTGAGAAAGTGTGTCTGGAAAGGATGGAGTTACTCCAGTCATTCTTGGGATGAGGCGATCAGCACAATCCAGGAAGTGATGTCATGGTGGCTTGCTGTGATTGGTGCTCTCTGGTATTTGTTGCCTCGGGACCCTTGCCGCCCTGCCGACTGATTGTTATCCCTTCGGCGGCTGCATGGTCAGCGCTCCTTACCTGAGACAAGGATTCCAGTTTTCTTCCGACCACTGGGCTGCTCCAGGACGCGTCCTTCCTGCTGTCCTCGTGCTTCCTTCAACTACCCTAGCCACAGCACTAACCGGAGTCTGCTGCCTCCCGATGCCGGAAGTATCATCGGAGCAAGACCAGCTCCCCTGGCGGCTCCCGCATCACTGCTGCTCCATCCTCCACGTCATCTCCATGCTGCAGCACCATCAGCAGCGCCCCCAGGACATCGGCTCCCTGTCTCTGCTCAGTTCCGGGCTCGCTGGGGAACTCCTAGCTCCTGCATTAGCTGTGCTAACATCGGCTCCTCTAGCCGCAGCATCCTCCACTTCCCTGCATCAGCAGCCTGTTGGCTGTTTTCATCGGCTTTCTGGCTGCACCATCGGCTTAAGAGCCGCATCTACGGCCCATTCGCCACCATCACCGGCTTCATAGCCGCATCTTTGGCCCGTTGGCCGCACCACCGGCCCATTGGCCACACCACCGGCCCATTGGCCACACCATCGGCCCATTGGCCATACTACCGGCTCACCAGCCACATCTTCGGCCCATTGGTCGCACCATCGGCATTTGCCGCATCATCGTTTCTAAAAAGAACCACAACCATCGAACTCATGTCTCTCCAAGCTCCTACTACTGTACCATCGGCCTTCGTGAGACCCCAGTTCTGAAATCTACTCCTTGGCAATCTGGACTCTGGATGACTACCTTTAAGGTATATCTGGAGACTGTAACATTGTCCTTTATGCATGGCCTGAGTTTTAGACCCAGCCATTTAGCTGAGTGGCATAGTTTGAACAGGATTACGTTTTTGCCTAGTTTTGATCTTCATCAGGGCAACACACTGTCACACAATCCATAAAAATGAGGACACTCTTAAATTACACAGGTTCTGGGACTGGTATCAGTGGAAATTGGCAGTCTGCAAAAAACCTGTGTGAAAACTACAAAAGTATCCTTTTAACCTCACAGTCTGAGCAAACTTTATGACTCATGCAAGTTCATATTAACCACTAGCCTGGCAGGGTCGCATTTTTCCGACCACACCAGGCAGTGCTTTATCTGATCTGGTCTCAATATTTTGACCAGTCAGATAAACAGTGTGGGCGGCTGCAGGAAGAGAATCTTCCCGCAGCTACTGCTCTCAGAGAGACCTTCCGGTCCCTCTGCTTGCCTGCACCCTCCCCTAGTGTCTGCTGTACTGCTGATTGGTCAGCACAACAGGACCTCCCACCCAGCAGCAGCAGAGATTAGCAGCCACTGGGAAAAGGTAAATTAATCCCCCCTCACCCTCAAGTGTACCTGCTGCCTTGTTCCTTGAATTGCTGTGAAACGGAAAGTCGCTATGTTTCCAATGTTCTGATGGTGATGATTCAAAAACCGATTTTTACAAATATAAAATAAAAAAATCTTTTTTTTTTTAATTAAATCATTTTGGATAAGTTGAAATAGATGTTCTAAAAAACCCCTGACAATTTCTGAATAAATTTGTCAGTTAAGTGGTTAAATCCAGAGTTATGGTGCATACACATGGTCAGATCTGTCAGACGAACGATGAACTATGAATGATAAACGACAAACTATTTGAACGATTTTACCGATTTCATGAACTACAAACGATTTTTGATAGTATTAAAATGAATGAAAATCGACCAAATCTGACTGCAAACACATCAGATGTCAGATATCGTTATCTGACAAACGGGAACGCGCATCGTTCATCGTTGCAGGGACACATGTCAGATTTTCTTTCAGATATGACCGATTGAATGATTTTTAAAATCGTTATTGTACAAATCTGAAGGATAATCTGAACGTGTGTATGCACCATTAGTCTCTTTTAAAGTGACCACATATATAAGTCAGCCCTCTGTGTTTGCATGAAAGGGCGTAACTAGAACTTTGTTGGCCACATAGCAAGATCTTAAAACACCGCTCCAGAGGTAAAAAACACATACATTTGCACCCACAGAGTCCATTTATGCTATGCCACACAGAGGGCCTGATTCAGAGACGCTTGCTGCTGGTGAGCGCGCGCTCTAAATCAGGGCGTGTTTTGTTTTTTTTGGTTTTTACTCCAGTCCACTCGCAAAGCTGTGGGTGACCACCCACAGCTTGTGCGAGCAGGCTGGAGTCTGTCGCGATTATCGCGACCATCGGGCTTGCGACGAGACCCTGTGGTAGGGTCTTGGCTCCCGCAAACCTGTGTGGACTTCCTGCTCTAATAGAGCAGGAAGTCCACTACTGATATCACTAGTGATGTTAGTAGGGCCTCCTACAAATGCCAGGCGTTCCTAAAGGAACGCTTGCGTTTGTGCAGCCACCTCCCTTCCCCGCCTACAAAACGGGCTAGCTGTCACTCACCATTGACAGCTGCCCCATCTTGTAGCAAGACCTGTAGCGACTGAGCTGCAGTCGCTGGACGGGTCTCGCGCATACGCACACCGGAGGCGGTGCATGCGCAGTGGGGTAACATTGAGCCACTTACGAGCACTGTGCCCTTGTGAGCGGCTCTGAATTGGCCCCAGAGCCCATTCAGGTTATGCCATACAGTAGTACTCCTTATACATATTATACCATGCAGTAGTAGTGTCCCTTATACACTATGCCACAGTAATGCCTCTTACACTACACAGTAATGCCCCTTACACTTTATACCACACAGTAATGCACTTTACAGATAATGCCACTGTTAAATTTGTAAATAAACCTTTTAATATATTCCTTCCTATAAACCTCTAAGATTCACCTGCCTAGAACCTCTAAGACAAAACCCTGCCTAAAAACCTCTAAGACAAAACCCTGCCTATACCTTCTAAAACCACAAGATGTCGCTATTTTGATTATACCATTAATGAAATACCGAGACAGTTGAATAGCGGTCCGAAGCGCTAAATATTATTATTTAGGTAAAAGTACAGATGTTACAACGCTATGATCTAATAATGAGCGCAAATAAATTGTACAAACATTAGGTCATAAGGTACAGTTAAAATACATGAAACGGTTATTAAAGATCAAAATACAATGAGCAATATGAGAAAGAGAGAGAGAGAGAGAGAGAGAGAAAGAGACATATTAAAATACAATGAGAGATATATCAATGTCTGCTGAGAGCACATGTTCAAGATGGCTGGTGATGGAGTGTGTGTGTTTGTTTGTGTGTGAGGGGGGGGTTGGGCCGAAGCACATGTTTTCCCTTTGTTTGCAAGCCTCATGATCCCTAGGCAAACTCCATCCTGCACCAAGCTGCAACTCCGCAAATCATCCATCAATGACCACAACCACAACAAAGACAATATATCTATCTGACCCACACAACACCACAACTGGGCAGAATCACCATTTCCCTTGTTCACCCCACATGGAGGCAAGCCATCTCCAACAAACCGCAGACAACAAACCCATCTGACTTACACAACACCACATGGCAACCACCCACGACCATTCAAAGCTGCCATCAATTCAACCTCCCCGATACAACACTGACACCACCCTATGATCACATTCATGAGTATACAGCACACACAAAGCTCATCTCTCCAACCAGCATCAATCATTCACAAATGGGAAGGCAAACACAGAACACATGGCAAGGCCCCAACACAGAACACATGGCAGGGCCCCAACACAGAACACATGGCAGGGCCCCAACACAGAACACATGGCAGGGCCCCAACACAGAACACATGGCAGGCCCCAACACAGAACACATCAGAGGATCTCAATCAACCAGCATCAATCATTCACAAATATCACAACAATTCCACAATTAATCCCTTTCCTGCATGCTAACAACAGACTATTGTACCCTACAGTGTAGATGAAGAGTACAGATTAGATAACATATCATCCACTGTATGCTAACACAGACTCATGAATATCCTTAGAAAACTACAAACCACACACCATGCTAAGCTAATAACAGATTAACACCTAACATAGCTACAGACACCCAAATAGGCTAAATATTGCACATTTTATACTCAGCTATAACCCAGGGGAACTGAGATCCATATTCCGTTGTCTTGTGAGAGAGGAAACCTCTCTCTCCTCCAAAAATCTGCCAGTCTCTGCTAAGCTGTGTTTTCTCAGCTATGTGCATGCTATGTTCCCGCCCCCTTTTACCTGTGAGGTCATCAGAAAGGGAGTATCCTTTTGGGTTACCTGAGACTACTGTTTCTACTCTCAGCTAGCTAGCTCTATTGATTAGACTGGAATAACCAGTCCTTTGGAGAAATCTGTTACAGGGCATTTATTGGACAATTCCAAATGGATACAAAAGGTCGCCATCCTCCTCCCAACATGCAAATCTAAGCTGCTATGGAAAACAACATTTCAAATAGATATTCTCTCTAAACATTCATATTTCATAGCCGCATGTTCTGATCTTCATATTGATGTCACCGGAATGCTGTGGAAACAGAGTCGCATTTACTAAGCCATAGTTACAGAAAACATTTCTTTATATACTGACATTGCGTTTAAACTAGGGATGTGCGCCGGACCATTTTTGGCGGATTTGGATTTGGTTCTAATTCGTCATCCGGCTTTGGATTTGGATTTGGATTTGCCAAACTGCGGTGACTGGCTTTGGATTTGGATTTGGATTTGGATTTGGATTTTTTGCCAAAATTGGCAAAAAAAGCTAAAATTACATAAATTGGGCTTTTTTTTCTTCCTAGAGTGTTATTTACCTCAATAACATTAATTTCCAGTCATTTACAGTCAATTTAGACCACCTCACAGCTTAAATTATTCGTTTCACCATTATTGGCCAAAGGTTGCAGTGAGCTGACTGGTGACCAAGCGTCAGAGCAGCGGCGCAGTGGCACAGACACCACAGTTTAAAGCACATCTATGAAACTATGCCACACAGCAGTGGCAGAAATGAAAGGTAGTGCTAGATGGAATTGTCCTTGGGCCCTCCCACCCACCCTTTATGTTGGATCTTAAAAAGGACATGCACACTTTAACAAACAAAGCATTTCAGCGACAGGTACTGCCACTTTGTGGCTGAAGTGCTTGGTTTGTTTGGGCCCCCACAAAAAAATCTTCCAATCTACTAAAGGCAACAGGTCTACAGTGGCATGATGTCACCATCATTGCCATCCTCACCCTCATCAGTGTGTACATCATCCGATTCCTCACACAATATCAGTTCATCCCCGCTGGAATCTACCATTACAGAAGTATCTGTACTGTGACGTGATTGGTGGGAAAGGTTTTCCTCGTGAAATTTCCAGTTCATTTTAATGAACATCATTTTTTCTACATTTTGTGGAAGTAGCCTCCTTCGTCGTTCACTCACAAGGTTCCCGGCTGTACTGAAAACTCTCTCCGAGTACACACTGGAGGGTGGGCAGCTTAAATAATGCAAAGCCAGTTTATACAAGGGTCTCCAAATTGCCTTTTTTTTCTTCCAATATTCGAAGGGACTCTGTGACATGTCTACGTGTATGGTGTCCTGAAAATAATCCTCCACCATTCTTTGGATGGTAATCGTATTAGATGGAGTTGCGGTAGAGGTGTCACTGGTGTTGGGCAAATCTTTTAGACCCGACCAGATGTCAAAATGTTGACTTGACTTATCTGCATCACCACTGGGTCTTTTGGAAAAGGTGCATTTTTTTCTGGCTGCTGCTGCAGAAACCGAAGGAGGAGACGTCATCGTAGTGCCATGTGTCACTTCAGCTGCCAACTTGCTCACCAGGAGCGCTTTGGTTCTTTTAAGATCTGGGTCAGTTGTAAAGAAAGACACAGCATATGACTTGAACCTAGGATCAAGAATGGTTGCTAAAATATAATGATCAGATTTCAAGATCTTGGCCACCCGTGGATCCTGGCGAAGCGAACAAAGGACTTGATCTATCAGTCCAGCATACTTTGCGGAATCACTTTGTTTAATATCATCCTTCAATTTCTCCAGCTGCTTTTCCAAACGCGAAATCAGGGGAATCACCTTACTCAAGCTAGCAGTGTCAGCACTCACTTCACAAGTGGCAACTTCAAATGGTTTGAGCACCTTGCACAAGACAGAAAGTACTCTCCACTGTGCTGGGGTAAGGTACATTCCCCCTCCTCTCCCAATGTCATGGCTTGTCGTATAGCTATGGATGGCTTTTTGCTGCTCCTCCATCCGCTGAAGCATATACAGGGTTGAGTTCCACCTCGTTACCACTTCTTGCTTCAGTTGATGGCAGGGCAAATTAAACTGCTCTTGCAGGTGCTGCAATCTCCTGCACGCTGTTGCTGAATGCCGAAAATGTCCCGAAATTTTTCGGGCCACAGACAGCATCTCCTGAACGCCCCTGTCGTTTTTTAAAAAACCCTGCACCACTAAGTTTATTGTGTGAGCAAAACAGGGGATGTGTTGGAATTCACCCAGCTGTAATGCTTTCACTATATTTGTAGCATTGTCAGAAATCACAAATCCTGAGGAGAGTCCAAGTGGGGTAAGCCATGTTTCTATGACATCTCTTAGTTTTTCTAAGAGGTTGTCAGCGGTATGCCTCTTATTGAATCCGGTGATGCACAGAGTTGCCTGCCTCTGAATGAGCTGGTGTTGTTTGTTAGATACTGCTGCTGCTGAAGGCGATTCACCCACCCAGTGGGCTGTCACAGTCATGTAATCTTTAGTTTGTCCACTACCGCTTGTCCACATATCTGTGGTTAAGTGGACAGTGGGTACAATAGCATTTTGCAGACCAATAATTAGGTTCTGTTTAACGTCCTGGTACAGCCGAGGAATGGCTTTTCGGGTAAAATGAAACCGAGATGGAATTTGGTACCGGGGACACATGACCTCAACTAGCTGTGTAAATCCCACTGCATTAATTGAGGATATTGGACGCAGATCTAATATTAGCATAGCTGTCATGGCGTCAGTGATCCGCTGTGCGACAGGGTGAGAGCTGTCATACTTGCTTCCCCTTGCAAGAGATTCTTTAACAGTCAATTGTTTTTTTGGTATACTACTAGTAGTCTTCTTTGTCCACTTCTGGGATGAAGATCCACCAGCAGCAGCAGCAGCAGGCCTAGCGCTCAAAGATTCAGTTTCTTCTGAGGTGTCCTGGAAATTGGAGGAGTCACCGTGACTTAGCACTAATAAATTGGATGTTGTACTACCACTGATCATTCCTGAGGATATTGAGGAGGAAGGTGTTGTCGGTGGAGATTGCAGGTGCTGGGATTTAGTAGAGAGAAGGCATCTAGCTAATGCTGGACTGCTTGTTGTTATTTTTTTTGCAGTAGTTTCTGTTATCAAACACCTGTCATGAGCTCGCTGCAGATGACGTAATAGCGTAGAGGTTCCTAGATGTTTAACGTCCCTACCTCTACTAACTGTGGTCTCACAGAGGCTACAAATGGCTTGACAAACGTTGTCAGGGTTTGGGTAAAAGTAATTCCACACAAAAGATGTGGATTTCTTGGTTCTATGCCCAGGCATGGCAATGGCCTTCTTATCTTGGCCAAGAGCTGCTTCCACTGGTGCCTGACTTATACAAATAATATCCTCATCCTCAACATCCTCATTAGTGCCAGCATCAGCTGCACATATATTCCTCTCATCCTCTTGCAATTCCACGGTGGCATCCTCAATTTCTATGTCCTCGGCAATACTGCTCATCCCCACAACTACAGATGGAAAAGAAACTGTGGAGGGCGGCTTCTCTGAAAGGTCAGGCTTACACATAGAAATGCCACTTGTGGACCCACTTAGACTCTCCTCAGGGATTTCTGACATTTGTGTTTCAAAAAACACAGTTTGTTCGACTGCCTTATTGGTTTTAAATTTTTTCACACTTCTATAGTCTGATTGAAAAGGTCTTTTATCATCACGAGAGGCACAAGATGCCTCACTGACAGCTGCAGAACCACCACTCAGAAATAAAGGGCAAAGCCTGAGTCTTTCCTTGCCGCTACGTGTGGTGAATGGTATGTTGCCAATTTTCTGTTTCTCTGCAAAAGTAGTAGTCTTTAGAGGTTTTTTTTTTGTCTTTACCCCTGTAAAATCTAAATTTTTTGATTTCAGGTTCCCTAAGGTTTTAAAGCCTCTACGCCCTTGAGCATCAGCTTTAGATAAAAGTGATGGACTTCCAGCCGCTGCAATGCTAGCATTTACATGTTGTTTCTGCTCTAATCTCAGTTCATTCTCGTGATCCATATTACTTTATCACTATGAACTGGAGTCACAGAGCTTGTATACACACAGTGGGCTATGCCCTTTCACGGAGCTTGTATAATAGACACAGTGGGCTATGCCCTGTCACGGAGCTTGTATAATACACTCAGTGGGCTATGCCCTGTCACGGAGCTTGTATAATAGACACAGTGGGCTATGCCCTGTCACGGAGCTTGTATAATAGACACAGTGGGCTATGCCCTGTCACGGAGCTTGTATAATACACTCAGTGGGCTATGCCCTGTCACGAAGCTTGTATAATACTCAGTGGGCTTATGCCCTGTCACGGAGCTTGTATAATAGACTCAGTGGGCTATGCCCTGTCACGGAGCTTGTATAATAGACACAGTGGGCTTATGCCCTGTCACAGAGCTTGTATAATAGACACAGTGGGCTTATGCCCTGTCACGGAGCTTGTATAATACTCAGTGGGCTTATGCCCTGTCACGGAGCTTGTATAATACACTCAGTGGGCTATGCCCTGTCACGGAGCTTGTATAATAGACACAGTGGGCTATGCCCTGTCACGGAGCTTGTATAATACACTCAGTGGGCTATGCCCTGTCACGGAGCTTGTATAATAGACACAGTAGGCTATGCCCTGTCACGGAGCTTGTATAATACTCAGTGGGTTTATGCCCTGTCACGGAGCTTGTATAATAGACACAGTGGGCTATGCCCTGTCACGGAGCTTGTATAATACACTCAGTGGGCTATGCCCTGTCACGGAGCTTGTATAATAGACACAGTGGGCTATGCCCTGTCACGGAGCTTGTATAATACACTCAGTGGGCTATGCCCTGTCACGGAGCTTGTATAATAGACCCAGTGGGCTATGCCCTGTCACGGAGCTTGTATAATAGACACAGTGGGCTATGCCCTGTCACGGAGCTTGTATAATAGACACAGTGGGCTATGCCCTGTCACGGAGCTTGTATAATACACTCAGTGGGCTATGCCCTGTCACGGAGCTTGTATAATACTCAGTGGGCATATGCCCTGTCACGGAGCTTGTATAATACACTCAGTGGGCTATGCCCTGTCACGGAGCTTGTATAATACTCAGTGGGCTTATGCCCTGTCACGGAGCTTGTATAATACACTCAGTGGGCTATGCCCTGTCACGGAGCTTGTATAATAGACACAGTGGGCTATGCCCTGTCACGGAGCTTGTATAATACACTCAGTGGGCTATGCCCTGTCACGGAGCTTGTATAATAGACACAGTAGGCTATGCCCTGTCACGGAGCTTGTATAATACTCAGTGGGTTTATGCCCTGTCACGGAGCTTGTATAATAGACACAGTGGGCTATGCCCTGTCACGGAGCTTGTATAATACACTCAGTGGGCTATGCCCTGTCACGGAGCTTGTATAATAGACACAGTGGGCTATGCCCTGTCACGGAGCTTGTATAATACACTCAGTGGGCTATGCCCTGTCACGGAGCTTGTATAATAGACCCAGTGGGCTATGCCCTGTCACGGAGCTTGTATAATAGACACAGTGGGCTATGCCCTGTCACGGAGCTTGTATAATAGACACAGTGGGCTATGCCCTGTCACGGAGCTTGTATAATACACTCAGTGGGCTATGCCCTGTCACGGAGCTTGTATAATACTCAGTGGGCATATGCCCTGTCACGGAGCTTGTATAATACACTCAGTGGGCTATGCCCTGTCACGGAGCTTGTATAATAGATACAGTGGGCTATGCCCTGTCACAGAGCTTGTATAATAGACACAGTGGGCTATGCCCTGTCAAGAAGCTTGTATAATACTCAGTGGGCTATGCCCTGTCACGGAGCTTGTATAATACACTGAGTGGGCTATGCCCTGTCACGGAGCTTGTATAATACTCAGTGGGCTTATGCCCTGTCACGGAGCTTGTATAATACACTCAGTGGGCTTATGCCCTGTCACGGAGCTTGTATAATAGACACAGTGGGCTATGCCCTGTCACAGAGCTTGTATAATAGACACAGTGGGCTATGCCCTGTCAAGGAGCTTGTATAATACTCAGTGGGCTATGCCCTGTCACGGAGCTTGTATAATACACTCAGTGGGCTATGCCCTGTCAGTTGTCATGGAGCTTGTATAATACAGTGAGTAGTAGAGTACACATACACACAGTGGGCTTATTATGCCCAGTCACAGAGCACACACAAGGGCTTATGCCCAGTAAAGTCACAGAGCACTGCCTACTCTAATCTATCTAACACTAGAACAGACAGCGCACTAGCTAACTACCTAACTACGCGTCACGCGAGAAATGGCGCCGACTGCCGGGCGCCGCGCCTTTTTATTGAGGCCGAACGTCACTCGGCTCTCGCGAGAATCCGACGCCGGACGGGTGACGTTCGGCCTCGAGGTGGAATCCGAGTCAGGCGGGAACACCCGAACTTGCGTTCGGGTGGACTCGGATTCCACCTGTTCGGAGAGGTTCGGATTCCTCAGAATCCGAACCGCTCATCACTAGTTTAAACCAAGTAATAATTAACCTTTTTGCATTACGGGACCATTGCTTTTAAATGTATGTATGCGGGGAAAACACCACTGAATTGCGTTGTGCGTCTGAGGGTCGGTGGGGCACTCAGCGAGCAGCACTAAGCTGGAAGGGCATCTATGTGTGTGTGTGTGGCCATGCCAGTATGATTTTGGGAAGGATCACTAAAAAACTGACTGTATTCTGTTTAACATTGTGTGTATGAGTTGCAGGGAATTTTGCTACTTTTCAAATATAAGTCTGTGTGATATTATAAATGGGCCACATACACACACACATATATATATATATATACAAGCACACATGTATTTTTCTGATGTTTTTAAACTGCAATTGCAAAATGTGTTTATACAGTGAATTTAATTCTCATACAGGAAGGAGGCTTCCAGCTGTGCTGTCGGAGCCTCCCTGTCTAGTCTGCCTGTGTTTGAGGAAGGCTGACTATGTACCTTTTGTTTACAAAATAGTGCTGTGAGATTTTATTTCTAAGATGGAGTCTTGGCCCTTTACAAGACAGCATTGCGCAGATTCCAATTGCAAACAGATTCTGTCTTCGCCAATTATCCGGTTTTGACAGTCCACCCTTTGATAGCCAATCAAGCACTATCACAACCTGTTCTGAATCTGTTTAGCCATGCATGAGAATATACCTTTCAATGTTATTATGGTATGACATGGTATGGTCATTTGAACCATTCAGATAATGCGTCTCCGGGAGGGACATGAAACTGTCCTTATACGCACACCGCAGATCCTTAAGGGATCATGGGAAAGATGTTGGGATGCACCTATCCTATAAGGAGAGCCTTGGAAGGGGTTGGGACTGCATTACCTAAGATGACTTAAAACAACATAAACGTTATATCCATGCATGACCACTCAAACTCAGGCTACATTATTATACACTACATATTGGACCGGCACTCCCCTGGTTTGGTATAGCACTCCTCCTTTCGACTCCTCTGCATCAATGTCGACATCAGCTCCCATTGTCTGTATCAGTCCCCTATCACCGAAACCAGGAATCCCCGAGCAACCCAGGATGGTGAAAACTCTGAAAAAGAATACAAAAATGAACACAGCGGACTGGTCCATTGCTGCAACACTGATCTGCAATTTCTTTAGCTCAGATAGCTCACAGTCACCTTTTAATCTTCCCGGCACAAGCTCGCGATCGACAGGTCCATGCTATCGGCCTCGTCTCCGCCTTGCATCTCCCCCGGTAGATTAATCCTCCCTGTATTTGGTGGAATGGACTCTGGCATCTTAGTCGGCCACCCTTTGAGGATGTAGAATTTAGTTAACACATCGGATATGGTTCTATCCCCCGATCAATCAGGCAATCTGAACACAAGAAATTATTAGATCAAATGAATTTTTCTCCAGGTTTAACATCATTACAGTTTGCTTCAGGCATGTTAGTAAATAACACTTCAATTCCTGTTGTTCTTACACATTGTCATGAGAACCTGCACAGTAACCTCATAATATTTTCACATGAGGCTACCTGGCAAACAGTATCTCAACGGGAGACAGACAGGTGGTCTGGGATGATCTTGAAACTAGTACCTATCACATTTCACATGTTGTAAAAGATATTACTTGTGAAATGAGTATTCCTTCCATCACTAATTCTAAGGATACTGTATTGATACAAAAATTCCTGCAATAAAAAATTCTGTTATAAATGTCTATGGTTCTATTGTTTCCTTGTCCCCTGAGTAGGGCAGTACTTCAAATATTTAACCTTAGCCGGGTATGGCTGTCGTATGTCTTTGGCAGCCTTGCGTCCTGTATGTGAGAGATAAAGCACAACAGTTTAATATCATTTAAACATACGGGCTGAAAAGATTTTAAACAGTTCTATAAAGCTTTGACAAACAATACTGGGTTAGTCCCTGGGACCCTGAGGCTTTCGTGTCTATGTGCAGTATACCTCTCCCTTATATGGAAGCAAGAGGGCACTGGTAGTTGGGGTATGGGAGGGAGAAAATAAACAATAGTTAAGCTACCTTACTCTGGATCTCTTACATTTTTATGGGTTTTCACATTGACTGTACCTACACCCCCATCCGCATATGACGGTGGTGGTGCGCGTGAACCATCTGTACTACCTTCCACAACGCTACCGTGCCGCACGTGCGCGCTATTTCGCAGCTCGCACGCATTGCAATTCAGCGCTGTGGGTTTATTCTCTGGTAATGTGCTCACGACGCTAGTTTGCGTCGTTTGCACATTGTTAAGCCACGCATCCCCTTCATGCTGCCATATTTTTTCTAAACATTCAAAATACTTAATCTTTTTCTCTCGGGATCGCACCATACTGATGTGATCCTGGACATTGTCTAACACATTTTTATCAAAACCACCAATTCTGGGAAACGTTCTAACACTCATTCTCGTCATATTAAACCATATATCACAATACCTTATTGCATAAGTACCGTACTTAGTTATGCATGATACGACGGGCCGATCTGATCGGCGCCTCCATTAGCAGCACATCATTGCCTAACATTTCTACTGTTTGCGTGGCTCCCATTCTGAAACAACTCCTACGCTTTTCAATAAAAATTTAAACCGGTGAAAGACAATCAAGATACTTTCACTTACCTGTGAACGATTTAAGTCGGTGGCGTCCACACACCTGGATAAGATTTAGTAAGGCAACTTCCACACCTAGATAAGATTTGAAACAGGCAACTTCCACACCCGGATAAGCTTTAGTAAGGTAACTTCCAAACCTATGAGAGTTTGTATGTCGGCCACTCTCACGCACCTCTATACAGCAAAGACAACATGTACACCTGCTACTGTGTTTAGAACGGTAAAGCTGCTTACCGAGCGACTAGGCTAACCCTTGCACCTAGCCCTTAAGGATCATACGGTACCCTTAACTTTAGGGAATAAATTACCCCTATCAACAATACACACACTGTTACACACTTTTTCTCTGCACAGAAAATAAACCTTTGACCCAGATATTGGTAGATAGAAAAAAAATGTAAACCTCAATGGCTTTGTTCAAACATGTGGCAGCAGAATCGGAAGTGCGTATACGCTTATTGTGCGACCGGCCGCATACACAATTATGCGACTACCACACAAGCGTATAATTACTTTTTAACTGCGTACACAAAAATGCATCTCAGCCGCATACTCAATACTGCGGCACCCCTCTAAACGTAAGGTTCTATCAAAAACTTTTTTTTTTTCCTCTCTTGTCCCTGAATTCTGATCAGCGCTTCCTCTACACAATAACCGGCAGTACGCTCTCAGCAATACTGTGGTAATGAGAGACTAATGCATCTCTCAAAAGGCGCCTCCACCCTTTTGCTGAGAGAGGACTGACCGATTGTTATCGTGTATCAGATAGTGTGATAAACCGATGCGAGCCCCCACTGTTACATTTGTAAATAAACCTTTTAATATATTCCTTCCTATAAACCTCTAAGATTCACCTGCCTAGAACCTCTAAGACAAAACCCTGCCTAAAAACCTCTAAGACAAAACCCTGCCTATACCTTCTAAAACCACAAGATGTCGCTATTTTGATTATACCATTAATGAAATACCGAGACAGTTGAATAGCGGTCCGAAGCGCTAAAGATTATTATTCAGGTAAAAGTACAGATGTTACAACGCTATGATCTAATAATGAGCGCAAATAAATTGTACAAACATTAGGTCATAAGGTACAGTTAAAATACATGAAACGGTTATTAAAGATCAAAATACAATGAGCAATATGAGAAAGAGAGAGAGAGAAAGAGACATATTAAAATACAATGAGAGATATATCAATGTCTGCTGAGAGCACATGTTCAAGATGGCTGGTGATGGAGTGTGTGTGTGTTTGTTTGTGTGTGAGGGGGGGGTTGGGCCGAAGCACATGTTTTCCCTTTGTTTGCAAGCCTCATGATCCCTAGGCAAACTCCATCCTGCACCAAGCTGCAACTCCGCAAATCATCCATCAATGACCACAACCACAACAAAGACAATATACCTATCTGACCCACACAACACCACAACTGGGCAGAATCACCATTTCCCTTGTTCACCCCACATGGAGGCAAGCCATCTCCAACAAACCGCAGACAACATACCCATCTGACTCACACAACACCACACGGCAACCACCCACGACCATTCAAAGCTGCCATCAATTCAACCTCCACGATACAACACTGACACCACCCTATGATCACATTCATGAGTATACAGCACACACAAAGCTCATCTCTCCAACCAGCTTCAATCATTCACAAATGGGAAGGCAAACACAGAACACATGGCAAGGCCCCAATACAGAACACATGGCAGGGCCCCAACACAGAACACATGGCAGGGCCCCAACACAGAACACATCAGAGGATCTCAATCAACCAGCATCAATCATTCACAAATATCACAACAATTCCACAATCAATCCCTTTCCTGCATGCTAACAACAGACTATTGTACCCTACAGTGTAGATGAAGAGTACAGATTAGATAACATATCATCCACTGTATGCTAACACAGACTCATGAATATCCTTAGAAAACTACAAACCACACACCATGCTAAGCTAATAACAGATTAACACCTAACATAGCTACAGACACCCAAATAGGCTAAATATTGCACATTTTATACTCAGATATAACCCAGGGGAACTGAGATCCATATTCCGTTGTCTTGTGAGAGAGGAAACCTCTCTCTCCTCCAAAAATCTGCCAGTCTCTGCTAAGCTGTGTTTTCTCAGCTATGTGCATGCTATGTTCCCGCCCCCTTTTACCTGTGAGGTCATCAGAAAGGGAGTATCCTTTTGGGTTACCTGAGACTACTGTTTCTACTCTCAGCTAGCTAGCTCTATTGATTAGACTGGAATAACCAGTCCTTTGGAGAAATCTGTTACAGGGCATTTATTGGACAATTCCAAAAGGATACAAAAGGTCTCCAACCTCCTTTTGTATCCCCCAACATGCAAATCTAAGCTGCTATGGAAAACAACATTTCAAATAGATATTCTCTCTAACATTCATATTTCATAGCCGCATGTTCTGATCTTCATATTGATGTCACCGGAATGCTGTGGAAACAGAGTCGCATTTACTAAGCCATAGTTACAGAAAACATTTCTTTATATACTGACATTGCGTTTAAACCAAGTAATAATTAACCTTTTTGCGTTACGGGACCATTGCTTTTAAATGTATGTATGCGGGGAAAATACCACTGAATTGCGTTGTGCGTCTGAGGGTCGGTGGGGCACTCAGCGAGCAGCACTAAGCTGGAAGGGCATCTATGTGTGTGTGTGTGGCCATGCCAGTATGATTTTGGGAAGGATCACTAAAAAACTGACTGTATTCTGTTTAACATTGTGTGTATGAGTTGCAGGGAATTTTGCTACTTTTCAAATATAAGTCTGTGTGATATTATAAATGGGCCACATATACACACACACATATATATATATATATATATATATATATATATACAAGCACACATGTATTTTTCTGATGTTTTTAAACTGCAATTGCAAAATGTGTTTATACAGTGAATTTAATTCTCATACAGGAAGGAGGCTTCCAGCTGTGCTGTCGGAGCCTCCCTGTCTAGTCTGCCTGTGTTTGAGGAAGGCTGACTATGTACCTTTTGTTTACAAAATAGTGCTGTGAGATTTTATTTCTAAGATGGAGTCTTGGCCCTTTACAAGACAGCATTGCGCAGATTCCAATTGCAAACAGATTCTGTCTTCGCCAATTATCCGGTTTTGACACCACATAGTAGTAGTGCCCCATATAACACATTATTCCACACAATAGTAGTGCCCCTTAAACATTTTGCCACACAGTAATGCCCCTTATAACATTATGCCACACAGTAATGCCCCTTACACATTCAGCCCCCCCAGCAACTCACCTCCTTGTCTCCCTCCAGCAGCCACTCGCTTTCCGCTGTGTGCCATCAGCAGCCAGCAGGTATGAATTTGGTGCCGGGCTGCCAGTTCATTACAGCTGGTGCACTGGCAACCAGTGGCAGACATGAACAGACATCAATGGTGCAATTTGAATCTATCACCAGTCGCAAGCCAATCGGAGCTCACGGACTGGCAGCCAATCGGGAGCTGCCACTGCTGATTGGCTGCCGGTCCATGAGCTCTGTTTGCCTCGCAAATGGCAGCGCTGTCTCTGATAGACTGCCTGCTGGTGCGCCAGCTGTAATCAGCTGGCGGGCTGGGACCAAATCAACACCGCAGACACTTTGACCCCCCTCTGCAGCCCTGACTGGACCGGCCCACCTTGGGCAGCTTGGACATCATATCAGCTGCACCCCTTGCACCCACAGTAGTTACGCCACTGTTTGAATGCATGTTAGCAAACAGTGTGGTCCTTTTTAGGATCAATGGAATGGGGTTATATACAAGGACAATGTAAACAAATAAAGGCAAAAAAGTAGGAAGAAACCTGGTGCTATGTGGTTTGGTGATGGATAAGTAGGAATAGAGCTGGTGTTATGTGGTTTGGTGATGGATAAGTAGGAATAGAGCTGGTGCTATTTGGCTTGATGATGGACAAGTAGGAATAGAGCTGGTGTTATGTGGTTTTTTGATGGAAAAGTAGGAAGAGAGCTCTTGCTATGTGGTTTGATGATGGTGAAGTAGAAAGATAGCAGATGCTATGTGGTTTGGTGATGGAAAAGTAGGAATAGCTGGTGTTATGTGGTTTAGAAACAGAATTTGACGGCAGATAAGAACCATTTGGCCCATCTAGTCTGCCCCATTTTTAAACATATTGTTACCGCAACCCTTATTGATCTTTACTTCTTCTGAAGGGTATCCTTATCTCTATCCCATGCATGTTTAAATTGTTCTTCTGTCTTAGCCTCTACCACCTCTGATGGGAGGATATTCCACTTATCCACTACCCTTTCTGTGAAGTAATTTTTCCTCAAATTTCCCCTGAACCTACCACCCTCCAGTTTCAGAACATGTCCTCTTGTTCTAATATTTCTCTTTCTTTGAAGAATGTCTGCTTCCTTTACCTTGTAAAAACCCTTTATATATTTGAATGTTTCTATCATGTCCCCCCTTTCCCTTCTCTGCTCCAAACTATACATATTAATATCTTTTAGTCTTTCCTGGTACATTTTGTGGTGTAGACCTTGCACCATTTTAGTTGCCCTTCTTTGTACAGTCTCTAATGTATTAATATCCTTCTGGAGATATGGCCTCCAGCCTGAACACAGTATTCGAGATGAGGACGTACCAATAACCTACACAGTGGTATTATCACTTCTTTCTTTCTGCTACTGATTCCTCTCCCTATGCAACCAATCATCTGACTTGCCTTCCTCATTGCTTTGTTACAATGTTTGCTTGCCTTTAAGTCACCTGAAATAGTGACTTCTAGATCCCTTTCCTCTTCAGTAGTTTCCAGTATAGTGCCATTAATACTATATTTAGCCTTTGGATTTTTGATACCCAAGTGCATGATCTTGCATTTATTGGCATTAAACTGTAGTTGCCATGTTTTTGACCATTCGTCTAGTCTACCTAGATCATCAATCATTTGTTTTAACCCCTACTGGTGTGTCTACCCTGCAAAAAGGCATAGTTTCCCTTCAATACCATTTGCAGTGTCACAAATAAAGATATTAAAAAGCACTGGTCCAGGTACAGATACCTGAGGTACTCCACTGGTAACATTTCCCTCTCCATTTACTACAACTCTCTGTTTCCTATCCTGCAGCAATGATCTTATCCATTCAACTATCTTTGTATCCAATCCCATGATTTCCAGTTTATTTAACAGTCTGCGATGTGGAACAGTGTCAAAAGCCTTACTAAAGTCTAGATAAGCTATATCTATGCCCCCCCCCCTTTATCTATTTCCTTAGTCACCCAGTCAAAAAAGTCAATAAGATTTGTTTGACACGATCTCCCCCCAGTAAATCCATGCTGTTTGGGATCCTGCAAATTGCTGTATATGAGATAATCTATGACTATTTCTTTTGAGAGTGTTTCCATCAATTTCCCAACTACTGATGTAAGGCTCACTGGTTGGTAGTTGCTTGCCTCTACCTTGCTTCCACTTTTGTGCAGTGGGACAACGTTTGCTCTTTTCCAGTCCTCTGGAATTACTCCAGTAGCTAGTGACTGCTTGAATAATTATGTTAATGGTGTTACCAGCACCCCTTTAAGCTCTTTTAGTATCCTTGGATGTATCCCATCTGGCCCCATTGATTTATCCACTTTCAGTTTTGAAAGTTCTGTTAGGATCTTCTCCTCTGTAAATGTGCTTGTTCCTACCTCATTTTTCTGATTACACCTGCAACTTAACTGTGGCCCCTTGCCCTCTCTTTCTATAGTGAATACTGAAAAAAATATATTATTAAGATGAACAGCTATTACATTGTTTCCCTCAATAAGACTCCCTCTTTCTCTCTTTAGTCTTTTTATGTGTTGGTATGGTGTTATGTGGTTTGGTGATGGAGAAGTAGGAATAGAGCTGGTGTTATGTGGTTTGGTGATGGAGAGTAGGAAGAGAACTGGTGTTATGTGGTTTGGTGATGGAGAGTAGGAAGAGAACTGGTGTTATGTGGTTTGGTGATGGAGAAGTAGGAATAGAGCTGGTGTTATGTGGTTTGGTGATGGAGAAGTAGGAATAAGGCTGGGAGTTGAACTACTACATTATATTCAGTTGGAGTTGGTGTGTACAGTAAGGCCAGAGAAAGACCAATGAGGTAAATGAGCATAATCCTCATAATCAGTTATGATTATAAATATGTCTTGTAACATCTATTGTTTAATATATTAGAATGTCATTTTGTATATTGCGATGCATAATAGGAGACATAATTAATAATTAGACTATCACTGCAGTGAATTTCTACTTAGCTGTAAATAAATTAGTGAACAGAGCTGAATTTACATTGGAATTGCTAATTTATATCTATATGAAATGTGTATCTCTGTCTCTCTCTCTATATATATATATTCTATAACATTCTTTGTGTTGAGGTAATGCTAGGATGTGAGCTCAAGACAGAAGCGGCTTACAATGTTGTGGACACAGATTATAACCACACAACGGGTTTCGTCTTTGTCGTCTGTCAAAATTCAATAAAACTTTTTACAGCTTCCAGCTCTTTGTAACAGTATATTTTGAACCAGTGTAAGTGATAAGTAATCCCAAGTGTAACCAGCTCCAATGTGTTCAGTTCAGCAACCAGCCTGAGTAAAATAGTTTGTATACTATATTTGGTGAAACCTATGCTGGTGGGTTATATTTGAGAGGAGCTCAAATACAACTTATTAACAGTATATATATATATATATATATATATATATATATATATATACATATATTTAATTTGTTGGAAGAGGGTGTAGAGAAGGGGCCAAGAACAAAAAATTGGAGGAGGAGATTGTCACACTAAATATTGATTTGATATGTCTTCTGTACATTCACTTTGCACTTTGTTAATTGATACAAATAAACTATTAACACTTCTATTTTTGAGTGCATTCTTACTGAAGCTTTTTTCCCACACCTGCCTAAAAACTTTTGCACAGTATTGTACATATACATATATATATATATATATATATATATATATATTTTTTTTTACAGGGGCTGGCTGGCAACTTTTAACCTGGGGGGGCAAATGCATGCAGGCAGGCCTGGCAGAGGAGTAGCGTGTAGCCAGGGTGCCCGAAGAACGTGCGTGCTACGGCGCCGCCCCCACTTAAGTGTTTCAGGGAGGAGGCGGGTCCATATGGGATTAATGTAAGGTAAAAATAAAGATTAGGGGCAGCCCCCTGTCGTAGTGCCCATATGCAGTGCCCCCGTGTGCCACAGGAGATAACACCCTTATGCAGGCCTCCAGTAGTACCCCCAGTAGTGATCCCCCCTATGCAGTGCCCCTTGTGCCCCCAGTAGTGGTCCCCCCTGTTCAGTGCCCCTTGTGCCCCCAGTAGTAAGCCCCTTATATAGTGCCCCAATAGTGGTACCCCCTATGCAGTGCCCCTAGTAGCAGTCCACCCCCCCATGCAGTGCCCCCAGTAGTGGTAACCCTTATGCAATGTCCCTTAAATAGTGGCCCCAGTTGTAGTCTCCCCCCTATGCAGTACCCCCAGTATTGCCCTTTATATAGAGCCCCCAGCAGTGGTCCCTCGCAGTGCCCCCAGTGGTAGTCCCCTCCCCCTATGTAGTGCCCCTAGTAGTAGTCCCCTCCCCCCTATGCAGTGCCCCTAGTAGTAGCCCCCTCCCCTTGTAGTGCCCCCAGTAGTAGCCACCCCTTGTAGTGCCCCCAGTAGTAGTAGTAGTCCCCCCTTGTAGTTCCCCCAGTAGTAGTAGTCCCCCCTTGTAGTGCCCCCAGTAGTAGTAGTCCCCCCCTTGTAGTGCCCCCAGTAGTAATCCACCCCTCTGGTAGTGCCCCCAGTAGTAATCCCCCCCTGGTAGTGCCACCATAGAAATCCCCCCCTGGTAGTGCCCCCATAGTAATCCCCCCCTGGTAGTGCCCCCAGTAGCGCCCCCCCCAGTAGAGAGAGACTTAATTAAAAAAAAACAAAAAAACACTTACCTGAAACTCCCGCTCCTGGTCTCGACGCTTCCACCGGCTCCTCTGGCCGTTTTGCATTATGGGAGAGACGTCGTCATGACGACGGCTCTCCCATTACCCACTGCGGGAGCCAGAAGATGGCTCCTGCAGTGGGAACAGCGGCAGTCTGCTGATTACAACAAACACACAGCTGCCGGCTTCGGCGGCTGTGTGTTTGTGCTGTGTAGCGCTGACCGGACTCCGTCCAGTCAGCGCTACACACGCGGTGCAGTCTGTGTCACAGTGACACAGACTGCCTGCGGCCCGCATGATGCTGTGGCCCGGGGGGCACATGGCACCCTGCCCCCCGGCCCAGCCCACCACTGTATATATATATATATATATATATATAAAATTCTGCAACACTATCCACCTTTTATTCTCTTTGCTTCACCAAAACTTCCCTTACTAAGGTTACTGACAATTCTTTGTCCTTGGTCCCCTTCTCTACTCCCTCTTCCATCGGTGAGCCTGTCAGATCCTCCAGTATGGCAATCACCCACATTTATCTTTCTTCCCTGCCTCTTCCATTCCATCTTCTCCCTTGTCACCTGCTGCTGTCAGCTATCTCCACTTGGATGACCTGGTGCTTACTTACACTCATACTCACTCACACCTCCCTATCTGAACTCATTGTCTTCCCCCCCTCTTATTTTGCACCCTCCTTCTTCATCTACAACCCTACCCTCTCATCTGTCCCCTCAAGTCTGCTGACTGGGTGTCACACTCAAAGCTCGTCTCTCTTTTTCCCAATCTGCTTCCACCTCCCTAATATATCAGGCCCTTTCTCACCCTGGAAGACAGTCAGGGTGGGATATAATTAGCCGATCTATTTTCAATAAGCCACACTTATCGAGGATTTCTTTTAGGGTCTCCTGAGGCTCGCAAAGAAATCCCCATTAACTGTGTAGCTATTGGCAGGGGCGTCTTAAGAGAGGAGGGGGCCCATATGCACTCCCTGTGCAGGGCCCCCTCCATTCTCCCTGGTGGCTGGCAGCCGACTGATGTGGCTAGCCAGCCACTGGAGCATTATTAGACTCCGGGCACTAGAGTGTGCCCGGAGTCTACTGCGCATGTGCAGAACACCAGAAAATGGCCACGGCGGCCATTTATCCGGTGTTCTGAGCAGCGCTGACATCCAACGTGGGATCACAGACAGGTAAGTTAAAAAAAATATGGGTGCAGTGTGTGCGGTGCGGGGCCCCCCTGGACCTGGGGGCCTGTGTGCCCCACACACACTGCACCCATTATAGATACACCACTGGTTATTGGGTGATCAGGGCCGTGAACTTATCACAGATACTGTGCGTTTACAGTACACCCGATAACCCATGGTAACACATGTGTTTAAGGTGCATTAACAAGACTATCGAGCAAATATTGGAGTTAATTGATTAGCCTCGGCGTTAAAGCCCGGGGCTACCTCCCGTAATTACCCACGGACAGTGCTATTTTTTAGCAGGAACAAGCAGGAACTTAAAATTCTTTTTTATAGCTCCACCCCCAGTAGCTCCACCCACAGTTCCGGAACCTATTTTTCCAGAAAAATAGCTCTGCCCAGGGGTAATTGAATTCCCCCCTAAAACTCTCATTGACACTCTTATTTCCTCTCACCTTGATTACTGCAGTCATTCCCTGTGTGGCCTACCGAACTCCCACCACTCCCTTCTACAGTATAGCCTCAACTCTGATGCCTGCTTCATTCCCTTTCTCTTTGCTCTTCCTCTGCTGTCCTTCTCTGCCAGTCACTCCACTAGCTCTCTGTCCCTTCCAGAATGAACTTCAAACTTCTGTCACTCACCTACACAGTTCTCATTCTTCTTCTTCTCCTCTGTACAGTCTCACATTCACACACTCTATCCTGCTCTCTACGTTCTGTGAATCACTTCCGTCTCACCTCCTTCCAGATCATCTTCTCCCACTATCACTCCTACTGTAGCTTCAAGATTTCTTTTGTGTCACACCCAACTTCTGCAGTGCAACAAGACGTTCACCATACCCCCTTCCCTCAAACTTGCCCTTAAAAAGTGTCTCTTCATTCTATCACCATTCACTATCACTATTACCACCCCTGCTCCTAATTCCACAACCTTAATATTCCTCATCTTTGCTACCCTCTCCCTCTATGTGTCCGCCCGCTTCCCATCTCTACTTTCTTTTTCTCTACCTAATTTGTAGTTTGCAGTAATTATGTAGTATATTAGTAATTTCTGGAATTTTATTGTAAAAGCTTGTACTTTTTTTTATAGTTTTTGTGGTATGCTATATCCCTATGTATGGAGTTTCAGAGCTCACATAAAAAAAAAGATAATAATAAAAATAATGATGCTACATAAACTTTTAATTTCATTTAAATTACTTTGAGCATAGTAATACATACCCAGGGTGTACGTTCATACAAGGTGCCTGGAGGCAAAATAGAAAGTGGTGCTACCCTCCTCACTGTGGTGCTTGAGCAGTAGCACAGCTGAAAGTAAGAAGCAAGGTGCCAGTAATCCTGACAGTTGTGTACCTCTTGTTCTCTTCAGCCTCATCTTTCCTTGTGTCCCTCTAGCCTAATTTTCTGGTGTTTCTGCAGCTCCAGCCCTGCACTATCACCAGCCCCCCAGTGTCTCTCCAACTCCAGCCAGCCCCCCAGTGTTTCTCCACCCAGGTGCTTGTCTCTCCAGCCCCCCCCAGTGTCTTACAGCTTCAGCCAGCCCTCTTCTGTCTCTCCTGCTCCTGCCAGCCCCCTTCTGTCTCTCCAGCTCCCCAGTGTCTTTCCAGCCCCAGTGTCTCTCCAGCCCCTGCATCCCACTGGCTCCAGCCCACAGACATTAACTTTCTTCTGGGTCTTATGACTGATCCTCTACGCGCCACATTGCAATTAAAAAAACTTTATTGCAGTAGCTGAAAATGGCTCCCCGGACCTCACAGATAGATCCATCTAGTCCCCCCAGTAAAATCTTTCACCTCATTGAGTCAGTTGCAGTCTATAACTGCACTGGCTGCACTGTGACTGGCAGTGGTTTCCTATTGGAAGCATTACCTGCCAAATGCACACAGGACTAGCAGCCACAGGGGAGGGTGTTTTCTTCCCTGGCACTGCCAGTCAGGGCTGCAATTAGCTAAGAGCATGCTTCCAGTGGGAAACCTTCCATTGCAGCCAAACCCGGCTTCTAGGGGCTGCAGTCGGTGCAATCCCTAGAAGCTGGTGTTATGCCCAGATCCTACCAGATCCATTGCGTAGGTGCCGGGACTACTGTTTCGAGTCCTCCTGCAGTGCAGGCAGAGGCAGTATGGGCAGCGGCAGCCCCCTCATTTAAGATGGTAGGAGCCACTGCTAGATCCATCTAAAACCACTGCATTTTACAATTGTACTCCCTGTTCTCTTCTGTCACAGGGCCTGCTCCTCAGTGCACCCCTGACAGTTGGCACCTGGGGGCTAATGCTTCCATTGCCTCCGGGGGTTCTGCCATTGCATGTGCCTTTAAAACTCATCTCTTCATTCTAGTCTACCACCTCTCCTGCTAACTCCACAGCATCTTCATTCTCCTCTCCCTCTTTCTGTTCACCTAGTTCCCCTCTGAAATGTAAGCTCTCTCGAGCAGGACCCGTTCTCCTTTATGTTTTACTATGTAATTGGTAATTTGTTTCCTATAGTTATGTATACTGTATATGTTTATTTGCTAATTTGTCAATTTTTCTGTAAATGTTTGTACTTCTATATATTTTGTGATATGCTATATCCCGCTTCAGAAACCTTGTGGCATCATTTCAATAAAAAATACTAATACTTAAAACATTTTCTGTTCATCACTCTATGGTAATTGATACATGTATTCTTTGTGGTTACAGCATCAGTGGAGTTTACCTCTTGACAATAACAGAACCTTATTGTGCCAATCTGAGATTGCCTGTTTAGTACAGGTTGAGTCTCCCATATCCAAATATTCCGAAATACGGATTATTCCAATATATGGACGTTTTTTTAGCATGACTGAGAAAGTGAAACCCTTGCCTTTTGATGGTTCAATGTACACAAACTTTGTTTAAGGCACAAATTATTAAAATATAATATACAATTATCTTCAGGCTCTCTGTATAACGGGTATATGAAACAAATGAATTTCATATAGGTACACAAACTTTGTTTGAGACACAAAATTATTGAAAATATTGTATAGAATTACCTGCAGGCGGTGTGTATAAGGTGTATATAAAACAGAAATGCATTCTGTTTACATTTGGGTACCATTCCCAAGATATCTCATTACGCTATGCAAATATTCCAGACAACGGAATATTCCGATATCCAAGCATCTTGGATATGGGAGACTCAACCTGTACTAACTTTGGCAGTGCTGTTGATACCCTACACAGTTCTGGTTTCAGAATCTGTACCTGAAGATGTTAACAGGAGCTTCTTGTCTTTATCTCTCATCTCTCAATAGAACGTCTGATTCTTTTGAAAAGAGTTGAACAAGGATTTCGACAATTGCTCATTCTTGGATTTAAAAGTCTGATTGCTTGAATAATTTTCTCATCTCTGTGCAAAAATTTTTTTTGTTGACTAAAATATTACTAATCTAATTTCCTATTAAAAAACTAATTTCCAGCATTGCAGAGCTGAAAGGTGCTACCATGCATTTAGTCCTCAATTTACATACAACAAATCCTGTAATCCAACAGGGGCTGTCACACAAGGGTGACTGCAGGCAATTATATAGGAATAGGAATATTCAAGTGTGTGGTTTTCTTCAAGCTTGTTTTTATTTAAACTCACTTTGCAATTTTGTTTTCTTGTGAAAGGATATTATTTTGTGGGGAAAAAATAGTTGGGCATTTTGTTTCATTTAATACCCTCCACTTGCGTCATTCAGTGCGTACCTTCCTGTAGTGAGCAAGAACACCTCTCAGTGATGTTGCCCGAGCCCACACTCTTAATGGGCAAAGGCATTGTATAGCATGGGAGATAGATAAGGAATATGATCCTAATGTTATTGACCTTGTGCTTACAGAACCCACTTGCCGAGTGCTTAACCTATAAGAGCCCCCTTTCCAGGAACAACTATCATTCACTGGTACTCGGTGGCCGCCAGAACTTTAACTCTAAGTAGTGTATGGTCAAGATCATAGACATATAAATTTAAAGAGAATCGGATACCTCAGAGATACTAAAACTATATGTAGAAATCAGCAAGCCACATCCTCAGTATAGCACCTGCAATTTGCACTGAAGAGTATGCTTACCAGTTTTCCCAATAGCACTGATACATGTTTTGATGGACAGTTCTTTCATATAGCACAGTTTTTTCCCACAATAGAGAATTAATGACAAATAACAGGTTTTATGAATGCACATATTAATGCTTTCTTTCCAATAACACAGGTATTTTCCACCCACAGCAGAGAATTGATGGCAAATAACAGGTTTAGCTGAATGCACAGGCAAAAGTCTGTAGCGAACAGTTAACAGTTCTGTCAAATATCACAAGTATTTTTAACACCTTGGAAGTCCAGGGGGCAAGAAGCATCACAGTGGGCAGGGTGAGATTGGGCAAGATTGGGCCAATTTAAAAAACAAGGGGCAGGGAGACAGACATGGTCAGAATTTTTAGGAGTGGAGGTATAGGCCACAAGTTGGGATGCAGTCATGTGACCGGCGGCCGCAACCCCTGGAGGGTTAGGTTTAGGGTGTGGGGGAGGGGGAGTTAGGTTTAGGCACCCCAGGGGGGGAGGTTAGGGTTAGGCAACCCTAAAGGAGGGTTAGGGTTAGGGGGGGAGAGGGGAGAGTTAGGTAGTTTACTCACCTCCGTCGGGATCTCTGCTGTTCAGCCTGCCGGCATCGGGATTTTGACCGCCAGGCTCTCGTCCGGCGGTCATTCATACCGATCCCCACAGGTTACTCACCTATCATCTTACCCACATTAAGCATCCTTAAACTCACCATTGAGACGGCAGTATGAGCAGCTATGCCCAGCTTTACGGAAGAGGAACCTGCATATGTTAGCAGCCAATGCCTCACCTGAGTATGGTACTAGAGGAATCGGTAAGAAATACCGACAGTTGGGATCCTGGCAGTCAGAATCCCGACAGGTTTAACATACCGACATTTGTTGGTCGGTATGCTAACCCTCCCTCTTTGGTGCCTAAACCTAACCTCACCCCCTAGTACCTGAACCTAGTCTCCCCCTCACCGCACCCTAAACCTAACCCCCCCCCTTAGTGCCTAACCCTAGCCCTCCGCCTAGTGCCTAACCCCTATCCCTAACCCTTTCCGCAACCCCATTACTTACCTTCGTCATCCAGGCGGTCAGGATGCTGGCACCGGGATTCTGACCAGTGTTGGTTCTACGACGTCGGTAATGTAAACGTCGGCATCCCGACCGCCGGGATGCCTACCGCATATCGGTGCTAGACATTACTGACATTGTCTTCATACCATGCCATATACATATTATATAAAAAAATATTATTGCATTCACTTAAAAATATATACAGCTTATAACAATAATAAATATACAAAGATCTAAAAACAGTATATAATCCCAATTGGTTCCAGGCAGCCTGCCTTCCTTAAATCAAAGTGTACAGTCCAGACAATGTTATAACAGCTGGTGGGTTAGGCAGCAAGCCTCCCGAGAAACGTTGAAGCAGTGGAGAGTGAAATAATTTTCACCTCCTCTGCCTGTATACAGTGGTCACGTGGGCGCGCGCCTGAACCGCTGATTCAGATTTTTCTGTCATTGCTGACATGGAGGACACAGTCTCTGTGTCTGTAACAGACTCAAGGCTCCCATACATGGTGCAATTCAAAGTTGGTAAGATGTGTTGTACGATTGCCCTTGAAATTCTTCCCTTGAAATTTTTCATAAGATGTGGTCACATGGTGTATGATTGATCGTTACAATCATAGGATAAGATGCATAGAAGTGTATCACATTGTACTCAAAAGATCATAGATTTCTCTGCAAAACCATCTGATCTGCGATCCAACTAGAGGACAGCGGGGACGCGCATCGGGGTCGCAGAACACACAAAAAACACCTATTTTCATAAGATTGGTCTGTACAACCTGTTGAAACTGTCCATATTGGGTAAAAAATCGTACCATGTATGGGCACCTTCACTTAGACTGTGGCTGGCAGTATAAAGGGGAAAAGAGCCCATAATATTGCAAGAACCTCTTCCCCCTCCTCTTCAGAGGATATTCATATAAGAAAGAAAAATTTTTTCCCTGTCAGAAGTTTTGACACTCCTGACTCTTTTGACCCTGAGGTAGAAAAATCTCCTCAGAACTGTGACAAGTACCCACCCTGTTCAGGGAACTCACCAACTAATCAAAAATCAAGTTCAAAGAAAACTAAAAGTAAGTTTAGCCCCAGGGAGACCTGCTCAGGTGTCATTCCCCCATTCCCTGGGATTGTCCGTAGCAGACAACATGATAATGCTCGGCGCAAGTGTGGCACCCCACCAACACCCTGTGTTCCTACCCACACTGATGTGCTCTATGAAAATTTAAAATATTAATGTGACTCCTGCCATTGTCTAATATAGGGCATGATTTAACTGGTTTCATTAAGGTTCAGGGACTATTTGCACTGCCCCCTCAGTGGTGGTGGACGTTAGGGGACCAGTGAGTACTGTAGCAGGCTCAAGGATTTGAACTAGAGAAAAATGGCAGTTGGTGTGTGCAGTTGGTGAGGTAGCTGGACAGGAGAAGGGGCTGCGCTGCCTTGATGCTTACCTGAGTGCTACGGCCGTACTCCGGGACAAGCAGCGGAGGTCTCTGAGGCGAGGAACATCCGATGGGACCATTGTGTCATCCGGGGAGGCTCCTGAGAACAATCAGCCTAAGAGGGGTGTGTCGGATGACCCCTAAGGGAGTGCCTCAAGCAGAGCTGCGGAAATATAGAGAGACTGAGCTTGTAAAGGAGCCGGAGGTTGAGAGCTGATAGTGGAGGGGTAAGAAAGCTGCTGCAACCTCCCAAATAGACACTCAGTGACATTAGCGCTTATTAACTGGAGGCCTACAGTTGTCCACCATTACATATGTACAGCAGTCCCTTCAGAGATCAGCGTGGGGTTTATAGACTACATTCATATTAGTAAGAATAACCCACTGATACCGCATAATGAGGTTAGGTACAACAGTTACCAGCAGTGTTAGGGCGACACTTCAGTGCCAGCACTTGTAATACTATGAACTAAGGTTGCTAAGTAGAGAAGGAACTGACTGTAATACCAACACCATCGCAGCAGGATCATTTACAGAGGATTACAGTGTTGCATTAAATACAGACAAGTACTGTAGCTGGAGCAGTTTAAGAACTGTTCTTCATATCCCGGGCAACGAAGGGTGCACCCTATTAACTATTTCAGCGCTGAACTAGCAGTGTATGAGACTTGTAAAGTGCAGTAGTGTGAGGAAAACATTTTCCTAAAAAGGTGTATAGAAAACTTTGCAATTGTATTCTTGATGTAACCTTGTCCGCTTATCATACTCACGTGAGGTTTTTGTATATATTTTAGAAATGTTAGGAGAATTGCAAAATTAATCATTTGTTAATTGCCACTAGAGCATACTTACCCATTTATAGTTTGCAGGTTCGAAGTCCAGAGTTCGCTAGTGATCTGCAGGTTCCTGAAAAATAAAATAAACATAAGAAAGGATTCACTATTGCCATCTTTATTGTTATACTATGTTGTCTGATTACATTGTGAATAAACTCATAGTATAGGGTATCACACAAGCACAACACCCCTGCCCATAGCTGGCAAGAAACCTCTGCCCCTAACCAGCAGCTCTCATTGTGTGGGGTCACCTGCCAGACAGCCGCACATTTCGCCTAGGAACCGTGGCCATTCTTCCTCCGCGGACTCGGAATCAGAGGAAATTACCAGAACCTTCACCTCATCCCAACGTGGGGAATATAGTGAAATTCAGATGGCCAGAGTAGCTTTAGTGGGAAAAAACCCTCCAACTAAGTTATATGCCACACACTGGGCCTTAAAACTTAATTCTGAGGTCTAAAAATGTTCCCGTTTGGCATTTAGAGCAATGCTCGTCAAAGAAGACGAGTTGGTGTTATGATCCTACACGGAGTTACCAGACATACTCGCTCTATTCACCCCCAATATTTATCCAGTTCTAGCCTCCATAGTGGGAGAAAAGAGGCACAACGATTCCACAGACCGTACTCTGAGGATGAGTCAATATAAAAATGGCCCCCTGGTGTTCGTGTTAGATAAAGCAGAAAGGGAAGGGGAGTCCAGTGTTTCACTGCTTGCTCTCCTTAAGACCATTAGCAGAGCAACACTCATAATAGGCCAGACCTTCAACTATATCACCCGCAGGTCTAGATGGCTAACTAACGCAGTACTTGCAGATTTAGCGCCCAAATCCTTAGAATTCCCTAACCTTACTGACACTGACCTCTTCGACCCTTAGTTCATAGAGGAGGTCAAAATGAGACATAAGGCAAGGAAATCCTTTTCAGACCTCTAATAACTAAACAAGCCCTTCTAGAGACCCTTTTCTCAAGGGGGTCGAACACAAGAAGAGCCCAGAGAGGAGACTTCATGCACAGATCCAATGACGACCCAAGAGGATTATCCTCAAACACTTGGAACAGTGCCAAAAGAGGCCGCAGCTATGGTAAGTTCAACCTCATACCCTTCCCTCCACTCTCAAACAATCCTACTTAGAGTGACAAAAGATTACCATAGACAGGTAATCTTATAATAATACAATCCAGGTTAAACCTCTCTTTAATTCGTTTTCCGCACCAAGTGGGTCATATTCCTTGTTCAAGGAATTGCAGCCCTCAGCTAGATGAGGTACTGACAACGGCCCTCCAACAGGGAAAAATAGAATTGGCAGACCTGACCTCAAAGGCTGGTTCAGCCAATTATTCCCCATAGTAAAGCAAGATGGCTCCATAAGACCAGTATTAAACGTCAAAGCTTTGAACTGATATTTGAAAAAAATGAAGTTTTGCATGGAAGGTATCCCAGACATTCCTTACCTCTTCACAAGGGACTGCTTCGGTATAAAGCTAGACCTAAAAAAAGCTTTCCATTCTATATCGGTTCATCCGAATCACAGGCGTCTCCTCATTTCTTTTGGAGAGACACCTTATTTCAGTAGACAGTTATGGTGTTTGGCCATTCCTCCGCTCCCTATACCAGGGGCAAACGTAGGATTTTTATGGGGGAGTTTTCAAATTATATATATATATATATATATATATATTATATATATATGTACTGTATATGTATATACATATATATTATATATTTGAATACACATACATACATATATAAATACACTGTTGCACACGCATATAGACATACACACACCTATATACACACACATACATATGTCACACATACCTTACATGCACACACATATATACACACACCTATGTCACATATACACAAACTAACCTTACAGCAGATCTGACTGGGACAGGACTTGGCAGGCTGGCAGCATGTTCTTAAGCCCTACCCCTCACTGCAAATTCTAATGAAATCGTGTCATATTGGCTGCGCCTCCTCCATATTGACCAACGGGGCTTAAGAACATGGTTCCTGCACCAGTCTGTCAGGGGGGGAGTTTCTGGGTATCCAGAAACCCCCCTGCGTGCGCTACTGCGTGCGCTACACGGGTCATAAAAGCTGTAGTGTCCCATTTGCACCAGCAGAGCATCCAATGCATTTTTAACCTTCACAGAAGCACAGATTATCCCTTTCCTCCTTAGCAAGAATTATTGGGATGACGAGTGCAATGTCCCCTGTTTTCTGACACGTGCCTCGGTCATGCAGAGAGCTGCAAGGCCTCCTAAGAACTCTGCTTCATGCCCACTATTCCTGGATAGACAATATTTTTATCACAGAAAAGTAAAAACAGAACTGTCCAAATGGAACAGTCTCCCTGTACCTCCTCCTTGTCCACTTCTAGACCCAACACCCTGTATAACAATTAATACAGACGCATCGCTAACAGGTTAGGGAGGTTTCTCTCAAGAGAAAGCAGTAACGGGCACCTGGTCACCTGAAGACACCAAGTTGTTCATAAACATCCTAGAATTATGTGCAGCAAAATTGTCTCTAAAAGTCCTAGTTCCTGAGCACACAAGAGGGGTCCATATCCAGCTATGCTTGGACAATACGACCACAGTGTCATATATAAACAGAATGGGGGACGCCAAGTCCATTTCCTTATGCAAAGAAGCATTAGAGGTAAGGGATTGGACAGTCCAAAGGGACATAATCTTAATCGCAGCCTACATCCCAGGAGAAATCAACAAGCTTGCAGACTCCCTGTCCCGAGAGAGAATCTCCCTAGGATCTGGGTCATCGAACCCTTCCTCTCTCTACTAGCCTCTTGGGAGACAGACAGTAACAGTACTCTTTTATTCCGCAAGTTGGCATTCTTGCTAGCTCTAGCTATAGCAGCCAGAGGGGCTGAACTCACCGTCATACACACCTTAGACCCATGGTTATCACAGATTCCTACATTCTTAGAGGTCATACAAAAATGTCCTCGTTCAATAGCCTGATAGTAGATTTCAACTTAATACTTGATACTTCAGAGTCTAACTTGTGTGTAGCTTCATGCTTATTGTCTTACTTGGCCTTGACAGTGCCAATAAGAGACAATATCACACAGCTCTTCTCACTTGCAGAAAATCATTTTGCCCAGCAACATCCTCTACTATTAGAGGATGGATTGTGACATCCATGAATGAAGTTGGAATAGATACTGACCAGTTCAAGAGCCATTCCCTACAGTGAGCAGTAGCGACAAGAGCTCCAGCAAAAAACATACCTTTACAATCGATAATGCTAGCAGCAAGGTGGGCATCTGCCTGTACCTTTGCAAAACACTATTAGAGACAAACCAATCTACAAAAGATAGACTTTCTCAGAGCAACCACCAGGTATGTGGTAGCAACTGTTGTTGCTAGGTGGCAAGCCTGCCAAAGAACAAAACACTAGTTTGCAGGAATCTATGACCTACAAACTAGATTTGTTGTAGGGAACAGGATTGCCACCAATTTATTGCATGCAGGGCTTTAGAGATGACTTAAGGACTCTGGTTACAGCTGGTAATTGTGAAAATCTGATATCCATCAATGCATGACCAGGCAGTATATGGGTAAAATGTATCATGGAGCTTATGCTGGGCCAAATTGCTGGTCCATTTATCTAGCCTCCCTCAGAAGATTTGGTTATTTCACCACTGCTTAGCATCCAAAAAGGCAGTGTAGAAGTCTAGGACCACTCAACATATATCTTTCTCAGAGAGGCCTCTGTTAATGACATGCTCAGTTGGTTATTTGTCATCTGTGTTTTGACAGTATGGCAATTGGTCCCTTATGGCAAAGATAATACTGTTAATTTTCCATCTCTTGCATATAGATAGTCCAATCTCTTTTAGATTCAATGGCTATTTTTCATTGGCAAATGCCACCAATGTGCTGCACCATAACTTACATCTACTTTGATGTTTTTATCTCTATCCTGCAACTATACTGTGCATTACCTGGATCATTTACTGCTAGCAGTTCTTGTGCATCCAGGTCAATATGTTCACTTTTTAAAAGAGGTGGAAATAAAGGTTGGGGACAATTTTAAAGGCACCAAGTTAGAAATATCTTACTTGGGCATCAGGATTGACAATGATAAGGTAGATTGTAGGCTCCCAATGGAGAAGTAAAGTGAGATGATTAGCTTCTGCAAAGGACCAAAGAGATCATGTTAGCGCAAATACAATCCATGCTGGGGTTGACAAATTTTGAATGTTGTGTAGTGCTAATGGGGTACATACTGTACGTTAAACGGTGCTTGAAGAAAGCCAGAGGAGAGTATTTACAAAGGGTGGTCCTAGAACTTACCTAGGCTGGAGTTGTTTCTGATAGCAGTGACAATGGATATTTTGGGATATAATCTAGCAAACATACATCGAGTACTGATGTGACAACATGGCGGATGGTACAAGCCATTAGCAATCAGCCAGTTTCATGCCTACCAGTCCTTAGACTGCTGAGGTGGTGGTAACGAGCTGCATGCATCATACAGTAGCATCACAGTTAGCGTGTAGCACATAGCGAGGGAGCTAAACATGAGAACAGATGCACTCTGGCGACAGAAATGGGAATATTTTCTTAGAGCTGCTTCACTGCTTGCTCAATAGGTAGGCCTAAAATGCCCCTATAGCACGGACTGACAACAGAAAGGCACTTTGCTTCAGTATGGCTGTTGGAGAGTAGTTGCCCCTGCAGATTGTATAATGATACCTGGGCATACAGAGTCAGTATTGCCACTATGATGACTGCCATTTTATTGTTGTCTAGGTTGCATGGTGAGAGGGATTGGCAAAGGCCTTTATATTTCATATCAAAATGAAAGGTTGGGTATGGAAGCTTGGACAGTAGAAAGATTAAAGGAGTTAGTGCTTATAGCACTGGCAGTATGTAGAGAAGAGGGGCAAATTACATTGTTTATATTTGTTTTTCTTATTATGGTGATCAGCGATGCATTTCCATCATAGAGCTAGTGGCGTAATCCAGCAGATGGAGGGCACAGGCCTGTTGGAGAGAAACAGAAGCTAAACTGATGTTGTGCTGGGCCAAATAATACATGTTTCAAATGGATTAGCCTGGAAAGGGAGGTTGATGCTATAGAAAGATAACCCAGATGCAGTAATTATTACAATTACTCCCATCTTTCAAAAAGTTATTGCAAAAGTTATGATAAATACAGTTCAGCCTCGCGGCACTGGGGCTTTTTTTGCATCCAGCCAGGGTACAATCTGCACAACATTTGTTTTTTCCCCTGTATCCACCTCTAGATTCAGTTTCCTCCCACACTCCAAAAACTACTGACAGGTTAATGGATCGGCAGGTTTGTGTGTCTTAGAAATTTAGGAATTAGATTCTAAATCCCAGTAGGGCAAATACTGGTGTGAATGAATAAACATTCCCTCCACAGAGTTGGGTAATATTTTGGATTTATATAATGAAACAGCATTAATAATACAATTACCATGCTACTTTGTCCAATAGGGGGCACTATATAGTTTATGACTGATATTTTGTGTTACATTATATGAGAACGCATCATGCGCCAAGGTTTGGGTTATGACGAAGGTTCATATTTGATCCACAACACACAGGGAGCTTAGCTGTCATGAAATGATGTTAGATGTGAGAAGTACAGTAAGCTGTATCTTGAATTGAGTTAAATGAACCGGTGTGTTGGATAAAGTGTACAATTTTATTCATGACTTGCGCTGGTTTCTGATTGGCAAGGTACACAATACGTTGGATTATCTATCTTGCATGAAACAACTTGGAGTCAGTCAATCTGTGTGTTTTCCTTCCAGTTTGCTGAATCCATGTGACTTTTCATCAGTCCTTGCCCGTTCAAGCATTATGTCAGTTCCCAATAATATTTATAAATGTAAATATGCACATAAATTAAGTTTTAAGTTTGGAATGTCATATGTCAATGTATGTTATGGAAAAATCTATACATTCAATGCAAAATAAGTCCTATGTTTATCATTTAATGAAAGTTTAAAGATGAATGATATTGTTCAATTTGTGGTCCTGTCAAACTATCAGTATCCAATCATCAGATCAATTGTCACCTGTTGGGAAGCATGTGGCTATTTTGTAATCTGATTCAATCATTGTAATCTGATTTAATATTTGCAATTTGTGTGGCCAACTGCTTCCTCTGTACTCCTTTAGCTCAGTTCTTGCTCTGAAATCTTGTTTTTGTTTCACTGCTTTGCGAAACCTATTGTAAAGTGAGTCCACTCCATCCTTAGCACAGAAGCTCTAACTATCTCCAGCTCCTCCCTATGGAGAGTGCAAACTCCTGCTACTCTGCAAGAACTACCAGCTAGCTTGCTCCACAACCACATGTATGAAAATCTGGACACACTTGTGCAGATTTGCGACAGTGCATAAGCCATTTGGCACTTTGTAAATGAGACCCATAGACCCACAGCTCTAGCAGTAGCTAAATAGAACCTTGAATATTATTAGCACGGTCTCAGGGAAGTATTGAGTATTGAACTGCTCAGGGTACTAAAGAAGAGCTTGGACATTTAAGACACTACATAAAAGCTACAAGCCCCCTCCTGAAGCACTCTGCTGAATTATGTGACTGACACATTTTACTTGTCTGAACATCACTGGAATAATCATTTTATATAAAATTCTCAGTTCACACAGCCACAAATAATATTAATGATAGGATGGATGGACTCCCAATGATAATAAGAGTATGTGTAACTGCATAGAATATGCATTCATATTGCATGCCTTCAAGTAATACGTTCTTTATTAATTAGAATTTAGATTTCAGAATGAAAGAACCACAGTTCAGAGCAAACCTTTCATTTTTTCCCCCTAATCACAGAGAAATTGAAATGTGTTTTCTATGGTGTCTTTGCTCAAGTCGGAAAGATAATCTTAATATTACAACTCAAATAAATTGGTTTTCCATCATTTATCTTCTGAAACCTCTGTGGACTTTAGGAAGTCTTAACATTTCAATGTTTCAAAGATTTAAACCTATTTTAGTGTCATCTTATACTAATGAAAGCGCATTGATAATTCCAAGTGTTTTTAAATAATGAAATATTTGCATTTAATTCGAGAAGACTTAAGTGTGCAAAACTGCAAGAAATGTTAATTAAAGCTCTTTCATTTGAAACACTTTATTGGACTTGGATACTGGTTTCATTATTATATACTATGTAAAGAGGTACAATTAGGACTGATTTGTACATGAATAACTAGTCTTGTCCCTAAATCCTCTGTAATCCTATGTTAATCATGTGCTGTGACGTTTTCCTGTAACAACATGTTCAGGAGCGCTGATCCATTCCGTACCCTGTAACTCACTGTTGCTTTTATGTACATAAAACGTCTGAAGCTGCCAGTTATTCAAGAATTCTCTTTTAACTCCTGTTAAGATAACAGTCTGCAGACAGCTGAGATTCTGATAGGGAGCAGGGAACCATTTCACTCTTAATCATTCCTTCATGTTAATACCAAGATGGCTGCAGGAATATAACTCTTATAACAAAATCATTTGTTTTTAAGACTGTGAAGAGTAAAATCCATACAATGTTTCTCGGGCAATGGTATCAATTCTAGTCATGAACTATGTCATAGTTATGATCCAGGCTGTCGGGATGCTGGTGCTCAGAATGCCGGTGCCTGAATCCGGACACTAGAGTAGGGGGCCCGTGTTCACTCACCATTCAGGGCCCCCTCCTCTTTCTCCAGCGGCTGCGGCATACTGACAGGTTCAGTAGACTCCGAGCACTAGTCTGTGCCTGGAGTCTAGTGCGCATGCGCAGGACACAGGAAAAATGTTGCCGCAGCCATTTTCCCGGTGATTTCCCTACTGCACATGCGCACAACACCGGGAAAGTGGCCGCTGAATAGCACCTCTCCAGCCGACGTGGGACTTCGGAGAGGTAAGTATTAAGAATTATAGGTGCAGGGTGTGCGGTGTGTACCCAGGGGCCTGTGTGCCCCGCACACCCTGCGCCCATTATAGATATGTCCCTGCTGGACACCAATCAAAGTCCCAGCACCAGCATCCCGACCGCTGACATTCCAACAGTAAGTTTTGGGGTTAGGGGGAGAATTAGGCACTAGGGGGAGGGTTAGGCTGCTGGGTGGGCTGGGTGTTTGGTTTAGGCTGCTGGGGAGGAGGGTTAGGATTAGGCTACAGGGGGGGAGGGTTAGGTACTGGGAGGGAGGGTTAGGTTTAAGGGTAGGGTTAGCCTACTTACCTGTAGGTGTCGACCTTGTAACCCTGTTGGGTTGACAATGTTGGGAATCTGAGCGCCGGCATCCGATACCCAAACCCTGTGAAGAGCTGTATCCATTAAATGTTTTCTGTTGGTAAATAGTAACTGGTACAGTGAATTCCATGATTTGTGGTGAGACCTCTGGGTAGCAAGGACAGCAGGTGGGAATGTACATATCCACATTCTGAGATCTATGGACTTTAGCAGTAAAAACCTCCTTCTATAATGTGGTGGATTATTACGGATGGCCTAAATGCAGTAAGGAGTCATCCTGTGTGTAGCCAGCACTCTAGTACACAACACAAGTCTGCTACCATTACACTCCTTTGCTTCCTGAGTTGCTTACCCATCCATGTACCCATAACAATAGATGCAACTATGCAAGTAAATGTGTGTGACAAAACTAGATCTGTTGGGAAAACTTCAGGGCTGAGGTTGAGAACCACTGAGATATACAAACGGGAACGGTAGTAGAAAAATGGCATATCAATAAAATTTCAAGATGGTATTATGGGTGTCTTTATACCATAGGGGAGAAAGCAGCTGTGGAATATGGGAGGCTTGCCATCTCCTTCTCAAAAGCCAATTGGATTTTTGATATAACCTTATAATGGGTAGGGAGATGGGCTTTGCCAAAATTGAGAAATTGACACTTAGGTAGCAACAAAGATATCACCCAACACTTATTTACTGTGTTTTAGGAAAATCATGTTGTATAGAGATGAAGGAAGGCTACACTTGGGGAAAGCTCGGTGGGAGTCAGGAAGGTTAAATATCAACCTCCCTCCACAGCTAAGCAATAGACAGACAATGCCTACTGCCCCCCCCCCAAAAGCGTAAAATCCACAAACTGACAGCAACGAAGACTGTTATCATTGGTGAGTCGAAACGCGTTGGTGTGTGACTGGTTCCGTGGTGGGACATCTCCAAGACTGAAGCAAGTCCACGAGTCATTCCCAGGAGACTAGTGGGGTTTTACCATCTCATGCTTGCTTGGGTGCTAGGAGACTACACCCCTACAACACGGTACACGGCAATTTTTTACCCTATCCTGTGGATTATGTTTTTATATTTTATATGTTGATGTTATAATAAAACTTTTCTGGAAGTACTTCACCATATAGAAATTCTGTTTCTTCTCGTTCACATGGTCTTTGGAAATATTCATGAAAGTGTTATCCTGGGGCTTAAGAAGATCAGAGAAAGTAGAATTTTATAAGGAACATTGGTGACTGATTTTAACGGATTTATTCCTGATATTATATAAAGGAACACTCGTTGACTTCTCCTATGTAGTTCTTTGCTGCCTGTATAATGTTTTGAAGCGCTAGTGTTTTTTCTATTTATTTATTAAGTACATCTTGTACAGTGTAGCAGGAGTGAGTTACAACCTATTCAATAACTTTCATTTGTGTTTGCCCATGGCCGGATAACCAGGGTGCAGTGATAGAGCTTGTTTTATCTGTTGGGGTGAAATTTTTATCTTTAGCTTTAATTGCCACTGAAATTGGGCTTTTTGTGTACCCACATAACCTAGATCTACTAGGAATGGGTACAATAAAGTGATATAATTTGTAGCAAAACATTGTTAAATTATTTTTTAACATTCTATCTAGGACAGTGGTTCTCAAACTCGGTCCTCAGGATCCCAAACAGTGTTTTCCAGGTCACCCAGCAGGAGCACAGGTGTATTCATTACTCACTAACACATTTTAGAAGATCCACAGGTGGAGCTAAATATTTTACTTGTGATTCTGGGAGGAGACCTGGAAAACATGAACTGTTTGGTGTCCTGAGCACCAAGTTTGAGAACCTGTGATCTAGTACATCGATTCATTTGTATTGAATTGGGCACTATGTGGTGTAATGTGAATGAGACCACAGCTCTTCCGGGCGCGCTGTACCTTTATAGAATATGGGAGGGCGCAAATTTATGGTTTGCAGGGGGGCGCCAAACACCCTAGCGTCGGCCCTGGTGTAGTTTCCTTGTAACTTAGTGTATGCTTTTTTATACAGTAGTAAATGAAATAAAGTAGTGTCATGTAAACTAGCTACTATATCAACATTCAATCTTATTAATTGACTTCAAATTGCATTTTTATGATGGTTGATAAATATTTATTTCTCTGTAAAGAGCAATATGTCACAATGACTGCATGATCTAAGAGCACAATGACTCCTGTGTAACAGGGGCGGAGTGTTACCCAATCACTGCTAAGCGCTGACATTCTCAGTGCCTGTCTGACACCACCATAACTCTGATTACTAACACCTTAGGGCCATGTCTAATTAGTTTCTCCACAGGTTCGGACCTGTAAGTGTCTGTCTATCTCTATTAGTATTACGGTCTCTCTTTGTCTGATCTATTATCTGTCAAACCTGCTTGTCTGTCTATGTGATTTATATATTAGTCCTGAGGTTCCCAAACCCGGTCCTCAAGGCTCCCACACAGTTCTGGTTTTAGAGATATCCATGATTGAGCACAGGTGACTTAGGGCCTGATTCAGCAAGGATCGCAGTTGCTAATACGCACGCAATCGGCCGATTGTTGCATTCTGCGCATGCTTATGCATCGCAGTGCGTGTATGCAAACTAGCTATTGTGATCGGGACTGCGATCGCAGAGGCTATGCACACCCCTCACAGAGTTATTGACAGGAAGCTCTATTTGTGGGTGATGATGATGGGGTGGTCGGGGAAACGCAGGCGTGCATTGCAGGGGCGTGATTAAATTAGCCACTGCGATGCCATATGCATTATGAGGTCTCATAGCGTGCGTGGTTGTTAGCAATTTCTGAGTAAGGTCAGGGCTTGTGCAAGTGTGCGTGAGGTTGTGTGCAAGGTAAAGTGGGCATCCATATGTTGTGCTCTGAGGCGTCACTAGGGTTGGTGTCACCCGATGCTGTAATGCAAATGTAAAAATTTGGGGCCAAGGTGCGCAGCTCCGCGAACTCTTCCCCCTTACCAGTCCAGCAGTCACACTGTGCTCCTCCCAGAATGCCAGGCGCACCCGAAGGGCGTGATGATGCCACGCCCAATATTCTGTGTAGCAGTGCTTAAAGTGGTCCTAGAGATGTGGTGGAACGACCCCCCCCTTCCTCGACGAATAAAAGGACAGCGTGTGCATAAGGCGTGTGGTGCAAAAAAGGGGCGTGATCTTGAAAGAAAGGGGCATGGCCATACAATACTATCCCAAATTCAAATTACACCACACAGTAGCACAATCTTATCCACATTACAACGCATAGTGCCCCTGAATCACATTACAACATAAAGTAGTGTCCCTTATTTATGTTCTGACACACAGTAGTGCCCATTTTACACAATGACCACATTGTTGACCCTTATGCACAATGCCCACAGTAGTAGTGCCCCTTATACAATGCCCACAGTAGTAGTGCCCCTTATTCAATGCCACCTGTAATAGTGCCCCTTATGCAATGCCCCCAGTAGTAGTGCCCCTTATGCAATGTTCCCTTTAGCTGTGCCCATTATGCAGTTTCCCCTTTAGTTGTGCCCCTTTATACAATGCACCCTGTATTATAGCCCTTTGTACAATGCCTTCTGTATTAAAGCCCCTTATGCTGTGCCCCTTATGCAGTGCCCCCAGTAGTGCTCCTTATACAACCCCCAGGAGCTCCTCTTATTTGGGGGGTCCCCACCTCCCCTGAGATCCCCGGCTTGGCCTGACTGGCTTGGGGTGAGAATGCTTTGGCCATGGAGACCTGGTAACAGGGTCTCCCGGCTGTGGTATTATATCCTGGTCGGTTTGGGTCCGGTGCTGGTTTAAAATGTAGGGGGACCCCTACGCAATTTTTTCCCCCCTATATTTAAAATCAGCACTGGTGCAGGTTCCTAAATTACGGTGGAACCCTGCTCGTTTTGTTCCCGGAATTTTTGGAACCAGGACTGGCTGACCAGTCCAGGGCTGGTCAGCCAGCTTTTGGGGGGGGGAAGGGGGCTCTACGTATTTTTTTTTTAAATTAACCCTTCTTTTACAGGTATAACACAAGCATCCTTCACATATCTCACTGATTTGTGCAGGCTGCTAGCTCGGGAAAGATTTGCAGAGAGAAAACACTGCAATCTCAATCTCAGGTGAGTAATCTCATCTAAACTTGCAACTTGGGGGAGATATCTCGATCTACATCACCAATGGAAAGCTGACTTTCAGCTAAACTCCCTTCTTAGTAAATTTGCGAGATGAAAAACGGGAAAATCACCCGAGATTTGGCAATGCAAATCAAAATAAAGAAAAAAAAAACTCGACCAAACTCGAATTTTAGTAAATTTACCCCTGATACTGTACTCCAAATACTGGAGATTCATTTATGAATCCAACGGTATCTAACATTAGGGATGCATAGGGTATACATTTTTAGTCATGTTATAATGTTACTGTGAATACTGCTACATGTATTTTGAGTACTGTGACTCAATAAAGTATTATATTGCACAGATGCACATGCCTACTTATAACTTTTCAACCAACAAATCAAATCAGTAACAAATATAATACACCTATACCATCCTTCTTGAGTGAAGATCTTCAGGGATTCTGCATGTCTGTGGCTGATACTGTACATCAGGACAAGTTATTCTCCCTCCTTCAGAACAAATAGGAAACTCTAACCAATAGACAAGGGAAGTAAAGGGTAAACATTGCTGAGACATACCATTTCCATTGTAGAAGAAAAAGTAATAGTTTATTAAATGAAGAATGTCACTCCTGTAATGGTTTATCTTTAAGAGCATACCGAATTGTAGTATATACAGTACTTTGCTAGCCAATTATTTAATATACATTGTAGTGACCTCCATAGAACAGAGAACATTTTAGTGACCACAATATCATACAAAGCGCATAGTAGACTACACCATACAAAACAACCCATCCTAGCCACTCTTATGCAACACAGAGTACATCCTAATGACTGATATATAATTCTGGTAGGGGACTTCAAAATGCTGGAATTCACCATAAATCATGAGTTCTCAATTCCAAACCTCAGGTATCACCAGTACTGGTCATGTTCTGTGGATTTCTTTAATCATGTACAGGTGGATTAATCTATTTTGCTGGTTCAGTAATTATCCCACCTGCTCAAACAGACAGAAATCCTCAAAACATGGCCTGTTGGGGTACTTCACGCTTGAGGCACTGCCATAAAGAAATAAAAATAAATAAATAAAGGAGAACAACTAGAAAGTAAAATGTACATAAACTGAACAATGCCTATACAAGTCATGTCCTTTGGATATCAGGCAATTCTACGCTAAGACAGACCATTAGCGCAAGGTATTTCTCGCATAATAATTAATATAAATATGGTGATAGCTGCATTGCGATGTGCCACTGTAAACTGCAGTATACTTCAAATACAAAACAAAAATAAACCCCATAATCTCTATTCTCATCCTCACCTCTCCTCCTTCAGCCATTCCACCTCACCTTTCCTCCTTAGTTAATCCATTTCGCCTCCTTAGTCATTGCACGGTTTACACCTCACCTCTCCTCCTTAGTCATTGCACCTCACCACCTTAGTCATTGCACGGTTTACACCTCACCTCTCCTCCTTAGTCATTGCACCTCACCACGTTAGTCTTTGCACGGTTTGCACCTCACCTCTCCTCCTTTAGTCATTGCAACTTACCTCTGCTTTTTTTTAATCCTCCCCACCTCTCCACCTTTAGTATTTCTATCTCACCTAAGTCTCTAAGCATCCGTGTGCCGAGGCTAGGTGATGCTGACTCAGGGGTGGATTGGAAATTCAAAGTGGCCCTGGAAAATTTCCTAAAGTAGCCCTATGTAGGTTTTCTAGCATAAGAGATTGGGAACTTTGCATGCCCCCACCTCCCTGAATCCGCCTAATCCACCTATGGTCCTATCTACTGTTCTGCACAGCAGATAAGACGATGTAATGAACGACATGGTGAAGTTGCATGTAGCATGTATCATTACATCTCAACGCACCATCGCTAGGTCACACATCGTATAGTGTGTACCCAGCTTTAGTGTGTGAGATAATAATAGATTTAGAAAGTGGAATGTACCGCAAGGGGTCTAGAATGTGGTATGTTTACCTTACTGTACTAAGGGAACAATGCTGCAGATCTCACAAGAAACTGTTGCGATCATGGTTGGCTCCTTGTTCATTGAATGTATAGTATGTCATGTAACAAGGGGAGAAAAGTTATATAATTATTACCTTTCCTAGGTAAAGTTATGGCAGCTACAGATGCTGTAATGTGCATAAAAAGCCCTTTGTCATCACAACTTCTATGGTGTTTCAGCTAATCTTGGGTAAATGTATTCCATATATTGTACCACTCAATCTCAAAACATTTTAGGTGTAGAATACACTTCCAATTTATTTAAATAACAAGACAAATTCCATATGAAAAAAGGGCACATATATTACCTGTTTAAAACGGGGCAAACTCCATGAGACAAAAATATCTAATATATTTATATGACAATCACAATAGGGGAACTTCAACATCTCACCCGACTGAGGTGCTCGGTGGGTCCAATTAACCCAGAGGTTCGGCCCAACCCGACGCCGGAACTTATCGGACATAAGATGTGTCCTGAAAAGTTATTCGTTTTTTCACCAGCACAATGGCAAAAACACATAGGTCTGTGAACTTATTATATTTTCGGGCGATTTATCCAATTTGTTTGTCCGAACAAATAGGATATAGTGAAAAAAAATAACTGAAAAATGGGGATTATCTGCCAAAAAATTTTTTTGCCACCGAAAAAATATTGGGGCTAATTGGATACCGCCCATAATTTGATTCGATTCTGGACCACCAACTCGTGGCACCCCTGCAAGTGCCCCACGGCACCCCAAGGTGCCATGGCACCTATTTTGGGAACCACTGTATTACAGGATTACTCATTTTACTCTCTAAGGTACATAGATATACAGCATGCTTGCCTACTTTTGAAAAAGCATTTCAGGGAGATTGTGAAAGCAGCACCTATGAGTGTGGCGGTAAAGTGGGCGTGTACTGCTACATCTGAGAGGCGTGTCATAAAATTGATTTACATCCACATGTAAATGAGCCCCAAAGCAGTTAGTAAGATCTACTTGTTGATGAAAACACACTGATACTTCTCAGAAAATACATGTAACCATAGGGATCATTGTGCCTTATAACCAGTGCAGGGAAATTATACTAATGATCCCATTTGAATGTATATATCTCTGATTTTTTCTTTTATATAACAGTGTCATAAGGGGGTATGGTGAAATGAGGGAGATTGGTAGACTCTTCAGGGAGACAGGGAGATTGCTGCTATTTCAGGGAGTCTCTCTGACAATGAGGGAGAGTTGGCAAGTATGATATACAGTTCTAGTCTATGTATAAAGCTAAGAATATGAGGATTCTTCCTCTGATAACTGTTTGCAGAAGGCATTTATGCCATCAGGGAAAAGTCTGTTTATACAAAACTACACAAGATTTCAAAGATTTTAATCGATTTATCTTAAAACTGTTTTGATGGTTCTTAATCCCTTCATGACCAGGGGTATTTTATATATTCATCACTTGATCACATTTCTCATCTTTTCTCTGTCTTATATCATGTTTTAAAATCATTTTAAGTGCTTTGCGTATCCTACTAAATATCATATTTCGGCTGTGCTTTCTTTTTGATGCATAGTGAATACATAAAGCAAAAAAACATATTTACATAATGTTTCCTATAATTTCGTTTTCTTTTTTTTTAACTTTTTTTTACTATATTCACTTTTTTTTAATTTGTTTGAATTATCTTCATCTAAGGGAGCCTATTGTGGGTCTCAACTAATGTCAGCATTGCTTAATTCTGTGTAATCTAATATATCAGTTTGCCTACACTGTGGTCTTTCAGTGCTGGCATGCAGACAGCTTGCAGCAGGGGCGTATTAAGAGAGGAGGGGGCCAGTGTGCGGTCTCCATCAGGGACCCCGTCCTCTCTCTCTGGCAGTCGGCAGCGCACTGAGCACAGCACCGCAGCAGTTGAATCTAAGCACTAGTCTGTGCCCAGAGTCTAATACACATGCGTAGGTCAATGGGAAAATGGTGCGGCAGCCATTTTCCTAGCATTTTCTCTACTGCGCATGCACAAAACGCTGGGATAATGCAGATACGGGACTATGGAGAAGTATTAAAAATATGGGTGCAAGGTGTGTGGTGTGGGCCCCCCTGGACCCAGGGGCCTGTGTGCCCCGCACACACCAAATAATTGATACAACCCCTGGCTTGCAGCTTCATAGGGTTCCATGCAATGTAGATAATCTAATATATATCTAATATCTGAAGATGGCGAATGCTCCCACAGTCAAGCTCCGAAAATATAATATTTTCGGAGCTTGATGACTTCTGTCCCCATTGTAGTGTATGGGGACAGTGGGCCATTCCGCAAAAGGAAGAAAAGTAGGAGATATCTGTGATATCTCCTGCTTTACCTTCTTGATGAATGACCAGATAACTTAATTTTTACAATTGCAGGTGAAAATGTGCATATTCACCTGCTTTTGTGAAAATTAAGTGATGATAAATAGACCCCCATAACCTAAGTGGTACATCCTGTCTTCTAATGTTTCTTCTGATACTGGTGGGTAATTCTAGAATAGTATTGTGTTCATAGCTTATTTTTCTATAGTTCTGTATGAGCTAATTGGTGAAATAATAGACTGTAATTGGGTTCTATACCAGGTAATGTATCTCTGCCTAAAGACTTATTCAGACTTATGAATAGAGACTCAGGGACAGGTTGGCAGGCATTACAAAACTCAAAACGTAGAGCTCTCAGCGAAACACAATACTGATTTGCTGATGACAGGAAACGTATAAGTAAATGCACTACAAGTTGTGTTAGAATAATGATATATTTTCATTAAAACCTTTCTCACTGGGGTTATTGCGACTGAACAGCTAATATTGAACATTTTAGGTTGAGAATTCTTTGCATCCCTGCAAACCAAGGCTTTCATCAGATCAGTATCTATACATGACCTATTGTTTGTCATCATTTGCCTATTTAAGAGAGCACTAGCCCAATACATCAAAGGGAGAAAACATGAAATAAAGACAGAGGCATTTTGAGGACATGCTGCTATAAGAGCACTCAGCTTGACTTCTGAAAGAAAAATAGCATTATGTTGCTTAATGTAACAGCACAAACTTTACTTACTTGAATATAAAGTAATATTTCTGGGAAACACAACTTCAGTAGCATGACACTTGACATATGAGTGCAGCGTTCATAAAATCATAACCAGTGGTGAGATACAATATGCCATTTATATATGTCTTAAGCTTTTCAAGTACTTTTAAAGTTTCTTTAAGTGCCATACATATTATGTCCTCTGCTACCAAGGCAGAAATTGCATTAATAACTAGATTACCATGGTCAGTGCCTCGCCTTAACGGAGCACTCTAAATGCACTCTAATTGAACCGCATGATGGAGTCAGCTGCTGTCATTGCTCAAATCTCCGCAGGCCTAACCTGGACAATACACAAAGATCCATTTCAATAAATGGATGTCACGGCTATCTGACTCATAGAAACAATCTCTACTCTAAATGTATAATTGTCTTTAAGTTGCAGTTTTATCTTTTCAGTAATAAACATTGATGACATTCAATGCATGAGATTGTGAACCCAGCTTTCAATGCGTTATCATTTTGCATTATGACAAAGCTGTGACCCAGTGACTGTTATCTTTATGAGTCATTCAAATTTAATTGTGAGTAATTTATGTTAACTGGAAGAGTAAAACATATCATATTTACTTTATGGTGCTGAGGTAGGGCCATATTTACAAAGTGGAAAACTACAAAGTTTTCCTCCTTGGTTGCAGAGAAATGCGGCAGAGAGATCTAGAAGAATAAGAAGTGAGTAATGGCTTTTAGACTTAGCAATAAGCACATCATTCTCATCATCTCATATCTGTTATTTTTCAAACACAGGGCTCCATTTACTAACAAAACATAACCCCTTTAGTGCTCGCTAAAGGGTTATACCACCTTTCTGCATTTAATAAACAGCAGTAATCTAAGATTTTCACAGCGTCGCTCACGATATCTTTTAGATGGCGGGAACGACGCAGTCCCCATTGCCGGCAATGGAGACCCAACGGTGCCTTTCTGGCTTCAGCGAAGCCTTCCAGGCACTGCCGGGTCCCAGTGTCATGTACATGCGCAGACGGACCGTCGCACATGTGCATAACACTGGAGCCCCGTTGCTTGCAGCGTTACGCTGCCAGCTGCTCAGCGGAGGACCTTGCCGGAGGGGATTGTATTAATAAATACTAGTGACATGTTCGTTTGTATCACAGTGATACTAAACAAAAATTGCTGCTGGTATTTTCGTTTGTTTACAAATGGGGCCAATAGTCTGTAAAGTGACGGAAGCTAATTGGTAGGTACACTGGCGTCACAAGGGGGGTGCGGGCAGCACCAGGGTGTCACCAGCCGAGGAGTGACACCAAAGTGCTGACTCTCCTCAGTGACAGGAGCCGGGTGCAGCACTCGGCTCCTAGCACAGTGAGGGAGACGGCACTTCACACAGGCTGGTCCCCGGGGGCAGCCTGCACCTCCTGCACCCCCGGTGTGACAAAAAACAGGGGTTCGGGCTGCGAGGCCATGCCCCCACCTGTGAGGCCACACCCTTATATGCCAGCATTATAAGCTCCCTGCCGCTGCCGGCACCGGGTGCAACGAGAGGTACGGACTCCACTGGGTAGGTACTTTATCTCCGTCCATTTTACCTCTCTCCAAGGCTTAGTACATAGACCCTTTAGTCAGTGCTGTCTCTGTGGAGTGTTGGGAACAAGAGCCTGTCTGAAGTGGTTGCCTAATTGAGCCCATTTGTATATGTTCATATGTAAAATAAATTCTTCATATATAAAACTGAATAACAGAAAATGTTAACTTGCAAACTGAGCAGAAATTTGATCTTCATTTGTTCCCAATGATGGAGATGGATGTGGCCACATGGAATTTGTGTGAGATCTTGGTAGAGCTGGGGCATGGCCAATTTAATCCACTGAGTTTCTGGTGAGTTGATAACCTGATTTCTCAGATATTGGATTAGCTCACAAAATGGCTGCCCTGGCTGTGCGTTGGTGGCAAGGCTGCATTAACTTAGCATGAAGTGTTGTAGTTTCCCCCACTGAGGCTCCTGTATAGTAGGGATGTGCGTCGGACCATTTTTGCCGGATTTGGATTTGGTTCTAATTCGTCGTCCGGCTTTGGATTTGGATTTGCCAAACTGTGGTGACTGGCTTTGGATTTGGATTTGGATTTTTTTACAAAAATTTACAAAAAAAGCTAAAATCACATAAATTGGTCTTTTTTTTCTTCCTAGAGTATTATTAACCTCAATAACATTAATTTCCAGTCAATTTAGACCAGGGGTCTTCAAACTTGGCCTTCCAGATGCTGTGGAACTACACATCCCAGCATGCACTGCACATAGTTTTAGCATGCTGTTATATCAAAAAGGTGGCAGTGCATGCTGGGATGTGTAGTTCCACAGCAGCTGGAGGGCCAAGTTTGAAGACCCCTGATTTAGACCATATCACAGCTTATAATATTGTTTTCAACATTATTGGCCAAAGGTTGCAGTGAGCTGACTGGTTACTAAGCGACAGAGCAGCGGCACAACGACACAGACACCACAGTATAAAGCACATCTATGACACATTGCCACACAGCAGTGGCAGAAATGAAAAGTAGTGCACCCACCCAGTGGGGTACGGCCAGCAGAGTCACAGTACTTGTTTACATAGTGGGCTACGGCCCAAGGAGTCACAGTGCACAATCTTATTCACATTACACCGCACATAGGGCCTGATTCACATTACACCATAAAGTAGTGCCTCTTATTTATGTTACGACACACAGTAGTGCCCCTTTTACACAATGCCCACAGTAGTGACCCTTTTACACAATGCCCACAGTAGTGCCCCTTTTACACAATGCCCACAGTAGTGGTGTCCCTTACACAATGCCCCCAGCAGTGGTGCTCCCCTATGCAGTCCCCTTAGTAGTAGGGTCCCCTGTGCAGTGCCCCCAGTAGAATGCCCCCCAGTAGTATGCCCCCCATTAGCATGCCCCCCAGTAGTATGGCCCCCCAGTAGTATGGCCCCCCAGTAGTAGGCTGCCCCAGTAGCAGGCCCCCCCAGTAGTAGGCTGCCCCAGTAGTAGCCCCCCCAGTGGTATGGCCCCCCCAGTAGTAGGCTGCCCCAGTAGCAGGCCCCCCCAGTAGTAGGCTGCCCCAGTAGTAGCCCCCCCTGTAGTATGCCCCCCCAGTAGTATGGCCCCCCCAAGTAGTATGGCCCCCCCAGTAGTATGGCCCCCCCAGTAGTAGGCTGCCCCAGTAGCAGACCCCCCCAGTAGTAGGCTACCCCAGTAGTAGCCCCCCCTGTAGTATGCCCCCCCAGTAGTATGGCCCCCCAGTAGTATAGCCCTTCCAGTAGTAGGCTGCCCCAGTAGCAGCCCCCCCCAGTAGTAGGCCCCCCCAGTAGCAGGCCCCTCAGTAGTATGGCCCCCCCAGTAGTAGGACCCACCAGTAGTATGGCCCCCCCGCACCCCCAGTAGCAGACCCCCCCAGTAGCAGACCCCCCCCAGTAGCGTTTCCGGCCCTTACACAAGTAAAAAAAAAAAAACTTGCCTGTATCCCCGCTACCGCACCATCCACTCTGCTGTCACACGCTGAGGAGGGAGCCGGAAGACGGAGCTCATGTGTGAGCTCCAGCCGGCTCCCTCCGTGCAGCAGCCAATGAGAGTCTGTGTGACTCTCATTGGCTGCTGTAACTAACACACAGCTGCCGCTGGCGGCTGTGTGTTTGTGTCTGTGTAGGGCAGAGCGCTATCACAGCGCTCTGCCCTACACAATAGGAGCCCTGATGTCGGATTCTCTAGTGAGAACCCGAGTCAGGCGGTGAACACCCGAACAGGGTTCGGGTGGACTCGGATCCCCAATGTTCAGAGCGGTTCGGATTCCACAGAATCCGAACCGCTCATCTCTTCTGTATAGGTAGCATTACAATACTACTAGTCAGGGCTGTTTCTAGGGGCGGGCGACCCGTGCAATCGCACGGGGCGCTCTGCCCTGACTCCTTCAACATAGGCAAAACTTCCTCTGCCGCTATTTCGCATTTTCTATAAATTATAGAATAATGTATTTAATGGCCGGGAATTAGTACGGCTGTAATGCCGTTCAGATTGACTGGGAGGACCTTCCCCTGTATAAGCTCCGCCTCCCTTGGGTAAGCACCAATTGGAATGAGCCCTCTGGTGCACAAGTGCATGGTAATAATGACATGACGTCGGACCATGCTCGCTAGTGTGTCAGTGAGGAGCGGAGCTCTGAAAAGGCTGGCCTCGAGTCTGCAGTGTGCCGCTGTCGACTGCCCGCCCTTCCATCCTGCGTGTGCTGGGAGCTGTCTCCTTACAGAAGAACTCTGCAGCATCAAAGCTGCAGAGTCCAGCCTTGTGGCCCGGCACCCCCGCCCACTCGCATGTGCTGAATGCCCGCCCGCCGCTTGGTGTCAGGTGAGGTCCGGACGTGTCTGGTGAGGGAGGGGCCTGGAATTGTCTGGTGAGGGAGGGGGCTGTGAGGGAAGGGGTGGGAGGTGTCTGGTGAGGGAGGGGTCCGGAGGTGTCTAGTGAGCGAGGGGTCCGGAGGTGTCTGGTGAGGGAGGGGGCATGAGGTATCTGGTGAAGGAGGGGTCCGGAGGTATCTGGTGAAGGAGGGGTCCGGAGGTGTCTGGTGAAGGAGCGGTCCGGAGTTGTCTGGTGAAGGAGGGGGCCAGGGGTGTCTGGTGAGGGAGGGGTTCGGAGGTGTCTAGTGAGGAGGGGGCCGGAGGTGTCTAGTGAGGGAGGGGGCTGGAGGTGTCTGGTGAAGGAGGATGGTGAAGGAGGGGGCCGGAGGTGTCTGGTGAGGGAGGGGTCCGGAGGTATCTGGTGAGGGAGGGGTCCGTAGGTGTCTAGTGAGGGAGGGGTCCGGAGGTGTTTAGTGAGGGAGGGGGCTGGAGGTGTCTGGTGAAGGAGGGGTCATGAGGTGTCTGGTGAAGGAGGGGTCTGGAGGTGTCTAGTGAAAGAGGGGCCAGAGATGTCTAGTGAAGGAGGGGTCCGGAGGTGTCTGGTGAGGGAGGGGTCCGGAGGTGTCTAGTGAAGGAGGGGGCAGGTATCTGGTGAGGTAGGGGTCCGGAGGTATCTAGTGAGGGAGATGTCTGGTGAGGGAAGGTCCGGAGGTGTCTGGAGAGGGTGGGGTCGGAGGTGTCTGGTGAGGGAGGGGTCCAGAGGTACCTGGTGAGGGAGGGGGCGGGAGGTGTCTGGTGAGGGACGGGGTGGGAGGAATCAGTGGAGTGAGTGGGGAGTCAGGAAATCATGGTGAGAGGAGCCAGATAATGGAGGCTGTTTGATCTGTCAGGTGGGAGATGAAAGGAGACAGGTGGTGGAGGGGAATGAGAGGACTCGGATATTGGAAAAGGTGGGAGGAATTAGATAATGTGTTGGGGTGTATGGAATTTGGCTAAAGGAAGGGGATGAGCAGAATCAGATAATGGCACAAAGCCTCTGAACCACCGCCTGTCACTGCAGCGTCCAGTACACGATGCAGAGTACGGAATTGTACCTCCGCCACCTGCCACTGTGTGCTCGTCCTTTGCTTTAGTACAACTAAAGGATTTATGCTTGCACCCTCCTGATAGTGTGAGCAAAAACCCAACTAAAGTGCTGGACGCTATGCTGTTTTTCAGTTTAGCACGGCGCTGACAGTATCGCAGCACTTCAGTTGGAAAATGCACGTCTGAACATCTGGCTCAAGGCATGCTAACCGGCATTTCCCAACTTAGTGTCGGGCGCAGGAGAATCAATTGAATAGCTGTGAGACCTTTATTGTGTGGCCACGCCCATCATGCCATGTGACCATGCCCATTCTTTTGGAGCACGCCTTCGGCGCATGCGCACAATAATTCTCTATGCCCCCACTTCAAAATATCCACTTCAACCACTATATGTATGTGTATATATATATATATATATATATATATATATATATATATATATATATACACATACACACATTATTTTTAAACAATTTTCACAAAATCATATCACACGACAGAAATATTTGAGAAAATATTATACGAGGGGGGGTGCATTTTGAATGCTCGCACTGGGAGCCAGACTGTCTAGAAACTGCCCTGCTACTAGTAAACATCCAGAGGTGTTATGTGAATTGCCTCAAAAATTTGCAATATATCAAATGAAATGCTCAGTGTGGCTCAAATATGATCCATATTGTCACATAATCAGCTGTTTTTGTTCATCTCTACATATAATGGAATTTCTATGCAGTCACTCAGTCTAGTCATTTTCAAGAATGATGGTGGTCTTGTAATGTAAATGTGTTTTTTTCTTTTTATGAGAGTGAGTCATTTGCAAACACTGTAAGACAAGATTTTAACTACCTCTATAACATTATGTTTGTTTGTGGAAAGGTGCGATAATAGGAAGGAAAATAAACTTTCTTCAGTAAAAGATCATCTGGAAGCATGAACATTCTCTGATTGTACTGGAAAAATGGTTTAAAACCTAAACATTAACACCGGAATGACGCTGATATTGGTGGTTGGTATAATAATCCTTTCTCCTCACAACCTTTCAGTCAGCTATTATCATGTAGGATTCAAGTATTTTTGCTAATATTGCTGCAGGTTGCTGGAGGGAATACAGTATCCTTGTTTTTCTGTGGTTCAGTGTAAACCCTGCCCTTTACAAGCACCTGGGAAATATCATTAAGCTGATATGAGCGACCACCATACTTTTTATTTGCAGTTCTGAGAGGCATGAAGGGGGCCAGCATTGGGAGTATGTGGTGGTCCATATAGTGCCATTTGGAGGTTTCTGGGGTACCTCCTAGGTGAGTCAGCTCTCGGCTTATACATGTGCTGTTATCATGCAGTACATTCATTTGTAATTATATGACCTAGAGTGGTTGCTACTATTTTGTAGCAATAATTATTTTGGGGTGAGCGTTTGGGCGTGGGGCCCCCGGAGTTGCTCTGGCTGGGCCTTTTTCAGGGCATCACCACTTAATTCACATAGATACTTTTTCATCACCTTTCTATTTGTTTGTTTATTATTTATGTAATTTTAATTCTTTCTCATTATATTAACACTAATTGATTATCTTTACATATCTATACTTTACACTTCACTATCACCTTTCTTCCCTTTTCATGTGATGCCCTGGGGAAGGTCCTTAGCTGGATTCTTTTGGGATGCCCTGCACCTCGGATTTGAACCCCATAATGTTAGGGACGCCAGTATAGAGGAGCCTTGATGTTGGCCCGGCGCTTATTCATATATTTGCTAATGTATGTAACTAATACCTCTGAATTTCTATTATCATGTAGGATTCAAGTATTTTTGCTAATATTGCTGCAGTGTGCTAGAGGGAATATCCCTGTTTTTCTGTGGATAGTTAACCGTATGAGATAACACAAGTATTTAGGAAATGGTCTATTGGTAAAATAAAGACCAACAAAAGGTATGAATTTTGCCTGTAGAATAAAACCTAATGGTGTATGTCTGTTATAGTATCTGAGGATGTCCTTCTTAGTTTAATATATGAACAACATTCATAACGATGTGATGCACTTAATAAACCAGGATTTGCTTGTGTAGGAAATCCCTGCATTATATAGAACATATTTTTACAGAAACTGTCTACACAGAGAATTATAACATTGATGATTCATATTTATTATCTTGCTTTTTACTTAAAGAAGATTCTCCACACGACAAAAAAGAGTAAAAAGCTAGGAAATAGGGAAGACAGAGAGTAAGGGGTAAATTTACTAAGCGTCAGTTTTCAAATAGACCCAAAATCGATGTTTAGTAAATTTACACTTATTTCATAACCAATGGACAACAATGGGTAACGTCGGATTAGCTCCGTAACAGGGTTCAAATGTCCCGGCAGCACCGGTAAGTGCAGAGCTAACCGAAGCATCCTGAGGTTGCTCCGATCAGCTGTACAGTTTGCAGGGTGCTTGTCTGGAGCATCTAAAGGTGGCTCTGCAGCAGTGATCCTAGCTTCAGGGTGCTGTTACAGGCACACTGCTAAACAGAAGCAAGGGTCGTGGGGTGGTGACATTGCCGCTCACAGAGACCTGCCCTCTATGTGGTGGCACCAGTCACACATTCCTAGTTACAGCTCTGTGTCAGATTGCGGTCTAAAAACCAGAATTTACTAAGGATTGGTTTTGACTGTCATTTAAAATCCGATGTCAATACCCGTCAGATTTCAAAGCCCTACACAGCATCAGAACCTGCCGTCAATCTGCTGCAGAGGTGAAGCCCTGCACAGATCACTATGGTTTGAGAAGGCTTTGTTAGCTTAAAATGTATTTAAATAGTAAAAAACAGTTGTGTGGGGTCCCCCCAGTCCATACTGGACCTCTGAGCCTAGGCTGGTATTGAAAAATAGGAGGAAAAAACAGATGTGTGGGGTTCCATTTATTTTCCAACAACCAGCACAAAGCTGAACAAACCGGTGGCTAATACTATAGCAGGGGACACACAGCATGGAGTCCCACTTCTCTAAGGATTCCAGCCCCCGGCTGACTAGTTTTGGGCTGGTTGCCATTATGGCAGGGGGGACTACCCCAAAAATGGGCACCCCTTCCCAAGGACAAACAGCTCGAGGCTCTTCTCCACACCCCTAGTGATTGTGGGTGTGGAGGTAATAATAAAGTTATAGTTAAATAATAATTTTTTTTTACAGTTGGCCTACAAGTCCCAACAAGCATGCCCTGGCATGATGGCATTTGTCGAACCATAAGTGCCAGCATGCCTGGACATTAAAGACCCACTGGCACCTGTAGTCCACCTGCAAAAAAAATAAACAAAAGACATGATACACACAGAGTATTGTTATTAAATAAACACACCACCACACTGCCTTCATTTACCAATTTTTTAATTTTGATCTGAAGAGGTCACGTCCTCTGGAGTCCATGTAGGCATCCAAACACTTGGCAAATTACTCCTGCTCACTCCAAAGAAATGAATGGGTACACGCTGATTTTCAGACCATGGGAACTGCCGTATGTGCTGTAGGGGTTTTCAGAGATGTTTGCTTAGCTAGGTGGACATCAGCATTTTGTGCAGATTGCATGTGACCCTTTATCAGGCCCATACACTCATTAGCTAAGATCCCAGATAATCTAACTTTTAAATACTTTGGGCCCTATGGACTAATCTACATATAGTTCCAGAGTTCCATGGTTGGCACAGAGTAGCTTCATGCACAGTAAAAGTAGGTATTACAGTTAATACAGCTGTGCTCAAAAACAGAGGTTTACTAAACAATTTCTATTATTGGACTCCTATTGCAGAGACGTTCCACAGTGCAGTAGTAATGGTGAGTAATAATCATAGTAATAATTTGCTCACCTAGTGAAGGATTCACTTAGTCATCAGAAGAGCTGAAGACTGGTACATGAATGCACTTATCCAAAGGTCTGTCACAGAGATTATTAGCAGTCATGTAGGGAAAGGCAGATGCATGTTTGTTTATCAAGTCCAAAGGTCTTCCAACACCTTTTCGTCTCTTCCCCACTTTCAAATCTCTCCTCTGACCAGACCCTCTCCTTATATCTCCCCCTCACTCTTTGCTCTTAACTTTGCCACACACTTTTCATTTAAAATTGATCCCATACGTCAGGACATCACATTCCACCAGACCCTCAGTCTCCCACCCTCTTTTTCCCTATCTCTTCTCATCCATCTTACCTACTCTGACTTCTTTCTCCCCTGTATTTGGAGATGATGTCACAGCCCTTCCACATCCTATACCCCAATGTTCTGTTCTTGACCCTCTCCTATTATCCCACATTAATCCTCTTTATGTGAGCTCATCTGCTCTTTTGGCCTCCAATATCATCTCTATGCTACTGACACAAAGATCTACCTCTCCACCCGTTGACCTCCACCCCTTTCTATTCACTTGTATCTCCAACTGTCTCTCTGTTATTTCTACCTGGATCTTTCAGCACTCTCTTAAATGTAACATGTCTAAGACTGAGCTGATCATCTTCCCACCCTTTTGAATAACCTCACTGGCCACAATTTTATTATTTATTGACAGCACCACTATCTCCTCTAGCCCACAAATGCACTGTATTGGAGTTATCCTTGACTCCTCCCTCTCCTTCAAACCACACATTCAGCACCTCTCGCATTCCTGACATTTCAGTCTCATAAATATCTCTTTATCATCCTGGAGGCAACTAAGACCCCATCCACTCACTGGTCATCTCCAGATTGGACTACTGTAACCTCCTCCTATCTAACCTCCCTAACTCCCACCTCTCTCTACTCCAATCTGTCCTCAATGCTGTTGCTCAGCTCATCTTCCTCTCCAAACGTGCTACATCTGCCTCCCCTCTCCTACAAACCCTACATTGGCTCCTCTTCTTCTACAGACTCAATTCTCACACTCGCTTACAAAGCCCTCACTCATTCTACAATCTAAATTTCAATTTACATCTTTGACCTTATCTCCCTTCACACTTCTGCCTGCCCACTTCGCTCCACAAATAAATGCCACCTCTCCAGCCAACTGATTACTTAATTTCACTCCCATCTCCAAGATTTTGCCTATGCTGCTCCCTACCTCTGTAGCTCTCTCCCACTCCCTATCAGACTCTCCTTCTCTCTACAAAACATGAAATGGGCTCTTAAAAGCCACTACTTCATCAAAGCCATCTAGCTCTTATCCTAGCACACCGTTCCATGTTCCTTGCTCACTGTCTATTCCATCTGTATCACCCCTATCGGTCTGACCCTCCTCTTTATAATGTAAACTTTCATGAGCAGGGCCCTCTTCCCTTACTTCTACTATGATCTACTCCATACTGCCTACAACGGGTGCGAGTCATCGCGGCAGTGGCTGTACTTTATGGCAGTCCGGATGCAGAAGCAGGTCCATTAAGTCTGCCCAAAGCTCATGTTATCCAGGAGATCTTTAAGCAGAGATGGAATCCAAACAGCACTAAACAGTTTAACAAACAGAAGTTTACTGAAGGGACTGAGCAGGTGAGTAATTGTGAATTGAGAGCCTGATTCAGTAGCATACGGATCGCAGTTGCTAAAATATGCTAATGCCTGCCAAAGCACAGCCGACATACAGACGTCCACTGCTGCATTCCCATATCCGTCCACTCTCGCTCTTCTGCGTAAACATCGGTACCACCAACGCACATCGCACAGGTACTCAGCATTTACAACTAGTCTGACCAGCCATCGAAACTGCAGGCCTCCTCGTATGCAGAGAGGTCTCATGCTGCGTATGCAATCGCAGTAGCTAATTTATGCACGATGTACAAATGGATAGACACGTCTGCTTTTTTCTGGCTACACCCCCCCCCATCACCACCCCCAAATTTTTGACAGCCTGTCACTCACTTTGCAATGGTTTCCTCTGTGTGTCCACAATCGCAATGCAAACGCTGCGCACGTGCAGTGCGTCTTATACAGATGCGCTATGGTAAACAATCGCTCATCCTGTGTGCTTACTCGCATTTGTGTATGCTACTGAATCATCCCCAGAAACCAAGGTCAAACCACAGCACTAGAAGAAGGCGAGAGATAGCGCTCTTCTACTGTCACTTTGCACAAGGGGCTGCTGGAATTAGGTAGGGTACCACACTTACACAACAAATATGGCAATAGAAATGGAGAACCAGTGCTCACCAGAATGTGACAAACAAAGAAATTAAAAATCATATAACAGTATAAAAAATGTGCAATACAAGGTTAGTGTATTTGAAGAATTTATTAATTAAAAACTAATTTAAATTATTAAAATATAATAAGGGTATGACAAAAATATTCAGTCTAATGGATGTATAATCTAGGATACTATTGGCAATAATGTATATGAGAATTTAAGGAGTTAGATATTTATATACAAGTAACTCTCCTATATGCTTAATATGAAAGAGCTGAGAAATCTAAGAAAATTAAGCTAATACCGATATACAACATGAGACAAGACAGACATATAAACATAAATGGAGAAACAACTCCAATATAAAAAGAGGTCAATTATGTACTAAGATATCCAAAAGGCGCAGGTTTGTCGGATCACCTTATATAGGTATTGCTATGTTCAAAACTATGTCCACGCAATATAATTAATGCAATGTAAACAATGTTGATAGTTGATCTTTTTAGCAAGTCTAATAGAATATGTGATTCGCCTAATCAGCGTTTTACTCACCCGGCAGGGCTGGAAATAATGAGCGTTGTGTTATCTTGAAGTATGCAGTAAATGAAAGGACCTTTCCTTTTAATGGCTCCAAAGGTAATACAGTGTGTCCAATCTCCGATTGGTGCGGCTGCACTGTCCGAATGAGGTGCAGTGAGATGCAGGGTGCAGTGATGTACGTGTGTCCGCCGGCAGACTTCTTCGATGAAAGTAAAGCTGGGCATCCACTATACAATTTTCTGTCAGATATCTGACCATTCTGGCTGGTTGGAATGAAAACTTGGTAATGTAAGGGAGCAAATGACAATTGTCCATTTGCGCACAAACACTGGAAAATAGCCAAAAATAGTTGTTCAGACAAATTGGTTAAAACACACAAATGTAACCAATTTGAACAATATTTTTTGTCCTTTTTTCAGTGTTTAAAACCATATGATTGACTGTCATTTGTTCCCATACATTACCAGCTTTTCATTCCAACCAGCCAGATTGGACAGATACCTGACAGAAAATTGTATAGTGGATGCCCAGCTTTACTCATGTCTTATTCATTGTGGACAAATCCAGGGTTACATATACTTATTCATTGGCAGCAAATGCTTAATATTTAAAAAAATAAAAAATGTTCATAAAAATGCATCCAAAATGATAAAAGGATGTAAAAAAACCTTTGCTACATCAGAAGAAACAAACATATAGACAAAGACAAAAAATAAATATATTAAAAATTTTAATAACAAAATTCTATAAGTAAAAAATAAGGAGAGATATAATTTATACATTTAGAGAAAGCTAAAATGGAATAATTCAATCCTTGGGATAACTAACACATAAGGCGAGTTAATCTAGTTTATTTTAATTAAACAGAGAGATATAATATCAATGTAAATATGTATATTAAAAGTAAATAGCGAGACACCATAATGGTTTATCTAAAGGCTTTTTTCTCACTGATGCGTGCACAATGTAAAATAAGATGAGGAAGAAAACGAAAGAATTACATATGAGGGAGGGAAGTGTATTTAAAAGGGTATTATGTTTTTCCTCTCCAAAAGATCAGGAAAGAAGAGATTGTAAGGAAGAAAGTCATATATATATATATATATATATATATATATATATATATATACATATATATATATATACACATATACATATATACATATAAACCCACACACACACACATATATATATGTATATATATATATATATATATACGCACATATATACAGATAGGATAGAGTATTTATAGCATTAATAATAGAGGGATGAAATGAAGTAAAGTGTCAAAGGTAGAAAGGGTGCTCCACCTCCCCTTGAGGTCAGGAATCGTTAAATGGACAAACATTTATGAAACAGAGCATGATAATACAAAAAGCAGGGGTGGGAAGATTCAATTTCTATTTGAGGAAAGGTGTAATCTCAAAACCGATGTTCAGACCCTCCGGGTTTAGCGTTCCCATCTCATAAATAGTTTCAGTTTCTTCTTTTGTAAGGATGCTGTTGAAATCGCCTCCTCTCCATGGGGGATGTACTTTTTGCAAACCTATAAATGCCAAAGACCTAAGGTTGCTCGTGTGTTTTTCCGTAAAGTGGATCGAGATACTATGGTATTCCTTTTTGTTCTTAATGTTGCATAGATGTTCATTGATTCTCGTGGATAGTCTACGGATCGTCTTGCCGATGTACTGCAGGCCACTAGGGCACTGGATCAATTATACAACTCCTTTTGATAATGAATTCCTTACTATTGCTGGTGGAGATAATTCTGTTAACAAGTTTGGTATTAGTCTGAGTTTTTCGACAAGCTGAACACAATTCACATGTTCTAAAACCAGAGATATTCATAGATAACCAGGTGTTCTTCATAGTGGTTTCTTCTTGATACATCCATTAGACTGATTATTTTTGTCATACCCTTATTATATTTTTAAATTAGTTTTTAATAAATAAATTCTTCAAATACACTAACTTTGTGCTTGCCATTTTTTATACTGTTATATTATTTTCAATTTCTTTGTTTGTCACATTCTGGTTAGCACTGGTTCTCCATTTCTATTTCAAACCACAGCAGACAAACAAAGTACAGAAGTACAGCAGATAGACTAATCACCTAGCAAAGATTGCCAGGTGCAGATCCCTTTTACAGCACCAGAGGGTGGAGCTGAGAATCAGGAACACCACCTGCCACTGCACCTGCATTCACAGCTCTCCGCTCATTTCCATAATTTCCTCTACACCTGTGGACAACGACTGTAAATGCCTGGGACCTGTAACACTGGGCCATCTTGTCAAAGTAAGTGCTCCATATTCCAAATGGGCAAGCCACCATCGCTGAACATACCACCACATGTGACAATCCTTGCCATGAATGCGCAACGTTGCTCCATCCTGACTTTCAACCATCTCCCTGATGGATGGACACTCAAAGCAGCCATCAGAAGGAAAGTATGCAGGAAAAAGTGGATATTTGCCTTGCTAAATAGACCTCATTGTGTGTCCCCACTTTATTTAAGTAAGTCCCAGATTTTATTATACATTCCTGTTGTTTTGGCATTATTACACTATTACACATTAATTGTAGCTACTTTGATACAAAAAAAAAAGAATTGGCGAATTCACCTGTTTCCAATTAGCTCACACAGAGTATTATGCAGCTGTCAGCAAGTATTCCAGTATTTGGGTCGGATCACATAAGATGGAGACAGGATTAGCCAAAGCAATACTAATAGGGATACATTCTTAGTAAGAGTGTGCAAATTAATGAACCACCTTCCAGTAAACTTGTATTTTTGCACAAGATGCAGATGCCAACGATGTGGGCAGGCTGTGGTGATAATTTACAGACAGGCGAATGCAGGAAATTTGTGCCAATGTTGCAAATTGCCAACAACACACATGACGAGGAGCACTCCCGCATTCTGGATTTAAGACCTGCTCCAGTAAAAACACTCAGCACAACATTTTAAGAGTCCAAAATGAATACAACTTACTTCAAAGTCATGCTTGCTAACATGTTATTACCATTACTGTACCTTCCCTTTCCCCTTAAAATACCCCAATTATGCCTGTAAATAAATTATTAAAATGAGGGCATAGCCGGACTATATTTATTACATTTGTCATTATCTATCATTTGAATGTTGTATTATATTGTATAAAGTGTGTCTGGAAAGTAAAAAAGGCATCCCACCCACAGCAAAGGATGCATTCTTGTTTCCATCATTTTCCAGTATGGGTAAACAGTGTAATTTTAATAATTGGAAGGACCTGTAGCCACCCGCAATCCATGCAACATCTCCACAAAGGTGCAGTCTTTACACATTTGTAGGGGTATTCAATATGGGAGCGAAAACATTGTTTTTGCGTTAATATCGCACCTATGACGTCATTATCGCAGGTTTTAGTTTTACACCGTATTCAATTTCAAAGACTTTTCGCAGGTTCGAAAAATCTTTGAAAAAAAACGGGGATAACTTTTCACCACTGAAAAGGTGGCGAAAAAAAAAGTGCAGAATTGGGATTTAGGGGTGCAGGCTTAAAAAAAATAGCCTGCACCCCTGGGAATGACATTTAAAAGATAACTGTGTCAAAAAAAGTTTAAAAAAATAGGGATACCCCAAAAAATTATTAAAAAAATTGGGGTGAAAAAAAAAAAATGGGAAAAAATTGTATAACAATAGGGAAATAGGTTCAGGGCTATTCTGCATGTATGCAGCAGGTGTTTTCTACAATAGATTTATAGCGGCAGGTGCACAAATGCTGAATTTTTAAAAACTTACTTTAGGGACATCAAAATATGCTAGTACCCATTTTCGTGTACCCCAAATTTGATGGGACCACTTAAAAAAACAAAAAAAATAACCTAAGTGCTCTTCTGCAACACTTCTTCAATGTCGGGAAATAAACACCTGCTGCGGCTATTTAAATCCCCGACTTTCATTTACAGGCTAAAACGGTGGTACCCATAGTGATCCCCCATGTTTTTACAACTTTAGGGGGGTCCTACAATTTTTTTAAGGAAAATTTCGGAACTTTATGCAAATCCCACTTCGCCAGGTCCCATTTTCGTTAGTTTCATATTGAATACGGGGATAAGTGGGCGCGCGCCCGATACTTTATCCCAGGTAAAATCTCCGATATGAAATGTTAACTTCGACAGCGAAGTTTACGTTTCATATTGAATTCCCCTCTTTATCTTATAATTAGTACAATACAGTGTTATTTGACATATCTAGAAACAGCATACAGCAATAAAATGATGGGCTAGGTAGGTAGAGGAAATCGGAAAAGCATAGGGCAACTCACTAGGGCAAGGAATGATGTCACAGGTAGGGGAAGCAGTTCAGCACTTGAGTCTGTACATACGTTAAGGCCGATCATACAGTATCAGAGTTGCTGAACAGAATTTGGAGAAAAGACAAGTAGCAGACTTGGCATTGCTAGTGATAAGGGTAGAACAAGCGGAAAGAGGACCCTGCCCATGAGAGATAACTTACTAAGGAGAGGTATGAACAGTTGGAGTGTGAACAAGAAAGGAGGGGAGGTCATGGGCAGCGAGGGAAGTGGAGATTTAGGAGGAAGCCTGGTGACTTTAAAGATAAGTCGTGTTTTGAGTGCACATTTGAATTTGTCCAGAATGTTAGTGAGTATGATTTGGTGAATGAGTTCCAGAGTAGGGGGACAGAGCTGAAAAAGTCTTTAGTTGAGGTGGGGATTAGTGGAAGATAGAAGGGGTGGAGGTGGGGGGTTGGACAGGAATGAGGTTGGAGATATAGTAGAGGGAAAAATAAATAGGGCAAAATTTACCAAGTGGCAGGTTCTAAACCCCGGCGGTTTGGTGGTGGTTTGGCGGCAGTTTTGCTATCTGCAGATTTACTAAGGCCAAAACCGCTGCAAAACTGCCATCAAAACACATTTTAGAATAGAATAGAAAAGGGCTGTCATTTCGAAACTGCTGCAAAACTGCCACCAAACCTCCAGGGTTTAAAACAGAATACAACCCGCCGTCAAACCGCCAGGGTTTAGAACCCGCCGCTTAGTAAATTTTGCCCATAGGGTCTTTCTATGTGTGGGGGAAGAGTTTAGACTGGACTGTAACTGAGATAGTATACCAGTGTAGCAGTTTGCAGAGGGGGGGAGGCAACTGCCAAGGATCAACAGAATAAAATGAGACTAGCAGTTGTGTTCAGGATAGATTGAAGAGGAGAAATGTAAGATCAGGGCAGGCCAGAGAGGAGAAGATTACAGTAGTCAAGGCAGGAGATTATATGTGAATGGATGAGAGTCTTGGTGACATATTGGGTGAGACATGGCATGATCCTAGACATGATGTGGGATTGGAAATGCTAGGAGAGAGAGAAATTTGGAATATAAATGGTGATGGAGGAGTCAGGAATTACTCCCAGGAAGTGGACTTGTGGGACAAAGGCAGGGAAATGTTATTAACCAAAAGAAAGCGTGGGAGAAAAAGGGACAAACAAGGGATTTGGTATTGTTTAATTGTAAAAGTGTTAGGACATCCAGGACAAGATTATAAAGAGGAATGAAGAGGATGGAGAGAAAGAGATTAGAGGAGGAGAGATACTGTATATTTGTGTGTTATAAGTGCAGAGGTCATAATGGAGATAGGAGGAGCTGATGATGTTTCCAACAGTGAGCAACAAGAGTATATGATGGGGTAAAGGAGTTAGGAGGGGAGTGTAATTAGTGGTAAAGAAAGAAAAGGAACATAATGATGTAAGAATTGAACCGTGAGAAGTGAGACTCAATGGAGGGATTTGAAGGGCAAGCATTTGATTAACTGTGCAAAATGTGGCAGAGCGTTCTAGAGGATGAGTATTAGAAAGTGACCATTGTTTTTTGCAGTAAAAGGTCACTGTTGACATTGGTGGTGATAGTTTATGTGAAGTGGACAGACACCAGATTGAAGCGGGTGGGGGAGAGGAATGAGGTGAGTAGACAATAATATTTAAGACCTTGGAGGCAAAGGGATATAGGGCTTTTCATAGAGCAGAGTTATAGAGAGAGAGTCTGAGTCAAGTGAGGATTTATTAACAAAAGGTAAAATAACAGTACAAAGAAGGATTGAGTAAAGAAGTGCTGGAAGAGTGGGTGAGGTTGAAGAGATTGGCAACATGGGAGCAGGCTTCATGAGAGAGGAAGCAAAGAAGATGGGTGGTAATGGGGGGAAGGTTATTGATAAAGGAGTGCACTACTGCAAAGACTCCATTATGTTCCTCCAGGAAGGCTCAATTCCATGTTCCAAGATGACCACTGAGGTTATTACTGTGCATTTGCAGTTGTCATCTTGCCACTGTTTGAGTGACACAGTGGAAGATGGACGTCTTCCACTTAGCTCCAATAGAGACCTGTGACCATGGTATTACCGCTGTTCCAGCATTCTACTTGCTAGAGCGATACACTCAACAGCTGGTGAACTGTATTACATCTCACTCCGTTCAAGCTTTACTCAATATCAACCAGTGTATCGCAGTGAGTACACCTGTACACCACCTATCTCCAAATAAATCATCCAACTGATTAAGCAACTGGGCTGTCTGTAGTATTAAAGCATTCCGGTGGTGTGTACATAACTCTGCCATATCACCACACCTGTACATACATATTTCCAAAAACCTATGGGCCCAGGGACACAGGTATAACATACACAGACCCCAAGCTACTAGGATGCCCACAGCAGTCCACAAGCAACAATCTAAGGCTCTTGCAAGACACATGCTGCTAGAGGATACAGTGAAGACAGCACAGAGTGTTTCCAGCACAGTGTGTCAGCAGTAAAGCTAGTAAGTACACAAAAGCTGCATAAAACACAGAGTGAAGACAGCACAGAGTGTTTCCAGCACAGAATGCCAGTACAGAGACTGATTAGTGTACAGTAGCTGTGTAGATATGGGTACAAGAGGCATGCACACAGTAGCTACACCAATGATAGGATTTATAAAATTGAAAGGTGCATAAAATTATACAACCTGAAAGTTTGCTATGGAAATGCATTTCAAGCGTTAAAGGTTGTGAAAGGTCACAGTAGACCAGGTTTATATCCAAGCCCAGATGATATAGAGAAAGTCTTGAAAGCCATAGGCTTAAGTGTAAAGCAAAATGTGTATTCTATTATTAATGGGTAGAGATGTAAGCAAATGACATGTGGATAGCACTGTAGACAGTGTACCATGATGGAGGTCTCATGAGAAGAATTAATTAAAGATGTGTTTTTATTAGGGGTGAGCGGGTTCGGATTTCTGAAATCCGAACCCCCCCGAGCCCCCCCGATCCGAGTCCGATCCGAATCAGGCTCGACTTTTCCCGCCTGACTCGGATCTGAAATCGAGGCAAAACGTCATCATCCCGCCTTCCGAGTCTCGCGGGTTTTGGATCCTATATAAGGTACCCACGTCGGCGCCATTTTCTCACTCGGCTGTGGACAGTGAAGAGGGAGGGTGGGAGTTAGGGCTGTGTAGTGTAGTGTAGTGTAGTGCTGCTGTTGTCCACTACTTCAAAGTCCATAGGGGCTGGCTGTGTTGTGCTGTGCTGCTGTTGTTAATAGGGGCTGTGTCCACTACTTCAAAGTCCATAGGGGCTGGCTGGACTGTGTTGTGCAGTCAGTTCTCCATAGGGGCTGTGTCCACTCCAAAGTCCTGTGCAGTGTCCCAGTCCTAAAGGAGTGCTGCAGTGTTGTCCAGGGGGTGCTCTGTCCATCAGGGGTGCTCCCCCCAAGTGCTAAAAAAATAATATATTTTCTGTGTTTGTGAATTGTGTGCGCAGTAGCCGCACATGCATCAACAAAGTAGTGCCAAGCGTGCGCCTGTGTCATAAGTAAAGGGCCGGCTGGCTTGACCGTTAAGGGTGCTGTAACCCCCGAAAGTACACTCCAGTCCAAACCAAAAAAAAATTTATTTTCTGTGTTTGTGAATTGTGTGCGCAGTAGCCGCACGTGCATCAACAAAGTAGTGCCAAGCATGCGCCTGTGTCATAAGTAAAGGGCAGGCTGGCTTGACCGTTAAGGGTGCTGTAACCCCCGAAAGTACACTCCAGTCCAAACCAAAAAAAAATTTATTTTCTGTGTTTGTGAATTGTGTGCGCAGTAGCCGCACGTGCATCAACAAAGTAGTGCCAAGCGTGCGCCTGTGTCATAAGTAAAGGGCCGGCTGGCTTGACCGTTAAGGGTGCTGTAACCCCCGAAAGTACACTCCAGTCCAAACCAAAAAAAAAATTATTTTCTGTGTTTGTGAATTGTGTGCGCAGTAGCCGCACGTGCATCAACAAAGTAGTGCCAAGCGTGCGCCTGTGTCATAAGTAAAGGGCCGGCTGGCTTGACCGTTAAGGGTGCTGTAACCCCCGAAAGTACACTCCAGTCCAAACCAAAAAAAAATTATTTTCTGTGTTTGTGAATTGTGTGCGCAGTAGCCGCACGTGCATCAACAAAGTAGTGCCAAGCGTGCGCCTGTGTCATAAGTAAAGGGCCGGCTGGCTTGACCGTTAAAGGGTGCTGTAACCCCCGAAAGTACACTCCAGTCCAAACCAAAAAAAAAATTATTTTCTGTGTTTGTGAATTGTGTGCGCAGTAGCCGCACGTGCATCAACAAAGTAGTGCCAAGCGTGCGCCTGTGTCATAAGTAAAGGGCCGGCTGGCTTGACCGTTAAGGGTGCTGTAACCCCCGAAAGTACACTCCAGTCCAAACCAAAAAAAAAATTATTTTCTGTGTTTGTGAATTGTGTGCGCAGTAGCCGCACGTGCATCAACAAAGTAGTGCCAAGCGTGTGCCTGTGTCATAAGTAAAGGGCTGGCTGGCTTGACCGTTAAAGGGTGCTGTAACCCACAAAGTACACTCCAGTCCAAACCAAAAAAAAAATTATTTTCTGTGTTTAGCCGCACGTATATATCAAATCGATATAACATAAATGGAGGACCAAACTTTCTCCGATAAAAATAAAATAGAGAAAGATCCACTTCCTCCTAGTGCTGAAGCTGCTGCCACTAGTCATGACATAGACGATAACATGCCATCAACGTCGTCTGCCAAGGCCGATGCCCAATGTCATAGTAGAGGGCACATACAATCCCAAATGGCAAAGTTCAGGAAAATGACCTTGAAAAAGACATTTAAATCAGCTGAAGAGAAACGTAAACTTGCCAATATGCCATTTACGACACGGAGTGGCAAGGAACGGCTAAGGTCGATCCCTAGTATGTTCATGACTAGTGGTTCAGCTTCACATGACGATGGAAGCCCTCCTCCCACTAAAAAAATCAAAAGAGTTAAGCTGGCAAAAGCACAGCGAAGAACTGTGCTTTCTAAGAAGATATCACAAATCCCCAAGGAGAGTCCAAGTGTGGTGGTGGTTGCGATGCTTGACCTTCCCAGCACTGGACGGGAAGAGGTGGCTCTTTCCACCATTTGCACGCCCCCTGCAAGTGCTGAAAGGAGCACCCACAGTCCACTTGCTGATATGCAAATTGAAGATGTCACTGTTGAAGTACAACAGGATGAGGATACTGGTGTAGCTGGCGCTGAGGAGGAAGTTGGCGAGGAGGATTCTGATGGTGATGTGGTTTGTTTAAATCAGGCTCCGGGGGAGACAGTTGTTGTCCGTGGGATGAAAAAGCCCATCACGGTCATGCCTGGGCAGAAGACCAAACATTCCACCTCTTTGGTCTGGCAATATTTCTATCCAAATCCGGACAACAACTGTCTTGCCATATGTACCATATGTAAAGGTGAAATAAGTAGGGGTAGGGACGTCAACCACCTAGGAACATCCTCCCTTATACGGCACCTGCAGCGCGTTCATAAAAAGTTACTGTCAAGTTCAGAAACTTTGGCTAAGACCGTAAGCAGTCCAGGGACACCTAAATCCCGTTGTCCTGTTGTATCCAAGCGCCTGCAAACCACACCGTCAACTCCCTCCTCGTCAATTTCCTCCTTAGTCAGGATCGGAAGTAGTCCTGCAGGCCATGTCACTGGCATGACTGACTCTCCTATCCGGGATTCCTCTGGAGGATCCTGCATTGCTACGCCTACTGCTGCCGCTGCTGCTGTTGCTGCTGCTGGGAGTCGTTCATCATCCCAGAGAGGAAGTAGGAACACCACTACTTTTACTAAACAATTGACCCTCCAACAGTCCTTAGCGAGGAGGATGAAGTACGACAGCAGTCATCCTGAAGCAAAACGTATAACTGAGGCCTTGACTGCTATGTTGGTGTTAGACGTGCGTCCGGTATCCGCCATTAGTGCAGTGGGATTTAGACAATTGATGGAGGTAGTGTGTCCCCGGTTCCAAATCCCGTCTAGATTCCACTTCACTAGGCAGGCGATACCGAGACTGTACAGAAACGTCAGAAAAAGTGTCCTCAGTGTCCTGAAAAATGCCGTTGTACACAATGTCCACTTAACCACGGACATGTGGACAAGTGGAACAGGGCAGACTAAGGACTATATGACTGTGACAGCCCACTGGGTAGATGTATCACCTTACGCAGCAACAGCAGCAGCGTCACCAGTAGCAGCATCTCAGAAATGCCAGCTCGTTACAAGGCAGGCTACGCTGTGTATCACCGGTTTCAGTAAGAGGCACACCGCCGACAACCTCTTAGAGAAACTGAGGGAAATCATCGCCCAGTGGCTTACCCCACTTAGACTCTCCTGGGGATTTGTGATATCTGACAACGCCACCAATATTGTGCGGGCATTACATCTGGGCAAATTCCAGCATGTCCCATGTTTTGCTCACACAATAAACTTGGTGGTGCAGAATTTTCTGAAAAGCGACAGGGGCGTGCAGGAGACGCTTTGGGTGGCCCGAAAAATTTCTGGCCACTTTCGCCATTCAGCGACTGCGTGCCGAAGACTGGAGCGCCAGCAAACACTCTTGAACCTGCCCCGCCATCACCTGAAGCAAGAGGTTGTGACGCGGTGGAACTCAACCCTCTATATGCTTCAGAGGATGGAGGAGCAGCAAAAGGCCATACAAGCCTATACATCCACTTATGACATAGGCAAAGGAGGGGGTATGCACCTGACTCAAGCGCAGTGGAGAATGATTTCCGTGTTGTGCAAGGTTCTCCAGCCCTTCGAACTTGCCACACGTGAAGTCAGTTCAGACACTGCCAGCTTGAGTCAGGTCATTCCCCTCATCAGGCTTTTGCAGAAGCAGCTGGAGAAAGTGAAGGAGGAGCTAAGACGGAGCGATTCCGCTCGGCATGTGGGACTTGTGGATGAAGCCCTTCATTCGCTTTGCCAGGATTCCAGGGTGGTCAATCTGTTGAAATCAGACCACTACGTTTTGGCCACCGTGCTCGATCCTAGGTTTAAAGCCTATGTGGTGTCTCTCTTTCCGGCCGACACAAGCCTGCAGAGGTGCAAAGACCTGCTGGTGAACACACTGTCAGCTGAAGCGGAACGTGACACGTCAACGGCTCCTTCTTCATTTTCTCCTGCAACTGGGGCTGCCAGGAAAAAACTTAGGTATCCTAAGCAACCCGCTGGCGGTGATGCAGGGCAGGCAGGACCAAGTTTGGACATCTGGTCCGGACTGAAGGACCTGGCAACAATTTCTGACATGTCTACTGTCACTGCATATGATACTGTCACCATTGACAGAATGGTGGAGGATTACATCGGTGACAGCATCCAAGTAGGCATGGCAGACAGTCCATACCTGTACTGGCAGGAAAAAGAGGCAATTTGGAGGCCCCTGTACAAACTGGCTCTATTTTACCTGAGTTGCCCCCCCTCCAGTGTGTACTCCGAAAGAGTGTTTAGTGCAGCCGGGAACCTTGTCAGCGAAAGGCGTAGGAGGTTGCTTCCACAGAATGTGGAGAAGATGATGTTCATCAAAATGAATTATCAGCTCTTCCAGGGAGACCAGCCTCCAGAAGGTACAGAGGGACCTGTGGTGGTGGATTCAAGTGGGGACGAGTTAATACTTTGTGAGGATGAGGATGTACACACTGAAGAGGGTGAGGAATCGGTGGATGAGGAGGATGAGGATGACATCTTGCCTCCATAGAGCCAGTTTGTGCAGGGACACATTAATTGCCAGCTTGTTTTGTGGGGGCCCAAACGAACCAATCATTTCAGCCACAGTTGTGTGGCAGACCCTGGCGCTGAAATGATTGGTTTGTTAAAGTGTGCATGTCCTGTTTATACAACATAAGGGTGGGTGGGAGGGCCCAAGGACAATTCCATCTTGCACCTCTTTTTTTTCTTTGCATTATGTACAGTTTGGGGCCTAGTTTTTCAAACTGCCATCCTGTCTGCCACTGCAGTTTCACGCCTAGATGGGTCACGTGTTTGTGCCGCCCACTCGTGTCGCTTAGCATAGTCATCCAGCTACCTCGGTGCAACGTTTTGGACATAAAAACACTATTGTGAGGTGTGAGGTGTTCAGAATAGACTGGAAATGAGTGGAAATTAAGGTTATTGAGGTTAATAATAGCATAGGAGCAGAAAAACCTACAAATTCTGTGATTTTAGCTGTTTTAATGCTTTTTAAAAAAAAAATACAGATCCAAAACACAAAACCCAGAACCCAAAACACGGAAGGGTGGTTTTGGCAAAACCAATCCAGATCCAAAACACGAAGAAAGATCCAGATCCAAAACCAAAACACAAAACACGAAAAGTGGCCGGTGCACACCCCTAGTTTTTATACAATACCCAGTTATGTGAATGAAGCAGTATGAGTGATGATTACACTGACATAATGATGTCTGTAACTCAGCAACTATTGTCTGTTGGTGTGAAAGTAGATGATGAAGAGATTGCTACAGCAATACCACTTGAGATAGTATATTCAGATGTATGTGGTCGAATGGAAGTAAAGTGAACTTCATAGATTTCTAGACTTCACAAGAATAACGTATACTTCATTAGAGAGAAATCTGAAGTAGCAAAGAAAATTGCAGACTACAAAAGACTTGTAGAATATCAAACTGGTCATAGATTCAAGATACTGAGATCCGATAATGGTGGAGAATATCTAAACAAAGAGATGGAATCTTTCGGTGTGAAAATCGTTTTCTCACAGTTGCCCAAAATGACATAACTTTTGAAGACTGGTAAAAGAGAAAACAAAGTGTAAAACATCTCAGAACTTTTGAAAGTACAGCCTACGTACATATACCAAAAGAGAGACGACGCAAGCTGGATTCAAAGTCAGTACAGTGCATCATGCTTGGCTATTGCCATGAAAGCAAAGGCTACAGATTATGGAATCCAACTACCAAAAAACTTGTTAGGTCTACAGATGTTATATTCAAAGAAACAGTGCAAGTTGGAGAAAATCTGGAAATTGATATGCAGAACAAGTATGTGTCATTGGACATGCCAGCAGCAGAACCAGAGACTACCAGTGTGAAAGTTCAACCATAAAAAATGTCTTCTGTCAAGTAAACCACCAGAGAGGTATGATGATGAATTGGCAAATATTGCATTCATTGAGGCTCTAGAAATTTGAGAAGCAAAGTCAAGATCCGATTGGTGTGAGTGGAAATCCAAGATAGGAAAAGAGACTTTGCAAGATTTAAAAACCACAAATGTGAAAGACATCTGGGGTTTCATTTACAAACACAACACTTCTGTGTATGTTTGTGCCAGATATTTAAAAGGGCAGTGCTTTTACTAGCAAGCCATGTTTATATCGGACATAAATATGAAGAGAAGTGTCAGGTTTTGCAACTTGACACTTCGTAAATAAACCTCCAAGATTCATGATAGTGACAGCAATTCTGAGTTTGTGAGAGACTGCTGTTGTGGCCCATGCTGTCAGTGAGCAGACTCTTGCTAATATATCTACCAATAAGGCCAAATTAAAGTAATGTGGTATGTTGATGCCTTTTTATATGTTTAACCCTGTTTCCCTTACAGCTTGTTACAGAGAAGCTGAAATTAAATGCTTGTGTAACATGGACAGATGTCTCCCACTTAGCTCCAATAGAGATCTACGACATCCATGGTATTACCGCTGTTCCAGCATCCTACACCATTACCTGGTAGTGCTACAATATACACTCTTTGGCTGGTGAGCTGTATCACATCCTCCTCTGCTCAAGCACCACTCCATATCAACCAGTGTATCACAGTGATTACAGCTGTTGATCACCTATCTCAAAATAAACCAACTGGTAAAGAAACTGGACCAATAAGTGGTAAGGGAAGTGGGACAGGGAGAGGCAGAGATAGGAGGAAGTTGGAGGGAGAAGATGTCTTTGTATATGGTGTCGATCTTGGATGTGAAGTGGGTGGCAAATTTTAAGGCATAGATGGAAGAGGACAAGGGAGGATTGGCAAGGCAAAGGAGGAAGTTGTGGGTGGCAAAGATTTGATGATTGGATGGAGATGAGAGACTTAAGGTAAGACTGCTAAGCGTGGGTTAGAGCAGACCTGTAAGAGGAGAATATGAATGTTAGAAAATCTGATTTCCTTTAGTACTAGTAGATAGGAAAGAGTTCAATGGCAAGAATAAGGCAGGGTCAATGGCATCCAGGTTGTTCTTAGTAAAATTAACCTTTGGAAAAGGAGGGGTTGATGGAAGGAAGGAGAGGCTAAAGGAGAAGAGATGATGGTCAGTAAGAGGCAAGGGGTCATACTTTGTTTAATGTTGGAATCAGCTATGGTTTAAAAGGTTTCCCAACTTCGGATGACTTTAATTTCTTCCTAAGTAATACACTGTAACAGGGGCGCACTCAAAAATCAACTTTATTTTCAGTGACTAGTGTTTAGGTTTAAAAGCTTGACTACAACTTGTGAACATAAAGTATAGATGTTTTGGATTCGGATTCATCTTTGAGTTCTGTTTTTAAATCTGAGTTCCAAACCTCAGGTAGATTCGAACCGGGACTCGGTTCGACTCGGTACCCCAAAGAGATTCCGAACTCGGACTTGGTTTGATTCGGAACTCCTAAATTCGGTTGTTGTCGGTTCTCTGAGAACCGGACCCGCACATCTCTAACATAAAGTAACATCAATGGTAAAAAAGAAAAATGTAAACATCAGGGAAATGTCAAATCCCCAACTCCCTTTCACAGGACTTCTTCATTTTGACTGTTAATAACTGTCACTGCCTTAGTTGTACTTACTTAGCACTGGTTTTCCCTTGTACTGTTTGTTTTTACCTTTTTATATTGTATTGTTTATGTGTTTTTATAATTTTCCCTGTACTACGCTACGGATGCTCGAGGGCGCCATGTAGATTTTAATCTCAGCTTTCTGTATCCTGCAGGACACCGTACCCGCCTCACACTGAGTCATCTGCTTAGACTGCTACTCAGGGGTGTATCTATTATGGGTGCAGGGTGTGCAGGGAACACTGGCCCCTGTGTCCAGGGGGGGCCCGCACCGCACACCCTGCACCCATAATATTACTTACCTCTCCGGAGTCCCACGTCGGTACGGGCGTCCGGCGCTGTAAAATTACTGGAAAATGGCCGCGGCGGCCATTTCCTTGTCGTTTGTGCATGCGCAGTACAGGGACAATGGCCACCGTGGCCATTTTCCTGGTGACCTGTGCATTCATTATAGACTCTGGGCACACTCTAATGCCCAGAGTCTATAACTCCGGCGCTGGCCGCGCACAGCTCAGTGCGCCGCCGGCCGCTGGGCAGAGAGTAGGGGGCCCGTGTCGGAGACTGCACACGGGCCCCCTCCTCTCTAGAAACGCCCCTGCTGCTACTAAAATACAGATGGGTACGGTCATTCAATTTTTAATCCAGCTGGGGTACACACCAACCTCCCGGACATGAATAGCATCGTACATTTAATTTCTCTCAATTATACACATATTTTTGAAAAAGCCGTGGGGCAAGTTGTATAAATTAAATTTGTATTTGTCTCTTAATATTCTTTCAGAATGAACATAGATATTTATCACATCCCGTTTTCAGCCAATTTACCATGTCTGAAGTTACAGTTCAATAGGTCCCACTAGCACTGCATGATGATAGAATTGTTTTTCATGAGTTCCCCTACGACTATATAATCTGGAAGTTCTCTGCTGAGACCAGGCAATGTTTTTCTACTGAGCTAAATTATGATATAAGACACAAAACAGATGTGAGCGAAGAACAGACAATAATGTTTCACGTTTAAACTTTAAACCCATGGAGTAGAAATGTTGATGCTTTTACTGTTATAGATCTACTAAATCTTAAAGGAAACAGATCACAGCAGACTTCCTATTAGCATAGTATTAACAATGATTATTGCCATAAATAATCCAACCTTCTAACTATCCTCCTATTCTTCCAAACTATGGGCCTGATTCAGTAAGGATCACAATTGCAAAGGTGCACACCAGGCATATACTGTAGTGTGTAGTGCACACAGGCAGGTTTGCAATTGTGATCCTTGCTATAATGCAAATGCAGCAAGAGGTGTATGACACCCTCTGCTGCATTTGCGATCCCAGCCCTGCAACGGAGGTCGCAGGCTGGGATCACCATTCCAACCATCGGTGCTCAATGGTCACGATGGTGGATGGTGCAGGGTGGCCGGCCAGCTGAGTAAGCCTCCACTTACTCAGGCTGGCTGGCTTGCAAACCCAACAGACTGCATACGTCCACGCAGTTCCTGGGCTGGCCACTCCCAGAACACAGGGCAGACACGCCGGCTGTCCCTGCAACGCCCCTTAAGTGCCTCTGCCTATCAATCAGGCAGAGACATTCAAGGGCTTGCGTGCATCTTAGCAGGACACATTCTGCACACTCTCAGAATGGGTCCTGCGCATGCTGAATCAGGCCCTATGGGACTTGCGTGCACTGCTGAATCAGACCCTATGTTTGTTGGGTTAATATGTACATTGTTATGGATAAGCTCCCTATCTGCCAATAATATTGTCTGTTTGGCTCCTAAAGTGACCTGAATTTATCAATAAATAACTATTTTAATATAAGACTCAGGGGCGTAACTGAAAATTTATTGGTCCCATGGTAAAATGTGTAGAAAAATGTGAAGAGCTTTCCATTCCCATCTTAAAAAATAAAAGATTGATACTTATATGTATAACCATCATTTGTTTATTACTGTGTGGCGTAGGTGTAAATATACTCACCACCATAGGGTATATTTACTAAAGGTCGATTTTTGATCAATAAAATAGTCAGACATCGACGTTGTGTTTCAGTGTCTAAATTGCAGATTTACTAACAGTCGGTTTTAAATTCAATTTGAAAAGCAACGTCAATGTCAGTCGGATTTTGCAGTTTTAAATGCAGTCAGTTTTGATCTTTCAGTTCAAAAATCAAGACCAATGGCAAATACAACCTAAAAAAGAAGCAATGCACAGATTGCTATCATCTGTGCAGGCTTCTTAGGGCTAAAATAACAAAAATAGTTTTTCTTTTTTAAGATTGTGTGGGATGCCCCTCTAAAATCATAACCAGCTATGGACATTTCAGCCTGGTATGGTCATGGCAAATTGGGGGAAAAACATTTGTGGGGTTCTCCCTATTGTACATTAACCAGGACTGGGCTGAACCAGCCTGGGTGGTAATGCCATAGAAAGGGGGACACACAGCGTGGGGTCCCCATGTCAAAGCATTAACCAGCCCAGGACTGGGAATTCTTGGAAAGTGGGTGCCACAAAAAAAAAATGGTGTCCCCGCTTCCAAGGATCTATTAGCCCTGGGCAGAAAGCTCAGGGCTCTTCCCTGCATACCTGGAGGTGTTGGGTGCGGGGGTAATGTGTACAAGATAGATTTAATATTGTTCTTTACAGTAGAACTACAGGTCCCAGCAAGCCTGTTATACCATCCTGGCACTTAGAGAACCACAAGTGTCAGCATGTCTGGACAGTAAGGGCCTACTGGCACCTGTACCCCCATTGTAAAGAAAATATAAAAAATAGGACAGGATTCATACACCGACTGATTTAATCCTTTGTTACTTGCACTCACACTTACGCACTTCATACTAACCTACTCCTTGGTGGTGCTTGGTCCCCTTGTCCATGTAGAAATCCTGTCTTGAAAAAAATTAAATAAATGCAGCTTCACAAGCACCAGGAAACGCTGTACACTATTTACAGTACAGCGACCAGATTGACAGTTCCCATGTGGCAGGGCCGGCTCCAGGGTTCTGAGCACCCTGTGCCGGCTCTTGGCGCCCCTGTGCGACAGCACTGGTCGAACACCCCTAGAGCCGACCCTGCCATGTGGTTCTCTACGCTATAGCAATGATTGGCTAAGAGTCAGACCATTCACAGCCAATCAGCCTTTCTGAGGCTTTCCAGCTCTGGGCTGACCAGTTTGAGGCTGGTTAATACTTTGGCAGGGGACCCCACGCTGTGTGTCCACCTGCAATGACATTACCACCCCCGCTGGTTCAGCCTGGTGCTGGTTTTAGAAAAATAACTAGAGGTTGGTATGTAAATACTGAATAGATCTTAAAATAATAACTTTATAAAAGCAGAATATTCAGGTAATATCATAAGCCCGCGGACCAGATTACAGTAAAAATATATTTCGTTTAAACTCCACATATAGAACACATGATAGTAAAAGTATATATTTATTTAAATGACTGCAGTGCAAAAAGAGACACTGGTGTGATAGTTAATAAGGGACTGGCAGAGACTCCCCAGTAGGAGAAACTGGAAGGAAATTGTCTCCCTGTTTGAACTTTTTCTGGCTCACACTACTCAATCTGCTGTAACAATTTAGGGATGGTGCATGGAAAAACATATTTAATGTCCCCCACCCCGTATGTACAAGCACTTGTATGTCTTACATTTTTATACATACCTTATAACAATCTGGCACCTCCCACATCTGTTGTTCATGACAAGCAAGCAGCACTTTTAAAGTACAAATAGAAACAGTATTTCTACTGACAGATCGCTAAGGGGGGGTGTAATATAAAAAGAGCAGCTGTAAATAAGAGGGTGGTCAGTCCTCAATCGATAGCTGTGAGTTGGACACAGCGAAACGCGTCAGTGAATTGGCTGACACATCTTGCATTACTCTTCTGATCCAGCACCATGCTTACCACCATCCATTGCTGTGCAAATCAATGACGAGTGCTACACCAACCTATTACTGGACCTGTGCCCTGGGGACATCATTGTGCGAATTGCTACATCGCTAATTGGACCCTGTTATATTTGGACAAAGGACCTGTCCCATCAAGTCCTCTACACGTTTGTGTTTTGGGGAGCCGTATTTGTTCATACTTCCACTTTCATCAGACGGACCCCTTACCTGTGTGGCTTTTGGACTGGGTAACTATTTGGCTGGACATTGACTCATCAATACTAGCATTCAGCACATGGATATTTAATCAGTTGTGACCAGAATTTGTTGACAGAGATATATGCAATATTTGTGTACTTATCTATTTATTTATTATTATTATTATTTATTGTGCGATTTGGGTTATAAACCCGGCAATATTATTAAATTTTTAGTCTATTTTTAAACTATTGAGCGCTGTTTATCCTTGTTTGTTTCTATAGCACTTTTAAAGTAGTAAGCTCAGCTGACTTAAAAGTTACACCATGTGTGAAGCACTGATACAATCTTTTGCGCTCAGGGCCGGCCTGACCTATACGCCGGGTATGCAGCTGCGTAGAGCTTCAGACTGAGGGCGCCACGGCAGGTCCCGATGGGCATGCTTGCCAGACACTGACAGACTCCTCTGAGACGAGATGATAGGAGGTGAGGTGCGCCTACTGCCATTGCTTTTAGCATGAGGGCAGCCGGTGTGGGTGCGGTGGGGGATAGGATGCTTGTGGCGTTATCTGGGGGGCGTCTAATGCGTGGTACTGTTGGCCAGTGGCTGGAGGGGATGTTGCAAACTTGCAGCTGATCTATAACCTCTACAGCGTCTCCAACCAATCACCGACAGGTCGACAGCATCTCATTATCCAATGGCCGCCTGAGACCTCTGCCTCCTGGTCATGTGACCGTTGTGACACATACCCACTGCACGCATACTGCACACATACCCACTGCACACATGCATACTGCACACATACCCACTGCACACATACATACTGCACACATATACATATTACACAGAGTAATTATTTATACGTTTGTGTAGATATATAGTTGCATAGTTATATACTTATGTGAGCATATAGGTATGTGTACGGCTTTTCCCACAAGACCACGCCACCTTAATATTTTTTCATTTTGCGTGCCTTAGGTGCGCACAACAGGAACCCTAGGGGTGCCCGAAAAAATACTCGCTTACCTAAAAAATTCAGCTCAGCTATGTAGTCTCAGTTGTTGGTTGCGGATTGGTGTTTCAAGCTTCTCTGCAGTGCACACTGTGACAGGACTGCGGTTCCATTAGAAGTTTTCGACAACCCGAAGAGGTGCAAGGAGCTGGGCATGGAACTAGGAAGCACTCAATAGTACAGATTGGTTGTGTGCGCCACTAACACTAGTTTGCAATCTGATCATCTTAATTGTTTGTCAGGCATTGGGGGCAGCAGATAATGGTGGTTGTTGGCTGGATGCTCTGTGCACAATGTTCTATAGCCATCAGTCACCAATACATGAAACTAGACATTTGGTAATGGGTAGTCCCACTTCAAACCTCTTATGAGAACTTATGGAAGTTTGCTGACTAACTAACGGTCACGAAACAGAGTGGCAAATATTTCTAGCATTACCGTATTATCAGGTCATCCTTTCTGACTGGTTGAGGTGAGGCAAGGGCCTGGGGCCCCCCAAATCTTTAGCTTTATGATAAGAGTGAAATTAAATTTAGATGGTTTTTTTAACACTCCTGCAGGAGTTTTGAGCTCATACCTCCCAACAATGTTCACAGCGGTTTCGGGATCCCCTTGCACAAAGGTGTGCACATCTGAAAAAGGGGTGTGGCCTCATGGGAGAGGAGGCGTGGTCTGCAACATGCCCTATTTTCATCTCTTCATCCGCTGCTTTGCTATGCTATGCAGAGCAGTGGTGACAGTGCTCCCTCCAACCACAGGACACTACAGCCCACAGATGGGACAGTACCTGAATAGTGGGCCTATCCCACCAAAAGTGCAACAGTTGGGAGGTATGTGCAGGGTCGAATTAAGGCTTGTGGGGGCCCTGGGGCAACTAAGTTGTGGGGGCCCCACCAATAAAATTGCAATGACCCCATGTCTTGTCTCCGGACTCTACACTGACCGGCAAGGTTGCAGCATTCTACACCATGTCTGCGACACTGCTTGGAACTGACTCCCACTAGCATAACGGATATGATCTACTACACTGCCAGGGGCAAACACAGGAATTTGAGTGGGGGGTTTTATAGAGAGAGAAAGAGAGAGAGAGAGAGAGAGAGAGAGAGAGAAAGATGGGCAGGGAGGAAGAGAGAGGGAGAGAGGAAGGGCCAGGAAGGGAGGGAGAAAGGGAGAGGGAGTGAGGCAGAGAAAGGGAGAGAAACAAAGAGGGAGAAAGATGAAGAGAGAGGGAGGAAAGGACAGGGAGGGAGACAGAGGGAGGGAGAGGGTGGGGAGAAAGTGATGAAGTGAGGGGAGAGCGAGAAAAGGGGGAGGGACAGGGAGGGAGATAGGGAGTGGGAGGGAAAGAGAGGGATGGGGAGGGAGAGAAACAAAGAGCGAGATAGAGGAAGAGAGAGAGAGGGAAGGAGATAGAGGGAGGGGGAGGGAGAGAGACAAAGAGTGAGATAGAGGAAGAGAGAGAGGGAGAGAAAAAGGGAGTGAGAGGGGGGAGGGAAGGAGAGAGAGGGGAGGGAGAGAGAGAAAGAGAGAGGCAGAAAGAGAGAGAGGGAGGGATTGACAGGGAAGGGAGGGAGGGACATGGAGAAAGATAGAGAGGGAGGGGGAGAGAAAGGGATTAAGGGTAGGACAGGGAGACAGAAAGGGAGGGAGTGAGGGGGAAGTGATGGAGAGAGGGGGAGGGAGGGAGAGAGAGAAAGACAGAGAGAGAGGGGGAAGGTAGGAAGGGACAGAGAGCATGCACATACTACCTGTTGCAGCATAAGCATCAGGTTTCTGATTGGGGCACGCACTTCCTGGCATTAGGCCCCGTCCCTTACCCATACACCTGCAAATCGCAGCATTATGTTAGCAAGGGGCTTCTATCATCTGCCACCATGCCACGGTCCATCAGTGAAGTGTGGCTGTGCTGTGATACTGCCAGGGAGCCCACCAGAGTAGGTCCAGAATGTTCCTGGCAATGTTTGGGCAGTATGGGGGCCCCTGGGCATCAGCCCCGCCTATACTCCGGCCTTGGGTATGTGAGCTGCTTGTCTGGCACATTGTGGGGGAGGGATCTGCACTGCTAAATTAAATAAACCAGTGATACAATAAATAAGAAAAACATTTACAGCCCGCTGCAGCATTTCCATGTGTCTCCTGCCTCCTTCCCAGCCACCCTAGCTGTGATGCTCAGGCAGGTGCACTGTTAACAAATCATTTTGCTCACCTAGGAATAGAAGTATCTTGCAACTAGCCCTGAAAGCTTTAGTTAGTGGTGAGCTCTTCCTAAGGGCAACAGCATCATTACTATGGAATAACAACAGATTATTGTGTTTAATCCTGGTTTCCCAAGGCACTAGTGAGTTTCAACGAAAAGAAACAATTATGTTCGAAAACCAATCATTAACTTCAGAGTCAGAGTCTAATTTTACTACTACCCAGTGTGGGGTTCCCACCATGTATACTTCATTTTCAGTCTGCAGTCTAAATGCAATGCACAGTCCCCCCCCAGACCTTCCCACCCTAGACTAAAGCTGCATACACACACAACGATTTAGTTAATGAACGATTTTAGTAAACGATTTTCTACCTTGAAAAAAATGAACTAAAATCGTTTACTAAAGTTGTTCATTTACTATGTTCATTTAAATGTAATGAACGATTTTTATGAACTACAAACAATTTTTGCATATTAACTTAATGAAAATCGTTGAGTTGACAAGTCTGACTGAACTACAAACTACAAACTACAAACTACAAATGTGAACGCGCATGAACAATAATCGTTCATCATTTGACTCAGAAAGTGAACGATATCGTTTAACGATAATCGTTCAAAAAATCGTTGTGTGTGTATGCACCTGCAATGTACAGGTCCCCCCACCCCAGCCTTACTAAGTGCAATTTACAGATCCCCCATCCCACCCTTACTAAATGCAATGTACAGATCCCCCCACCCCAGCTTTACTAAGTGCAATTTACAGATCCCCCATTATTTTTCTGCAGCAGCTAAACTTGACAGTCACCGACTTACCTTATAGCTTAAGGTGCATACACACACAACGATTTAGTTAATGAACGATTTTAGTAAAAGATTTTCTACCTTGAAAAAATTGAAAACTAAAATCATTTACTAAAAGCTGCATACACACACAACGATTTTTTGAATGATTATCGTTAAACAATATCGTTTGAAAAAAATCGTTCACTTTCTGAGTCAAAGGATGAACGATTATCGTTCATGCGCGTTCATGTTTGTAGTTTGTAGTTCACTCATGGTGGGTACACACTACACGATATGCTCCCTGAGCGATATCGTGTAGTGTTGTCCCCGGCAGGCTGTGCTCAGTGTCGTTCATGACATTGAGCACAGCTGCTGAACGATATCATTAACGATATCGTTCAGCGCCGGGCTCTCTCCCCCATTCCCTGACATGCAGCAACCTGACGAGATCGTCAGGTTGGCCTGCATGTCAACCCAATGAACGATAATGACGAACGACCCGCGGGAATGCGCGTCGTCGTTATCGTTCATCTTTTGGGGGTTAAAAATGGACGATAAAGTGGACGACTGAACAATAACGATATTGTTCAGTCGTCCACTTTATCGCCCAGTGTGTACGCACCTTCAGACTTGTCAACTGAACGATTTTCCTTAAGGGAATATGCAAAAATCGTTTGTAGTTCAATAAAATCGTTCATTACATTTTAAAAAATCTGAAAGATAATCGTTCATAAAATCGTTGGTAACAAAATCGTTGTGTGTGTATGTAGCTAAAGTTGTTCATTTACTATGTTCATTTAAATGTAATGAACGATTTTTATGAACTACAAACGATTTTTGCATATTAACTTAATGAATATCGTTGAGTTGACAAGTCTGACTGAACTACAAACTACAAACTACAAACGTGAACGCGCATGAACAATAATCGTTTATCGTTTGACTCAGAAAGTGAACGATTTTTTCAATCGATTATCGTTAAACTATATCGTTTAACGATAATCGTTCAAAAAATCGTTGTGTGTGTATGCACCTTTAGACAGTGTTGCCTCCGCACCTTCAGGGTCCAGGACAGGCTGCTGTCACACTGGGTCTCTCTTCCAGTCTCCAAAAGTAAACTGAGGCTACACCCGTGTAACTGTCAGGTGATTCGGCACCGCATCCTCCTGCTCCTGTGCAATGCAAACATGCTGCTCCTCCTCGGCTCTTCTTCTCTCCACAGGCAGCCAGGCACACAGAGAGTGTGCGGGATGACATCATCACATCACACGCGTACCCAAACAAAGAAGGCTTGTTGATTAAAACAGCAGAGGCAGAGCTCGGGAGGTTCGAACTAGGGGTGAGCGGGTTCGGATTTCTGAAATCCGAACCCCCCCGAGCCCCCCCGATCCGAGGCCGATCCGAGTCAGGCTCGACTTTTCCCGCCTGATTCGGATCTGAAATCGAGGCAAAACGTCATCATCCCGCCTTCCGAGTCTCGCGGGTTTTGGATCCTATATAAGGTACCCGCGTCGGCGCCATTTTCTCACTCGGCTGTGGACAGTGAAGAGGGAGGGTGGGAGTTAGGGCTGGCTGGGCTGTGTAGTGTAGTGTAGTGTAGTGCAGAGTAGTGTTGTGCTGTGCTGTGCTGCGCTGTGCTGCTGTTGTCCACTACTTCAAAGTCCATAGGGGCTGGCTGTGTTGTGCTGTGCTGCTGTTGTTAATAGGGGCTGTGTCCACTACTTCAAAGTCCATAGGGGCTGGCTGGACTGTGTTGTGCAGTCAGTTCTCCATAGGGGCTGTGTCCACTCCAAAGTCCTGTGCAGTGTCCCAGTCCTAAAGGGGTGCTGTAGTGTTGTCCAGGGGGTGCTCTGTCCATCAGGGGTGCTCCCCCCAAGTGCTAAAAAAATAATATTTTTTGTGTGTTTGTGAATTGTGTGCGCAGTAGCCGTACGTGCATCAACAAAGTAGTGCCAAGCGTGCGCCTGTGTCATAAGTAAAGGGCCGGCTGGCTTGACCGTTAAAGGGTGCTGTAACCCCCAAAGTACACTCCAGTCCAAACCCAAAAAAAAATTATTTTCTGTGTTTGTGAATTGTGTGCGCAGTAGCCGCACGTGCATCAACAAAGTAGTGCCAAGCGTGCGCCTGTGTCATAAGTAAAGGGCCGGCTGGCTTGACCGTTAAAGGGTGCTGTAACCCCCAAAGTACACTCCAGTCCAAACCAAAAAAATATATATTTTCTGTGTTTGTGAATTGTGTGCGCAGTAGCCGCACGTGCATCAACAAAGTAGTGCCAAGCGTGCGCCTGTGTCATAAGTAAAGGGCCGGCTGGCTTGACCGTTAAAGGGTGCTGTAACCCCCAAAGTACACTCCAGTCCAAACCAAAAGAAAAATTATTTTCTGTGTTTGTGAATTGTGTGCGCAGTAGCCGCACGTGCATCAACAAAGTAGTGCCAAGCGTGCGCCTGTGTCATAAGTAAAGGGCCGGCTGGCTTGACCGTTAAAGGGTGCTGTAACCCCCGAAAGTACACTCCAGTCCAAACCAAAAAAAAAAATATTTTCTGTGTTTGTGAATTGTGTGCGCAGTAGCCGCACGTGCATCAACAAAGTAGTGCCAAGCGTGCGCCTGTGTCATAAGTAAAGGGCTGGCTGGCTTGACTGTTAAAGGGTGCTGTAACCCCCAAAGTACACTCCAGTCCAAACCAAAAAAAAATTATTTTCTGTGTTTGTGAATTGTGTGCACTGTGGCTGCACGTGCATCAACAAAGGAGCAGCGCCAAGCGTGCGCCTGTGTCCCATAAGTAAAGAGCCGGCTGGCTCATTTCTTAAAGGGTGCTGTAACCCACAAAGTGCACTACTCTCCAGCAAAAATAAAAAAATATTTTCTGTGTTTGTGTGTGCTTTAGCCGCACGTATATATCAATATAACATAAATGGAGGACCAAACTTTCTCCGATAAAAATAAAATAGGGAAAGATCAAGAACCACTTCCTCCTAGTGCTGTTGCTGCTGCTGGGAGTTGTTCATCATCCCAGAGAGGAAGTAGGAACATCACTACTTTTACTAAACAATTGACCCTCCAACAGTCCCTAGCGATGAGGATGAAGTACGACAGCAGTCATCCTGAAGCAAAACGTATAACTGAGGCCTTGACTGCTATGTTGGTGTTAGACGTGCGTCCGGTATCCGCCATTAGTGCAGTGGGATTTAGACAATTGATGGAGGTAGTGTGTCCCCGGTTCCAAATCCCGTCTAGATTCCACCTGCATCCTCAAAGCAGCAGCGACAAGCGTGCGTCTGTCTGTTAAAGGGTGGTGACACCCTCAAAGTGTGCTACACAAACAATAAAAATATTGTTCTTTTTTTTTCTGTCTTTGTGAAATGTGTGGGCTGTAGCCGCACCTGCATCCTTAAAGCAGCAGCGACAAGCGTGCGTCTGTCTGTTAAAGGGTGGTGACACCCTCAAAGTGTGCTACACAAACAATAAAAATATTGTTCTTTTTTTTTCTGTCTTTGTGAAATGTGTGGGCTGTAGCCGCACTTGCATCCTTAAAGCAGCAGCGACAAGCATGCGTCTGTCTGTTAAAGGGTGGTGACACCCTCAAAGTGTGCTACACAAACAATAAAAATATTGTTCTTTTTTTTCTGTCTTTGTGAAATGTGTGGGCTGTAGCCGCACCAGCATCCTTAAAGCAGCAGCGACAAGCGTGCGTCTGTCTGTTAAAGGGTGGTGACACCCTCAAAGTGTGCTACACAAACAATAAAAATATTGTTCTTTTTTTTTCTGTCTTTGTGAATTGTGTGGGCTGTAGCCGCACTTGCATCCTCAAAGCAGCAGCGACAAGCATGCGTCTGTCTGTTAAAGGGTGGTGACACCCTCAAAGTGTGCTACACAAACAATAAAAATATTCTTCTTCTTTTTTCTGTCTTTGTGAATTGTGTGGGCTGTAGCCGCACTTGCATCCTCAAAGCAGCAGCGACAAGCGTGCGTCTGTCTGTTAAAGGATTACATCGGTGACAGTATCCAAGTAGGCATGTCAGACAGTCCGTACCTGTACTGGCAGGAAAAAGAAGCAATTTGGAGGTCCCTGTACAAACTGGCTCTATTTTACCTGAGTTGCCCCCCTCCAGTGTGTACTCCGAAAGAGTGTTTAGTGCAGCCGGGAACCTTGTCAGCGAAAGGCGTAGGAGGTTGCTTCCACAAAATGTGGAGAAGATGATGTTCATAAAATGAGTTATCAACTCTTCCAGGGAGACCAGCCTCCAGAACGTACAGAGGGACCTGTGGTTGTGGATTCCAGCGGGGACGAATTAATACTCTGTGAGGATGAGGATGTACACAACACTGAAGAGGGTGAGGAATCGGTGGATGAGGAGGATGAGGACGACATCTTGCCTCCGTAGAGCCAGTTTGTGCAGGGACAGATTAATTGCCAGCTTGTTTTGTGGGGGCTCAAACGAACCAATCATTTCAGCCACAGTCGTGTGACAGACCCTGGCGCTGAAATGTTTGGTTTGTTAAAGTGTGCATGTCCTGTTTATACAACATAAGGGTGGGTGGGAGGGCCCAAGGACAATTCCATCTTGCACCTCTTTTTTTTCTTTGCATTATGTATAGTTTGGGGCCTAGTTTTTCAAACTGCCATCCTGTCTGCCACTGCAGTGCCACTCCTAGATGGACCACGTGTTTGTGCCGCCCACTCGTATCTCTTAGCATAGTCATCCAGCTACCTCGATGCAACCTTTTGGACATAAAAACACTATTGTGAGGTGTGAGGTGTTCAGAATAGACTGGAAATGAGTGGAAATTAAGGTTATTGAGGTTAATAATAGCATAGGAGCAGAAAAACCCACAAATTCTGTGATTTTAGCTGTTTTTATGCTTTTTTAAAAAAAAATACAGATCCAAAACACAAAACCCAGAACCCAAAACACGGAAGGGTGGTTTTGGCAAAACCAATCCAGATCCAAAACACGAAGAAAGATCCAGATCCAAAACCAAAACACAAAACACGAAAAGTGGCCGGTGCACACCCCTAGTTCTAACATGTAGTGTTAGATACCTCCCTTTCAGTGGCGGTGGCCACAGAAGGTAGTTAAATTAAATTTGTGGCAATCTGGCTAATGGGTCCCATCATGTCATTTAGGTAAATCCAGCCACAGTGATCTTGCTATATAAATATTTGGTATATAAAAGATGTATGCCTGAACTCAGACAGACCTACAGTATAAATATATGTAAAAAAGATCATTACAGAGTCATTGCAGAGAGAACCCAAGTGTCCTACACTCATTATTATTATCAATCATGGTAATGTCTAAATCCCCTTCACAGAGAGGACTCTGACGTCATCAGCCAGTGTCCAGCATCATTCCCTACCATCCAAGTGGGCATAGAGGGGGAATATAACCTTGGGCGAGCATAGCAAGCCACCAAGCCTGAAGCATTGTGAACCCACGAGGGGACCACTTTCTTTTTTAGGTGGGGACAACTTTCGGTACTTGTGTACGTAAAGTACACAAGTACCATTTAAAACATTCATTTGGTTCTCTCTGCAATGAGTCCGTAAAGTACACAAGCACCAAAAGATCTTATCCACAAGAGTGGAAATCTTAATATAGCTAACACATAAGAAACATGAGCTATTGCTTCTTTTGGTCACAATATGTGAGTCTGCAACACAAAGTGATGGGTCCTCGTTTTTTTGCAGGTTCCTACACTCACATCTACGTTTTTAAAATTACTAAAATGCAGTAAAAATCACGTTTTGTCACCTTACTATTAAAATGCCCATTGTTTAAATATTATTAACAGTAATTTATGCACCTGCATAATTATATGTGCTGTACAATTGGAAGCAAACAGAGTAATACAATAAGACTGTGTATTAACAAAGAGTAGAGCTCATAAGCATGCAATACATAAGTGAATAGAAATTTAATGAGGTTAAGTGGTAGATGTTGCATGTTGTCCCAGGAAAAAGTGCTTAGCTGGGCTATATGATCCAGTCACACAGTAATGCTATTTTCTGATTAGAGTATAGAAAAAGAATAAATGTAAGTTTTCGGTGAACTCTATTATACCCCTTTTACACCAGAGCAAAAACCTGGGTTTTTGCTGGGTCTACCCAGGTCGCAGCTCAGTGTAAATGGGTCCCTGAAAAAAAACCTGGGTCAAGTGACCCTGCAATCCAACCCAGGTAGCTACCAGGGTTGGACCCAGGATGGACCCGGGTAATGGTGCAGTGTAAACGGTGCAACCCGGGTTATCTGACCTGGATCATGCCTAAAATGAGCTGATTGGTGGCTGTGGAGCAGTCACCTACCACTTTTAATGACCTCACAGGTTTAGCAGGGCAGACCTGAGTTCAGTGTGAACAGGGCTGACCTGGGAGTAACCCAGATGAAAGGTGCAGTATAAATGGGTCTGACCTGGGTCTGACCAGGGTTCGAACCATGTCCAAAAACCCAGGTCGGACCTGGGTTTTTGGTGGAAAAGAGTTATAAGAGTGATGGTAATCTGATAGAATGTTCTAGAGCAGTGGTTCTCAAACCCAATCCTCAGGACACCACACAGTTCATGTTTTTCAGGTCACCCAGCAGGTGCATAGGTGTAGTCATTAGTCACTGACACATTTTAAAAGTTACATTGGTGGAGCTAATTAGTTTAGTAATTCTGTGAGGAGACCTGGAAAACATGCACTGTTTGGGTCCTGAGGACCGAGTTTGAGAACCTGTGCTCTAGAGAGGTTGACTTGGGAATCTGAGAAATCTGGAGGGAGTGCCAAAATGTTTTATAGGCTAGGACAGAGGATTCTCAATTCTCCCTAATACCCCTTTTACACCAGAGCAAAAACATGGGTTTTTGCTGGGTCTACCCAGGTCGCAGCTCAGTGTAAAAGGGTCCCTGAAAAATAACCTGGGTCAAGTGACCCAGCAATTCAACCCAGGTAGCTACCAGGGTTGGACCCAGGATGAACCCAGGTAATGATGCAGTGTAAATGGTGCAACCCGGGTTATCTGACCTGGATCATGCCTAAAATGAGCGGATTGGTGGTTGTCGAGCATTCACCTCCCACTTTTTATGACCTCACAGGTTTAGCAGGGCAGACCTGAGTTCAGTGTGAACAGGGCTGACCTGGGAGTAACCCAGATCAAAGGTGCAGTGTAAATGGGTTTGACCTGGGTCTGACCAGGGTTGGAACCATGTCCAAAAACCCAGGTCGGACAGGTATTACAGTGCAGGTTTTGGAGATATCCATGGGTGAGCACAGGTGACTTAATTAGTACCTCAGTCAATTTGATTAACCACATGTACTCAACCACGGATATCTCTAAAACCTTAACTGTTGGGGAGCCTTTGCGGACCATGTTTGGGAACCTCTGGGCACAGCAGATGGGATTATGCAATGAACAACGTCATGCTGCTAAATGCAGCATGGAATGACACATGGCGTTGTCGTACACAGCATTGCACAGTGCATACAGATGAATCGTTCCAATGCATCGTCCCATCTGTACACAACTGCATATTGTGTACTCCAGGGGGGTATAGTTACTAAAGAGAGACCTTTTAGAAGTGGAGCTGCTGCCCACAGCAACCAATCAGATTCTACTTAACATTTAACTAACACCTTCTAGAAGATAATAGCTAGAATCTGATTGGTTGCTATGGGCAACATCTCCACTTCTAAAAACTCTCTCTTTAGTAAATTTACCCCTAGGACTTCAGTCCTGCTCTCAGTGGACTCATTTCCTAGTGATCTGTTTTATGCTGCTCTTTTCCTTTGATGGAACATTTTAGCTTTTGGATGCTAACTCAAAAACCACATTATACAGAACTGTAACTAATAAACAATGTTAATTATTCCAGCAAAGGTGCTTTTCTCCTCTTATTGTAAGCTCTATATAGATATTGTTAAGTGGTGGCTGTTTATGGAGAATTATATAACATATGAGCAATCGCAGGATCAGATCTTCATTATATTGTTTATTTAGTGCCTTTTCAGTAGTGCATTACCTAGTTTTTCCCAGAGTTTTCTTGGATCAAATTGATTTTCTCATGCTCTGCTCAGCTCACAGAGAACTGAAACATGTCCGACCTCATTTGGCCGAGCTCGGTACCAGAGGATTATTCCTTTCTGGCTTTTATTCTTATGTTCCCGGAATCTGACATATATTTTAACTTCCCTTCTCATGATTATTTTATCTCGGCTAATCAGAAACATCTTTCATTCTCTTGCCACACAAGCAAGGACACTGTAATGCTTTCTGCTCATCTGTTTCTTTGTATACACATAACGAGGTCACAGACGTCACATCACAAGTCTGGCTGATGTTGACACTACAGCTAATGACCACATTATTCAAGAGTAAAAATAATGATGGGAAATGTGTTCAATTGTTCATATTAAAAATAAAATGGGATAATTATGTATATTTATTGTGGTAATTTGATGAAGACGGCTGTTAGTAGGAGGACCACATCCTGGCAACGTTCTATTAACAACTTCTGTACTATTCAGCACTGGCAGCATTTGATATAAACACTTTTAGGCATTAGCAATAGTGCAGATTATAAACCACTAATAACTATTCTTCTTTGCCAATATTAATCACTCTTTAGGTGGAACTAAGGGGGAGATGTAGCAAACCTTTCTATAGGACAGGTTGTGAAGGTGTACGTAGCAACGAATCCATTTCTAGCTATCATTTATCTAGTACATTCTATAAAATAGAAATAGGTAGAAGATCATTTGTTGCTATGGGCAAATTCTCCATCTAACTTTTTTTTAGAAGGTTTGATACATCTCCCCATAAATCCCCAAAATAGTTTAATATATTATAGAGGATGTTGTAATGTACTATCTTGTCCTTCCCTGAATGTCAAAGCAGTTGTGTTCATCTATTCAGCAGTTACTAATACCCCTTTTCCATTGCTGCAATAATCCAGGTTATTGCTGTGGATGTAGTCATGTGACAAACTCGACAGCGGAATGCCGGCTAGGGATTTATGATAGGCGTCGAAATACTGACGCCTATCATAATCCTGATGCCGGAATGCCGAGGACGCCACCCAAAATGAAGGTAAGTCCGGGGCGGCCTTAGCGTTAGCCGCGGGGGGAAGAGTTAGGATTAGGGAATCTTGTGGTGTTAGAGTTATGTTGTTTTGGGGGGAGATTAGGTTTAGGCACCCCTAGTGGGGAGGGTTAGCGTTAGGCACCCCCAGGGAGAGGTTAGTATTATGCACCCCCCCTGGGAGGGTTAGTTTTAGGGAGCGGTAAGGGGGGGTTAGGGTTAGGCACCACTAAGGGAGAGTTAGGGCTAGGGGGGACAGGGGAGGTAATGGTACTTACCTGCCCCTGTCGGGATCTTGATACTGTCAGGCATCCGCTGTCGGGATTTGAACTGGTGGTTAAACAGCCGGCGGCATTTCAATCCCATTCCTATTGCTGGGTCTTCCCGGGTAGCGGCTCATTGGAAAGGGTCCCTGAAAAATAACCTGTGTCAAGTGACCTGGGAATCCAACCCAGGTAGCTACCAGAGCTGGACCCGGGATGGACCCGGGTATTGGTGCAGTGTATATGGCATGACCTGGTTCATGCCTAAAATGAGCTGATTGGTGGCTGTGAAGCAGTCACCTCCCACTTTCTATGACCTCACAAGTTTAGCAGGGCAGACGCGGGTTCAGTGTGAACAGGGCTGCCCCAGGAATAACCTGGATTGAAGGTGCAGTGTAAACAGGGTCTGACCTGGGTTGGAACCATGTCTGAAAACCCAGGTCAGACTAGAATTTTTGGTGGAAAATTTGTATAACTCCATACTCCCATATTTCTGTTAATATTTCTGTCTGTCTGTCTGTCTGTCTGTCTGCCTGTCTGCCTGTCTGCCTGTTTATCCATCCATCCAGCATTGGGGTTTCACGCGGCGTAACTTCATCCCAGGTGCCCGGAGGCAAGATAAATGTTGGTGCCCCCACCCCCCAAATTAAAATGTACAACCCCCCAGCACCTATGCCAGCCCCAGCTGCCGCCGCCCCCCTATGCAGTTCATTTTATACAATGCCCCCAGTAGTGGTCCCCCTATGCAGTGCCCTCAGCAGAGGTCCCCCTATGTAGTGCCCGCCTATGTAGTGCCCCCCAGTAATGGTCCCCCTATACAGTGCCTCCAGTAGTTGTCCCCCTATGCAGTGCCGCCAGTAGTAATGCCCCCTGTAGTAAGCCCAATGTAATAAACCCCCTGTAGTGCCCTCAGTAGTAAGCCCCCTGTAGTGCCCCCAGTAGTAAGCCCCCTGTAATAAGCCCCCTGTACTGCCCCCCCACGTGCACACACATACAAAAAACCCCAAAAACAATACTTACCTTAAACTCCGCTCCAGTGCCTGCTGCCGGCGCCCGCTCCTCGGAACTATGGGAGTGACGTCATGACGTCACTCCTATAGTGCACTGCGGGACCGGGAAGCTGGAGCTCAGGAGTGAGCTCCGTCCTCCGGCTGCCACTGGCACTGGGGGGGAGAGAAGGAGCCGGGCGCCCTCTGGTAACACACTCAGGCACTCAGGGCGACCGCACCCCCTGCACCCTCCGTAGTTACGCCACTGGAGGTGGAGCGCCGATCAGCGGCGCTCCTTCTCCATGCAGCTCCTTCTCAGCAGTGCCCAGAACGGCTGGGTGACAAAGGAGCCAGGTGCCCCATTAAGGGCTGGCGCCCTGTGGCAAATGACTCCATTGTCTCTGGGAGTTCCGCCACTGAGCATATATGCTTTATACCTCATTTAGATGAATGGGCATTGGAAATAGATGGCAAAAGTTCTGTGCTGCTTGCATTCTGGGTATATCTGCAAAGTTATACAAATGTGTCCAGTACATACCAACATCTGGTATACTGTAGCACATGTGAATCATGTACGAAATGCATGCAGAAATGCATAGTGTTTTTATGTGATTTCACATGTGATTTGTGCTTTAATTTTCGGATGCACAAGCAATGCCAGTGGGTAACATATCAGTTAAAAGGACAAACAATTTTGCAGAGAGCTGTAACGTTAAGGTAAAGAAAAAACCAAACAGCGAACCTGGCAACTTCTATTGATGTGAATATGGGCATGAGAGACCGTGCTATGTAGATTTTATATATATATATACATATATATATATATATATATATATATATATTAAATATAAAATATTATGCGCTGACTCATTGTGTGACTACCTATAGAGTCTATATGTTTTTTGTGCACTGTTGCTTGCAATGTACACCACATTTGTATTAAGACTATTTGCTTATCCATAAAAACAGGTTATCACCACCTCTCCTTATGGTCTAAAATGTGTTTAATCTACCTAATCACTGCAGCTTTATTCAAGGAACAAGTTATCTCACTTCAGCTCAATTGAATGATAATTGAGAATATCGATATATATTTGCCACTATCTCCCCTCCAATAGAATTCTGCCTTTTACTAGAAAATAGACAGCAGCAGCACCTTCACCTAAAGATCCCGGAATCTGACATATATCTTACATGCTCTGTGATTAGTAAATTATTCACATTATATTATATGTTACCAAAAATTCGCATTTAAAATGCAAGGTACATGTTCACAGTTGGTAGTAAAATATACATCATATAAAGCGCCAACAGCATTAGAAGATACCATAGAGACATATGAAGCTGCAGAACACAGGTGATTTGCCAGTCATTGCCTTTCTGTTGCTGGAGTTGTTTTATTGTTTATTATGCATGAGCGAATTTATGAGCAAGAAGATGTCAGTGAGATTTAAAGGACATTGCTTATCTTTCAGATCATGCTGTTTTTTTGACACACCATAATTACAGAACAGCTGCATTATGTTCCATTATAAATACTTTTTCATAACAAAATAATAATCTATTAATTAAGATCGTTTTATCGCTTTCTTAGAAATAAATTACACATTAAAGCCTCCAAGTTGACTAAGTGATATTCTGATTTTAACTGCATGAGACTGGGGGAAACAACAGTCTCTCATCACACGACAACACATTTCTTATATTCATTGCTAAACAAATAACAACAGGAGCAAATCTTTGTCTTTAGTGTGATATTTGCTTTGAAAGAGCAAAAGAACAGTGATGTGTTCTTGCTCTTCACAGGTGTTTTCACTATGCGTTTTGAGCATTTTAATAAAGGAAATTAACTTGGAGTGGTGAACTGGACTGCCTTGTCTTGCTATGACAAATGTCAATGAAAAAACTGCTTCGATTTTGATTTTATAATTTGCTATATGCATGCTGTCATATATCTAATAAATACAGTATATTCCTCTATTAACACTAATGCATGCTACCTCAAATAGTTTTTCATTTTTTAATTCAATTGTAATGTCATATGTAAATGTCCACCACATGGGAGGCAACAAGCCTCTATATTTGGAGCAACACTCAAACGTATCCTCCCGTATTTCATGATTCCAGAGTGATACATGGTAAAGAGCCTCTGGGCCTGATTCAGACTCGGTCGCTCTGACAGAGCGCTCGTTCTGAATCAGGGCCGGGTTTTTTTTTTTTAGACCGGTCTCCTGGCCGCTCGCTTAGCTGTGGGTGACCACCCACAGCTACAGCGAGCGGCCATGATGATGGTCACGATGGTCAAGACCATCGCGACCAGCGGGCTTGCGACGATACCCTTGTGGTAGGGTCTCGTGGCCGCAAGCCCCAGAGAGATTTCGGCTCTAACAAAGCCAGAATCTCGCGAGTGATGTCAGTGGGGCCACCCCCAAATGACAGGCGTTCTCATGTGAACGCCTCCGTTTGGGCAGCCACCCCCCCGCTCGCCCACCAAAGGAGGCGAGCTGTCACTCAACATCGACAGCTCGCCCGTCGCTAGCCGGGTCTTGCGTATGCGCACGATGGAGCGGGCTTCGTCGTGCGCATGCACTGAGGGCCACCATCGACCCGGTTGCGAGCGGTCTGAATCAGGCCCTCTGTACAGAAGGGACAGATTCTGAGTCACACAGATGTATCTTAATGGGTGCAAGTGGTGAGTTTTTGCATACTGTGCAGAACATGAACAGGGCGGTGGCAAAGTAATTGCACGTTACCATCTGGACTTGTCCTGGGAGAGTCTGACGCTCTGTGCTATTCTGAGTTGTGTGCATGGGGAAGGGAATCCTGTTTCTGGCAATTTTTTTGTGTCTACCATGGGGCTGATGCAAGTGTCAATACTAATGATGGTGGGTGTGGCACTGGGCATAAAATTAGTGGGCGACACTGGTATCCTCAGGCACATGCACAATCTCCAGGATTAGTTCAACAGATACCCGCATTTGCATAAAGTAGTAAATCAGGTCTCCATGGCTACCAGCGACTACAGCCTCTTTGCATGTGCCTCAGAATCAGCCCCGAGATGTTTGTGCCTCATAATCAGCCCGAGATGTTTTCATGTGTCAGGCAGGGGTTAAAGTGGGACGGAACTGCGTTCCATCACTTATTTTTGGAGACGGAACAGTTCCGCTTCCTCCGACCCACCTAACCCCGGCGCTGCAGGGAGGTTGCATTTGCCGGGCGCCCGCTGAGATTTTGTTACCAGCGGGCACCCCGCTCCCTCCCCGCAGCGCCAGCAGCTGCCAGAGACTGGAGCTCACTCATGAGCTCCGGCTTCTGGCTACCACTGAGTGCAGTGCACTATGGGAGAGACATCATGATGTCTCTCCCATAGTTCAGAGGAGCAGCCCGGCGGACTAGGCGACGGCAGTGGATGCAGGAGCGGGACTTAAGGTATTAGGTTTTATTTTTTTTGTATCGGCTTCACAATACAGGGCTGGGGGGCATTACAAGGTGCTTTTCTCAGGGGGAACAACTACAGGGGGCATTATTCAGGGGGCACTACTACAGAGAGCATTACTTAGGGGGCACTACTACTAGGGGCATTACTTAGAGGGCACAACTACAGTGGGCACTACTGGGGGCACAATTACAGGGGTCACTACTACTGGGGGCACTACTACTGGTGGCATTACTTAGGGGGCACTACTACTGGGGGAATTACTATTGGGGGCATTACTACAAGGGGCACCACTCCTGGAGGCACTGCATAAGGGGCACCACTCCTGGGGGCACTGAACAAGTGGCACTACCACTACTGTGGACTCTGCATAAGGAGCACCACTACTAGGGCACTGCATAAGGGGCACCACTACTGAGGGCACTGCATAAGGGGCGCCACTATTGGAGGCACTGAATAAGGGGCACTATAACTATAGGCACTGCATAAAGTTCACTACCACTACTGGGGGCACTGCATAAGGGGCACTACCACTACTGGGACCACTGCAAAAGGGGCACTACCACTTCTGGGGGCACTGCATAAGGGGCACCACTACTGTGGGCACTGCATAATGGGCACAACTACTGAGGGCACTTGCTTCAGGGGCACTACTGCTGTGGGCATTGTATAAGGGGCACTACTACTGTGGGCATTGTGTATAAGGGGCACAAATGTGGGCATTGTGTAAAAAGGGCACTGTTGTGTGTCATACTTGAATAAGGGCCACTACTATGTGGTGTAATGTGAATCGGGTGAATCAAGATTGTGCTACTGAGTGGTGTAATTTGAATTAGGAATACAATTGTGTGACCATGCCCACTTCTTGTGTGACCACGTCCCTTTCTTTTGAGAGCCACGCCCCTTTTTACGCCGCGCACCTACGGCGCGCATTGTAATTTTTTAGAAGGAGGAGGGTGAGTTCCCCCACTTCTCTAGGACCACTTTAAGCACTGATGTCAGCTTAAAGGAGATAAGGCAAATAGCATGTTGGACAGATTCTGGGAAGTATAAACTCCTACTTATCTTACGGTCCATTATTCAGCATAAATGCTTAAACACAGATTAATACCCTAATGCTCTATAGTGACCCATGCATACAGATATTGTATATTATTTTAAATCAGACTATGGTATCCTATTATGAAAGCATTCAACTATAAATGGCTGGTCTTTTGTCCAGTTGTAAAAATGTAACTTTTCAATCTGTTTTAGTCAGAGAAATACAGGCAGACATTTTAGTGCCCTGGGCGAGCGAGAACACCAGTGTTCCCCCCTTCCATTTTGGTGGGGGCGGTAGTAGTAGTTGCCCTTGGTAGTAACACATACCACACCACCTTAACTACAGCTCTCTATATATGTGATGACCAAAAATGTTAACTTACATGGAGCATATACAAAGGAATGAATAACAGAGACACAGACACCATAACTGCAGGCTCAGCTGTAAGTATTGCTGCATGTACTGCACTACCTCACCCACCACATTACCCCTCTCCAAATACCCCACCCACTGAAAAAGCTCTTCATCCGTCCATCAGTACAGTATTGAGAACCTCTTACTCACTACTACTCTGCTCCCTGAACGTACCTCACTTTTTTATTAGCATAAAAACACCCATGTGCATGTATCCTTAGACAAAATGTAAGCTGCAATTGTGCCATCACGTGTCACCACTCTCTCCTCCTGTGAAATATTATTACATTTTTGAAATGTGCAATGCTGTAGACAGTGACATAGATAGCAATAGGGATGGTGGCAGTAGTAGCTGCTACTGAGACCTGGGGCCCTCATTGCTATCCCTACCTATTTTGTAGACTTGATGGGGTCAACATGGTGTAAGGGGTATAGGGCTAAAAGGGAATGCAGGTGAAAGCAGGGTATACACATGACGGAGCAGACCGGACTGCAGTTTCTGAAAATAATCAAGGGACAGATTTTGAAGAGCACTAATTCATCAGGCAACATTGATGGACCATCCATGAACACAGTGTGAGGTGAGAGCTATTCGTGATAAAGGGCTGTTCAGGGTGACAAGTGCAATTTTCAGACCAGGACCCGAAGACCTGTAGCTCTGCTATTGAGTGTGGTTACCTATCTTTACATGGATTAATATATGTTATTGTTAGAATACACAGCCAGAGAGGATAAGCTGTTGCGTCTATGTATTAGATTTCAGATCTCCCATTGTTACAACACATGTTTGATGCATTCCCATATTCAGTCAACGTAATTGCTTAATTTAAAATAGATTGCAGAGATCCTTTTGCATAGGGATGTAATTTCACTCTGTTTTCTTCTTTTCACTAAAGCACAGATTATTTCTTTGTCACACTGACAAAATATATGGCAGCTTAGCAATTCCAGGGCTTCAAAGTGATGGAGGAAGCATGAGAAAATTAATACTATCTTATAGTGCATAACTATTAAATGTCCACAGGCGATAATCATTTGAAAGTAGCTCAGTTAAAGAAAAAAAAAATAGCTGACTTAATGATGTTAGTCAGGTAGCATTTCCCACCTTATCAGTACCTGCAGATGTGTAAACACAAGCTGATAAATACTACACCAGAGGGAGAGATAAAGTGAATTCTGAAAATATTACCTTCAGGAGATACCGCGCTTCAAAATGCCATATGCAATAGTAATGATGATAGTACGGAAAGCAGACAATAAGCAAAGGTTCTAATTCAGACATGACCTTCAAAAGTCTTTAGCTCATAAACACAGGCCAAATGCTTCTAAACCTTGGAGAGACCATGACCAAACAATGAGACTTGTCACATCTAAAGGTTTTATTTTTAAGGCTTATTCTTTATTTCCTTACAGCATTTCTTAGTGTTATAAACTATTTGTGCAGAAAGTCAGAAATGGCAAAATGAAGAGTAGGTGAGCCTGATCTTGATGCCAGAGGATGGAGAACCGATTGCAGAGAAAATAATTGCAGGCACCAACAGTCTAGCACAGGTCAATACAATGAGGCCTGACAGAGTCTATTTTTTTTAATATAAACATTTTGTCAAGATGACCACGTCAAATTTTTGAAAGCTCCCGACCATCCCCATTGCCGGCCACACGACACAGACACTGCAATACCTCATCAAGGACAGCCTCGGTAACATGCAGTTTGGTTGTGACATCCCCTGGAATCTCTACATGTACCCAGATTTTTTTAAAAACAATTATACCATCCTGGAAACTAATCTCACTATAGTAACTAATAGTTTGTGTAATTTACAGCACTAATCAGCATTTGAAAAAGGTAAACCACTAATCATGTGTACATTTACAGCAAAAATTACTATTTCTCAGTTGTATAAAGAGGACCCATATGTAAGCGTAGCCCAGCTTTAAAATGGAACTTATTGACAATATACTTTATGTCTTATTGCATTAGATGTAAATGAACTTTGTCATTTAATTTTGTAAAACAAATGACATAATAGAAACAACGTGTCCAACCGCAATAGGCGTAACTAGGTATTTGAAGGCCCCATAGCAAAAGTTTGGAAGGGCCCCTATGTACCACCAAATGGTGAATACAACACATATAACTTTGACAAGGAAGATGGGCCCTCCTTTGCACCCCTTGCACCTATGGTAATTACGCCCATGCGTAATAGTACTATAACTAGGTCATAACAATAAATAAAATAAATGAAGCAAGCCATTAGAAAATCAAATACAATGTTATTGACAAACACTCCTATCAGAATATACTGTCCCTGAAGTATAAGTTCTATGACTTCTAACTGAGAAGCCAATGTGGCCCAACTGCTTGCATTGTTCACACATCTCCATGTAGTAAAGACAGGTTTGTCATACTGCCATCTTGTAAAGATCAATTATAATTAGGGGTGAGCGGGTTCGGATTTCTGAAATCCGAACCCCCCCGAGCCCCCCGATCCGAGTCCGATCCGAGTCAGGCTTGACTTTTCCCGCCTGACTCGGATCTGAAATCGAGGCAAAACGTCATCATCCCGCCTTCCGAGTCTCGCGGGTTTTGGATCCAATATAAGGTACCCGCGTCGGCGCCATTTTCTCACTCGGCTGTGGACAGTGAAGAGGGAGGGTGGGAGTTAGGGCTGTGTAGTGTAGTGTAGTGTAGTGCTGCTGTTGTCCACTACTTCAAAGTCCATAGGGGCTGGCTGTGTTGTGCTGTGCTGCTGTTGTTAATAGGGGCTGTGTCCACTACTTCAAAGTCCATAGGGGCTTGCTGGACTGTGTTGTGCAGTCAGTTCTCCGTAGGGGCTGTGTCCACTCCAAAGTCCTGTGCAGTGTCCCAGTCCTAAAGGGGTGCTGTAGTGTTGTCCAGGGGGTGCTCTGTCCATCAGGGGTGCTCCCCCCAAGTGCTAAAAAAATAATATATTTTCTGTGTTTGTGAATTGTGTGCGCAGTAGCCGCACGTGCATCAACAATGTAGTGCCAAGCGTGCGCCTGTGTCATAAGTAAAGGGCCGGCTGGCTTGACCGTTAAAGGGTGCTGTAACCCCCAAAGTACACTCCAGTCCAAACCCCCCAAAAAATAATTTTCTCTGTTTGTGAATTGTGTGCGCAGTAGGCGCACGTGCATCAACAAAGTAGTGCCAAGCGTGCGCCTGTGTCATAAGTAAAGGGCCGGTTGGCTTGACCGTTAAAGGGTGCTGTAACCCCCGAAAGTACACTCCAGTCCAAACCAAAAAAAAAATTATTTTCTGTGTTTGTGAATTGTGTGCGCAGTAGCCGCACGTGCATCAACAAAGTAGTGCCAAGCGTGCGCCTGTGTCATAAGTAAAGGGCCAGCTGGCTTGACCGTTAAAGGGTGCTGTAACCCCCAAAGTACACTCCAGTCCAAACCCAAAAAAATATTATTTTCTGTGTTTGTGAATTGTGTGCGCAGTAGCTGCACGTGCATCAACAAAGTAGTGCCAAGCGTGCGCCTGTGTCATAAGTAAAGGGCCGGCTGGCTTGACCGTTAAAGGGTGCTGTAACCCCCGAAAGTACACTCCAGTCCAAACCAAAAAAAAAAATATTTTCTGTGTTTGTGAATTGTGTGCGCAGTAGCCGCACGTGCATCAACAAAGTAGTGCCAAGCGTGCGCCTGTGTCATAAGTAAAGGGCCGGCTGGCTTGACCGTTAAAGGGTGCTGTAACCCCCGAAAGTACACTCCAGTCCAAACCAAAAAAAAAATAATTTTCTGTGTTTGTGAATTGTGTGCGCAGTAGCCGCAAGTGCATCAACAAAGTAGTGCCAAGCGTGCGCCTGTGTCATAAGTAAAGGGCCGGCTGGCTTGACCGTTAAGGGTGCTGTAACCCCCGAAAGTACACTCCAGTCCAAACCAAAAAAAAAATTATTTTCTGTGTTTGTGAATTGTGTGCGCAGTAGCCGCACGTGCATCAACAAAGTAGTGCCAAGCGTGCGCCTGTGTCATAAGTAAAGGGCTGGCTGGCTTGACCGTTAAAGGGTGCTGTAACCCCCAAAGTACACTCCAGTCCAAACCCAAAAAAATATTATTTTCTGTGTTTGTGAATTGTGTGCGCAGTAGCCGCACGTGCATCAACAAAGTAGTGCCAAGCGTGCGCCTGAGTCATAAGTAAAGGGCCGGCTGGCTTGACCGTTAAGGGTGCTGTAACCCCCAAAAGTACACTCCAGTCCAAACCCAAAAAAATATTATTTTCTGTGTTTGTGAATTGTGTGCGCAGTAGCTGCACGTGCATCAACAAAGTAGTGCCAAGCGTGCGCCTGTGTCATAAGTAAAGGGCCGGCTGGCTTGACCGTTAAAGGGTGCTGTAACCCCCAAAGTACACTCCAGTCCAAACCAAAAAAAAAATTATTTTCTGTGTTTGTGAATTGTGTGCGCAGTAGCTGCACGTGCATCAACAAAGTAGTGCCAAGCGTGCGCCTGTGTCATAAGTAAAGGGCCAGCTGGCTTGACCGTTAAAGGGTGCTGTAACCCCCAAAGTACACTCCAAACCAAATAAAAAAATATTTTCTGTGTTTGTGAATTGTGTGCACTGTGGCTGCACATGCATCAACAAAGGAGCAGCGCCAAGCGTGCGCCTGTGTCCCATAAGTAAAGAGCCGGCTGGCTCATTTCTTAAAGGGTGGTGTAACCCACAAAGTGCACTACTCTCCAGCAAAAATAAAAAAATATTTTCTGTGTTTGTGTGCACCTTAGCAGCACGTATATATCAATATAACATAAATGGAGGACCAAACTTTCTCCGATAAAAATAAAATAGGGAAAGATCAAGAACCACTTCCTCCTAGTGCTGTTTCTGCTGCTGGGAGTTGTTCATCATCCCAGAGAGGATGTAGGAACATCACTACTTTTACTAAACAATTGACCCTCCAACAGTCCCTAGCGATGAGGATGAAGTCCGACAGCAGTCATCCTGAAGCAAAACGTATAACTGAGGCCTTGACTGCTATGTTGGTGTTAGACGTGCATCCGGTATCCGCCATTAGTGCAGTGGGATTTAGACAATTGATGGAGGTAGTGTGTCCCCGGTTCCAAATCCCGTCTAGATTCCACCTGCATCCTCAAAGCAGCAGCGACAAGCGTGCGTCTGTCTGTTAAAGGGTGGTGTAACCCTCAAAGTGCGCTCCACAAACAATAAAAATATTCTTCTTTTTTTTTCTATCTTTGTGAAATGTGTGGGCTGTAGCCGCACTTGCATCCTCAAAGCAGCAGCGACAAGCGTGCGTCTGTCTGTTAAAGGGTGGTGTAACCCTCAAAGTGTGCTACACAAACAATAAAAAAATTATTTTTTTTCTCTTTGTGAAATGTGTAGGCTGTAGCCGCACCTACATCCTTAAAACAGCAGCGACAAGCGTGCGTCTGTCTGTTAAAGGGTGGTGACACCCTCAAAGTGTGCTACACAAACAATAAAAATATTCTTCTTCTTTTTTCTGTCTTTGTGAAATGTGTGGGCTGTAGCCGCACCTGCATCCTTAAAGCAGCAGCGACAAGCGTGCGTCTGTCTGTTAAAGGGTGGTGTAACCCTCAAAGTGCTCCAAAAAATAAAAAACTATTTTTTTAATATGTTTGTGACTTGTGTGCGATGTAGCCGCACGTGCATCAACACAGTAGCAGCGCCAAGCATGCGCCTGTGTCATAAGTCAAGGGCTGGTTTGGACATCTGGTCCGGACTGAAGGACGTGCCAACAGTTTCTGACAAGTCTACTGTCACTGCATATGATACTGTCCTCAAAGCAGCAGCGACAAGCGTGCGTCTGTCTGTTAAAGGGTGGTGACACCCTCAAAGTGTGCTACACAAACAATAAAAATATTCTTCTTCTTTTTTCTGTCTTTGTGAATTGTGTGGGCTGTAGCCGCACTTGCATCCTCAAAGCATCAGCGACAAGCATGCGTCTGTCTGTTAAAGGGTGGTGTAACCCTCAAAGTGTGCTACACAAACAATAAAAAAATTCTTTTTTTTCTCTTTGTGAAATGTGTGGGCTGTAGCCGCACCTGCATCCTTAAAACAGCAGCGACAAGCGTGCGTCTGTCTGTTAAAGGGTGGGTAACCCTCAAAGTGTGCTACACAAACAATAAAAAAATTCTTTTTTTTCTCTTTGTGAAATGTGTGGGCTGTAGCCGCACTTGCATCCTTAAAACAGCAGCGACAAGCGTGCGTCTGTCTGTTAAAGGGTGGGTAACCCTCAAAGTGTGCTACACAAACAATAAAAAAATTCTTTTTTTTCTCTTTGTGAAATGTGTGGGCTGTAGCCGCACTTGCATCCTCAAAGCAGCAGCGACAAGCGTGCGTCTGTCTGTTAAAGGGTGGTGTAACCCTCAAAGTGCGCTCCACAAACAATAAAAATATTCTTCTTTTTTTTTCTGTCTTTGTGAATTGTGTGGGCTGTAGCCGCACTTGCATCCTCAAAGCAGCAGCGACAAGCGTGCGTCTGTCTGTTAAAGGATTACATGGTGACAGCATCCAAGTAGGCATGTCAGACAGTCCATACCTGTACTGACAGGAAAAAGAAGCAATTTGGAGGTCCCTGTACAAACTGGCTCTATTTTACCTGAGTTGCCCCCCCTCCAGTGTGTACTCCGAAAGAGTGTTTAGTGCAGCCGGGAACCTTGTCAGCGAAAGGCGTAGGAGGTTGCTTCCACAAAATGTGGAGAAGATGATGTTCATAAAATGAATTATCAACTCTTCCAGGGAGACCTTCCTACAGAACGTACAGAGGGACCTGTGGTTGTGGATTCCAGCGGGGACGAATTAATACTCTGTGAGGATGAGGATGTACACAACACTGAAGAGGGTGAGGAATCGGTGGATGAGGAGGATGAGGACGACATCTTGCCTCCGTAGAGCCAGTTTGTGCAGGGACAGATTAATTGCCAGCTTGTTTTGTGGGGGCCCAAACGAACCAATCATTTCAGCCACAGTCGTGTGACAGACCCTGGCGCTGAAATGTTTGGTTTGTTAAAGTGTGCATGTCCTGTTTATACAACATAAGGGTGGGTGGGAGGGCCCAAGGACAATTCCATCTTGCACCTCTTTTTTTTCTTTGCATTATGTATAGTTTAGGGCCTAGTTTTTCAAACTGCCATCCTGTCTGCCACTGCAGTGTCACTCCTAGATGGACCACGTGTTTGTGCCGCCCACTCGTATCTCTTAGCATAGTCATCCAGCTACCTCAGTGCAACCTTTTGGACATAAAAACACTATTGTGAGGTGTGAGGTGTGAGGTGTTCAGAATAGACTGGAAATGAGTGGAAATTAAGGTTATTGAGGTTAATAATAGCATAGGAGCAGAAAAACCCACAAATTCTGTGATTTTAGCTGTTTTTATGCTTTTTTAAAAAAAAATACAGATCCAAAACACAAAACCCAGAACCCAAAACACGGAAGGGTGGTTTTGGCAAAACCAATCCAGATCCAAAACACGAAGAAAGATCCAGATCCAAAACCAAAACACAAAACACGAAAAGTGGCCGGTGCACACCCCTAATTATAATTATATGCTTACTGAGGATATGCACTAGGGACAAGCAGGGGTGTATCTAGGGGTCCGAGCGCCCCTGGCAATGTAATAGAACAATACAATAAATAAGTACTTATAATATCTCCCCAGCAAGTCCCCGTCCTGACTCCCCAGCTACCCTCCTTTTGACTCCCCAGCTACCCTCCTTTTGACTCCCCAGCTACCCTCCTTCTGTCTCCCCAGCTACCCTCCTGTCTCCCCAGCTACCCTTCTATCTCCCAAGCCAGCCACCTTTTGTCTCTCCAGCCCCTGGCCACTCACGTACAGCCCACACACATACTTACCAGGCATATCTTCATATCTTCATATATTTAACTTATTGACTGATGCTAAGGAGTTAATTTACTAAAGTGAGAGTTTTTAAAAGTGGTGATGTTGCCCATAGCAACCAATAAGATTCTAGCTATTATCCTCTAGATTAGAAGGTGCTGGTTAAATGTTAAGTAGTACCTGATTGGTTGCTGTGGACAACATCTCCACTTCTAAAAACTCTCACTTTAGTAAATATACCCCTAAGAGTTAGTATTGTATAAATATGTTTTCAGTAAGCACTCCTTTAATCTGTTTTTGGATTTTGCAAGAAAATCATTTGATTAAATATCCCACATACAGCCTTTTATTAAAAGTAGCTTTTATTGCAAGTCTTGTACTACAAAGAAAAACAAAAAACTAAGAACATCATCTAAAATGATCAATATCGAGCCAGTACCACCTGCTGATACTTAATCTTTTATTCTAGGAAGAGATCAATTTAAATTCATTTGTTTGAATTACATTTTGCAATATAAGATGAAAATGTCATTCTATGCATATTGCACTTTGTATGTATTTTACAGAGAAGATCATTAAAAGGTTGAGAAATTAAATTGAAATTACGATTACTTGTATTATGTTATAGAGCAGGTGAAATTAGGACTGACTGCACCTCACATGCGTAGGAGCCTGGGCACATTACTCTATATTCCTATGACAACCAAAATATTTAGCATCATTTTGGTTAAATAGGTTTAGATTTATGGTATTGTGAATTTTGCGACAATATTTGTTTAGGTGTGTCTTTTACAAAGATACCAACTGGCAGTTTTGTTGCTCTTGCCTAATCAATTTGTATATACTTTATCAGTAGTCACCGCTCATTCAATTAAATGTGTGTAGCGTGTCTAATTAAAAGATAGTGGACAAAAATTTAAACACCTGGTTAAATGATGGACACCAAGCATATAAAAAAATGTCTTCTACACAGTTGTGGCTCATATAATAAGTAAGGAAATTAAATCCCAGTATGGCCATGGTAAAGTATTAAAATGCTGGACTGCAATGGATGGCTATAATTATGGCAGCATGGCAAGCAAAGACCTCACTGATTTTGGAAGGGGCACGATTGTTGGTGCACATTTGGCAAGAGCATCAGTGACCAAGACAGTTAAGTTGGTTTATGTTTCTGAGGGAAAACTATAGTGGCATATCTACATTGGGTGCACCCATATATTATACTCACCTCACAGGCTGCCATTTTGTTGCAGATTTACAGATGTGCAGTAGAGAAATCACTGGGAACATAAAACAGATGCCATGTTTGCAGATACCTGCGCATGTGCAGTACAATCTGGCACAGTATCAGAGTCTACCTGCAACTGCACCATAAGAGAGCAGGGGGCCCACGTCTGCACATAGGCCCCCTCCTCTCTTACACCACTTCCAGGGGCACCAAGAGTGGGGGGAGCAAGTACTATTTACCTGAGCCCGACAGGGTCCCGGTTCCTGCATCCCGCCCCTGTCCCTTCCCTTCGCCGCTGCTACTTAGGGCAGGGAGAGAGAGGGCTGTCTGCTGCTGCTGCAGCAGCCTCTCTTCCCAGCCCAGCTGAGCACACACGCGCTGCTGTCACACTGTGTGCTGGCCGGATTAAGGAGAGAAGTTGCTGCAGAAGCATTATATGCAGTGGGGGAGCGATTGCGCCCCCATCCCTGGACACATACGCCCCTGCGGCTGCGAGGACATTATTATTTTTTTATATTTTGCAAAGGGGGTCTGGTCACACCTCCCTGTGTTGGCCACATCCCCTCTCTGTACCTGGGCCTGGAAAAGCTGTCGGCAGCCCTGACCACTTCATAGATACAGTTAGAAGAAGCACATATGACTGGATCATGATATTTGTGCATTGTAGAGAAATATAGATATTAGGGCATATTGCGAGTTAGGTTTGTTGTTGTACTGTTAAAACTCTGCCCCACACAAATCAATACAATGTTAATTCCTATGGCTTACATGATAACTGAGTTTGTAAGTGTAAGGGCATAGGAAGGCCTTTTGTTAAGACGTCATAACATCAAAGGTGATTGAATCAAAAGCCAAGTTTTCAATAGAAGGTTAATTACTTGGGAAATCCTGATTAGGTTGTCTGGGGTAGTGCCACTCTATATGCATATTCAATTATGGTAACCCTGCCAGAAGGAAGGTGCCATTACCTGACAGTATATTCATTAACTCAGTTCTTGTCTGTGTCTACAAATGAATGGAGTGAGGTTGCGGACTGTCTCCTAAACCTCGTGGGAGGTAATCACACCTCAAAGTGTGTTTAGTGTGGTCACTTAGGTGCGATTGCACATAAGCAGAGATCACAAGCTTTACCATATTTGATCTAGATTTTAATGTGAAATTGATATTTCCATGATGACTCGGAGCATACAAAATCATATCAAATATATGAAGTCCATAAGCAGGATGAGTGCAGTTTGGAAATCCATCAGGTATATAGCTTCAGAGATATGGAGTATCTCACCAATCCCACACTACAATGCATCCTGTTTACACTCATTTTGCAGCTAAAGTAACAGAGATTAATGTGAGTAAACCACATTTTAGGTAGCCATTACCCCGGAAAAGTTATGCACAATTATTTGCATTTAAGTTAAAAAGTTACATGGGCAGTTCCGGGATGGTCCCAGATTTAATCACTGGTCATGTTAGCGGAGAATTGGGTGTCATCATCCAGGGGGTATGATGATCATTGGATAAAAGGGATGAGCATCCTTTGTTCCAGTTTCAGGCATTGGGGATCAATTTAATTGAGAGACTGTGCAATTATTTTTTCGCTGTGCCCCTGCACACAATTGGTTGCAGTTAATCTGCAAGGTTTATTTGAAATTGCAACACATGTATGTAACCTGTAACCTTTGTCTTTGTAACGTCTCTGTAATTAAGTATTGAACTTCTTTTTTATCATCAATAGTTTTTATTAAAGTTTAGTTCCAGTAACAATATGTAAAGGGAGGGATACAGAAAAACAAATACAAAACAAAAACAAACACAAAGACGGGAGGAGGAATCAGACATTACTGTTAATATAATAGACATCTTGGTTACAATATATTTGAAAAAGAAAAAACTTTAACATATCCATAATACATCATATAAAAACATATTTAGACACCACAGAAAAATTCTAAAATAACATAATAATAAGAGGGGCAGTAAGGCACCAAGGCATTAAGCCCCCATTATCAACACTTTACCCAGTATAAGAATTAAGTATTGTACTTGTTTTTGTAAATAAAGTATTCTTTATTAGTCTAATTCATATATATTCCAAAATCCAGTCTTTGAGGAGACTATTAGACTGCTAAGGGTATGCTATAACTGCTAGTGATTGCAAAAAGCAGGGGACAGACCAGCTAGGTACTCTGTGTCGCCGAACCTCCGCAATTATGATCGAGAGTACACTATAACAGTTATTGCTTGCTAGAAGGGGGTGACCAAGCTAACTATATGGGAGTTTGTGTCGCCAAGCTTGCACATATGTTATAGTGTGTTTGGGGACCGGTGGCCCTTTGAGTAATATCAGTGGGAGTAGTAAAAAGAAGCGAGGTACAGTGTTAGGGTTCAGCCTAGGATCGGCCTCTCTCACCTCCTTGCCGGCTTCCCCTGACTTCCTTGCGGTCAGACGTCTGATGCAGTGATGGATGTGGGGCTGAGTATTCTGCCTTAGGTGCTTTTTGCGAGCTTCCATGGTCGGTTGTGTGTGCTGGGGATCGGAGTTCCCATCATGGGCGCCGCCATGACAGTTCCTCTCATGTGACAGTACTCCTAACCTATGGTAGCATGATTTCAGTCAGCTGATGCTGTGCTCCAGTAATCTGCTACCCCTGGGTATAAATCCGCCTCCAGAACTCCAGGAAGTTGTTGTTCAACTTCTCTGTTCCAGTGATACCAGCGTTGCTCTGTGCTAATCTTTCAGAGTTACTTCAGCCTGTTCACAGTTCTCCAGTTTCCAGTATTAGCTTCCAAGCTATTCATAGTCTGAGAGTAGTTCTCTCCCAGTATCCAGACTGTTTTGTTTTCTATGTCTGTTTGTCTTTGTATATGTGCTGCTAGTATTGCAGCTTCCTTGTGTCACTGAGGTGTCACATTACCTGCTGGTATTAATTAGCTCACAGCTGGACCTCCCAGCACATATCTGTGTCAATCTGCCCTGTGTCTTGTCAGTGCAAATCTGCACTTGCATTTAGCACTCTCCTAGTGTATGCCTGACTTCTCTTTGTGTCTTGTCTCTGCCAATCATTTCCAGCATTCCCATATATTCCCTAAGTCCACTCTGCTCTTGTCTGTGCAATCTCCAGTATATGTCTGTGTTCTTTGCTCAGTGTCTTGTCTCTGGTAATCAGCTCCAATCATTTCTAGCATTCCCATATATTCCCTGAGTCCACTCTGCTCTTGCCTTTGCAATCCCCAGTATATGTCTGTGTTTTTCTGCATACTTAACTGTTTCCAGTCCATGCCTGTGTTATAGCATTCAGTTCCATTTCCAGAGTTCATTCATTCCATTCACCTCCAGTGCTATTGCATTCATTATAGTTTCCGGTCTTCTGCCATTCCCAGGTACCTGTCCAGAGGGCCGCGACCTGCTCACTTGGTGCAGCTGAAATCCAAATCCCAATTGGAGGGGTCACTGGAGAAAACCACCAAGTGAGTTAGACTCCGCGCCTCTGGGCAGGTCTAGCCAAACCTGGGTTTGGCCGCAACTAGGAGACCTAGTCTAGTCACTCCCCTAGTCACCCGAACCCCTCAGCTCACCATCCTCCACAGAGGAATTCTTGCACTGGATCGTGACAGTTTGAACAGCCCAATATGTAAGCCGCCGGGTTCCAGGGTGATGCAGGGTTTCAGGATTTACTCTTTCGTGTGACTGCACAGGAGACAGCTTTGCAATCCATCAGACAGCAGCTGCAAGAACTCTCTAGTCAAATGATGGTTATTCATTCAGTTCTAGCTGCTATGTCCCCAGACACACCACAAGTTCCGCCAGTGAATTCTCCACAGTTTTGTTCTGAAGTTTCAATTACACCTACAGATGAAAAATTTTCTGTGCAAGCTAGTGAACCTGTCAAGTGTCCTCTGGTTCCCCAATTTTCTGATATGCGTGACCCTGAACCTTTCAAGAGTTTCTACTGGCTTCTAGAACAACTACAAAATCTCCGTCCCAAAATTTTTCAAGTTATTCCCAAGCTCTCTAGTGCTACTCCTGACTTGACTAACAGCTTTTCCAAACAAACTAAAGTAAAGCATCAAAGTTTCCTGCACCCTAAAGTTACTGAGGTTGAATGTCAGCGACGCCGGGAACTGTATCTCTGTTTATATTGCGGTTATGACGATCACTTTCTTAAGGACTGTACTCTGCGCCCACTGAGAAGTGGTGACAAGTGTGTGACTCCCAATGTCTTTGCTTTCAGTGCTCCCCATCATCCATCAGTGATTCCCATTTCTTCAGTTACAGATAAGGAGGTGATGTCCACTGAGCAAAAGAAAGTTCAAGTTTTTAATTGGGGCCCTGCTACAAGATGCTTCAACCCTCGTCTAAGAAATATTGGGAGGTTATTTCAACCTTCTAAAGTCAGGGACACTACTCATTCCATTTCTACTGGTCACGGCCCGGATTCCATTTCCATCGGTCCCAGTCCGAATTCTGTTTTTCCCAATACGGGACTCCAGTCAGTAGCCCCAGGAGGGGTCTCAACTTCCTTACCCCGAGTGGAGGTCCCAAGTCTCGCACCCCAGCAGGGGGTCCCAAGTCTCGCACCCCAGCAGGGGGTCTCAAGTCTCACACCCCAAGAGAGGGTCTCAAGTTCCATACCTCAAGAGGGGGTTTTAGGTCCCATACTCCAACAGGGAGTGTCAAGTTCTGTACTCCAGGAGGGGGCCTTGAGTGTCTCACCCCAAAAGAAGGTTTAGAATCTTGTTTCCCAGGAAGGGGCCTCAAGTCAAGTACCTCAACAGGGGTTTCCTGACTCTATACCCCAGGAGAGGGTTTCAAGTGTCGTACCCCAAGGAGGGGCCTCTAATGCTATACTCCAAGAGGGGGTTTCTAGTGTTACGCCCCAAGAGGGAGCCTTAAATATTCTTCCCCAGAAAGGGATTTCAAGTATTCCACCCCACGATGGGGTTTCCAGTGTCATACCCCAGGAGGGGAATTCAAGTGTCTCACCCCAGGATGGGGTTCCCAGTGTTGTGCCCCAAGGGGGAATTTCAAGTGTTATTCTCCAAGATGGGACCTCAAGTGTCTCACCCCAGGAGGGGGTCTCAAGTCTCGCACCCCAGGAGGGGGTCTCAAGTCTCGCGCCCCAGGAGGGGGTCTCAAGTCTCGTGCCCCAGGAGGGGGTCTCAAGTCTCGCACCCCAGGAGGGGGTCTCAAGTCTCGCACTCCAGGAGGGGGCCTCAAGTCTTGCACTCCAGCAGGAGGTCTCAAGTCTTGCACTCCAGCAGGGGGTCTCAAGTCTCATACCCCAAGAGGGGGTTTCAAGTCTCTCACCCCAGGAGGGGGTTACAAGTTTCGTGCCCCAGGAGAGGGCAATGGTTTCAAGTGTTATGCCCCAAGAAAGGGTCTCAAGTTTCAAACCTCAAAAGGAGGTTTTGAGTCACTCACCCCAGGAGGAAGTCTGTTCTCTCATCCCAAAAGGAGGTTTCATGTTCCATACCCCGAAAGGAAAAGCCGAGTCTGCTTCCCCAGAAGGGGGTTTTAGGTCCCATACTCCAACAGGGAGTGTCAAGTTCTGTACTCAAGGAAGGGGCCTTCAGTCTCTCACCCCAGGAGGATGTTACAAGTTTTGTGCCCCAGGAGGGGGCGTTAATTTCAAGTCTTTTACCCCAGGAAGCGGTTACAAGTGTTGTACCCTTGGAGAAGACTTTTGTTTCAAGTTTCACGCCCCAGGAGGGGGCCTTTGCTTCGAGTTTCACGCCCCAGGAGGGGGCTTTTGTTTCGAGTTTCACGCCTCAAGGGGAGGCCTTTGTTTCAAGTCATGCCCCAAGAGAGGGTCTTCATTTCAAGTGTTATTCCTCGGAAAGGGATTTCAAGTATCCTACCCCAGGAGGGGATTTCAAGTGTCTTACCCCAGGATGGGGTTTCCAGTGTTTTACCCCAAAAGGGGGTTTCAAGTATTATACTCCAAGATAGGATTCCTAGTGCCATTCCCCATGGGGGGATTTCGAGTATTACATTTCCGAAGGAGAGTGCAAGTGTCTTACCCCAGGAGGGGGTCTCAAGTCTTGTACCCCAAGAACAAGGGTTTACAAGTGTTACTCCCAAAGATGGGGGTTCTAGTGTCATACCTCAGCAGGAGGCTACCAGTGTTACTCCTAAGGAGGGAGTCCCAAGTCTAACATCCCAAGAAGGAGTTTCAAAATCCGTATCCCAGGGAAAGATCTCAAATTTCTTGCACCAAGAAAGGATCTCCGGTTCTTTACTCAAGGAAGAGTCTTCTGGTGCTGTGTCAAAGTCAAACGTTTTAGTGCCCCATCAGTTAAGAGGTTCACAAAATGACGCTACCACTATATCTATGGGTATCCCTCAGGATCCATCTGATGTTTCTATGCCCATTCTTTTTGATGGAGATATAATGCAGTATTATGCCTTGGTGGATCATTTCATCGCTATTATGAAATCCTCGCCATGGTCTGAAATCAAGCCCACTAATGTAGTAAAATTTATCATTTCATCTTTCCGAGGTAAAGCCTGGGACTGGGTTGAGCCTATTTATGATTCAAAGGATCCGATGCTGTCAGATTTAGTAGCCTTTTCTGCGGCAGTCATTAAAGAATTTGGTCCAACTTATCCTGACAGTTCTCTTGGGAATACTCATCTCAACAAAGTCTCAAGTTCTGGGGTACCACCCTCTGCTATTAAGCTCAGATGTATTTCTTTGAGTCCTTCTCATAAAGATCCAGTACAAAAACAACCTGTCCAGAAGGATAAGACTCAAGGAGGCATAAGGATGATGAATTATAACACAGATTCTGACTATGATCCTGAGTACGATGAAAAAACTATTTTGGTAGTTCCCATGAAAGACACTTTGCAACTTAAGTCTTCTTCTTCTTCAAGTGGTTCGAAAAAGTCTCGGAAAAAGAAGAAGAATCGATGACTTCCTGGTGACCAATCTTTCTTGGACCAAGTTGACTATTTCTTCCAATTATTAGTCTCAGAATCCATCTGGTATTGGGAACCCTGTTCTTCTAAATTTTCCAGTTCTTATTGTATCTTCAAGCAAGATTTTCGAGTTTCCTGTGTTTTTCAAATATATTTTTTGTGTCTTTCTGAGGAGTTCCAGTTGAGCCTTTATGGGTGTTCGGTGCCCACCCTAAAAGGAGGGGGTACTGTCAGGGTTCAGCCTAGGATCGGCCTCTCTCACCTCCTTGCTGGCTTCCCCTGACTTCCTTGCGGTCAGACGTCTGGTGCAGTGATGGATGTGGGGCTGAGTATTCTGCCTTAGGTGCTTTTTGTGAGCTTCCATGGTCGGCTGTGTGTGCTGGGGATCGGAGTTCCCATCATGGGCGCCGCCATGACAGCTCCTCTCATGTGACAGTACTCCTAACCTCTGGTAGCATGATTTCAGTCAGCTGATGCTGTGCTCCAGTAATCTGCTACCCCTGGGTATAAATCCGCCTCCAGAACTCCAGGAAGTTGTTGTTCAATTTCTTCTCTGTTCCAGTGATACCAGCATTGCTCTGTGCTAATCTTTCAGAGAGTTACTTCAGCCTGTTCACAGTTCTCCAGTTTCCAGTATTAGCTTCCAAGCTATTCTTAGTCTGAGAGTAGTTCTCTCCCAGTATCCAGACTGTTTTGTTTTCTATGTCTGTGTGTCTTTGTATATGTGCTGCTAGTATTGCAGCTTCCTTGTGTCACTGAGGTGTCACATTACCTGCTGGTATTAATTAGCTCACAGCTGGACCTCCCAGCACATATCTGTGTCAATCTGCCCTGTGTCTTGTCAGTGCAAATCTGCACTTGCATTTAGCACTCTCCTAGTGTATGCCTGACTTCTCTTTGTGTCTTGTCTCTGCCAATCATTTCCAGCATTCCCATATATTCCCTAAGTCCACTCTGCTCTTGTCTGTGCAATCTCCAGTATATGTATGTGTTCTTTGCTCAGTGTCTTGTCTCTGGTAATCAGCTCCAATCATTTCTAGCATTCCCATATATTCCCTGAGTCCACTCTGCTCTTGCCTTTGCAATCCCCAGTATATGTCTGTGTTTTTCTGCATACTTAACTGTTTCCAGTCCATGCCTGTGTTATAGCATTCAGTTCCATTTCCAGAGTTCATTCATTACATTCGCCTCCAGTGCTATTGCATTCATTATAGTTTCCGGTCTTCTGCCATTCCCAGGTACCTGTCCAGAGGGCCGCGACCTGCTTACTTGGTGCAGCTGAAAACCAAATCCCAATTGGAGGGGTCACTGGAGAAAACCACCACGTGAGTTAGACTCCGCGCCTCTGGGCAGGTCTAGCCAAACCTGGGTTTGGCCGCAACTAGGAGACCTAGTCTAGTCACTCCCCTAGTCACCCGAATCCCTCGGCTCACCGTCCTCCACAGAGGAATTCTTGCACTGGATCGTGACATACAGTCTAGGGATTCAAATTACAGTGCTCTGACCATAGTCAGAGTGAAAACCCATCAGGGATACTTACTGAAATCCCTGACATACTTAGAAGTACAAGCAAAACAGGTACATCTATTGCAAGTTTGAACATGAGACAAGAGAGCCAGAAACAGCCCGAGAAGAACGCACGTGCGCGACAGAAGATGGCGTGGTCTAATTACCATAGACCATGCCCCCTACATGATGTTATTTGGGGGTGTGCCTGCATGGCACGCCTCCAAATAACATCAGGCTGGGGGGAGCCTCACTAGCTGGGCTTCCCCCAGCCCCTCTCCCGTCACTGAAAGGATGCCATGTGCATGCGCGCAGCATCCATTCAGACTCCGGGGTCTGGCACAGCTGCAGCAGTGGGGGTCCCCAATCTCCTGATTTGACCACCCGCAGGCCAATCGGGATGTTGGGGAAAGATGCGCCCTCTATGGGTGGTGCCCCTGTTCAACCGCACTGGTCGAACACCCCTAGAGCCAGCATTGCTCTTCCTACAGTGACTGTGAGAATCTAAACAGTTTTATGAGAACAGGAATTCTGGAGGCAATGTGGTAAAAGAAAGTAGTCATTTTTAAATGTAATTTGGTATATTTTATTTACGCATGGTGCTCCAAATTATAAACCTTATCAGGACAACTTAGGCCCTCATTCAGAGCCACTCGCTAGCGGCAGTACGCTCGTTCCGAGCGATGTTCGCACATCTGCGCATGCGTACGGTTTTTAGTACGCATGCGCGAACCAGTCAGTGCGGCCGAAAATCGTTGGTACGCAATATAGCGAGGGCCTGCTATTTTGAGTGACAGAATGAGGCGTATGTGGGTGGTAACAGGGGAAGGTGCTTGAAAACGGGGAGTGGAGATCAGAACGCAGGCGTGCTTAAAGGTCAAAACGGGCGTTTTAAGGGAGTGCATAATTAATACAGCAGCGTCATTGACCACGTCACTTGGTTTTTTTTAACTCAGAACTGCTCGCAAAATAGTGGTTGAAAACACCAACCACAAGAATAGCGAGCAGTTCATACGCTGTACGATGTACTCGATTAATCTAATAAATAGCGGACATGACGTATGGTGCGTGCGGCCAGGGGGCGTTTTTATAAAAAAAACGAGCGTATGTTTTGGTCGCTCGTTCAGACTTAGAGGTGGGAACAGACTGCAATTTGCGAACGGATCATTTGAATAGCCACCCCTTGTTTTTGAACGAACGACCACAAATAGCGAACGGCTCTGAATCAGGCCCTTAGTTCCAAGCATTCCTGATAACTGACCCCATATGTACATGACAATAGCTTAAAAAGTAAAAAATATTCAAAACATTATCTGTGTGATTCCCCACATACAGCAATAAAATGTTCGGTCAGATTTGTTTTCTGGAGCAGAAATCAAATCAATAATTACAGCATTAGACAACTTGTGCTTTCCAACATAGGCCCTCATTCAGAGCCGCACGTTAACAACAGTACGCTCGTTGCGTTCCGATGTTGACTAACCGCGCATGCGTCAGTGTTACACTGCGCATGTGCGTACGGCAGATTGCGATTTTTTTTTCTCTCGTTCCTAAAATAGCGTACAGGAAGTGATATGTCAAATGTGATTGACAGAACAGGGCGTTTTTGGGTGTTGACGGGGGTGGAGATGAAAAAACGCAGGCGTGGCGAGGCGTTTTTGGGGCGTACATACATTAGCAGATGCGAACGTCAAATGTGTTCGGACCGTCTCATACGTCACTGGAACATCCGCTTTCCCTTCAAAATGCTCGCACAGCTTAGGGTCAGGATTACTCGACCACATTGGCGATGGCCTTCTCCTCCGTCCCGGGACTCAACGATGGTGCTGCGATTAATCGCGGCTGGTCAGTAAAGTAATTAGTGTTGGATTGAAAACCGGCTTGGTATGTGTTTGGAAAGCAGTTTATTGGGATAGCACAAAAGCGTACGCAGGTGGAAATCAGAGCTGCTAATGTCATGATTACACAATCAATTAGCGTACATTTTTGGGGTTTTATTTTGGCCACAATTTGTTGGTTATGGCCTATTGTAACAATAATGTCATCATGTTTTAATTAGCTCCCCTTTTTTTTGGTTTACTGTGGAATTTGCATCGCTATGTGATTTTTTAAACGTTCCTTAAAGAGGCCTTTTTTTTTTTTTAAGAGGGTCAGTTTTTGCCTTTAGGGCCAGGATTAAATGTAACCCATTTGTACAATAATGTCACAATACAATCTCAGTTTTTTGTTTTTAATTTATTGTTTAAACACAAACAAATTGGCCTAATATTTTGTTGCCTTTTTTTGTGGCAAAGATATTTGTTCAAAAAAAAAACAAACCATAACTGCTAACATAAGCGTAAATACAAAATTTAAAAACATTTCACAAGAAAGGAGAGGGAAGTTTTGACCAGAAAGGAATATGAGCCAAGCACAGAAGGAGTGTGGGAAAAGTCGCCATTGCTGTCACCGTTTTCTCGCCCGTTTGGCTGGGTGAGGGTGGGCGCCAGACCGGGTCCGGGATGCCATCGGGCTGGCCTGTCCAGAGGCAGATGTTGTGGCCTCTGGACTAGGCACAGGGCTAGGCACAATTGGAGGATTGGCTGATGTTGTGCCAGAGGTGGAGGATCCGGATGTTCCGGCAGGAAGGGAGGTCGGCTCCACCATGTGCTGGCGAACGAGCTGCTCCAGGGCATCGGCGATGCGGATGTTGGCCCTGGTATTTTCCGCCAGGGCCTGACCAATGGTCACGTTGGCCGCAGCATTTTGCTCCAGGGCCTCAGCCACCCGTATCAGACTGGCGTCCATCCTCTGCAGAATCTCCGTATGGCAATCCGATTTAAAATTGAGTTCTGTGAGGAGGCCCACTGCCTGCGAGGGGGCACGCCCTGGACTGGCTTCTGCAGGGTCCTCAGCCGGATGTACTGGTTCCTCCCCTGCAGAGCCAGCAGAAATTCTGCGGCCAAGGCTCCCCTCTGGAGCAGACTCATCCGCCTCTGTCTCTGTTAGGAAAATTGCGAAAAGACTCACATTAGAATCTACATATTGGCACAATAGCATTTCAGAGTTGGTGACATCACAAGACTTACCTTGGCCAACATGAGGAGCCGCAAAGTCTGGCATGTCCGTATCCATGTTGGACACGCCAAACACCTCCACAGCCTGCACACACCCCTGTGCCAGCTCTTCTAAGTCTGTCAACTCCAATGACACAGGGGTGGGACCCCCACCTGTCCCCCTTGCATGCCTAGCCCTGTCGGCAAGTTTTTGCTTGAGACGATATTTGAAGTCTGCCCATCTGTGGAATGAAATTGGACCCATTATCCTTTTTTTTACAATGGGGTTTGTTTATAGGATGGGAAAGTGTTTACTTACCGCCGTTTGACATCCCGGGCTAGACGGACATAATCACCCACCCTATTGACAGCAACGGCGACCTCCTCCCACATTCTCCACTTCTGGCTTTGGCTCATATTCCTGGCTGCCTGGGGCAGGATGTCAACGCACTTCTGGATCAAAACCTCCATCTCCTTGCTTGTGAAATGTGGCTGCCTTTTTTTTTTGGCAGCTTTGGCGGGTTGACTGGGGCCAGCAGTCTCTTCCATGTCATCCTCCTCACCTATTTGGGTAAATATGCAGATTTAGCCACTTCACAACTTGACCAATATATTTGTTTTAAAATAATCATGGAGACAAAATGCATGAAGGCCTTACCGCCGGATTTTTGGCCATTGTTTCCCTGGTCTGAAGCCATGTCTCTGCTTCCAGAATGAAATCAACCAGAAATTCAATGTGATTTCGTGACGTATTTATACATGCGTCCTTTGTTTGCGGCCGCATCATTGATTGTGCGTCCCTATGATTCATCCTTAATTTGTGCGGGAAAATAAACACTATTTATGGCTTGGTGTGTGTGGAGTCGAGGTGGGGTTGTTGGATTGTTGGCGGTTAAGTTGTTTGGATTTGGTTGTTTGCGGTTGGAGGATTTGGCAGAGTTGGTTTTTTGTTTGGTTTTGCTACAGTTGTTTTGTTTTTCCGTTCGCATTTTTTTGCTTTTTTCAACATCCTTTCCTGATTTGGTAAGTTTTGTGCAGTCTAATTTGTGGCCAATTGGTGTCTACTTCTGTTTTTTGGTTAGCTAATTTTTTTTAACACTAATTTCATCTTTTTTAGTTTGTTTTGGCTTTCGGACCCAAAGACTTTTTTTTTGGAAATCTTATATATTCGAGTTGGGTAAGTCCATTTTTTGTCTTGCATTTGCGAACTAATTAACGCATTTTTGACTGTTGGTGTAGTGACTTGCATTTGCGAATTAATTACCGCATTTTTGACTGTTGGTGTAGTGACTTGCATTTGCGAATTAATTACCACATTTTTGACTGTTGGTGTAGTGACTTGCATTTGCGAATTAATTACCGCATTTTTGACTGTTGGTGTAGTGACTTGCATTTGCGAACTAATTAACGCATTTTTGACTGTTGGTGTAGTGACTTGCATTTGCGAACTAATTAACGCATTTTTGGCGGCTTATTCATCATGTAAACCAGTTTTGCTTTTCCCTTTTCCATTTTTGGGGTCCATTTGAACCCTATTTGACGTACGGTGTGCAATGTCGTTTTCATCGATGGCCAAATGTGTGTTTCGCCTATTTTATGTGTTGGCTTGCAACAATTTGAAAAACAAAAATTCACCCTCTAAATTTTTGATGTCTCATTTTTGGCTTTTTTACAGTTTATACGTATCATGACAATACCCCGGCATGTAAGCAGCTATGGATGGTATCAGAAAGCTAAGTTGTTTTTTGTTACTTTTGGGGTGGCTCAAAAGCCTTACATTGTAAACTTTGAATTTCAGGTAGATCTGGGGCGAATTGTTCTGGCCCTGCTCCCGGAAGACGACCAACCTCAAACTCGTCCCAGGCGTAGGCATCGTAGGCATGCAAGGCCCCAGATATTTCAAACACGTGTCACCCTTTTTGGAATGCCCGATGATGAGGTTTTAAGACGCTACCGTCTACCTCCCAAAATCATCATAGACACTCTCTCATTAATAGAAAGTGATCTTGAGCGGCAAATTGACAGTCCAACAGCAATACCACCACTGACGCAATTTATGGCAGTGTTACATTTCTGTGCCTCAGGATCGTTTCAAACAACGGTGGGAATAGTGGCGGGCATCTCCCAATCCTCCTTTTCCCGGATCCTGAGGGCAGTGATGGAGGCACTTTTCAAGCACCTCCATCATTTTATTAAAATACCTTTGGATATGGGTGCCCTTAGTGTGGCCAAGGCCAATTTTTACCAAATAGCTGGCTTCCCACACATCATAGGGGTTGTGGATGGTACTCACATACCACTTCAGCCTCCAGCACGGCTGGAGGCAATATTTAGAAACCGTAAACACTATCACTCCCTGAATGTAATGGTGGTATGTGATGCCTCCCTCCAGATCCTGTCCCTGAATGCTAAATTACCCGGAAGTGCTCATGACTCCTTCGTCATCCGGCAATCAGGGATATGGCAGAAATTAACCAACCTACAAGCTGGTGATGCGTGGCTTCTGGGTAAGTGGAGACCTTTAGTACATAACAATGTTAAGCTTGATACACAGTGTTCCTGATGTGGTCTATTTTTGTTCACAGGAGACAGTGGATACCCTTGCATGTCCTGGCTGCTCACTCCTTATTTGGCTCCCACACCAGGGCCACAAAGTGCGTATAATTCCGCACTTACAGCCACCAGGCAAGTGGTGGAGCGCTGTATCGGCCTTTTAAAAGGCCGATTCAGATGCCTCCACCGCTCTGGTGGCGAGCTCATGTATGTGCCGGATATGGTGTCTAAAATTGTGGTCCTGTGTGGGATATTTCACAACATAGCCATAAGGAGTGGTGTCCCAATGCAGCCAGAGGATGCCTTACCTGAGGATGGCCCCCCCGAGGTTGGTCGAAGGTCAGTATGTGGGGGGGCCATACGCGATGATGTGGTGGCCAGATTTTTTAGGTAAGTTTGAACAAAACTCCAGTGTTTATACCTAATGTGTTTGTGTTTGTTTGCGAACATCTAATTTTTTTTTTTTTTTCTCACCATCTTCTGTTTGTTCACATAATCTTTGGCACTCCAACGCTCACTACTTCCTGCTACCCTTACCAAACCTGGATCTGGTCCTTTTGGGCATATATTCTGGAACCCATATCGCAACGCCATGTTTGTGGAATCATGTTGGCATGGTCCTTCGTCAACCAGTTCTTGATTTTTTGTTTTTATTTAATTATTTCTTGGTATGTGTTGTATTTGAATTTATCACTGTGTTCTTTTTTTGGGAGTGACCACTTTGTTTTCTCTGTTATGTTGTGAATAAATGTTTGGAGAGTGCAATGGTCTTCCTTTTTTGGGACATTAACAGCAAGTGTAACCAGGTTAACACAAGTTACATTTGACTAAGGGGTAAACCAGTACTGACGCCAGTTGAGCTAAACTGAAATATGTTTTCAGCTTCCCAATCCACACCAAAAGGAAGCCTGGCCCAACCTTGGGATTTGTAAGATTGGCCTAAGCAGCTTGCGCACCAAGTAGGAACCTGGAAAATGTAGAAATATGTAATTGACACTACACCCAAAAAGGGAAATGACATTGTTACTGTTATGTGTTTCTTGTGTCTGTTTGACATACAAAGACAAAACACAATCTAACTTTTAAAAAAGGGAAATCCTTGCAGGAACAGTCTACTTATGTCATGCTAAACTATCTTGGTTTGGGTTTTTAAAAATGAGCCACAACGTATATTTGTCTTAATAAATTTAATTTGAAAATATAACAAAAATAAAAAAACTACTGCCGAAGGAGGCCAGACAGCCGGTCGAGGGCCACCAGAATGCCGATGACATGTTGGCGCATCTGCCCCACAACATCCGCCACCTCTTGCCGACGCCTCTGTTCCTCTGTGGGTGAGAAAAGTGTGTGGGTTAATACAACAATAGGGAATCCACATTAAAAAAAAAAAACACAACCAAATCACTCCTAAACCCAAACCAAAAAAAAAAAAGGGGGGGCTGGCAAAAATACAAGGCCTAGGTACAAATTCCCACAGGTATGATATGTGTATGTTTAAATCACCAGGAAGAGGTAAAGGCAAACCTTCACAATCACCAAAAGTCAAGCCACAAAAACACGAAGAAAGGCACGACACATGATTACATACAAACAGTTTGTGCTTTAAAAAAAAAAAAAAAAAAAACATACCGGGAGACAAAACGGGAGCTCCGGAAAAACCTCCATGATCCTCCTCGGAGGATCCGTCATTACCCAAAGAATGGGGAGGAGTTATGATGGACTCCGGGGAGGGGGTAATTGGAAGAGGGGTGGGTGGAGGAGAGGGGGAAGTGGGACGGAGGGGAAGGAGGCCCGACATTTCCGGGAGAGGGTCTGGGAAGGATGGGGAGGAGTGGGGAATAGGGGAAAGATTTGGGGTGGAGTGTTGGCTGGGGGTTGGGGATAGTGGCCGGGAACGCCGTCTGGACGGACGGTGACGGCGGAGTCTTGGCTGTCCCCCTAAAATATGTCAAAGAAATTGCGGTTAGTTTATGGACAAATCTGGGCAACCAAACTAAAAAAAAAAAAAAAAAAACAACAAATAAGCCAAATAGCAGTAGAATGAATAAATCAGAAATAGAGGGGAAACATGCACACGCAGATATGAGTACAAATAATAAATAGAACAGACAGGAAAACATGCACACGCAGATATGAGTACAAATAATAAATAGAACAGACAGGAAAACATGCACACGCAGATATGAGTACAAATAATAAATAGAACAGACAGGAAAACATGCACACGCAGATATGAGTACAAATAATAAATAGAACAGACAGGAAAACATGCACACGCAGATATGAGTACAAATAATAAATAGAACAGACAGGAAAACATGCACACGCAGTTTGCCCCACAAACACAAACATTAAAACCACAATACATAACACTTACTTGCCAGGATCTGCATGCGAAAGCATGCCAGCAAGCGGGGCGTTCGCCGTTGCAGGTCGGACCACCTGCGCTCCAGCTGCCCGATGTTGCGGCGTGAGCCGAAGGACCGCAGGCGGGGCCGTGCCTCCGCATACGCGGAGCGCTTCTGCCGGTTGGTCATGGGTTGAGGTTGGCTGGTGATCCGGCGATCCATGACCTCCGTAAGCACCAGCAGCTCGCGCCTAGTGAATGCGGAGGCTCTCATGATGGCAATGGTGTTTTTCTTAAAAATCATTTTTGATAAAGTGTGTAAAAATTTTCTGATTGGCTAATGTATTTTGGAAATTAACAGGAGCAATTTTATTGGTTAGTGTATGAGTCATGTGTTCGACAGGGCCAGAAATCTCTGGAGAGTTATGATAGGCTTGATGCAGTGACATGCGTAAGCAAATTTAAATAAAGAAATTAACCCAGGGAAATATGCGGGGATCCACAGCAATAGTACAATTGTTTAATTGTGGTTCACATGTTTTTTGAACAATAAAAGCGAATGTTTCATCCGTACATATTCTGCGGGTAAACACAAACACGGACAAGAGTAAAGTTTCTTGCATTGTGTTGAAAAAAACAAACAATTAAGCTAATTGATACATTGATTGGCATGATACGATTGATGGAGGTAGGCAGAATAAAGGAGCAGGTAACCGACATCTGACAAGGCCACTTCCTGTTTATACTTGTGCGTGCGTTCCTTTCAAGCCATTTCGGGGATGTACGCTCGCTATTTCGTACGCTCGTTAGTTAGAGGAGGGGTCGTCAGAGTTTTGGGAGGCATTTTAGATGCGAACGAAAATACGAGCGAGCCATTGAATTTAAATATTTTTGTACGTACGCCTAACGTACGTGCGCCCGCTTGCGAGTGGGTCTGAATGAGGGCCATAGACTTTACCTATGGCCTATATATTAGTGTTCTTATTTTTAAATAACACAATAAATATATAGCAAGGCTTTGTGTTTCACTTTGCCTGAATCAGTATTTTTATCTAATTACTATATGCCACATAGCCTTACGGCAACACAAAGAGATAATCATAGAAATTTGAATAACAACTAATAACAGCTAATGAGTAGCTGAAACAGCAGCCAACATACTCAGCAAAGAATGCTAATAAAAATGTAAATGTATCCAAAAAAGCTTGGGGTTAAAATGTAAAAGTCATGGACAAATTGTAAGTACTGTGATGTCTTGCTTCAAAGTTAAACGGTTGCTGTAAGAATTCTGTTTCCATGTAAGGAATACAAATAATAAATTTCATGTATATTTATCCTTTAATGTTATCTATGACATGCACCGTGCAGGCAACCTGTTGGCCCAACACCGAGACATTATGGACGTTCTGTTTAAGCATACAAAGATAACGGTAATAATCCACTCATTGGGCTCCCTTCAATAGCCAGTTGCCTTATGTTATAACAACCAAGTGATTGTGGGCCTGATTCAGAGGTGCTCGCTATTTGCGAGCGCACGCTCTGAATCAGGGCGGGGAGTATTTTTTTTTTTTTTCCTGTCCGCTCGCTAAGTTGTGGGTGCAAACCCACAGCTAGTGCGAGCGGGCAGGAGATGATCGCGATTATCGTGACCATCGGGCTTGCGAGGAGACCCTGTGGTAGGGTCTCAGGCCTCGCAAGCCCGAGTTGACTTCCGCCTCCGTTTGTTCAGCCACCCCCCCTACCCGCCTACAAAACGGGGCGAGCTGTCGATCTACAGCTGTCGTATGCCGCAAGTGCGCACTGGCCCACCATCGACCCGCTTGCGAGCGTAGTGCGCTCGCGAGCAGGTCTGAATCAGGCCCTGTCTGTACACCCTTCTACTGGGTTCTGTCTCAATGCAAACACTATGAGGATTGGTTTAATTCTTTCTAGTGGGTGTTCCTTTGGTTTATGTTTTAATTGCAAATTTTGTTGATTTGACACGAGATCTTCTGACATTGGCTAAAACAAGATATTCTTCTGCAGGAAAGGGCTAAAGACAGAGCAAACATGTACAAGTTCCCTGATTTGTGAGGCTTAAGTAAACGGTTTTTGTTATATGCAAAGACAATGCAATGCAAAGGTCAATGATAGTAAACTGCGCCCTGCCCTAGGCACATAAACCCACCTCATCCTCCCTCCCAATAAGAAGCGTGTGACACTGATAACCAATTGATCTCATAGACAAACTGTATCCTTCCTTAAGCAGGCAATCTGAGCTGTGCTATCAATAGTGATATTCAGCAAATGGCCTGATATCCCAGAATCCCACCACAGAAACATGTATTGCCCAATATGATCCCATCGGAATTTATCAGAATAATAGAGGAAGTCATATTCCGACTGCATTAACAGACTCCAGGGTAAGTTGGAAGTGACATAGATGATTGGCCTGTCACATGGCTGAATATTGTCAATTTGACCCCATGTTTATCTGTCAACTACTTATGAATTGCTACATACAATCACCAAACAGTAAGGAAGGTGCAGTGCTGTCAGCTGCACTATGGAAATGGTACCTAAGGGGCAGGGCCGTAACTAGGGTAGTGCGACCTGTGCCATGGCACAGGGCACCGCAGGGCAGGGGGTGCTGTTTGAGCCTGTAAATTTTCCTGTTATCATTCTTGCTTGTAGCTTTCTCTTCTTTTAGCCCCAGTATCTCCTGGCCTCTCCTATCTCTTCCCTGGCCCTTCCCCATGAAGCAATAGCCTATTTTCAGGTGCACTAGTTAAAAAATGGGAGCGGGGGACACCAATGCTCTCCCTGGCACAGGCCACTAAAAAGTCTAGCTATGGCTCTGCGAAGGGGTGGCTTGCACCTGACTGGGAGGAAAGCACAGTGGGCTCTTTTAAATCACCTAGGCAGATTGATACAACCAAATGTAGTTTATTCCATAGATGACAATAAAGACATGTGGATATTCAATCACCCGGCAGATGCGATTCTTTGTAGGTCCAGCATACACAGGTGACAGAAGCACGAACACACCGAAACAGTCAAAAACACAGGTTACAGTATATCCTCTTGATTATTCACATGTTGTTGGAGCTTGCGGTGGGCAGATTAGAGGCAGTAGCCAGATGGTGATAGGTGGGAATATGATTAGACTTAACTCTGCGTGTCCTCCCCTCATGGCAGTTGGTGCTGAGTGTCCTCCCCCCATGGTGGTTGGTGACCGTTGGCTCCCTGTGCAGGAGTCCAATCCAGGGCACTAGCATAAATGACTTTGTTGGATAAACATGAAAAGGGTGAGAATCTCTGATTAAACACTTCACCTGGCAACATTTAAGAATTACTTGTCTAAAAGGGCCTATTTAACAGCCATCAATTGTGCCAATTCTGCGTTTTGCAGATGAATTTGTAAAATAATGATCAATGTATGGAGTTTACTGATCGCCGATTCTGACCAAATAATTATAGGAATCTGTGAATCAGCTTGTCCAACATGTTGGACTTTTCAGGCCAATTGGGGCTGTAGATTGCCAGTGTATGGTAATAATTAGCTGTTTTGTAGCCCGTTTTGCTGATAGAACAATTTTCCTTACATGTGACTAGTAAAATGATGACCCTTTGACATGATGTATGGTCACTGGACCTCATTCAGAGCCGGACGCTATCAGCCGTTCGCTCGTACGCATTCGATTGTTTTAAACCACGCATGCGTCCGGTTCTCATTGCGCATGTGCGGCCGGATCATTGCGGTCATTTTTCGTTTGCTCGTATACACAGCGAACAGGAAGTGACCTATGTCATTTGATTGACAGAATGTTCCGTTTATGGGTGGTAACGGGGGTGGAGATGAGAAAACGCAGGCGTGGCAAGGCGTTTTTTGGCCGTACATGTATTATCTTGTGTGAACGTCCAATGTGGACGCTATTTTGTACACGTCACTGTGTGATCCAATTTCCATTAAGTCTGCTCGCTCAGCTTGTAGTCTGGTATAGTCTACCGCAATGACGATGGTCTCCTCGTACTTCCCCGGACTCATCGATGGTGTTGCGATTAATCAAGTGAGGCAAAAAAAACAATTAACTTTTAATTGCTAAACAGCTTCTAAGGTGTTTCGCAAATAGACCTTTTTTAGTAGCTAAAAACCGAACGCAGGTGAACTACTCAGATGCTAATTTCTGGGGCATACAATCAATTAGCTAACAAATGTTTGGATTTTTTGAGTGCTTTTTACATATTTGTAAGTGTTTATTTTGTAGACAAACAATATTGTACGCATGTTTTTTTTTTTTTTTTTGGACCAAGAAACCAATCGTCCTTTTTTTTTTTGGATAATTGTTAATTAAAACTCCTAAATTGATTTTAACCCTTATTTTTTATGTAAAATATGAAATGTTTCTATTTCCATTGTACTGTTTGTAAGTTTGTTAGAGGGATTACCTTTTAACCAGTTTGTGAATAAATCAAGAATAGATTTTTGCAATTTTGTTTCCAAAGTGTAATAATTTTTTTGTTATTTTTGTTTCAAGTTTTTTTTAAAGTAAACATATTTTTTTTCATGGGACAAAATCTAGAAATCATTTTGCCCACACACCCACAAAATAAGTGGCATTTGAACAGAAATAAAACAAATAAAAACAATTCACAAGAAAGGAGAGGGAGGTTTTTGCCATGCAGGAATATGGGGCAAACACAGAGATGGATTGTGGGGAAATTAGCCAGTGCTGTCATCGCCTTTTTGGCCGGGGGTTGGAGGGAGCCTGAATGGCTCCGGGAAGTCCTTCGGCTGGCCTGGCCAGAGGCAGATGTTGTGGCCTCTGGACTAGGCATAGGGCTAGGCACATTTGGAGGGATGGCTGTTGTTGTGCCAGAGGTGGAGGGTCCTGATGTTCCGGCAGGAAGGGAGGCCAGCTCCAACATGTGCTGGCGAACGAGCTGCTCCAGGGCATTTGCTATTCGCACGTTGGCCCAAGTATTTTCCTCAAGGGCCTTAGCAATGGTCACGTTGGCCGCAGCACTTTGCTCCAGGGCGTCCGCCACCCGTAGCAGATTGGCGTCCATCCTCAGCAGAATCTCGGTCTGCTGATCCATTTTACCATTGAGATCAGTAAGGAGGGCCACTGCCTGCGAGGGGGAATGCCCTGGACTGTCTGCCAGAGGGTCCCCAGCCAGATCTACTGCTTCCTCTCCTGCAGAGCCAGAAGAAATTCTGCGGCCAAAGCTCACCTCTGGAGCAGACTCATCCGCCTGTGTCTCTGTGAGAAAAAAGAGAAAAGAGTAAAATTATAATCTAGATATTGTCAAAAACACATTTCTGAGTTGTTAACATTACAACATTTACCTGGGGCAACATGAGGAGCCGCAAAGTCTGGCATGTCGGTATCCATGTTCGACACGCCAAACACCTCCTCATCCTGCACACACCCCTGGGCCAGCTCCTCCAAATCTGTGAGCTCAAGTGACACAGGGGTGGGACCCCCACCTGTCCCCCCTGCATGCCTAGCCCTATCAGCCAGTTTTTGCTTAAGCCGATATTTGAAGTCGCTCCATCTGTTGGTTTAAAATGTGGCATTATTCCTGCAGTATTTTGACCTGTAAACACTTTTTACTAAAATGTAGTTTTTACGTACCGGCGTTTGACCTCCCGGGTTGAACGTTCAAACTCACCCACACCATTGACACCACTGGCTATGTCGTCCCACAGTTTCCATCTCTGGGTTGCACCCATATTCCTTGGTGCCTGTGCCAGATTGTCATTGCACATTTGCACCAAAACCTCCATCTCCTTCCTTGTGAATTGTGGCTGCCTTTTTTTTGGCTCTAGTTTGCCTACTAGGCCAGCAGCCTCTTCCATGGCATCCTCCACACCTTTTTTTTTTAAATGTTAAAAAAGATTTTTAGTAAACTGTTTTAAAATGTAATGTTAAACATACGCATTTTCCCATAAAAAAAAAACACTTACATGGTGCCTGTTGGCTAGAACTTTGCTGCTCTGTACTAATTTTTTTTTGTCAATGTAGCAGACCGATTTTGGCCTTCAGTGACGTTTTTATACATGCGTCAGTATTATTCGGCCGCATCATTCCTTGTGCGCTCCTACTGTCCGTCCTTAATTTGAGCGGGAAAATAAAGCCTATTTATGGCTTGGTGTGACTCGAGTCTAGGTGGCATGTTATGATTGTTGGAGGTTTTGCGTTGGAGTGGATTGTTGGTGATTGTTGTGTAGAAGGAGGACTTTTTTTTTGGATCTTTTGTTTTTTTTTCTTACTTCTTTCTTTTCCGTTCGCATTTTTATATATTGTTTGGCTATTTTAATTTGAATTTTTGAGTAAGTATTTTAAAAAACCACCATAAAAAATAATAGTAAATAGTTTACAAATTTTTTTCATATTTTTTTTTTTTACAGTTATTTTGGCTGTGACCCAGTGACGTTTTTGAACTTTGGGATATTTGTCGGTTTTTGGTAAGTGTTTTTGGTTTCATGAATTTACAAATTCGATGTGTTGGTCTTAGCATATGTTTCGCTAAGTAATGTTGTTTTTTTTCTGTGAACAATCATGTCTTACCACTAAATGTAGCGTACTATTTAGTGAACTAATGTGTCCTTATTTAAATGTAAAAGTAGCGTACTATTTAGCGAACTAATGTTTTAGTGGTTTTAAATGTAAAAGTAGCGTACTATTTAGCGAACTAATGTTTTTTTATATTTTAAATGTAAAATTAACGTACTATTTTGCGTACTAATGTGTTTCCAATTTTTCTGTGTAAAATCATGTCTTACCACTAAATGTAGCTTACTGTTTTGAGCACTAATGTGTGCTCCCTTCTCTTTTTTACAATACGAAATTTGTTTTCAATCATAGTTTTTTAAATTAATATCTTAAAAATTTTTGAATTTTGAAATGTAGGTTGATTTGCACATGACACGTCCCAGGCCTGTAAGCATCTTTGGTTTTCTTGGAAAAGATAAGTATATTTTTCTTTACACATTTGTCTAAACCAATAACTACCTTGCTTAACATTTCAGGTTGATGTTGGTCGTATTATATTGGCCATGGTTCCAGAACACGACCAACCTCAACTTCGTCCCAGGCATAGGCCTCGTAGGCGTGCAAGATCCCAGTTATATAGAACACGTGTCACCCTTTTTGGAATGCCAGATGATGAGGTGTTAAGGCGCTACCGTCTTCCACCACAACTCATCATAGACACATTGACAGTCCTACAGCAATACCACCACTTACGCAATTAATGTCGGTGTTACATTTTTGTGCCTCAGGATCCTTTCAAACCACTGTGGGAATAGTCGCTGGAATATCCCAATCCTCCTTTTCAAGGATCCTGAGGGCAGTGATGGAGGCCCTTTTTAAACACCTCCATCATTTTATTAAAATGCCAATGGATATGGGTTCCCTTAATGTGGCGAAGGCTAATTTTTACCAAATAGCTGGCTTCCCACACATCATAGGGGTTGTGGATGGCACTCACATACCACTTCAGCCTCCAGCAAGGCTGGAGGCTATATTTAGGAACCGAAAGCACTTTCACTCGATGAATGTAATGGTGGTATGTGATGCCTCCCTCCAGATCCTGTCCCTGAATGCCAAATTCCCCGGCAGTGCACATGATTCCTTCGTCATCCAGCAATCAGGGATTTGGCACAAATTAAACAACCTGCAAGCTGGTGATGCATGGCTTCTGGGTAAGTTGACACCTTCTGTTGAGACCAATGCAAAGCTTGTTACACAATGGTCCTGATGTTTTTTTATATATTTTCACAGGAGACAGTAGTTACCCTTGCACACCCTGGCTGCTCACTCCTTATTTGGCTCCCACACCAGGGCCACAAAGTCAGTATAATTCCGCACTTACAGCCACCAGGCAGGTGGTGGAGTGCTGTATCTGCCTTTTAAAAGGCCGATTCAGATGCCTCCACCGCTCTGGTGGCAACCTCATGTATTTGCCGGCTATGGTTTCGAAAATTGTGGTCCTGTGTGGGATATTTCACAACATCGCCATAAGGAGTGGTGTCCCAATGCAGCCAGAGGATGCCTTGCCTGAGGACGGCCCCTCCGAGGTTGGTCGGAGGTCAGTATGTGGGGGGGCCATACGCGATGAAGTTGTGGCCAGATTTTTTAGGTCATTATTTCCTCATAATGTTTATAAAGCCACAATGTAGACATGTAATATTTTAAAGTACACTTTTATCTGTTTTTTTTTTTTTTTAATACCTAAAATGACCATAAAAATCCATGCCTACTACCTGATCAACACAAATGACTTTATGTGGACACATTGGATATAACTTCGGGAACAATGATTTCTTCTCCTCATTTGTGGATTCATGTTGGCATGCTACTTCTTCAAACAGTTCCTGATTATGTTTTTTTGGGGGTTTTGGTGTGTTTTTGACTTGTGTGTGTGTTTTGAATTTTTTAATTTATTGTGTGTATTCACTTGATGTTTATTATTTGCGTGCATTAAAATTTAAATTTACGTTCACCAACCATTTCCATCGTAAATTACAACCAAGTGTAACCTGTTTCTAAAAATGCAAAGTTGCTTAATGCCTAATACTGTAATTTCTTAATTGGAAAAGTTTAGTACCCTGCTTTGTTGCTAAAAACAAACACCAAAGGTATTATGGTGAATCAGTATGTTTGCAATTGTAGGCCTAAGTAGGTAGCTTTAAATTTAACATTACTCACACCAAAAATAATCAAATTTTGAGGTTACTTCTCCAAACCTATTGGTATTGTTATGTGTTTAATGTGCAAGCTTACATACTTACTTGAGCTTTCGACAAACAAATTTACATTTCTTTAAAAATCAGGGACAAATAGTAGACTTATGTAAGGTTCAACAATCTAAGATTTACACACAAGGAATGAGACTTAAATAAATCAAAATAAATTTTATTTTTTACAACATATTTTTAGCGAATAAAATTTTTTTAGTGGTGCAGGCGCGCCAAAATCTGATCCAAGGCCACAAGCATGGCAACGACATGGCCCCTCAAGATCTGCAATCCAGCATAAATTTCTGCACTATGCCTCTGGTCCTCTGTGGGTAAAAAAAATGTGCGGATTACTAAAATGACACCTTAATTTATATTTTACAAAACAAGTAAAAAATCAGACTATACAAAAAAGGTGAAAAAAAACATCTCCAAAACAAAAGGAATGCCAAACGAAAAGATTGTTGAAAAAAAAAGACAAAAAATATTTTTCAAAAATAACACAAAAGAGAGTTACAACTACGCAAAAATACAACATTTGTTGGTACCGTAAACAAGAAAGACACAAGTATGAGTGTTTGGACATGTGTCATATGTGTAAGGGGAAAACATCCTAGACATTGTTTCACAAAGATATATATCAAAAACATTAGAAATACTTTACAATTTTGAACTGCACAGGCAAAAGGACAACATCAACCAAAAACAAAATAATGAAAAAACAACCATAGTTTAAAAGGGAAACATACCGGTCATAATGCTGACTGGGCCTGGAGCCCCAAAATCGTCCTCATCAGAGGTGGGCCAGTGCAGCACGGATGGAGGAGGGGTTATTTGGGAGGAAGTTGAGGGTGAGGAAAAGAGAGGGGAGTGGAGGGGATTGTGAAGTTTCAGGGATGGGAATGTGAGGAGAGGGAGGGGCCTCACGGTCGGCCAGGTCTGGGTTGGAGGGAGAATTTGGGGAAGAGTGGGCAGAGGATGTTTGGGTGGGAGTGGGGGTTAGGGGACGAGCCCAACATCGCTGGTGTTGGAGTCTGCGCTCAGCCCCTAAATGATGTTGAAAAATTTATATTATTACATATTTAATTTTTTGGGAAAAAAATTTACACACCAAAAAAAAACTAAAAAATCCTCAGGGCTATACGGTAAACATGCACACGCAGGTATGTCCAAAATAAAGAAACAGGGCTATACGGTAAACATGCACACGCAGGTATGTCCAAAATAAAGAAACAGGGCTATACGGTAAACATGCACACGCAGGTATGTCCAAAATAAAGAAACAGGGCTATACGGTAAACATGCACACGCAGGTATGTCCAAAATAAAGAAACAGGGCTATACGGTAAACATGCACACGCAGGTATTCTTACATTTTAAATAAAATAAAAAAAAACACTTACTTTCATGGATCTGCTGTCGCAAATTGGCCAACAGGCGTGGGGATCTGCGCCTCAGATCGGACCACCTTCTTTCAAGTTGGCCGATATTTCTGCGGTAGCCAATCGAACGCAGGCGGCGCCGCACCTCCGCGTAGGCCAGCCACTTGCGGAGGTTAGTGATGGGGCACGGGTAATTTGTGATTCTCTGGTCCATCACTTCAGTGAGGACCAGGAGTTCACGGCGACAAAAAGCGGTGGCTCTCATGATGGCAATGATTTTTTTTTACACAAAACAGTTTTAATAAAGGTCCTAGGAAAAATTTGATTGGCTAATGTACTTTGTAAATTAACAGAAACCATTCTATTGGTTATTGTATGAGTCATGTGACCTACACCCTCACAAATATTATGTGAGTTATGATAGGCTTGATGCAGTGACATGCGTAAGCTAATTAAATATTAAAAAAAAAGTAGAAAAATCGGCCTATAAGAAAAACGCAAAACAATAGTAGCATTCAAACCAACTTTTCATTTTGAAGAACCATCCCCTTGGTACAACCGTACGTATTTTGCGGAAGCAATGACACACACTAACAATAATAAAGTTTATTGACATTGAAAAAAAAAAAGGATTGCCAACATGTGAATAACAATTAAGCTAATTAATATAGTGATTGCCATTAATCAATTCAAGTATGTTTGCTGAATTAAATAGCAGGCAATCGAAAACTGACAGGGCCACTTCCGGAATTGACTTGTGCGAGCATTCCCTGCAACCAAAGAGGAGACGGACGGTCGCTATTTAGAACGTTCGCTAGCTAGAGGAGGGGTTGGGAGACTATGGGGCGGAAAATTTGCTGCGAACGAACATACGAGCGAGCGCTTGAATTTTATTATTTCCACTCGTACGGCGGACGAGCGAACGGCCACCTGCGTCCGCCTCTGAATCAGGCCCACTGTCATGAATTGCAGGTCTGATCTTTGATGAAAAAAATCTACAAATCACTGTAAAATTTTGCCGCATATTGGTGGATCGGAGAATCATTAAATTGGGGAAAATGCACAATTAGTGAATAGTATTTTTGTGATTGCTGATGTATTGCCAACTTAACCTATAGAACAATTAACATAAATATGCACAGCATACAATAACATGTTGTTATTATTATTATATTTTATTTATATGGCGCCACAAGTGTTCCGCAGCGCCTTACATAGTACATAGAACTAATAAGTGAACAAGAAACAAGTAACTTACAGTACATTACAGTGCAGGACAAGGACACGATTTATATACATTGATGCAATAGCGATTAAACACTCACAATAAGCAGCAGGGAGCTGGCAACACATGAGGGAAGAGGTCCCTGCTCGTGAGAGCTTACATTCTAAAGGGGAGGTGCAGACAGACAGGCGTGACACAGAATGGGAAGATGGGGAGGAAAGAGCATGAAGTGGGTTAGGATGAGAGCTGGAAGGCCTTGATGAAGTAGTGGGTCTTGAGAGCCCGTTTGATGATTTGTAGAGAGGTGGAGAGTCTGATAGAGAGAGGGAGAGCATTCCAAAGGTAGGGAGCAGCATGGGCAAAATCTTGGATGCGGGAGTGGGAGGAAGTAATCAGTTGGCAAGAGAGGCAGCATGCATTTGTTCAGCGAAGTGGACGGGCGGGAGTGTGAAGGGAGAGAAGGTCAGAAATGTATGCGGGAGAGGATTTGGTAAGGGCTTTGTAGGCGAGTGTAAGATCTTTGAATTGGCATCTGAAGGGGAAGGGGAGCCAGTGTAGGGCTTGAAGGAGAGGGGAAGCAGATGTAGAACGTCTGGAGAGGAAGATGAGCCGAGCAGCAGCATTGAGGACCGATTGTAGTGGAGAGAGATGAGAGACTGGGAGGCCAGCTAGGAGAAGGTTACAAATGGTAGGATAACTACATAACATTATATAGAAATCTGGCCACTAGATAGATCTTTACTAAAAGACCTTATTGAGATAAGTATGAGTTAGTTTATATAGTCCCTGATCGAGTGATATGAGAGAAAGAGATATACATAAAGATAGGTATATACTTTAGGCTAGTTTGGATACTGTTATTTAGTTATCCTACCATTTGTTTTTTTATGGTTAATAGATTTGGAGCTGAGATGCTTTATGTTAGTTATAAGTACCCAGGAGCCTTTTAGTATTATAATGTGATGCTGTGTTTATGTCTAGTTTCCATGGTGATGGGATCAACAATTTGACATGCTGTAGTATTGACGACATGCAGCACGCGCCGCCGGTCCGGGTGTAAGGTCCCGCTTCCGGTGTCAGCGTTCTCAGTGTGCACGGGTGATTCATTATTTAAGGTATGATATTATGTTTGTTCTTTTAACCTGAAGACAGCCCCGGTTGTAGAGGCACTGAAACGTTGTTATCGACATTTATTAAATTTTGCATTTATAGTTCTCGCGTGCCGCGTCCTCTGGCTGTTTATATATATATATATATATATATATATATATACAGTAGTTCACCACTTCCTTCAGTCCACATCCATTATATCTATCTTTGGAGCCCACATTCAGTCACCCTTCAAATGTTATGGAGCAGTTTCCTTATTCTCCCTCATGATGAAAATATTCTCTTATTTTTTGCCTTTTCCAAAGCTTTCTCTTAATCACTTCTCTCCACTGGGCACATTTTGGATTACATTATTTTTATTACCCAGCAGGGTCATTTTAACATTTCTGGTGGCAAGTGTTATCATGCTGATTCTTTTTACCTTTTAGCTCTTTGTCATTTCATTACGCTGTGTGTGGCTGTGCGTAGCTGCTCAAACAACAACATGTCCAGGAGAATAAAGGTATTATTCCAATTAAATTGTGTATGCTGCTTATTTTCTCAGACTTCAATCTTCATGTCAGGTGCTATTCCATTTCACCTATTTCTGTCAGGGCTAGCACAGCAGCCATAGTTCCAGAGCCAATTCTGATTCATATTAATAAAGTTAACTTATTTTAAAGATATATATATATATATATATATATATATGTATATTACAAAATTTGAGCATGAATTCAATTAGGTCATCATGCACGTTTGCGTGATGACCTATCGCAACTGCGGTGCATATCGCACGCAGTGCACATTCGGTTTGACATGGACGCACGTGCTGGGAGAGAAAAGGACTGGGAACAGGGGAGGGTAAATATAAGTGATGAGATGGGAGGGGGTGGGGAGCAGGACGGAGAAAGTTGAAGGGCAGAGAGCAGGAGGGAGAGGGCGGAGAGTGGGTGGGAGAGGACTGGGAGAGAGAGGAAAGCAAGAGGGAGTGCGTGGACAGTGGGAGGGAGGCGGTGGAAAGAAGGAGATAGGGGTAGTTTTTGAAGGAACTCGGCAGGGAGTTTGTTTAAAAAATTTGGAAAACTAACGACAGATCTTCTGTGGATGTAGGCTTGTTCAAATCCTTCTGTATCTTTGTGTAATCCCAGACAGACTCGATGATGTTGAGATCAGCGCTGTGTGGGAGCCATATCATCACTTCCAGGTCTTCTTGTTCTTCATTACGCTGAAAATAGTTCTTAATGACATTGGCTGTATGGTTGGGGTCGGTGTCCTGCAGTATAAATTTGGAGCCAATCAGATGCCTCCCTGATGGTATTGCATGATGGACAAGTACCTGCCTGTATTTCTCAGCATTGAGGACACCATTAATTCTGACTAAATCATTAAATCTATTTGCTGAAATGCAGGCCCAAACTTGCAAGGAACCTCCACCATGCTTCCCTGTTGCCTGCAGACACTATTATTGTACCACTCTCCAGCCCTTTGGCAAACAAACTGCCTTCTGTTACAGCCAAATATTTCATCAGTCCAGGGCACCAGCTCAGAGGTGTATCTATAATGGGTGCACTTATTGTCTTATACTTATCTGTCCATAATGCTGCTTGGCAGCACTGAGCTGGAGCTGCAGAGTAGCAAATGTCAATGGGAAAATGGCGGCGGCCATTTTCCCAGTGACTTGCGCATACACAGTACTACTGTTCCCAGGAAACCGGCACAGGAGCAATATTTTTCCAGAGACCCGCGCATGCGCAGTAGATTCTGGCACTAAGCCAGAATCGACAGTGCAATGTGGCACCACCGGTGAGAGGAGAGGACCCACGCTGAGTCTGCACGTGGGCCCCCTCCTCTCTTAAAATGCTCCTGCACCTGCTGCCATTTTTCTGCACCCATTCCTATGTTTTCGTGCATAGTTGAGTCGCTTGCCTTGTTTCCATGTCGAAGGTATGGCTTTTTGGATGCGATTCTTCCATGAAGACCACTTCTGGCCAGACTTCTCCGAACAGTAGATGGGTGTACCTCGGTCCCACTGGTTTCTGCCAGTTCTTCTGAGCTGATGTCACTGCTGGACATATTCCAATTTCGAAGGGAAGTAAGCTTTCATCTGATGCACTAAGTTTCCTTGGCCGACCACTGCATCTACGGTCCTCAACATTGCTCTTTTCTTTCTGCTTCTTCAGAAGAGCTTCAACAACACATCTTGAAACCCCAGTCTGCTTTGAAATCTTTGCCTGGGAGAGACCTTGCTGATGCAGTATAACTACCTTGTGTCTTGTTGCGGTGCTCAGTCTTGCCATGGTGTATGACCTGTGACATGAAACTGTCTACCACAGCCTCACCTTTGTAGCAGAGTTTGGCTGTTCCTCATCCAGTTTTAAGCCTCCTACACAGCTGTTGCTGTTTCAGTTAATGACTATATTTCAACCTACAAATGAAAATGATGATCATTATCACCTGTTTGGTATGATTGTGTAATCATACACCTGACTATAGTCCTACAATTGGTGATGCCAGAGCTCGGGATCCCGGCTGTCAAAGCCCCAACACCGGCATCCTGACAGGGTTAGAATACTGACACTTTTCTGTCAGTATTCTAACCCTCCCCCTCTCCCTACCCTAACCCTCCCTCCCTGATACCTAACCCTAACCTCCCCCCAGTGCCTAAACCTAATATCCCCCTCCCCACACCCTAAACCTAACCCTCCTCCTTTAGTGCCTAACATCCTCTCCCCTTAGTGCCTAACACTAACCCTATCCCAACCACGCTACTTACCTTTGGGATTCTGCCAGTTGGGATGCTAGTGCCGGGATTCTGACAAGTGTTGGAATTCCAGCACTGGCATTCGGAGCGCCGGAATTCCCACAGATGGGGTATTGACTGCATCCTGAAGATTTGATGCTGTTTTGAAGACAAAGGGTGGTCACACCATTAGATTTAGATTTCTCTTCTGTACATTCACTTTGCATTTTGTTAATTGATGAAAATAAACTATGAACACTTCTATTTTTAAAAAGCATTCTTACTTCGCAGCATTTTTTCCACAGCTGCCTAAAGCTTTTGAACTGTATTTACATATATATATATATATATATATATATATATATATATTAGTGTGTAGATGTGGTGGCACTCTCAGGATTCAGTGTTGCAAAGAAAACCAAAAGGCTAGTATCCGTGTCAGCTTTTCAATTTAGCATCGTAAATTTTCTTCAGTAAATTGAACCACGGATCCTAGACTTTTGGTTTTCTTTGCAACACTTAATCCCGAGGGGTAAATTTACTAAAGTGAGAGTTTTTAGAAGTGAGTTTTAGAAGAGATGTTGCCCATAGCAACGAATCAGATTCTAGCTATTATCTTCTAGAAGGTGCTAGTTAAATATTAAGTAGAATCTGATTGGTTGCTATGGGCAACATCTCTTCTAAAACTCACTTCTAAAAACTCTCACTTTAGTGAATTTACCCCTGAGAGTGCCGCCTATAGTGCTATTACACACTATAGTGCTATTTTTCATCAGGAACAAGCAGCAACTCAGTTCCTTAACCTCTCATTAACTATGATGTCATGTCCTGGGCCAATATGTATTTTCCATAAGATAAGTCTTATTATATATATATAAGTATATACAATATATATACACTTGTTTAAATGCAGCTCCACCCACAGTTCGTGAACCTGGTTTTCAAGAAAACTACCCATATATATATATATATATATATATATATATATAAAGAAGGGGATTGCCCTTGGGCGACAATTCCGCTTGTTGTGTACAAAGTGCTGTTATATAGGGTATATGCCAACAAAAGGGTTTCTATACAAAAAACATTATGTGCAAAGTGCTATTGTATAAAGTGCTTAGTTGTGTAAAGGGGATCGGTTTGTGAGTAATTTCACAGAATAAAATCATTGCAATAAAAAGTGTTGATACCAATAAATAAAGTTAATAATGTGTACAATTTATGTCAAGGATTTAAAACAAATAAGAAAAAACACATGTATATATGTAATGGAACTCCTATATTAGGGGAGTTCCCTCAGTAAAACATAGCCAAATCAATAAAATAGATACACATGAGTAAATATACATTTTTACAGGAGAATAAAATAATGGCTTATCTGAGTCAAGGTATAAAGAAATATCCATTTTCCTAGGACAAGAGGTATAGTTCCCAATGCATTTCGTCTGCTGACTTCTTCATGGGGATGAGGTTTAAGGTGTAATATCCACCTATTTATACCTTTTCAAATTTCATTAGGGACTAATTACTTCCAGGTCAAAGTTGAGCTATGTGCCCGGTAAACTCAAGCTGCAAAGCACATTCTATGTAGGACGACATCCTACATAGATGTTCTCTAGATCTAATGAGGCTAATAATTGAGGGGAAATAGCAACATTGAACACCTTGGAAAAAGAGATCAAAGATATGGAGATACAAATGGAAGAAGTGAAAGAGAAGAAAGAATATAAAGAGAATGAAAAAGTACTAATTCAAAAAGATTGAAAGAATGGAGTAAAGAGTCATGAAGGGCAAGGAGAAGAAATTCATTAGGGACAAAAAGGATTATGGATTGAACAAAATTAAGAACTGGAGCAAATTTCAAAGAATGGAGAGGAATGGACAAAGATTAGACTCCTGGGAGGGACCAAGCTGGAGAAAAGCACCTCCAAAAAGGAGTACAGCAACAGAAAAGAACAGGAGGAAAAGATATACCCCAAATCAGGAATAACCCATACAAAAACAGATTTTCTGCACTCCAACATTTGGATTCCAATAGCAATAGTGACCTTTTTTTTATCGCCAGATCTGGATACTGCATTCAGCAACAGAAAAACGGTATTCAGAGAAATGACCCAACCGGCTTCCCTGTTGAAAAGAAGATATGGAGACAAAGAGGAAAATGGGGCAACAGGAGGAAGGAATGTAAAAAGGAGGACCCTCCAATAGATCCAAAGACCAGGGGTGTCTTTAATATTTCACAACAAATTAAATAAACCTAAAATATCCCTACTCAGCAGAGAACTAAGTTTTGCCCCTACTAATACTATGAATACATTTGACCTGAACAAATTTCTTAGGAGTCTAACTCCTAAAAGATACTTTTTGAGAAAAGAGGATGCACCAATAAGACTATAATGATAATTTGTCCAAAACTGCTCTGAAAGGAAAATCCACATACTATCCCCTAGAGTCTAAAGGGAGCCATATTAAATGTATTTTATGAGATGATGAAGAAAGATCTATGTGACAAAGAGGTAGATAAAATTAAGAAACAAAATCTGAACCGCCAAGAGAAAGAGGCTCTAAAAAATAAAAAAACTATCAAGATATTGTTCTAAAGCCAGCTGATAAAAGGGGGGGGGGGGCTGGTAATCATTAGGGGTGAGCGGGTTCAGATTTCTGAAATCCGAACCCCCCCGAGCCCCCCCGATCCGAGTCCGATCCGAATCAGGCTCGACTTTTCCCGCCTGACTCGGATCTGAAATCGAGGCAAAATGTCATCATCCCGCCTTCCGAGTCTCGCAGGTTTTGGATCCTATATAAGGTACCCGCGTCAGCGCCATTTTCTCACTCGGCTGTGGACAGTGAAGAGGGAGGGTGGGAGTTAGGGCTGTGTAGTGTAGTGTAGTGTAGTGTAGTGCTGCTGTTGTCCACTACTTCAAAGTCCATAGGGGCTGGCTGTGTTGTGCTGTGCTGCTGTTGTTAATAGGGGCTGTGTCCACTACTTCAAAGTCCATAGGGGCTGGCTGGACTGTGTTGTGCAGTCAGTTCTCCATAGGGGCTGTGTCCACTCCAAAGTCCTGTGCAGTGTCCCAGTCCTAAAGGGGTGCTGTAGTGTTGTCCAGGGGGTGCTCTGTCCATCAGGGGTGCTCCCCCCAAGTGCTAAAAAAATAATATTTTTTGTGTGTTTGTGAATTGTGTGCGCAGTAGCCGTACGTGCATCAACAAAGTAGTGCCAAGCGTGCGCCTGTGTCATAAGTAAAGGGCCGGCTGGCTTGACCGTTAAAGGGTGCTGTAACCCCCAAAGTACACTCCAGTCCAAACCCAAAAAAAAATTATTTTCTGTGTTTGTGAATTGTGTGCGCAGTAGCCGCACGTGCATCAACAAAGTAGTGCCAAGCGTGCGCCTGTGTCATAAGTAAAGGGCCGGCTGGCTTGACCGTTAAAGGGTGCTGTAACCCCCAAAGTACACTCCAGTCCAAACCAAAAAAATATATATTTTCTGTGTTTGTGAATTGTGTGCGCAGTAGCCGCACGTGCATCAACAAAGTAGTGCCAAGCGTGCGCCTGTGTCATAAGTAAAGGGCCGGCTGGCTTGACCGTTAAAGGGTGCTGTAACCCCCAAAGTACACTCCAGTCCAAACCAAAAGAAAAATTATTTTCTGTGTTTGTGAATTGTGTGCGCAGTAGCTGCACGTGCATCAACAAAGTAGTGCCAAGCGTGCGCCTGTGTCATAAGTAAAGGGCCGGCTGGCTTGACCGTTAAAGGGTGCTGTAACCCCCGAAAGTACACTCCAGTCCAAACCAAAAAAAAAATTATTTTCTGTGTTTGTGAATTGTGTGCGCAGTAGCCGCACGTGCATCAACAAAGTAGTGCCAAGCGTGCGCCTGTGTCATAAGTAAAGGGCCGGCTGGCTTGACCGTTAAGGGTGCTGTAACCCCCGAAAGTACACTCCAGTCCAAACCAAAAAAAAAATTATTTTCTGTGTTTGTGAATTGTGTGCGCAGTAGCCGCACGTGCATCAACAAAGTAGTGCCAAGCGTGCGCCTGTGTCATAAGTAAAGGGCCGGCTGGCTTGACCGTTAAGGGTGCTGTAACCCCCGAAAGTACACTCCAGTCCAAACCAAAAAAAAAATTATTTTCTGTGTTTGTGAATTGTGTGCGCAGTAGCCGCACGTGCATCAACAAAGTAGTGCCAAGCGTGCGCCTGTGTCATAAGTAAAGGGCCGGCTGGCTTGACCGTTAAGGGTGCTGTAACCCCCGAAAGTACACTCCAGTCCAAACCAAAAAAAAAATTATTTTCTGTGTTTGTGAATTGTGTGCGCAGTAGCCGCACGTGCATCAACAAAGTAGTGCCAAGCGTGCGCCTGTGTCATAAGTAAAGGGCCGGCTGGCTTGACCGTTAAGGGTGCTGTAACCCCCGAAAGTACACTCCAGTCCAAACCAAAAAAAAAATTATTTTCTGTGTTTGTGAATTGTGTGCGCAGTAGCCGCACGTGCATCAACAAAGTAGTGCCAAGCGTGCGCCTGTGTCATAAGTAAAGGGCCGGCTGGCTTGACCGTTAAGGGTGCTGTAACCCCCGAAAGTACACTCCAGTCCAAACCTAAAAAAAAAATATTTTCTGTGTTTGTGAATTGTGTGCGCAGTAGCCGCACGTGCATCAACAAAGTAGTGCCAAGCGTGCGCCTGTGTCATAAGTAAAGGGCCGGCTGGCTTGACCGTTAAGGGTGCTGTAACCCCCGAAAGTACACTCCAGTCCAAACCTAAAAAAAAATTATTTTCTGTGTTTGTGAATTGTGTGCGCAGTAGCCGCACGTGCATCAACAAAGTAGTGCCAAGCGTGCGCCTGTGTCATAAGTAAAGGGCCGGCTGGCTTGACCGTTAAAGGGTGCTGTAACCCCCAAAAGTACACTCCAGTCCAAACCAAAAAAAAATTATTTTCTGTGTTTGTGAATTGAGTGCGCAGTAGCCGCACGTGCATCATCAAAGTAGTGCCAAGCGTGCGCCTGTGTCATAAGTAAAGGGCCGGCTGGCTTGACCGTTAAGGGTGCTGTAACCCCCGAAAGTACACTCCAGTCCAAACCAAAAAAAAAATTATTTTCTGTGTTTGTGAATTGTGTGCGCAGTAGTCGCACGTGCATCAACAAAGTAGTGCCAAGCGTGCGCCTGTGTCATAAGTAAAGGGCCGGCTGGCTTGACCGTTAAGGGTGCTGTAACCCCCGAAAGTACACTCCAGTCCAAACCAAAAAAAAAATTATTTTCTGTGTTTGTGAATTGTGTGCGCAGTAGCCGCACGTGCATCAACAAAGTAGTGCCAAGCGTGCGCCTGTGTCATAAGTAAAGGGCCGGCTGGCTTGACCGTTAAGGGTGCTGTAACCCCCGAAAGTACACTCCAGTCCAAACCAAAAAAAAAATTATTTTCTGTGTTTGTGAATTGTGTGCGCAGTAGCCGCACGTGCATCAACAAAGTAGTGCCAAGCGTGCGCCTGTGTCATAAGTAAAGGGCCGGCTGGCTTGACCGTTAAGGGTGCTGTAACCCCCGAAAGTACACTCCAGTCCAAACCAAAAAAAAAATTATTTTCTGTGTTTGTGAATTGTGTGCGCAGTAGCCGCACGTGCATCAACAAAGTAGTGCCAAGCGTGCGCCTGTGTCATAAGTAAAGGGCCGGCTGGCTTGACCGTTAAGGGTGCTGTAACCCCCGAAAGTACACTCCAGTCCAAACCTAAAAAAAAATTATTTTCTGTGTTTGTGAATTGTGTGCGCAGTAGCCGCACGTGCATCAACAAAGTAGTGCCAAGCGTGCGCCTGTGTCATAAGTAAAGGGCCGGCTGGCTTGACCGTTAAAGGGTGCTGTAACCCCCGAAAGTACACTCCAGTCCAAACCAAAAAAAAATGATTTTCTGTGTTTGTGAATTGTGTGCGCAGTAGCCGCACGTGCATCAACAAAGTAGTGCCAAGCGTGCGCCTGTGTCATAAGTAAAGGGCCGGCTGGCTTGACCGTTAAGGGTGCTGTAACCCCCGAAAGTACACTCCAGTCCAAACCTAAAAAAAAAATATTTTCTGTGTTTGTGAATTGTGTGCGCAGTAGCCGCACGTGCATCAACAAAGTAGTGCCAAGCGTGCGCCTGTGTCATAAGTAAAGGGCCGGCTGGCTTGACCGTTAAAGGGTGCTGTAACCCCCGAAAGTACACTCCAGTCCAAACCAAAAAAAAATTATTTTCTGTGTTTGTGAATTGTGTGCGCAGTAGCTGCACGTGCATCAACAAAGTAGTGCCAAGCGTGCGCCTGTGTCATAAGTAAAGGGCCGGCTGGCTTGACCGTTAAGGGTGCTGTAACCCCCGAAAGTACACTCCAGTCCAAACCTAAAAAAAAATTATTTTCTGTGTTTGTGAATTGTGTGCGCAGTAGCCGCACGTGCATCAACAAAGTAGTGCCAAGCGTGCGCCTGTGTCATAAGTAAAGGGCCGGCTGGCTTGACCGTTAAGGGTGCTGTAACCCCCGAAAGTACACTCCAGTCCAAACCAAAAAAATAATTATTTTCTGTGTTTGTGAATTGTGTGCACTGTGGCTGCACGTGCATCAACAAAGGAGCAGCGCCAAGCGTGCGCCTGTGTCCCATAAGTAAAGAGCTGGCTGGCTCATTTCTTAAAGGGTGGTGTAACCCAGAAAGTGCACTACTCTCCAGCAAAAATAAAATAATATTTTCTGTGTTTGTGTGCGCTTTAGCTGCACGTATATATATCAATATAACATAAATGGAGGACCAAACTTTCTCCGATAAAAATAAAATAGGGAAAGATCAAGAACCTCTTCCTCCTAGTGCTGTTGCTGCTGCTGGGAGTTGTTCATCATCCCAGAGAGGAAGTAGGAACATCACTACTTTTACTAAACAATTGACCCTCCAACAGTCCCTAGCGATGAGGATGAAGTACGACAGCAGTCATCCTGAAGCAAAACGTATAACTGAGGCCTTGACTGCTATGTTGGTGTTAGACGTGCGTCCGGTATCCGACATTAGTGCAGTGGGATTTAGACAATTGATGGAGGTAGTGTGTCCTCGGTTCCAAATCCCGTCTAGATTCCACCTGCATCCTCAAAGCAGCAGCGACAAGCGTGCGTCTGTCTGTTAAAGGGTGGTGACACCCTCAAAGTGTTCTACACAAACAATTAAAATATTGTTCTTTTTTTTCCGGTCTTTGTGAAATGTGTGGGCTGTAGTCTCACCTGCATCCTTAAAGCAGCAGCGACAAGCGTGCGTCTGTCTGTTAAAGGGTGGTGTAACTCTCAAAGTGTTCCAAAAAATAAAAAACTATTTTTTTAATGTGTTTGTGACTTGTGTGCGATGTAGCCACACTTGCATCCTCAAAGCAGCAGCGACAAGCGTGCGTCTGTCTGTTAAAGGGTGGTGACACCCTCAAAGTGTGCTACAGAAACAATTAAAATATTGTTCTTTTTTTTTCTGTCTATGTGAATTGTGTGGGCTGTAGCCGCACCTGCATCCTTAAAGCAGCAGCGACAAGCGTGCGTCTGTCTGTTAAAGGGTGATGACACCTCAAAGTGTTCTACACAAACAATTAAAATATTGTTCTTTTTTTTTTCGGTCTTTGTGAAATGTGTGGGCTGTAGCCGCACCTGCATCCTTAAAGCAGCAGCGACAAGCGTGCGTCTGTCTGTTAAAGGGTGGTGACACCTCAAAGTGTTCTACACAAACAATTAAAATATTCTTCTTCTTTTTTCTGTCTTTGTGAATTGTGTGGGCTGTAGCCGCACTTGCATCCTCAAAGCAGCAGCGACAAGCGTGCGTCTGTCTGTTAAAGGGTGGTGTAACCCTCAAAGTGTGCTCCACAAACAATAAAAATATTCTTTTTTTTTTTTTTCTGTCTTTGTGAATTGTGTGGGCTGTAGCCGCACTTGAATCCTCAAAGCAGCAGCGACAAGCGTGCGTCTGTCTGTTAAAGGATTACATCGGTGACAGCATCCAAGTAGGCATGTCAGACAGTCCGTACCTGTACTGGCAGGAAAAAGAAGCAATTTGGAGGTCCCTGTACAAACTGGCTCTATTTTACCTGAGTTGCCCCCCCTCCAGTGTGTACTCCGAAAGAGTGTTTAGTGCAGCCGGGAAAATTGTCAGCGAAAGGCGTAGGAGGTTGCTTCCACAAAATGTGGAGAAGATGATGTTCATAAAATGAATTATCAACTCTTCCAGGGAGACCAGCCTCCAGAACGTACAGAGGGACCTGTGGTTCCAGCAGGGACGAATTAATACTCTGTGAGGATGAGGATGTACACACTGAAGAGGGTGAGGAATCGGTGGATGAGGAGGATGAGGATGACATCTTGCCTCCGTAGAGCCAGTTTGTGCAGGGACACATTAATTGCCAGCTTGTTTTGTGGGGGCCCAAACGAACCAATCATTTCAGCCACAGTTGTGTGGCAGACCCTGGCGCTGAAATGATTGATTTGTTAAAGTGTGCATGTCCTGTTTATACAACATAAGGGTGGGTGGGAGGGCCCAAGGACAATTCCATCTTGCACTTCTTTTTTTTCTTTGCATTATGTACAGTTTGGGGCCTAGTTTTTCTAACTGCCATCCTGTCTGCCACTGCAGTGTCACTCCTAGATGGGTCACGTGTTTGTGCCGCCCACTCGTGTCGCTTAGCATAGTCATCCAGCTACCTCGGTGCAACCTTTTGGACATGAAAACACTATTGTGAGGTGTGAGGTGTTCAGAATAGACTGGAAATGAGTGGAAATTAAGGTTATTGAGGTTAATAATAGCATAGGAGCAGAGAAACCAACAAATTCTGTGATTTTAGCTGTTTTTATGCTTTTTAAAAAAAAAATACAGATCCAAAACACAAAACCCAGAACCCAAAACACGGAAGGGTGGTTTTGGCAAAACCAATCCAGATCCAAAACACGAAGAAAGATCCAGATCCAAAACCAAAACACAAAACACGAAAAGTGGCCGGTGCACACCCCTAGTAATCATGGATCATTCTTACAACATAAAGGAAGCCAATAGACTCCTCAATGATGCAGACTCATATACGAAGCTAGATAGAGACCCTGTTGAGGAATACACTGATGAAATTAAATGAAAACCAACCCTACAACCTCCATTTTTTATTTTTTACCCAAATTAATAAATCTTAAGAAACACCACCGGGTAGACCATTTATAGCCAGAATTGAGTCGTTAACCTCTCATCTCTCAAAGTACGTTGACATTTTTTTGCAGAAGTATATAAAGGAGTTGGATTCATATCTGAAAGACACTACCAATGTTTTACAATGTCTAGAGGAAATTCAGTGGGGAGAAAGATATAATTGGGTCACCATCAATGTAGTCTTTATACACCTGCATCAAACACAAGAAAGGTATTAATTCCACAAGAGAATTCTTAGAGTTGAATGTAAATTAGGATCCTCTACACAAGGAGTTTTGATGTGATATTATGTATTTTATATTAAATCATAATTATTTTAAATTTCTAGATAATTTTTATAGACAAATCTGTGGAACAGCCATGGGAACAACCTTCGCTCCTAGCTTTTCAAACATATTTATTTGATGCTGGAAAAAAAATGTCTACAAAAACAACCTTTTTAAAGACAATATAATGTTTTACAAGAGGTACAGTACCAGTCAAAAGTTTGGACACACCTTCTCATTCAATGATTTTTGTTTATTTAAATTATTTTCAACATAGTAGATTAATACTGAAGACATCAAAACTATGAAAGAACACAAATGGAATTATGTTGTAAACAAAAAAGTGTTAAACAAATCAAAATATGTTTTATATTTTAGATTCCTCAAAGTTGCACCCTTTTGCTTGGATGACAGCTTTGCACACTCTTGGCATTGTCTCAGTCAGCTTCATGAGGTAGTCTCCTGGAATGGTTTTCTAACAGTCTTGAAGGAGTTCCCAGAGGTGCTGAGCACTTGTTGGCTGCTTTTCCTTCACTCTGTGGTCCAGCTCATCCCAAACCAGCTCAATTGGGTTTAGGTTGGGTGATTATGGAGGCCAAGTCATCTGACGCAGAGCTCCATCACTTTCCTTCTTGGTCAAGTAGCTCTTACATGGCCTAGAGGTGTGTTTGGGGTCATTTTCTTGTTGAAAAACAAATGATGGTCCCAGTAAGCGCAAACCAGATGGGATGTAATGGCACTGCAGAATGCTGTGGTAGCCATGCTGGTTAAGTGTGCCTTGAATTTTGAATAAATCACCAACAGTGTCACCAGCAAAGCATACCCACACCATCACACCTCAATGCTTCACAGTGGGAACCACACATGCAGAAACTATCCCCTCACCTTCTCTGCGTCTTACAAGACACGGCGGTTGGAACCAAAAATCTCAAATTTGGACTCATCAGACCAAAGTACAGATTTCCACTTGTCTAATGTCCATTCCTTGTGTTTCTTGGCCCAAACATTTTTTTCTTGTTGTTCATCCTCAGTAATGGCTTCTTTGCAGCAATACGACCATGAAGGCCTGATTCATGCAGTCTCCTCTGAACAGTTGATGTTGAGATTTGTCTGCTACTTGAACTCTGTGAAGACTTTATGTGGTCTTTAATCCAAGGTGCTGTTAAGTAGCAGTTTCTGAGGCTGATAACTCTAACGAATTTATCCTCTGCAGCAGAGGTAACTCTTGGTCTTCCTTTTCTGGGGCAGTCCTCATGAGAGTCAGTTTCATCATAGCGTTTGATGCTTTTTGCAACTGCACTTGAGGATACATTCCAAGTTCTTGAAATTTTCCGTATCAACTGACCTTCATGTCTTAAAGTAATGATGGACTGTCGTTTCTCTGACTTGAGTTGAGTGGTTGGTGCCATAATATGGATTACAACAGTTGTCAAATAGTGGTGTCCACTGTGTACTAACCCTACCTCTGCACAACACAACTGATGGTCTCAAACACATGAAGAAGGCAAGTAATTCCACAGATTGACTTTTGACAAGGCACACCTGTTAATGCAAAACCATTCCAGGAGACTACCTCATGAAGCTGATTGAGAGAATGCCAAGAGTGTGCAATGCAATCATCAAAGCAAAAGGGGGCTATTTTGAGGAATCTAAAATGTAAAACATATTTTGATTTGTTTAACACTTTTTGTTTACAACATAATTCCATTTGTGTTCTATCATAGTTTTGATGTCTTCAGTATTAATCTACTATGTTAAAAATAATTTAAATAAACAAAAACCATTGAATGAGAAAGTGTATCCAAACTTTTGACTGGTACTGTATATAGATGATATTTTAATTATACGGCAAGGACAAGAAGTTTTTAACCAGTTTTTATCACTTGTCTTGAATAATAATATGAATTTGAAATTCACATATAATTTTAATAACAGGACCGTTGAATTTTTAGACTTGGTTTTTATTGGAGAAGAAGGAAAGATCTCTACAAAAAATTTCATTAAAAACGTTGATGCTAACAGTTATCTGCATTTTAGAAGCTGTCATCTACACAGATGGAAAGATAATATTCCTTTCTCTCAATTTTACAGGATTAAACGCAATTGCAGCGATCAGAGGATGAACAATTGGAGCAAATCACTGACAGATTCAGTGAGAAAGAATATCCAGAAGAGATCCTGAAGAAAGTCCTGAATAAAACCAAGACTCTGGACAGAAATAACCTGTTGAAATTTAAGAGTAATAAGGACCAAAAGAAAGATATTGTTCCTTTGTCACTACTTTTAATGGTCATGAAAATAAAGTTTAAAAATCTTTAAATAAAAACTGGAATATTCTTCTAATGGACCCAGTCCTCAAGGAAATACTACCACCAAAACCACAGATTGTTTTTAGAAAAAACAGAAACTTGAAAGACATGTTAGGACCCAGTCTGCTGAGGAAAGAAAATAAGGGAAATACAGGTGGAACCTTAAACTGTAAGGGTAGCTACAAATGTGGACACTGCAAAATCTGTAAACATCTGCATCCCACATGCAAAACTTTTACTAACTCAGAAGGGTCAAAGGAATTTGCAATTAAAAGTTTTATGAACTGTAATTCTACCTCAGTTATCTATTTGTTGGAGTGCACATGTGGAACTAAATACATTGGTAAAACCAAAAGAATATTGAAGCTACATATCCAAGAACACATTAGAAACATTAAGAACAAAATAGAAGGTCACGCAGTGTCTAAACATTTTATCACCAAACACAACTCCAATTCTGAGGATTTAACATTCAAGGCTATCGAACATGTGACCTTGAGTGAAAGAGGAGGTGATTTAGGGAATCTTTTGTCCAGACTTGAAATGTACTGGATTTTTTAACTTAGCACCATGGCTCCCCCAAGGCTTCAACGAAAGCTACGAGATAGCACCGTTCCTGTGAGAAGACAGAAGAAGACCGATAGAATGGGTCATTACTACCATACCACCATGAGAATGCCCATTCTCAGTGGGAATTTCATGTTCTGGGCCTGGCAAGTATCTGGGAGGGAGACCCCCAGAGAATACCAGGTGTAGTAGGTAAACCCATTCTATAAGAAGCTACCATCATAACCCTACTGTGAAAGAAAGTGGTGATGAGGATGATGACATGAGGAGACTCGGAAGTATCTACATCCATACCAGTATGCGTGTGCCCAAGCTCGTCCAATCTTGGAAGCTATACATGACTGGGCCCGGCCAGTACCAGGTTGGGAGACCTTCTGAGAAGACCTGGTGTTGTAGCTACCATAGAGTCCAAAAGGGCGATTCCATCATTCCAGAATTGCATTACCCGAAGAATCTACAAAGTGTATCCCAAAAGAAGCTGCTTGAAAACTCTCTGGATTAGCATTTTTTTATCCCTGCTGACTTTTTCATACAAATATCACCTACCTCAATTAATGTAAGGCAATATAAGAGTTGTTACCAAGGACTAACTAACCAAGAGGACCAATTAATGGACAGTGACATTAAGAACCACAAATTTGGGAACATTGAACTTTACTATTTTATAAGAAATCACTATTCCTTTTTATAAAAACATGCTTTCCTGATTCTCTTTATTTATAGTTTTTATTTATTTTATTTACAGTTCCATATAAGTATTATCTCCATTACTTGCCTAAAAATGCATCACATTACTGTATTAATTTAATACAATACTGATAAACATGATAAATCAATGACCAACTCCGTTTTATAAGAATCCTTGTGTTGCAAATTTATGATTGATTCTGCTTAATTATAGGGATCCACAAGATCTACATAGAGGGCTTCCCAGTATATTTGACACAGATCATGAGCTGAATATGAAGGGCGGAAGTCCGCTTCATACAGGATACTGAGGGGGGAAGTCACCAGAGTACGCCTCACAGGAGCTCGTACTCAGACATCAAGCCAGGGCGGAAGACCAGAATTACCCAGAGTGGAGCACGTGAACAGAAACGATACAAGGAAGTATACACCCAACATCCAGAGCTGAACAAGAGGGCGGAAGTGACGTATCGCTCCGAATCTCTGGGCGGAAGCACTCCCACTCGAGGATGGAATTAACTTTAATTTACAAATTTTCTAACATTGAAATTTAGGTCCAATGTCTATGTGCTTAGTACTATTCATCGATCTAGCATTTTATATGAGAATGCGCTTTGCAGCTTGAGTTTACCTTGCGCATAGCTCAACTTTGACCCGGAAGTAATTAGTCCCTAATGAAATTTGAAGGGGTATAAATAGGTGGACATTACACTTTAAACCTCATCCCCATGAAGAAGTCAGCAGACGAAATGCGTTGGGGACTATACCTCTTGTCCTAGGAAAACGCATATTCCTTTATAACTTGACTCAGATAAGCCATTATTTTAATCTCCTGTAAAAACATATATTTACTCATGTGTATCTATTTTATTGATTTGGCTATGTTTTACTGAGGGAACTCCCCTAATATAGGAGTTCCATTACATTTATACATATGTGTTTTCTAATTTGTTTTAAATCCTTGTATAAATTGTACACCTTTTTAACTTTATTTATTGGTATCAACACTTTTTATTGCACTGATTTTATTCTGTTAAATTATTCTCAAACAGCTCCACTTTACACAACTATGCACTTTATACAATAGCACTTTGCACATAACGTTTTTTGTATAGAAATCCTTTTGTTGGAATATACCCTATATAACAACACTTTGTACACAGCAAGCGTAATTGTTGCCCAAGGTCAATCACCTTTTTCAATTACAAGGTAGTATATCACCAATACTATATACTATTGACACGGAGCTAATGCCCACCAAGAGTACGATTACTGGACTTATCCGCATTTATTACCAAAGTTTGGAAACACCTTTTATTTATTGTGAGCCTTTACTGGCGCCGAATCCACATAAATCTTTATATATATTGTGTGTATATATATATTGCAATATTTTGGAACCAACATTCCCTATGTTCAAAGGAGTTGCAGTTTGAAAAGCATGTGAGTGCCGAGTTTGTATGATATTTTTTATGTAGATGGTGTGGTCACATACCAATGGCACCCCAGATGGTCGAGTGCCGTGGATTGAGCCTGTCGTTTATTTAAATTTTGTGGTCACACTTGCTAGGGCACCCTGTTTTTCAAATGTAAGACAAACTTTTTTTCTTTTTCCAGGTGCTCATTAACTGATAGCCCTGGGTGCGGTCCTGTCTCTTTAAGGCAGGACCCAGTTTCATGTTTAAAATATATGCAAGCTTGAGGCCAAGATGGCAGATCAAGTTCATTTGTCTGAGAATCAGTGTAGGGACTGGCTAGATGGGAATGACCGTGAAGCGGTGGCCAGCTTAACAAATTATTGCAATATTTTGGAACCAACATTCCCTATGTTCAAAGGAGTTGCAGTTTGAAAAGCATGTGAGTGCCGAGTTTGTATGATATTTTTTATGTAGATGGTGTGGTCACATACCAAGGGCACCCCAGATGGTCGAGTGCCGTGGATTGAGCCTGTCGTTTATATATATATATATATATATATATATAGAAACAGAGTCTGTTGCACAAAAGTTCTTAATAATATCCCACATAAGAGTGTGTGGGAGGGCCCAACGCCAATTCCATCTTGCACCTCTTTTCTTTACATTTTGTACAATTTGGAGCATTGCCGACTGACATTATTATAGTTTATTAAACTGCCATCCTGAAGTCTGATATTTTTTAAACCACCGTGCGTTTGTGCCACTGCTCTGTCACTTACTTTAGCCAGCCAGCTCGCTGGTGAAAAACAGTGAAATCAATATTGTGAGCTGTGAGGTGGTTAAAAATGCCTGGAAAAAAATACAGATCCAAAACCAAAACCAAAACACGCAAGGGTGGCTTTGTTAAACCAAATCCAGATCCAAAACATTGAAGGAGATACAGATCCAAGACCAAAACCAAACATGGGGGTCAGCGCACATCCCTAGTTACTATTAATAGTACACCTATTAATCACATGGGATTGTCTTGTACAGAACCTCAGATAATTCCTAAGAAGAATCTTAATCATTATTGTTTGTGTTATGTCATGGTAGTAGCCCTTATTTATCTTAAGAAACTGGGGTGTAATCTGTAAACTCACAGCCGTAATATTCAAAAGGTTTAAGAAAATGAAAATTAGAATTAAAAAAATACGTTTTTCAACGTGGAGCACTCAGACTCAAGTAATTCTGTCAGAATTTATTGCCAGTAATTTAAAACGAAATCCAATTTAAACCATCTATTTAATACATGATTTTATACACCGACCAGGTTGCACTCCATTTGGGCTTCCCAATCCAAATTTTGCTGGCTCAGTTGCATGGAATCAGGTGACATAATTCATATTTTCTGGGAATGTCCTTCCATTTGTCCCCAGTGGGTTAAAGTTTTTGACTTGATTATAAGGTGTTGAATATCTGACTACAACTCTCCCCTTCATTTGCATTACTCCATGACTATCCCCCAGGTGTACCTAAATCAGATAGTTATATACTGTGACACATTTTCATAGTTGCTAAAACTGCTATTGCTCAACTTTGGAAGAACCCTGGTCCGCCAGCTATGATCATACACAAAATTCAGTTTGCATTAATGGGAAGACTAAATGTCCCTTATTCCACCTTTATCTCCTCGTCTCTCACAAAATGGTTCAATTGGCAAGAATTCACCACTACTGGCGAAGGAGTGCATTTACTGTTGGGGAATGATTCCATCTTTTAACTTGGATAATCCCTAAAAATGGAAATAATTAAACCTGTAACAGGCATATGAACCATATATCAAAAACGTATTGGATAGCGTGTATATGCATTTCCATGCACATTTTGTTTAATGCAAACGCAGTGCCGGTGGGTAAGGGTCTCAACAACCATTCTGACAAGATTAGCTACACACTTCATTGGTATGCACTACTAGGTAAGGATTAGCTGCAATGGAAAATCTTGAGATGAAAATAATTGAAAAGCATTTAGTTAAAAGATAATCTGTCCCATGTAATTCCATCTGAGTTGTTTCTTAATCATCTATGTTTCTGTCTCGCTATACAAATTAGCCTAATCCTAATGTTTGTTTAATTTATTTAGGATCACACCGCTGGAACTTTCATATTTACTCTGAATAGATTTATCATAGCAGAAAACAAATACCAAAGCTTACAATGTGTTTAAGTAATGGTTATATACTGTTTATGTGAGATACATTTTAATTTTCTTGAAAATGTTCCCACCAATGATAAATATGTTGTTCTATAACTGGTAAACTGATTTCTAGAAAATATATACTGTTGTTATTATGTTTAATTATTTTCAGATATACCACTGTATAAGTGTAACTGCTTAGTTTATGTATCAGTTAGGGGAAATTATATTCCGTGATGAACTCTTGGTGTTTTGTGGCAATGTGTGTAGATGTTAGTAAACAAGAAAGTTCTGAACACATTTGGCTAGGGTATGTGGCTGCTTCCACTTGCACAACTGTATCGCATGGCCCAGTAATCAGAATTTTCTGTCTGAAAGCACAATGAGAAATATGATGTCTATGAATATTATTACTGGTTTTAACTAATAAGACCCTTAAGGCAATCACATGGACAGATGTGGTATTTTCTGTATAGTGACTGTGTAGTGCTGTGTCCACTAACCTTAACACTAAAGGCAACCAGACATTCAGGGGTGTATCTATATTGGGTGCAGGGTGTGCGGGGCATGCGGGCTCCTGGGTCCAGGGGGGTCCTCACAGCACACCCTGCACCCATATTTTTAATACTTATCTCTCTCACACCCGCGCTATCAGCGCTGTAATAATCACCTGGAGAATGGCCACAGCGGCCATTTTCCTATTGTTTTCCGCATGCGCAGTAGGGAAGTAGGCTGCCATTTTTCCGGTGGCCTGCGCATGCGTAGTAGACTCTGGGCACAGACTAGTGCCCAGAGTCTACTGCTGTGGTGCTGCGCTCAGTGCGCTGCGAGGCCGCCGGAGAGAGAGGAGGCGGCCCGGATGGAGACTGCACATGGGCCCCCTCCTCTCTTAATACACCTCTGCAGACAGTCTTTCAGTATTACTACTGGCCTATAAAAATAAGAGCAGAATGCGGGGTTACTGCCTTCCTGCCCTAGTTGACATCAGCTGGTGGTAGATGCAGATTATTTTTAGAAAATTAAAACAGAAACATGGAACTTACTCTGCCTATAAAAGTCACAAATGTGCTTTGTACAAGAACAGGCTCACAGGTTATTACTCTTTCACTGATTGTTACCACTAGAGGACTGACAGGAGAGTTCTTGAAGGAGCTAAAGACATTATAGGGGGTAAATTTACTAAAGTGAGAGTTTTAAGAAGTGAGTTTTAGAAGAGATGTTGCCCATAGCAACCAATCAGATTCTAGCTATTATCTTCTAGAAGGTGCTAGTTAAATATTAAGTAGAATCTGATTGGTTGCTATGGGCAACATCTCTTCTAAAACTCACTTCTAAAAACTCTCACTTTAGTAAATTTACCCCTAGGAATGATAAGGAATACAATGGCACCTCTTCTAAAGGATATATCTGCAGATGATGGTCGTTCATACGCACTGAACGACCATCATCTGCATGCTGCAGCAGCTCGGGCTGGACTGGGGGTGGGTAGGGGGTGTGGCCTAATCGTGGAAGACGTGGTCACACCCCATTTGGAAAAAAAAAACATTTACGGTGCTGGGGAGGGGGGCGCTGTGTGCCCCTCAACCCGGCGCACAGCCAATGGGACGCGATCAGCGTGATCGCTCCCCCCTTTGGCATAGGAGACTGATCGGGCTGCTGCTTTAGCAGCCTCGGACAGTCTCCCAGTGCAGCCCCTCACACAGCAGCGTGTGCTGGGCTGCTGTGGATGGGGAGCTGTGCTGGACCCTGGTAAGTAGTACCCGCACGCGGCTCCCCCCCTCTCTGCACCCCTGTGTACGGGCGATCGCCTGTACACACTTGCCGATGGACAGATATGTCTACAGACATATCTGTTCATTGGCTGTGCAGCACAGCCAATGCGATATGTCTGTGAACGACGTTGTTCACAGACAAATCGTCTGTATACACTGGCTGACAGGGGCACGATATATTGGCCGATCAATTGATGGCTAATATATCGGCCAGTGTGTACCCAGCATTAAGCAAGTTACACACTTCTTACAGTTGCACTTAAGTTTGAAAGTCCCAGTCAACTTGCAGATTCATGGGTACACATCTTTACAATCTAATGCTGGGTACACACTGACAGACATATTGGGCAATCAACTGATCGACCATTATACAGGTGCCCATCGGCCAGTGTGTACCAGCGATATGTCTGCCGGCCACCCGTACACTTGCAGCTGAGGTGGAGGGGAAGGGGCGTTACACTCCTCCCAGCCAACGGGACCCACGGCCAGGGCCAGATGATACTCGTTTAGTGTGCATGAACCACCATCATCCTCAAGTTATATCTGTTTAGTGTTCACTCTAGGTCCGGCAGCAGGCAGGGCGCCAGACCTAGAGCTAGGGCACTTCTGCACCCGGATAGGGGGCGTGGCCAAAGAAAAGGGGGCGTGTATTTATGACGCGTCCCCTTTTCGTCACTCCTTGGGGCATACCCGGCACTTCCGGACATGCCGGGCAGTCCTCAAGCTCTGCGGTCACATTGCGTGAATGGTGACCGCTGCACCTCCGTTTTGACCACCTGTTGGACACTGTGACCCACGGGTGGAGACAGATCCCGTAGGCTGTCTCAGTGGGGCACTGCGCTGGAGGGCAAGGTGCTTTCTGCCCTTCAGAAATAGGGCAGGGCGCGGCGCCCTGCTAAAACAGCCTAGCGGGAACGCTATCTGTTCACCGTGTGCCCAACTTAAATTGAGATCCACGATCCTAATCTCTCTAAACCATTTGCTGAAAAGATTGTGACTCTGTACGCACTCTACATATCTCTGGCTACACTGCTGTTAAACCTGTTAAACATAAACATAATTAACATAATGGGCAGACAAAGGGCTGGACTGAACAACAGATAAACATAGAGAAGAACTGAATGCATCACAATTTCTGTACAGTAGTGCTGATTCTAGACTACAATCGGTTCACTTCTCCATCATGAGTTTAAACCGCAAGAAATTACTGTATTGCTGCTATGGTGACAGCACTGTAAACAATTAGAAAAAGCAGAGAAGATTGGCTGCAGAGACAAGACAACTATTCCCATATGCCACTGCTACAGGAGATCCATGAGAACAATCATGATGACTTCAGGTATTTTCTGCATATGGAAGACCCCACCATCCAGGAACTTCTCCAACTGGTCATCCCACTCATGGAAAAGGAGGAAACCTATTTTTGGAGACCCATTTCTGAGAGGCAGATAGTCTGGTGGCTACGTTAAACTTTTTGGCTACTGGAAGCATACTGGCTGATCTGAGGTACAGTACAGTACAGCACAGCGATATCATCACAAGCTCTGGGACAGATAATACCTGAGGGTGCATACACACCTGTACGATATCGGCCCGATTTGGCTGATTTAGCCAAATTGTAACGGCAAATCGGGCATAGCGTGCAGTGTGTATGCCCAATTTGCACGCACCCGCGGTCGCATGCGATATCGTGCGATTGGCTGTGCTGCACAGTCACGATATCGCATGTGAGCCTGTACAAGTTAATGAAGGATGGAACAGTGATTGTTCCGTCTTTCATTAAATCTTCAAGTGTGTACCGGCAATCATGCGATGTCCAGGGTGAAGGCTAATCGCCCTGAACATCGGCACGATTGCCGGTCGTCTAGGTGTGTACCCTGCCTGAGACTTGTGAGGCCATCGATCTACAAAAGCAATACTTGAAGGTAAATAGAAAGAAGATACACATATGTAAATTCTGATATTTATTAAATTAACTACCAAAACACACACATATAGAATAAGATAGATAAAAAATCTAACTATAAATAATACCTATAAATATTTTAACTTATAAAATGGAACTGAAGCTTTTATTAAATAATAATTAAGGATTTTCATATTTTAAATTGTCCATGGAAGATGGGGTTTACCACAAAGTGTATCATGGTTGTATTGGAAGCCAGAGCAACAGTTGTTGTTGGAGGGTGGTTAAAAACAAGAGAAGCAGCAGACCATCTATCAAATTATGGAAAACCTCTGTGGATATGACAGCACTTGAGGCAATGGGGGAGGCCTATTTTGTTCCTGTCTGTTCATAGGATTTATTTAGGTGAAGCCGGTGTACTGGGTTTGTTGAAGTCTCTGTTTCCCCATATAGAACCTCATTCCCAATCTTCTCTGCTTCTGTCCTATTCTTAGGATCCATCCTTCTCAATTTTTTTTAGTTGCTCCCACTAGATCAATCCCGTCCTCATCCTTTTGCATGAGCCTGTTTGCAGACTCCAGACTCTAGAATGTGGCGAGTCATGATCTCAGTGCTATTATCGCCTGCCTCACATGACTTTTTCCTTCTCCTCCCTGAAGGACAAGCCTGATGAGGTTGATCGTTCTATGTTGATGAACAAAAACGGGATGTAAGTCCCTACCAACTGTCCCTGCCCATGTTTGTCATAGATTATTCTCAATAAACACAAAGGAGCCAGGCTGTCTACAGCGGGTACATGAAAAGATGATAGGAGGAGGAGAGAATAGTCAAGTAAATAGAGAAGAAAGGATCGCAGATAGCTGGTTGGAGAAATGGCGAGAAGAGATGGCAGCAGATGGAAGTAGAGCTAAAGCAATGAATGAAAGGGTGATGGAGGTGATGGTTAAGAAATACTAGACAAACACGACTATGATTGTGTAAAGAAAAAATATACAAGAACAAATTACAGAAAACAAAGGATAATACTTATGTTAAAGAACATTGAAATAAACTTTACAAAGCATATCATTTGTATGAAGACATTTTACATGGATACAGTATCTAATTCTACTGTAGTTCAAAAGTTCATTAATATTGTTCATTGTTATGTTATAGTTGAATTGTGTAAAGTTTTGTAATACATACCACGATTAACATTACACATACAGCACACATATATGGGTATAATCAGATATCAAAGTAAGTTGTATATCAGATATATACAGTGGCAGTTTCAGAGGTGGGGTTACAGCGCAGTTCAAAATTCAAATAGGGGAACCACACCAACTGTCACACCAAATGCTGCCAAACATTGCCGACCAGGACTCACTGGCAGTTGGTGTGGCTCCTTTATTTGAATTTTGTACTGCAACCCCACCTCTGAAGCCACCACTGGTCATATAGGACCACTACATATGCTTCTACAAATATATAGTTGTATAGCTGTATATTTCAGACAAATATGGCCATACCAACCATACATTATATGTAAGATTCAAAAAACTTAAAAAAATACTTTTTTTAGTGAAACTTAATAAGCTTGCACTAACGGCTTACACAGTATACCTGAGACAAGGTACAGCCGCAGGGTATATTCAGGTGTACTGAACCAGGGGAAGAGGCAGTCTGGATTTGTCCATATATTATGGCCGTCACATAATAAAAACATAGCTCCTGAATAAAGGTGCACAGGGTGTTTGCATTTATACATAATGAGCCTGGTACAATAAATGTGCACATACCACACGTAAACGCAAGTGACACTTTAGTGAGAAAAATTACCTATTTTTACATGTATTGGACAGTGGCACAATTTCTATAAACCTACACACAGGAATAAATATATACCACATGTGAACAACAATAAAATGGCAAATCTCTATAAACACAGTGCTGTGTTCCATGTGCTGATGTTGGTACGTTTTAACAAGAGCATGTATAAATTCACATTAGAGATTTAATTATCCATGCCCACAAACGCGTCGCTGCAGCTCGAGGAGCATCGGCAGAAGCACTGCACAGACTGCTCGTTAGTGCATACAGACTTCCAGGTTTGTCTGACATTGTACCATTGCATCTAATGAATATTAGTACGCCCATAAAACCAGATCTTCAGATGCAATCAGGTTTTTTCGGACAAAACATGAACGTACTGTAGGTGCGTACACACGTGTTATCTCACAAATAGGTCTGGAATCAGAAGATCTGTCCAACGATTGGGTGTGTACCTAGCTTTAAGCTGGGTACACACTTACTGATGTGTTTACCCAGCGATTGCGATGCCCGACAGGATGAAATATCGGGTGGTCGGTATACATTACACAATTAAGTGCTGACCGCCAGGGGCGTAGAGGGGCCAGGCCCATTCTGCAGCCCAGGCCCAGGTAATTAGTACCCGCCCCCCCTCCGCTACCCCTGCTCACCGCCTGATATGTCAGGCGGTGGCTGACTGGCTCCATTCACCTGTCTGGCATTGAATGCTGGGTCGTTCTGTCAGCCCTACCTGCCGGCAGACAGAACGACCCCGATGGATGACCTGCGGGAGCGCACATGGTCACCCATAGTGAGTACACATTTGCCGATGTGGACGATATGTCGTCCTGATCTGTCGGATCGGGTAACATATCGTCTAATGTATATACCCACCTTTACTAATGAACTTTGTTGCCAGCATTAATAAAACCATCATAACAACTAAAGGGTCTATGTACTAAGCCTTGGCGAGAGAGAAAGTGGATAGCGATAAAGTACCAGCCAATCAGCTCCAATTTGTCATTTTTCAAAAACAGCCTGTAAAGTGACAGGAGCTGATTGGATGGTACTTTATCTCCGTCCACTTTATCTCTCTCCATAGTTTAGTTCATAGACCTCTAAGTAAAGTAATATTACAACAATTTTGTATACATGCAGGGCCGGATTAAGGGCTGAACATTTTCAGGGGCCTCTACTGAGAAGGAGCTGTGACAAGTGCTGTGTGGGTGTGGCCAGAGTCAAGTAAGTGTGTATATATAAGATCTGCATAATTTTGTGGGAAAACTAAAATATTTTAATACTAATGATTTACGGCCGACCATGTGGTCAGCTAGGCAGCTGGTCATCATCATGCTGCCAATATGATAGGCCTATCCTTATGTTGAGGCCTGGAGCTGTAGCTCCATTCGTACCATTGTTAATCTGGCCCTGTGTACATGCAGCCTTAATATTATTTAGACTTCCTCCATCCAGGTAGTCCAAGGGAGATCCATCTGATATTACATCCAAAATAGGTAACTTTAAGGGCTAGACACCCACTCTACAGCATTCATAGCTGCTTCTCATATCAGTCTTCAAATCAGTTTTACAAAATTGCCTGAACTAATGAGAATTTCCTTTTAAACACTCTAAATAAAAATCAGTATATGATATCACATGCAATTTTCAGCCAAGCTTGTTAAGAGTATTTTAATTGTTCCAGCTGTTAGAACCCATTTACAAATCATCAATTGTTAAAATGTAATATCTTTTACAGTAGACCATATTCAGTAGGCTAAACTAGGCATTTAGTGCAATGTTAACTTCACATTAATGCAAATTTGTAATTCACTAAGCTTGTTAAGGAAATGTTAAGTGATATCTAAACAGTCTTCCCATCTGAAATTATGTTCATTGTTTTTCATCAATCATTATCTTTTCATTAGTAAAGATTAGCTATGACCTCCTAGCTGCTTATCAGTGATTCATTTCTTACATTTTGTTGTGCTACAGTAGTAGATGAACCTGGGAGAAGACTGGCATTCACCCAGGGGCGTATTAAGAGAGGACGAGGCCCGTGTGCAGTCTCTGTCCGGGCCCCCTCCTCTCTTGCCAACAGTGCAGTAGAGTCTATTGCACATGGTCAGGTCTCTGGGGAAATGGCGTGGTGGCCATATTTGTGGCGATTTCCTACTGCGCATGCGCAAAACACCAGGAAAATGGCCGACACGCAATTTTCCCGGTGATTTGTGGAGCGTTGCTGCTATCGACTGGCGACCCTGGAGAGATGAGTATTGAAGCAATGGGTGCAGCGTGTATGGTGTGAGCCCCCCTGGACTCAGGGACCCGTGTGCACTGCACACCCTGCACCCATTATAGATATGCCTCTGCATTCACCCTTGCTTTTTAGTTCCACTCTATAATTTCACTACATTTTGGATGGGCCACTATAGTGCTTATTTAGAGTTGAATGTATCTTTTTTTCATCAGAATCATTTTTGTACTGTGAGCGCACGTAGAAATAATGTATGCATGCATCTGTATCAAGCTTTTATCTCATCTTTGATTTGCAACTCATTTTGTCTGGAGAGGTAGTATAGACTAACGCAATGGTTCCCAAACTTTTTCAAATCGTGGCGGCCTAGAGTATCAGCATTTTTCCCACGGCACTCCTGGGCCAAACGTTTCTTATTGAGAAATTCAGCAAAAATTAATGAAGTGAATTGTGTTTATATGTCACCCTAAGGGCTCTATTTATTAACATTATTTTTACTAAAATAAAGTGAAAAAGGGTGTTTTCATACTCTTTTCACATTATTTTAGTATCACCTATAGTTATTACAGGGCAATTGGAGTAGAATTCGTAAAATTCTACTCCAAACCCTAAGTATCACTTATTATTAGTAATCAGATCGCATTTCCCATAATTGTAATAGGAATGTGATACGACCAAAGTTACTAAAAATGAATTGTAAAAAAATATCGGGGAAAGCCCTGTGATAATAACGCCACCTGGAGGTGACGTTATCCAGGGTCTCTCCCGGTTACCGGCCTCCTGCTCTGCTCTAACGAGGAGAGCATAGCCGGGAGTCGGTCCCAGTAATCAGCTGTGTGGTCTAAACAGACCGCAAGCTAATTACTGTAAAAAAAAGAAAAAAAAATGTTCAAAATTATTTTTTACTTACCTGACTCCAGGGACCGGTGATCAAGCTTTATCGCAAGCTCTGTCCCTGCAAGGGATGTGTAGTAAATCCCTGTGATATTGCCTGAATTCGCAATGCGAATTCAGTCAATAATATCACACTACAAATTGCATTCAAAACGCGGATTGTAGTAAATAGAGCCCTTAGGCTCAGTTATGTGATGGTTGACAGGGCTGCGCTTCTATTTGTCCACATATGTTTTGATTGGCAGTCATTAGCACTGGTTTTACCTATCACACAGACTAAATAAAATTTTATTTGGTACTGGATCACCAACCCGAGGCACCCATGCAAGTGCCCAGAGGTACCCCATGGTGCCAACGCACCCAGGTTGGGAACCACATGGTATATATATACACATTTCATATTAGTATTAATATTGATGCCTTTTATATGTCTGATTTATTCATACTCATAATAAATGTCTCTCCATTTTACTGACTTTATTTTGGGAATACAGGGAAAATCATGCCATCTTGACCTGGTTTCCAGATCTCTTTTTTCTAACATACCTCAAGTGAGTTGTTGATTAAAGTCTAATCAACAACATCTGGGTCACATTAAAAGAATAAGCGCACTTTCCCTCTTCTGATTTCAAATCACAAAATTCATTCTTACTCAGGGCTGTCTGTATCCCAATTTGATTTCACTTGTTGTGTAAATACCAATTTGTCTGGAATGACCACTACGAAGAAAGTCTTTCCTGACACAGAGGTTCAAGAAAGCAGAATATCCCTACAAATATCCACAACATTCCAAATGCCTTTGCTCTGCCAAACCTGGGAGATCTGGACATTTCACATTCACTTCATGTGGAACTCTGCTGACCCTGTCACAATATATATATATATATATATATATTAGGGGTGTGCACCGGCCACTTTTCATGTTTTGTGTTTTGGTTTTGGATCTGGATCTTTCTTCGTGTTTTGGATCTGGATTGGTTTTGCCAAAACCACCCTTCCGTGTTTTGGGTTCTGGGTTTTGTGTTTTAGATCTGTATTTTTTTTTTTAAAAAGCATAAAAACAGCTAAAATCACAGAATTTGTGGGTTTTTCTGCTCCTATGCTATTATTAACCTCAATAACCTTAATTTCCACTCATTTCCAGTCTATTCTGAACACCTCATGCCTCACAATAGTGTTTTTATGTCCAAAAGGTTGCACCGAGGTAGCTGGATGACTATGCTAAGCGACACGAGTGGGCGGTACAAACACGTGGCCCATCTAGGAGTGGCACTGCAGTGGCAGACAGGATGGCAGTTTGAAAAACTAGGCCCCAAACTGTACATAATGCAAATGCAAAGAAAAAAAAGAGGTGCAAGATGGAATTGTCCTTGGGCCCTACCACCCACCCTTATGTTGTATAAACAGGACATGCACACTTTAACAAACCAATCATTTCAGCGACAGGGTCTGCCACACGACTGTGGCTGAAATGATGGGTTCGTTTGGGCCCCCACAAAACAAGCTGGCAATTAATCTGTCCCTGCACAAACTGGCTCTACAGAGGCAAGATGTCGTCCTCATCCTCCTCATCCACCGATTCCTCACCCTCTTCAGTGTTGTGTACATCGTCATCCTCACAGAGTATTAACTCGTCCCCGCTGGAATCCACCACCACAGGTCTCTCTGTACGTTCTGGAGGCTGGTCTCCCTGGAAGAGTTGATAATTCATTTTTATGAACATCATCTTCTCCACATTTTGTGGAAGCAACCTCCTACGCCTTTCGCTGACAAGGTTCCCAGCTGCACTAAACACTCTTTCGGAGTACACACTGGAGGGGGGGCAACTCAGGTAAAATAGAGCCGGTTTGTACAGGGGCCTCCAAATTGCCTCTTTTTCCTGCCAGTACAGGTACGGACTGTCTGACATGCCTACTTGGATGCTGTCACCGATGTAATCCTCCACCATTCTGTTAATGGTGACAGTATCATATGCAGTGACAGTAGACATGTCAGAAATTGTTGCCAGGTCCGGACCAGATGTCCAAACTTGGTCCTGCCTGCCCTGCATCACCGCCAGCGGGTTGCTTAGGATGGCTAAGTTTTTTCCTGGCAGCCCTAGTTGCGGGAGAAAATGAAGAAGGAGCTGTTGACGTGTCATGTTCCGCTTCAGCTGACAGTGTTTTCACCAGCAGGTCTTTGCACCTCTGCAGGCTTGTGTCGGCCAGAAAGAGAGACACCACATAGGCTTTAAACCTAGGATCGAGCACGGTGGCCAAAATGTAGTGGTCTGATTTCAACAGATTGACCACCCTGGAATCCTGGCAAAGTGAATGAAGGGCTTCATCCACAAGTCCCACATGCTGAGAGGAATTGCTCCGTCTTAGCTCCTCCTTCACTTTCTCCAGCTGCTTCTGCAGGGGAATGACCTGACTCAAGCTGGCAGTGTCTGAACTGACTTCACGTGTGGCAAGTTCGAAGGGCTGGAGAACCTTGCACAAGACGGAAATCATTCTCCACTGCACTTGAGTCAGGTGCATACCCCCTCCTTTGCCTATGTCATAGGTGGATGTATAGGCTTGAATGGCCTTTCGCTGCTCTTCCATCCTCTGAAGCATATAGAGGGTTGAGTTCCACCGCGTTACAACCTCTTGCTTCAGGTGATGGCAGGGCAGGTTCAAGAGTGTTTGCTGGCGCTCCAGTCTTCGGCATGCAGTCACTGAATGGCGAAAGTGGGCAGAAATTTTTTCGGGCCACCCAAAGCGTCTCCTGCACGCCCCTGTTGCTTTTCAGAAAATTCTGCACCACCAAGTTTATTGTGTGAGCAAAACATGGGACGTGCTGGAATTTGCCCAGATGTAATGCCCGCACAATATTGGTGGCGTTGTCAGATATCACAAATCCCCAGGAGAGTCTAAGTGGGGTAAGCCACTGGGTGATGATTTCCCTCAGTTTCTCTAAGAGTTTGTCGGCGGTGTGCCTCTTACTGAAACCGGTGATACACAGCGTAGCCTGCCTTGGAACGAGCTGGCGTTTCTGAGATGCTGCTACTGGTGACGCTGCTGCTGTTGCTGCGTAAGGTGATACATCTACCCAGTGGGCTGTCACAGTCATATAGTCCTTAGTTTGCCCTGTTCCACTTGTCCACATGTCCGTGGTTAAGTGGACATTAGGTACAACGGCATTTTTTAGGACACTGAGGACACTTTTTCTGACGTTTCTGTACAGTCTCGGTATCGCCTGCCTAGTGAAGTGGAATCTAGATGGGATTTGGAACCGGGGACACACTACCTCCATCAATTGTCTAAATCCCACTGCACTAATGGCGGATACCGGACGCATGTCTAACACCAACATAGCAGTCAAGGCCTCAGTTATACGTTTTGCTTCAGGATGACTGCTGTCGTACTTCATCCTCCTCGCTAAGGACTGTTGGAGGGTCAATTGTTTAGTAAAAGTAGTGGTGTTCCTACTTCCTCTCTGGGATGATGAACGACTCCCAGCAGCAGCAACAGCAGCAGCGGCAGCAGGAGGCGTAGCAATGCAGGATCCTCCGGAGGAATCCCGGATAGGAGAGTCAGTCATGCCAGTGACATGGCCTGCAGGACTACTTCCGATCCTGACTAAGGAGGAAATTGACGAGGAGGGAGTTGACGGTGTGGTTTGCAGGTGCTTGGATACAACAGGACAACGGGATTTAGGTGTCCCTGGACTGCTTACGGTCTTAGCCAAAGTTTCTGAACTTGACAGTAACTTTTTATGAACGCGCTGCAGGTGCCGTATAAGGGAGGATGTTCGTAGGTGGTTAACGTCCCTAACCCTACTTATTTCACCTTTATATATGGTACATGTGGCAAGACAGTTGTTGTCCGTATTTGGATAGAAATATTGCCAGACCAAAGAGGTGGAATGTTTGGTCTTCTGCCCAGGCATGACCGTGATGGGCTTTTTCATCCCACGGACAACAACTGTCTCCCCCGGAGCCTGATTTAAACAAACCACATCACCATCAGAATCCTCATCGCCAACTTCCTCCTCAGCGGCAGCTACACCAGTATCCTCATCCTGTTTGACTTCAACAGTGACATATTCAATTTGCATATCAGCAAGTGGACTGTGGGTGCTCATTTCAGCACTTGCAGGGGGCATGCAAATGGTGGAAAGAGCCACCTCTTCCTGTCCAGTGCTGGGAAGGTCAGGCATCGCAACCACCACCACACTTGGACTCTCCTTGGGGATTTGTGATCTCTTCTTAGAACGCACAGTTCTTCGCTGTGCTTTTGCCAGCTTAACTCATTTGATTTTTTTAGTGGGAGGAGGGCTTCCATCGTCATGTGAAGCTGAACCACTAGTCATGAACATAGGGAAAGACCTTAGCCATTCCTTGCCACTCCGTGTCGTAAATGGCATATTGGCAAGTTTACGTTTCTCTTCAGATGATTTAAATGTTTTTTTCAAGGTCATTTTCCTGAACTTTGTCACTTGGGATTGTATGTGCCCTCTACTATGACATTGGGCATCGGCCTTGGCAGACGACATTGATGGCATGTTATCGTCTATGTCATGACTAGTGGCAGCAGCTTCAGCACTAGGAGGAAGTGGTTCTTGATCTTTCCCTATTTTATTTTTATCGGAGAAAGTTTGGTCCTCCATTTATGTTATATTGATATATACGTGCGGCTAAGGCGCACACAAACACAGAAAATAATTTTTTATTTTTGTTGGGGACTAGTGCACTTTGTGGGTTACACCACCCTTTAAGAAATGAGCCAGCCGGCCCTTTACTTATGGGACACAGGCGCACGCTTGGCGCTGCTCCTTTGTTGATGCACATGCAGCTACAGCCCACACAATTCACAAACACAGAAAATATTTTTTTATTTTGTTTGGAGTGCCCTTTGGGGGTTACAGCACCTTTTAACGGACAAGCCAGCCGGCCTTTTACTTATGGGACACAGGCGCACGCTTGGCGCCGCTCCTATGTTGATGCACGTGCAGCCACAGTGCACACAATTCATAAACACAGAATTTTTTTTTTATTTTGTTTGGAGTGCCCTTTGGGGGTTACAGCACCCTTTAGCGGTCAATCCAGCCGGCCCTTTATTTATGGGACACAGGCGCACGCTTGGCACTACTTTGTTGATGCTCGTGCGGCTACTGCGCACACAATTCACAAACACAAAAATATATATATTTTTATTTTGTTTGGAGTGCCCTTTGGGGGTTACAGCACCCTTTAATGGATAAGCCAGCCGGCCTTTTACTTATGGGATACAGGCGCACGCTTGGCGCTGCTCCTTTGTTGATGCACGTGCAGCCACAGTGCACACAATTCACAAACACAGAATTTTTTTTTAAATTTTGTTTGGAGTGCCCTTTGGGGGTTACAGCACCCTTTAGCGGTCAATCCAGCCGGCCCTTTATTTATGGGACACAGGCGCACGCTTGGCATTACTTTGTTGATGCACGTGCGGCTACTGTGCACACAATTCACAAACACAAAAAAATATATATTTTTATTTTGTTTGGAGTGCCCTTTGGGGGTTACAGCACCCTTTAATGGACAAGCCAGCCGGCCTTTTACTTATGGGACACAGGCGCACGCTTGGCGCTGCTCCTTTGTTGATGCACGTGCAGCCACAGTGCACACAATTCACAAACACAGAAAAAATATATATTTTTTTGAACTTGGGGGGAGCACCCCTGATGGACAGAGCACCCCCTGGACAACACTACAGCACCCCTTTAGGACTGGGACACTGCACAGGACTTTGGAGTGGACACAGCCCCTATGGACAACTGACTGCACAACACAGTCCAGCCAGCCGCTATGGACTTTGAAGGAGTGGACACAGCCCCTATGGACAACAGCAGCACAGCACAGCACAGCACAGCACAACACTACACTACACTACACAGCCCAGCCAGCCCTAACTCCCACCCTCCCTCTTCACTGTCCACAGTCGAGTGAGAAAATGGCGCCGACGCGGGTACCTCATATAGGATCCCAAACCCGCGAGACCCGGAAGGCGGGATGATGATGTTTTGCCTCGATTTCAGATCCGAGCCAGGTGGGAAAAGTCGAGCCTGAAGCAGAACAGAGCGGCTGGGGAAGGTCAGAAAAACAAAGGGGGGCCTGACAGAGTGGAGGGCGGAACGGGAAATCCAGAGACTGCAGTGTCATTTACATACATGGTAAACTAATCATTTAAAAAAACTGTATACATTCACACAAGCACGTACCCACCTGGCAGCACAGGTTCTACACTGTTGGCTGATCTAGTTCCTTAATGCTCTGCTGAACTTGGTCTGCAGGTCTGCTCCTGTCATACTCTCTACTGGCACACCTGATCGCCAGCAGCTGTTTCCCCATCCAGTCAATTGTCTAGACGGCGGATATTTTTTTTAAATCGCCCGACGGAGCAACTCAATTGTTGCTCCTTCTGAGTGTGATAGCCACCTCAGGAGGGTGTGAGCAAATATGTGTGAGAAACCCATGGTTAGGGCACGCTAACAGCAGTTACGGCACACCAAGACTTTAGACGGGTTTAGCCGTTTTACACTACTATAACCGATCTAATAGGGCATGAAGAGGGCGATTATTATTGATTATTAAACACTAATCAATGATTTGGGATATCGATGAAGTGTGTGCTAAATGGGTTCCAAAGCAATTAACCAGGGATCATAAGGCCCAGAGGGTGGAATTGTGCAATGACCTTTTGACCATCTTTGAAGCCAACCCTGAGACGTTTTTGGAAAATGTCATTACAGGAGATGAGACCTGGGTATTCCTTTATGACCCAGAAACAAAGGCCCAATCAAAACAATGGAAACACCCAAGTTCACCTAGGCAAAAAAAGTTTAAATCACAGCAATCCGTAAACAAAGTCATGGCCACATTCTTCTGGGATTGCCGAGGTGTTATTCTCATCAATTACTTGGAACCAAACCAATCAATCAACAGTGATCGATACATTATTACACTTAAGAAGCTTAAAGAAGCCATCTGCAAAAAAAGGTCAACAATTCCACTGTCAAATGTCATCTTACACCACGACAATGCCAGACCTCACACTTCGATGGCAACATCTGCGGCCATTGCCAAAATGGAGTGGGCAATAATGCCACATCACCCTTTCAGTCCTGATTTGGCCCCTTCTGACTTTCATCTGTTTGGCCCTCTCAAATACTGTCTCCGGGGTCAACATTTTGAAGACATAGAGGTTGTTAAAATCGTCATACGTTGCTGGGTCAAACACCGAACCTCGGGGATTTTTCCAAAGTGGATTCACAGCTTGGGTTGAGAGGTGGAGAAAATGTTTGAGGGCAGATGGTGAATATTTTGAGTAAAGTCATTCTGTTACTAAGACTTCAAAGTATTTTACTGCAAATTTTCAAATCTGTATCTATAATAAAATTTTAGTGAGCATTTAGGCATTACTTTTTGAACAACCCTCGTATTTAGCTCCATAAAGCCCCAGATACAGTAAGTGCAAAATCTGTACCATCAAAAGAGGCACTGACGGTAATCGTCACCACCTCCAATCACATTTAAAAATCAAATCCATCTGCAGCAGTGGTGGCGGTCTGTGACTAGCAGCTAATTCTAGAAGGCACTACATATAGGGGCTGGTTCTGAGTCACACCCAAAAGCGAACGCAGCAGCATGTAATGGCGGTCACCCATATGTAAGATTATGCAAATGCCAATACAAACTCCTTCCCTAGTGTACATCAGTGCGGCTGAATGTGCAGGGAACGAAGCGCTCACTTTTAGCGCCCGTACACACTGTAATACTGTTTGGAGAGTCCTTATACGCCACCATCAGTCGCTACATTAAAATTTGCACCACCCCTATGGCAGGTGCAGATTCTCCGTCTGACAATGGCTCCTATGCCTGCATCTGTATGTCTGGGAATGCAGACAACTGCATTGACACACCCACGATACTCCCATAATACGTCCACTGATCTGACCATTTTTGCATGCACTACTAGCCACCACCCATCACTATTCCATCACTTTTCTTATACTGTCTGAATCAATTACGACAGCACCTTTGTGCATACCCTCTGTGCATACCCTCTGTGTTGCTCAACTATGTTTATCACTGCGAGCAACTCCGAATCAGGCCCATAAGATCTCACCACTCCCAGCAGCTAATGTAAATATTTAATTCCACAACACTGATACATCCAGGGCTATTTTTCAGCCGTTCCTGAAACTCTTTGATAAATGACATAATCAGGAACAGCATACCGGAGCACCTGCCAGCAGGGAGCATTGGGTTGCAGGCTGCAGTGGTTTGGATTTGACGCCTGGCTGCAAGCTGAGGGGGTTAGCTTTAGAGACACACTGGGGCTACCTAGGAAGACACACTGGGGCTACTTGGGGAGATACACTACAGCTACCTGGGGAGACACACTGTGGCTACCTGAGGAATCACACTGGGGCTACCTGGGGAGAAACACTGGGGTGACCTGGGGAGACACACTGGGGCGACCTGGGGAGACACACTGGGGCTACCTGAGTAGACACACTGAGGCTACCTGGGGAGACACATTGGGGCGACACACATTATATGATTGACATGTTATAATTACACCTACCCCCGCAGCCCAATCTTTGACAATTTTTTATTAATTGGTTTATGCATCAATTGATGCTCCACCCCTGCTGTAGCTCCACCCACATTATCCACAGCTCGACCCCCCCCCTATTAGTTCCTGAACATATTTTTCTACAAAAATAGCACTGGATACATCTACTGTATGTTTAAATAAGCAAGGATTGTCCCAATGCCAGTTTCTCCCATTGGGAGGAGCAGAATTTTGCAGTCTAGCTGTCATCATTACCTTGACCCATAGACAGATACAACTGCAAAGGCCATAGTTATGCAGCTTTGTAAATAAGCCTGAGAGTTGCTGTGTCCGAAGGTATTAGGAGCAGAACCATATGTTATTACAGGGCATCAAAAGCAAACAACTCAGAGTGATGGCACTAAAATATATCTAAAAGGCACAAATCATAAATCTAAAGCAATGTATTTAGTAAAAGTTGCAGTAGGGCGCGTAGAAGCCCCTGCACTTAAATAAAATAAAGTCATTGAAAGTGTTTAATTTTTTCCACAAATAAAATATACATGACCAATATAACCCTCCTATTTATTAATAATCACCACCGAACAGAAATTTTACTGTAGTAAAGTATAAAAAAATTGCAGGAAAACAATGCATGTATTTTTAAATCCATTTAAATGCTGAAATGTTTCTAAGTTGAGATAAAATTGAAAACCGGCCTCACAAATTTTCTATTTGCAATATAGATGTAGGGTATCAGAAAAAATCAATAAGATGTCGAAGACAATCAACGACATTATTATTATTGGAATTGCCATTACACCATTCATTCTTCGTTTGCGTAAAGAATCAGTTACTTAATGTTATTTGACACATTAAAGGCAGTCTTTAACCTGTCTCACCCGCACTTCATTAAAATAGACTTCTCAGTATTTCTTAACAAATTGAAGAGGGACATGTGGTGAGCTGCCAAACGTGAGAGCTGATGTAACTTAAAGAGAGACCAACAGCGTTTTATTCAAAAATCTATCCAAAAACCATTCATCCTTCAAATTTTCATTACTTACATTTTATACAGTAAAAAATGAGTATCAAAATTTCCTGCTATAAACGATAAAATCCAGATACTGTTTTTTTTAGTAATTTTTGCACATGACTGATGAGAAAACATTTATACTATACAAGATGAGCTCTGATGTTTCCTGCATTAAATGTCCAGAAGATGACAAATATTGGTCAGTCCACCCTTTTTACTGTTCTGCATTATTTGACTTGAGGGTTTGTGTCCTCCTGTACTGTGCACTGTAACAGATGACTGCATAAAAACTTTGCAGTCCAAGCCACGGCTGCAGGTTAATGGGGCAGTTATTGCCCTATCTGCTTCACGGGGAGGCAGTACATAAAGGGAGTAGACATTCATTACAGGAATTCTGCTGGATCTCAATTTCATTTCAAAGCATTAGTTATTGCTATAAATGAAACAAAATGTTGTACGGCGCTTCCCAAAGTTGATTTCTACACTGTTACCATAACAACATGCAACATTAAAGGTAAATTATAAAAGTCAATTGATAACCAATTAAATGTGGTCCTTTTATTACTGACTGATGGTTGTACATTTAATTCAGTGGTTCCCAAGACTTTTTGGACCACTGCCCTCTTGGATCCATAATCTCATCCCCAGCGACCCTGACACATTGAGGAAGATAATTAATAACACAAAACAGTAACAATTAATTTCACATTATTCAAAATCCAATTATAGTTTTATTTGATTTTTAATTAATTTAACAATGTCATAGGTAAAATATGAATAGACACCAAGGAATATTGAATGAAAAATATATCTACACAACTTACAAATGAAAACATAATGGTGAACTGAATATATAAGATACCAATTTTGTAAATAGCTACTTCCCAAATATGCACACACTTTCTTTCCCCACAGATATACAGTTCAGGAAATAATTTAGAAGAACATCAATAATCAGTGCAAATAATTGGCTATACTATCTTGTGACAATTCACTATGATAAATACTGCAGTCACTGGACTGAATATACGGTATCTGACTGCTGAAAAATAGGGGACCCTTTGTGCCATGGATTCAACAAAGTTTTGGAAGCATCTCTTTGCGATTCTGGGCCTGATTCAGAGCCGAACGCTCTGACCAGATCACTCGCTCTGAATCAGGGCCCTCCCCCATGAAAATGGAGCGGCCTCCTGGCCACTCGCATAGCTGTGGGTGACCACCCACAGCATATGCGAGCATCCATGATGATGGTCGCGATGGTCTTAACCATCGCGACCATCAGGCTTGCGACGGAGACCCTGCGGTAGGGTCTCGCTGCCGCAAACCCTGGAGTGATTTTGGCTCTATCAGAGCCAAAATCACTCCCACTGATATCACTAGTGATGTCAGTGGGGCCGGCTTCAGACGGTAGGCGTTCCCATGAGAACGCCTCTGTCTGGCAGCCACGCCCCCGGCACGCCCACCAAAGGGGGTGTGCTGTCAATCAACATCGACAGCACGCCCCCTTTGGTGCAAGACCCGGAGCGACGGCTACCCCATCGCTATCCGGGTCTCGCGTATGCGCACGACGGAGCTCCCTCCGTCATGCGCATACGCAGTGGGGCAACATCGACCCGCTTGCGAGCGTCCTTTGCTCGCGAGCAGGTCTGAATGACCCCCTCTGGTCCATGTTGACATGATATTGGATTGAGACTTGGTAACTGTAGAGGTAAGTAATATACAGTGAACTTGCTAATAGTAGCCATAAGAAGATGTATAGACTCTGGCCATTTTGAGATACTGATGATTAGCAATGATACTCAGGTTGGCTGTGACAATTAAATGATGCTCAATTGGTATTCCCCATATCATTGTACAACTACCACCCAAACGGCTAACATTCTCGTGATGAGAGTTTTCTTAATCGCAGAGCCATGAAGGGCCATGTGTTCCCTAAAAGTATGCTCAGTTTTGCCTAGGCAGTTTGCCTACATAGAATTGTTGACGAGGACAAATCAAAATGTATATGACAAACATACTCAGATAGAAAGAGAACATTTGATCTTATAGGGATGATCATGCATGGGATGAGAGAAAGTACTCCCCATGAGCCTAGATTGGCAGGTGAGCACTTCACACATATAATGCAGCCTACTTTTTAGTCTTTGGTAATTTAGAAGGAAAATTGAGGTACCTAAATTGAGGTACATCAATTGAACGTTCTGCCCTCTCTAAAAACGAGCATAAAAAGTGGCCATGTAGATGTCTCTGTGTTAGCTAAGATGCTGGATTTAGAGTTGAACTTTTTCAGTCTGAGTTTTGGGATCATCGACTTGGTTGAGAATAGAATTTCTGGGAATAGCAAGAACTTCATTCATTTATTGATCAACAATGAATTTGTTGATCAATAAATGAATTTGTCACCACCTATGACGTGAATGTCCTCTGCTGCTTTTTCTATATTTGAAGTCATATATCAGAAATTTGAGAACATGTAAGCCCCATTTCAGACTTGATAGATGAGACATGGTGGGTAAAATAACATCATTCAAAATAACTATGTAGTAATTGCCTGGTTAATAATGCTCACATGGACATCACTATGGACATCACTATGGAATATCATTAATTTTATGGGACTTGATATATTTATCTTTTCTACCACTGATTTAGTGGTTACAACTGGACTCCAAATCAGAAATATGGTGTCAATATATCTTGATAGTACATACTGGGGGTGATTCTGAGACCTTCCGCTGAGAGAAGCAGATCGAAATTGCATGGAGATCCATGCAATTTTAATGGCCATCCCTGGGTGGTAACAGGGAAGAGGGTGGCTAATATGTGGGAAGAATAAAACAGAGCCACAAGCGCTGACTGAGAGCAGCTGGTAAAGAGGGTGTCAACCCCTTATATAATGCAAAAAATGAAAAAAATATAATAACCGGCGCTAGATGATCATATATAAAGAAAAAACAGACATTTATTAATATATCACAATAAAATGCCAATATAGTTGGTGAATATCTATTCACAATCTATAATAAATTAACATGTATATCAACCAATAGCTCGTAATGAAAGTGAATTCAAAAAGTCCCGGACTCTAGATAATACATGTGGACCATTTATTCCCTTAATGGCAAATAGAAATGATTAGAAATGTCAAGAGTGTCACACAATCCCTGAACAGTGTGTTGCATAAATGGGGTAAAGGTGTGTAGCACTTGGTCACGAATGATACAGTCCCTTAGCAGCGTCCTGGTTGCCTGTAAATAGGGTTCCTGTAAAGCTTCTGGATCTTGGTTACTGGTGCCAGAATGTCACGGGGAAAAAGATCTAAAGTCCACGGAACAAATCACGTGAACGGGATTTCGGATAAATACATCACTCTCAAAGGTTAGTTCTTTCTTGAAATAAGATACTTTTACATGTTTTAGTATATTGGTGACATAATAGGATTGCCTTGAGTCAATACACGAATGACTAGTTTTAATTGTGTACAATGGATGGTTTTTTATGTGATTTCATAACTGAATACAGGTGCGAACAATTAATTTGAGTAAAGACCAGGTATATAAGAGCCATGGTGGACCATTTAATCATATGCTCCTGAGGAAGCTGGATAAACACTATAACCAGCGAAACACGTTGAGCGCTACCTGCTATCTACCTAGCTCTGGGATTATTTGTGGACAAATACATTGTTGACTTTGGATCTTTTTCCCCGTGACATTCTGGCACCAGTAACCAAGATCCGGAGGCTTTACAGGAACCTTATTTACAGGTAGCCAGGACACTGCTAAGGGACTGTATCATCCGTGACCAAGTGCTACACACCTTTACCCCATTTATGCAACACGCTGTTCAGGGATTGTGTGACACTCTTGACACCGGGATCTGGTAATCATTTCTATTTGCCATTAAGGGAATATATGGTCCACATGAATCCACTTTCATTATGAGCTATTGGTATATATGTCAATTTATTATAGATTGTGAATAGATATTCACAGACTATATTGGCTTTTTATTGTTATATTAATAAATGTCTGTTTTTTTTAAAAAAACATACATTTTTCTTTATATATGATCATCTAGCGCTGGTTATTATATTTTTTTGCTAACATGTGGGAGCTTGTAGCGGGAATGTCAGTGATTGCATCTAAAGACGCAGTTCCACTGACACTGGTGTCATAGGCAGGTGCAATATCCGATGGTGCGACTGGTGGTTCACTGATAGTGCATCTTTGTACGCATATCAGCAGATTGGCACCACTGCCAGTGCGTATCTAAATAGGATAAAGACGCATCTGTGCTTGGGGTGCAGTGTGGCAGCTGCTGGGGTCCCAGACTGATCAAGTCTGGCAGGCCTAGCAGCAACTGCAGCACCAACCATCAGCAGCACTACCAGTACTAACTTCAGGCCTGCTGGGCTCTTCTGGGCAGCTCAGACATAGCCTAGGCCGTGAGCTACGGTGACATGACATCATAGGTCTTGCAGCTGCCAGCTGTCCGGCCCACACAGTGACTGAGGCTGCAGCCACTGCTGGTGCTGGTGCCTTCCACAGCTGAGGGTGAGGGCATAGCAATGCCACAGCAGTGGCATTGCTATGGGGGTGTGGCCCACATTGGGTGTCACCCTCAAAGGGGGTGACACCAAAATGCTGGCTCCTCCCCAGTGACAGGAGCCGGATGCTGCAGTGTGACATTCTGCTGCAGCACTTAGCCCCTGTCACAGAGGAGGAGCTGACAGTTCAGGAACTAGTCTCCAGGGGCAGACCAGCACGACCGAGGAATTTCTTGTGAGGCCATGCCCCTTTATGTTAAAGCATGCTCCCTTTTTGGGCACGCACAGCTCCGCACCGCGAGGGGGTCATAGAGTGTGCACCGTATGTCACCAGACTCAGTGACGCCTCTGCTACTGACAGGTCAGTCTTGTGTGGGGCCTGAGGGCAATTATTGTGTGTTTTATTTTTTTATTTGGGGCCAATGTGTTTGTTTATTTCCCTGTGGGGGCCAATATGTTTTTTTTTCCCTTGGGATGCCAATATGTTTTTTTTTTCTGTGGGGCCAATATGTGTTTTTTTTTTCCATGGAGGCTGATGTGTGTATTTATTTTCCTGTGGGGCCAATGTGTGTGTGTTTTTTCCCTGTTGGTCCAATGTGTTTGGCTTCTTCCTGTGGAGTCCAATGTGTGTGTGTTTTTTTTCCGTCAAGGCCAATGTGTTTTATTTTTTCCTGATTTATCCAATGCGTTTGTTTTTTTTCCTGTGGGGGCCAGTGTGTGTTATTTTTTCCAATGGGGGCCAATGTGTTTTTTTTCTGCTGGGGCCAATGTGTGTTTTTTTCCTGTCGGGGCCAATGTGTGTGCATTTTTTTCTGTCAAGGCCAATGTGTTTTATTTTTTCATGAGGGATCCAATGTGTATGTTTTTTTCCTGTGAAGGGAGGGGGTGCATTGCATAAAAATAATAAAAGAAGCATTAATTATGGATATAGTTTAAGGGGGGGTGGCACAAAAAAAATGTATCACATGGGGTACTAACATATCTGGGACTGGCCCTGTACTTTATATTTTGAATTGATAAAGTAATCCTGTTAAACAAGGGGTATGTAAATATTGGCATATGTTTGTGTAATGGTGGAACCCATGGCAGTCCTTTTGATTTACAATTAATATGTTCCTACTGTATAAATGCAAAGTCATTCATAGGATAATTTTCAAAAGTTCTGTGAAAGATTACATTTTTGGGACCAATATAAAAAGAATACTGGATGAGATACATCTAGGGTTACCAATGTTGATAAATATTTTAATTGTGGTAAGTGATGTCCTATATTATTGGTCTGTTTAACAGAGGGAAGAGACACTATTGAATAAGTCTTTCTAATGCTGGGTACACACTGGCAGATATATTGGCCGATCAATTGATTAGCCAATATATAGTATGCCTGTCGGCCAGTGTTTTCCAGTGATATGTCTGTGAACAACGTAGTTCACAGACATATCACGCTGACTGTGCTGCACAGCCGATGGCAGATATATCTGCAGATGGGTGTGGATCAAAAGGTCTACAGTAAAAAGGTAGACAATGTTTAGGTAGACACCACAAGTTAGACAGGCAATAAGTCGACAGGGACACAAGGTCAATAGGGTCAATAGGTCAACACACTAAAGGTCGACATGTAAGAAGGTCTACACATACAAATGGCCAACAGGGTAAAAAGGTCGACACACAAATGGTTGACACAAAATAGTCGACAGATGTTTTCTTTTTTTTCTAGCCCTAATCTTCACTCTAACCATAACCCTCCCCTTGGTGGCTAACCCTAACCCTCCCTCCTGGTGCCTAACCCTAACCATCGGGCTAGGTGCCTGATGCTAACCATCCTTTCTAGTGCCTAACCCTAACGCCTCCGGTAAGTACCTAACCTTCCCTCCAGGTGCCTAACCCTCCCTCCTGGTGCCTAACCCTAACCATCGACCTTTAGTGTGCCTAACCCTAACCCTCCGGTAAGTGCCTAACCTTAATCATAAAAAACAACAATTGTTGTGTTGACCATATGTGTGTCGACCTTTAGGCCCTGTTGACCATTTGTACCTGTCGACCTTCAAACATGTCGACCTTTTCTGTGTCGACCTATTGACCCTGTCGACCTTGTTTCCCTGTCAACCTATTGCTTGTCTAACTTGTAGTGTCTACCTAAACATTGTCTACCATTTTATTGTAGATCTAAAGACCGGATACCTCTGCAGATATATCTGTCCATCGTGCGGTGTGTAAGGGTGATCAGCCACCCGCCTGTACACTTGCAGCGGCAGCCGCGGACAGATGGAAGATGATAGTTGTTCATTGTGTATGAACAACCATCATTTGCAGACACAGTATATCTGCAGATCACTTGATCTACAGCTATATCTGCTAGGTGTGTACCCAGCTTTAGTTGGCAGTTGTTGTCTTGTCTGTGAATATTGTCTCCTTTTGAAGGCTTGACTGGGGTGATTATCAATAACACTAGTAAGCCACCAATATATTCTATGTTGCAAATTAATGATCTCATTTTACTTGATGTCAGCTTGCTCAGCCCTGGAAGTGAGGTGGAGGATGTTGGGATATGGCAGTGCACTGGTGTGAATAAAAGGTAAGATTGTTTTATGCTTATGTCATCCTGACGATAGATGTGACAATGCATCTGAAACATTGATGATACAGTTGGTATTTGTCTGAACTGTTTTCCAATCCGGGGAGTGCCGCCCGATGTTGGAAGTTTTGTACTATTGGAGACTGAATGATCACATATACAAAGAAGAAAAGTAAGTAGCTTTAATGGGTGCACTGGGACCCACGTTAGTAATTTAAAATGTAATTTTTTAATAGGTATGCATTAAAATCTCACCATATTAAATTTGCTAAGATGGTGAAATATAAAAAGATAGAATTGTGCAAAGGAGATGAAAATTAATGTGTACAATAAAATATGCAAAACAAAACCGTTGTCAATTTGTCATTGTTTCAATATGATCTATGTTTAGTAGCACAGAGGTTCATTACTTATTATAGTTTATTCTGTTATTTATGTTGCAAATAATTATTTCTTAAGGTTAAATGCTTTCATCAGCTCCTAGAAGAAAGTAGCAATTGTATCAAACAATGCAGTGACTAATATTGTGTATAGTCAGTTTTCCAAACTGATACAATGTCTTCTCTTCCTATACTTAGATGCCTTATCCTTATATATTGCCATGCAATGCTTATAGTGAATATTTGTTAGCTATGCAGCATACACAAATATATGTTGTAGTTCTGCGTCTCTTAGCTGTAAGGTTAAATCCCACACAGCAGGTATATGTTAGTATATAATTGGTCAACACAACTAGTATTAATGGGTCTCCACTACATGTGATATATAATAGTAGTAGTTCCCATTATATTGTGTGTGTGAATCACATACCATAAAGAAAGATTTTATAGATAAAAATGTTAACCTTTGCAGCTCTGGGTATTCATGTATACAATAGTGCAGCTGAACCTTTAGACAATTGCAATCATTCCCAGCACTGCGTATAGTACATGTATCATTTTATACATCAGTAGCTGGAGCATAGGCCTCATATATTTAGCATACTGTAGCTTTCATTAATTGTAGGCAATAGCAATTAGTCTCAGAACTATGTATAGTGCATATATCATTTTACTTTGACATCAATGGCTGGGATTTATATCCATTTTGCAACATATTTAACATTGAATTTTAGTTACATGACATTGACAATCGTTTACAGATAGCCTACGGCCGTTTCACCAGTCAGGCTTTCTCAAGGCATCTGGAGTCTGAATGATTCCCGGAAGGGCACCCAGATTTAAGGTATATTAATATATATAACTTCAACTGAGGCTGACGCTTTTTGATTTACATGTTATTCTGTGCATGGATATTTTCAAGTTCTGTTCTTTCAAACAAATAGAATGTCGGTTTTTACATAAAGTGTTAGATTTAGAGAGTTTTCTTGATCCAATGAAACCACTTATTATTCACATGTGATTCCTTCCTAATGCCTTTTTTTTTATATATATCTTTATATATATTTTTTTTAACCAAACACTGGTGGTGCATATAACAATTTATAACACTTTGATTCTTTTTTTTTTCCTTCATCACTGTGAAGAGTATAGAAGGAATCACATGTAGCTGAAAAGTGGTTTTATTGAACCAAGAAAACACTTTAAACCTACAGTAGTATTATTATGTAAAATCTTATATTTTATTTGTTTGATATTGTGAGATTCAAGTTTCTATATAGTAACAGAACTCCATGGAGTCTTCCACGATACATAGTACATAGTACATACAGTAGGGAATCATTATCTTTATACAATGTCCTGGGCAGATTAATTATTGCAATGTTTAAATGCTCTTAGCAGTAATTGTATATCTTATGTGTACTGATTTGATACAGTACTATATCTTACAGTGCTCCACTAATGTGCTGTCTAGGCTGATATTTAAGGATAGCCGCATTTATCATTGCTTTTGCAAACCACTCCAGCTGTGTGGGTACAGCCATAAAAAATTGCACTAGCTGGCACTTCTTGACGGATAGCTGAGCAGAAGAACACACAGTAATACGGTAATTTTCTTACCCTTTAATTAAATAGGATAAACACCTGCATTGTATGTGTGAATGCTAATGATATGATTTTAATTTATATGTTGATGTAAGATGATTATTTTTTATATTTATGATGGAACACATCTGGTGTTGATTTAAGTCTATATTTGTTGTTAATTACAGCAGACATCTTTTGCTAAATGTAATTTTTTTAAACATAATACTATATGAGGTATTATTTATGCATTAATAAATATGACACTTGCTTTTGATATGTGGGAACAAGATTTATATTAAAACCATCTGTTTACCCCATCTGTGTCACCCTTGTCTGTCTGCCCCTCCCCTTTAGAATGTAAGCTCTAATGAGCAGGGCCCTCTTCCGTCATGTGCTTCTCCTTCCTTCACTAATACGATCATCTACTCCAAACTCCCCACAAGGGCACCTAACACTTGGTAGCTGATGCCTTGCTGCATATTTTTGTGTTTTATGACTGCTATTGCAGCAATGTATATAAACTATATCTTGGTCCTGCACTGTTTTGTACTGAAAGTCGCTGTTTTGTATTTGGCCATTTGTTTATGTACTTTGTGAGGCGCAGCGGAATCCTGGTGGCGCCATATAAATAAAGGATAATAATAATAATAACCCGCTTCAACAGTTGAGATAATTGTTGATTTTAGAAGACACTCAGTTGTTGTGTCCCCACTTACTAAAGCTGACAATGTTGTATTTTTGGGGATTCATTCAAATTTCTGGGTTCTATAATCTCCCAGGATTTAAAGTGGGTGTCCAACATTGATGCTACTGTTAAGAGGGTGCTGCAGAGGTTGTATTTCTTACGGCAGTTTAGAAAGTTCAGCCTACCTGAGGAGTTGATGACCCTTTTTTATTCGGCAATAATTGAGTCTGTTCTATGTACTTTATTATAGTGTGGTTTGGTGCAGCCAGTGAATGAGATAGGGCTAGACTACAAAGAGTAGTTAGGACATCGGAAAGAATAATAGGTGTTGAGCTCCCCTCAATACAGGAGTTCTATTTGTCCAGGGTTAGGAGGCGGACTAGGAATATTATGGCAGATGAAACACATGCTGGTCATGATTTATTTCAATTGCTCCCGTCTGGTAGGCGATGTAGATTGCGTACTGTAAAGACATCTAGACATCTTAAAATGTTTGTTTCCCACAGCCGGTTCTTTGTTAAATACCTAACTAGGGATTATCTTGGTGAGTATTAATTACTACTGTAATAATTAGGAGTTTTTTTTTTAGAGATTTGTTATATTGTACTTGTATTATTTATGAATTCTTATATTGTAGAGATGAGCAGTTCGGATTACCTTAACCGAACCGCTCCGAACATGGGGATCCAAGCCCTGGCTCGTATGTTCACACCAGACTTGGATTTCACAGCAAGGTCGAACGTCATCCTAAGTGAGGGCCAACAGCGGCTCTTACCTGTCATTCCTTGGGCAGGGGTTAAAGTGGTCCGGAATGGGGCGGAACTGCGTTCCGTCACTTCTATTTGGAAACAGAACTGGTTCCGCCTCCTCAGACCCACCTTAGCCCGACACCACAGGGAGGCTACTTTGCCGAGCGCCCCGCTGGTGACAAAATCCTTTTTGTCACCAGCGGGCGCCTGACTCCCCGCAACGCCAGCGGCAGCTGGAGGCTGGAGCTCACTCTTAAGCTCCGGCTTCCGGCTCCGCTCCCCCCACTGCATAAGTGGGCACTGCATAAGGGGCACCACTCCTGGGGGGCACTGCATAAAGGGCACTACCACTACTGTGGGCTCTGCATAAAGGACACCACTACTGGGGGAATGGAAAAAGGGGCACCACTACTTGGGGAATTGCATAAGGGGCACCACTACTGGAGGCACTGCATAAGGGCACAACTACTGGGGGACCTGCATAAGGGGCACAACTATTGGGGGCACTGAATAAGGGGCACTATCACTGTTGGCACTGCATAAGGGGCAGAACCACTGTGGGCACTGCATAAGGGGCACTACCACTGTGGGCACTGCATAAGGGGCATTTCCACTACTGTGGGCACTGCATAAAAGGCACCACTACTGAGAGCACTGCATAAGGGGCACTACATAAGGGGCACCCCTACTGGGGGCACTGCATCAGGGGCACCACTACAATGGGCATTGTATTTGCATAAGGGGCACTACTGCTGTGGGCATTATGTGTAAGGGGCACTACTGCTGTGGGAATTGTATAAGGGGCACTACTACTGTGGGCATTGTGTATAAGGGCCACAAATGTGGGCATCGTGTAAAAGGGGCACTGCTGTGTGCCATACATGAATAAGGGAGACTACTATGTGGTGTATTATGAATGAGGGGTGAATCAAGATTGTGCTAATGTGTGGTGTAATTTGAATTGGGAATACTATCGTGTGACCATTCCCCTTTCTTTTGAGACCATGCCCCTCTTTCTGGTGCGTGCCAACGGCGCGCTGTCTCTTTTTTAAATAAAACACAGAGGGGGAAAGGTGAGTTCCACCACTTCTCTAGGACCACTTTAAGCACTGCTTGGGGGTCTGCTCTGCCAGTCTGAAATGTGTGGTTTGTGCGGGACCGTTAACCCGTAGATGTGCACAAATGAACAAGCGGCCCGGCTTCTAGGGACTGCAACAATTGCAGCCCCTAGAAGCCAGATAGGGCTGTCATTATAGCAGGGGTGTGGCAAACACCTCCACCAGGGACTGCCTGTCCGGCTGTGATCAGCAGGGAGTACTTCCAATGGAAAGCCACTGCCAGTCAGTCTGTCACTGCAGTGTTGGATTTTACTGGGGGGTAATATCTGCCTCTGAGGACTAGAGATGAGCGGTCCGGATTACCTTGAAACCGGTCTGCTCCGAACTTGTTAATCAGAGCCGCATCCGAGCCCTGGCTCAGGGTTTCCCGGCAGGCTCGGATGTCAGATCGAGGCCGAACGTCATCCTCCCAGCGTCGGATTCTCACAGGATTTGGACTCCATAGAAGGAGCCGAGGCCGGGACTTGGCGCCATTTCTCTCCAGTCCAGTCACTGTTTTGCATCACAGTGGTGCTTCATTGACTCCGCAGGCCCCACCCACTGTGTTTACAGTTTGACTCCACATTTGTCAGCAAAAAAAGTAAAAAAAAATTAAAAAAGTAAAAAAAAGAAAATAAAAATTGTTGTATTTGTACTGTGCACTGCACCCCAGTATGCTGTAGTACCCCAGAGCATGTGTATAAAAGAGGTCTGACTCCACGCAGCTGTGAGGTGGTCAAAATTGACTGGAAATTAATGTTATTGAGGTTAATAATACTCTAGGACAGAGGTTCCCAAAGTCCCCTATTACAGTCCACGTTTTAGGGATATCCATGCTTGAGCACAGGTGACTTAATTAGTACCTCAATCCGTTTCATTTAACCATCTGGACTCAAGCTTGGCTATCCCTAAAACGTGGACTGTAATGGCGGTCTTTGGGAACCTCTGCTCTAGGAACTAAAAAGGCCCAAGTTATGTGATTTTAGCTAGTCACGGCAGTTTGGCAAATCCAAAATCGGACGACGTATCAGAGCCAAATCCAATTGCAGCAAAAATGGTTCTGCGCACATCTCTACTGAGGTTACATCTGTATTTGCAGTCATAATTTAACAGATTTTGGCATGATTTAGTAATTAGCTATGACTATTGTCATTTGCCTTTCCCTCAGTTTAACCTATGACTTATTGGAACACACTGCATGCCTTTAAATTGCACCTGCCACCTGGTCTGATACTGGCACAAATAACAGGGTTCCTCTGTAATCCAGGTTCACTCGGGAGAGTGCATTTAATAAAGCACTCTATGTATGCTCTATACACTCTCCAAGTGCTAACTTCCTCCAGACCTCAAGGAGAGCAATGAGTAGTGAGCTTAGGACATGATTCAGATCTGGTTGCTAAGTTGTGCTCGCTCACTCTGAGCGATTTTTGCCCGTCTGCGCATGCGTATAATTCGCAGAGTGCGTGCGCAAGCCAGTCTTTGCGATCTGTTTTTGGTTGCTCGTAAGCCACTATCAGGTCGCTGCTGTGAATAACAGATAGTGCAGTTTGTGGGTGGTAATTGTGGAGGGTGCTGGAAAACAGGGGAGTGGTGTTGCGGACGCAGGCGTGTCAGGCCGCCAAAACACCATTTAAAGGACGTGCATAATTAGCAAAGTAGCGTCATTGTACACGTCACCTGCATGTATTTCACCAGTACTGATCGCTGTGCTTGCGGCGGGTTAAGGCAACCTCCAGGGCTGCGAGCAGCTCTGATGGCTCTCGATGGTTCCGATTGATCCTACATTTCCCGGAGATGACGTGTGTTGCAAGTGGCAAGGGGGCGTCTTTATACACTTGCTAAAGCATAGTGGGCGTCCTTACGCAACGCAGTGCGAGCACTTCATTTAAATATCCAGCCCCTTTTTGCCAGCGAGCTGCCGCAACTTGTGATCAGGTCTGAATGAGCTCCTTAATCTTATAGATAGAACAGTCACTATAGACAGTATAGTGTATAAAAATTTTATGTTTTGGTTTTGGATCTGGATCTTTCTTCATGTTTTGGATCTGGATTGGTTTTGCCAAAACCACCCTTCCATGTTTTGGTTTCTGGGTTTTGTGTTTTGGATCTGTATTTTTTTTTAAAAAAGCATAAAAACAGCTAAAATCACAGAATTTGTGAGTTTTTCTGCTCCTATGCTATTATTAACCTCAATAACATTAATTTCCACTCATTTCCAGTCTATTCTACACCTCACACCTCACAAGGTTGCACCGAGGTAGCTGGATGACTATGCTAAGCGATACGAGTGGGCGGCACAAACACGTGGCCCATCTAGGAGTGACACTGCAGTGGCAGACAGGATGGCAGTTTGAAAAACTAGGCCCCAAACAGTACATAATGCAAAGAAAAAAAGAGGTGCAAGATGGAATTGTCCTGGCGCCCTCCCACCCACCCTTATGTTGTAAACAGGACATGCACACTTTAACAAACCAATCATTTCAGCGCCAGAGTCTGCCATACGACTGTGGCTGAAATGATTGGTTCGTTTGGGCCCCCACAAAACAAGCTGGCAATTAATCTGTCCCTGCACAAACTTGCTCTACGGAGGCAAGATGTCGCCCTCATCCTCCTCATCCACCGATTCTTCACCCTCTTCAGTGTTGTGTACATCCTCATCCTCACAGAGTATTAATTCGTCCCCGCTGGAATCTACCACCACAGATCCCTCTGTACGTTCTGGAGGCTGGTCTCCCTGGAAGAGTTTATAATAAATTTTTATGAACATCATCTTCTCCACATTTTGTGGAAGCAACCTCCTATGCCTTTCGCTGACAAGGTTCCCGGCTGCACTAAACACTCTTTCGGAGTACACAGTGGAGGGGGGGCAACTCAGGTAAAATAGAGCCAGTTTGTACAGGGGCCTCCAAATTGCCTCTTTTTCCTGCCAGTACAGGTATGGACTGTCTGACATCCCTACTTGGATGCTGTCACCAATGTTATCCTCCACCATTCTGTCAGTGGTGACAGTAGACATGTCAGAAATTGTTGGCACGTCCTTCAGTCCGGACCAGATGTCCAAACCGGCCCTTGACTTATGACACAGGCACACGCTTGGCGCTGCTACTGTGTTGATGCACGTGCAGCTACTGCGCATACATTTTGCACACAAACAGAAAAAAAAAGAAGAATTGTTTATTTTTTGTGGAGCGCACTTTGGGGGTTACACCACCCTTTAACAGACTTATGGGACACAGGCGCACGCTTGGCGCTGCTCCTTTGTTGATGCATGTGCAGCTACTGCGCATACATTTCGCACACAAACAGAAAAAAAAGAATTGTCTATTTTTTGTGCAGCGCACTTTGGGGGTTACACCACCCTTTAATAGACTTATGGGACACAGGCGCACGCTTGGCGCTGCTCCTTTATTGATGCAAGTGCGACAACTGCGCATACATTTCGCACACAAACAGAAAAAAGAAGAATTGTTTATTTTTTGTGGAGCGCACTTTGGGGGTTACACCACCCTTTAATAGACTTATGGGACACAGGCGCACGCTTGGCGCTGCTCCTTTATTGATGCAAGTGCGGCTACTGCGCATACATTTCGCACACAAACAGAAAAAAAGAATTGTTTATTTTTTGTGGAGCGCACTTTGGGGGTTACACCACCCTCTGATAGACTTATGAGACACAGACGCACGCTTGGCGCTGCTCCTTTGTTGATGAACGTGCGGCTACAGCGCACACAATTCACAACACAGAAAAGAAGAATTTTTTATTTTTGTTGGAGTGCACTTTGGGGGTTACACCACCCTTTAAGAGATGAGCCTGCCGGCCCTTTACTTATGGGACACATGCGCACGCTTGGCACTGCTCCTTTGTTGATGCACATGAAACCACAGTGCACACAATTCACAAACACAGAAAAAAATATTTTTTTATTTGTTTGGAGTGCACTTTGGGGGTTACAGCACCCTTTAACAGACGAGCCAGCTGGCACTTTACTAATGACACAGGCGCACACTTGGCGCTACTTTGTTGATGTACAAGCGGCTACTGCGCACACAAGGACTGATTCAGACCCGGGAACTCTGTCGCTCCAGGTCTCGCAACAAAGGGGGCGAGCTGTCGATGTTGAGTGACAGCTCGCCCCCTTTGGTGGGTGGGCCGGGGGAGTGGCTGCCCAAACGGAGGCGTTCCCATGTGAACACCTTCCGTCTGGGGCCTGCCCCACTGACATCACAAGTGATGTCAGTGGGAGTGCTTTCGGCTCTGTTAGAGCCGAAAGCACTCTTGGGCTTGCGGCAACGAGACCCTACCACAAGGGTCTCGTCGCAAGCCTGATGGTCGTGATGGTCTTGACCATCACGACCATCTTCCTGGCCACTCGCTATAGCTGTGGGTGGTCACCCACAGCTATGCGAGCAGCCAGGAGGCTGCTCTAAAAAGACAGAAGGCCGGCCCTGATTCAGAGCGAATGCTCTGTCAGAGCGTCCGGCTCTGAATCAGGCCCACAATTCACAAACACAGAATTTTTTATTTTTTTATATTTTTTTGGAGTGCACTTTGGGGGAGCACCCCTGATGGACAGATCACCCCCTGGACAACACTACAGCACCCCTTTAGGACTACAGCCTTTATGGGACACTGCACAACACAGTCCAGCCAGCCCTATAGACTTTGGAGTTGACACAGCCCCTATGGACAACTGACTGCACACCACAGCCCAGCCAGCCCCTATGACAGTAGCACAACACAGCCCAGCCAGCCCCTATGGACAACAGCAGCACAACACAGCCCAGCCAGCCCTAGCTCCCACCCTTCTTCTTCACTGTCCACAGCCAGAGTGAGAAATGGCGCCGACGCGGGCACCTTTTATAGAATCCAAAACCCGCGAGATCCGGAAGGCGGGATGATGATGTTTTGCCTCGATTTCGGTTCCGAGTCAGGCGGGAAAACCCGAGCCGGACTCAGTTCCCGGCTCGGATCGAGGGGCCTCGGGGGGGTCATCGCTAATAAAAATTAAAAAAACACTTATTTTCATGTTCCTCATGTGTTAAATAACACTCATAGGCCTGTTTATTAAAGTATTTTTGCATGTATGGGAGTGATTTTTTCTGAGGATACCGCAGCAGATATCAGAGAGATATCTGTGGCGTTTTCGCTTTCTATGGGGACTGTGAACATGCCCAATTTACATTTTTTGAGCTTTGCCCCAATAGCTAATGACATGTTTAGATTGTGATAACTATTTTAGCTTAAATAATACGTTTTATGTTTTTGGATCCCTCTCGACCAGCCCATACTTCGACAAGCGTGATTTGATGGCCATCATGCAGAGGTGTATCCATAGGCGAAACTGGGGGGTGGTCCGTGGGTGCACAGGACCACCTATCAGCCCAGTTCACTTAAAAAAAATTATAAAATGGCCACCGGGGGAGTTGCTGTGCATTCCCAGCAGCAGCTTTTCCCACAAGCAGCAAAACAACAGAGCAGCAGGTAAGTGCTGGCAGCAACTGCAGGGAGGGGGTGGGGGATTGGAGCATTGCACAGTGCTAAGGGGGGGAGGGGGGATTGGAGCTTTGCACAGTGCTAAGGGGGGAGGGGGGATTGGAGCTGTGCACAGTGCTGAGGGGGGATTGGTGCTGACTGCACAGGGGGCTGAGGAGGAATGTTGGAGCTAACTGCACAGGGCTGAGGGGGATTGGAGCTTACTGCACAGGGGCTGGGGGGTATGGTTGGAGCTGACTGCACTGGGCTGTGGGGGATTGTAGCTGACTGCACAGGGGGCTTGGGGGGAAAGTTGGAGCTAACTGCAGAGGGCTGGGGGGGTTGGAGTTAACACAGGGCTGGGGTGACATGGGTTGGGGAATGAAGCTGACGCACACTGGGGCTGGGGGAATGGGGGCTGAGAGATACACTGGGGCAGAGAGACAAACACTAGGGCTGAGAGATGCACACTGGGACGGGGGAATGGGGTTAGATACACACTGGGGCAGAGAGGCGCACGCTGGGGCAGGGGGAATGGGGCTTAGATACACACTGGGGCAGAGAGGCGCACACTGGGGCAGGGGGAATGGGGCTTAGATACACACTGGGGCAGAGAGGCGCACACTGGGGCTGGGGGAATGGGGCTGAGAGACACACACTGGGGCTGGAGAAATGGGGCTTAGAGACACACTGGGACGCACACTGGGGCTGGAGAAATGGGGCTTAGAGACACACTGGGATGCACACTGGGGTCGAGGCAATCAGGCTGAGAGAAGCACAGTGGGGTCGGGGGAATGGAGCTGAGATACACACTGGGGCAGAGTGATGCACACTGGGGCTGAGAGGCACACACTGGGGTCAGGGGAATGGGGCAGAAAGACGCACAATGGGGCTGGGAGAATGGGGCAGAGAGATGCACACTGGGGCTGGTGGAATAAGGCTGAGAGCCACAGGTGGTCCTGGGGATGGAGACATTGGGGGGTCTGGAGTAACACAGGGGAGCCTGGAGAGACACAGAAGTTTAATCAGGAAAATTCACATTTTTCCTGCACAAAAGCTTCTGTTACTACAGTATATATTTTCTGGTTATGATGATGACATGGGTTATATTTCTACCTAAACAGGCATCTTCCAGACAATGTTATCTCTTACATGAATAGTGAATAACGGCTGAAGACGCTGCCCAGTGAGGCTCAAATTCCTCAGAGGTTCTCCGTTGCAGAGAAACCACCATATAGGTAAGAAAAGACTGTCAAACTGACTGGGGCCACAGAAACCCACCTAGGGGTGACACCAAGGTGACAGGAGCCGGGTGCTGCACTGTAGCATTAAATGCAGCACTCAGCTCCTGACAGTGTGAGGGAGCCGGCACTGCACAGTGCTCACCCGTACTTCTTCCACACACCAGACCACTGGGGTTCAGGCTGCAAGGCCATTCTCCCTTCTCAAGTGACCACGCCCCCTGTTCACGAGGCCATGCCCCCTTTTTGGAGGCACAACATGCCTCCTTACACCGGGTGACACCATGGGGATGGACACCACTGGTGTTTTTTTCCAATATCTGACATGGTGCTAAAACTGGGACCACCCATTACCAGAGCTCTAGTTTCACCTATGGGTGTATCTAGAGGTCCGAGGGCCCCTGGCAAAGTAATGGACTGGCGCCCCCCATATTTTCTGAATAATTACTCTGTATTTATAACGTCTCTACAGCCAACCCTCCTTCTGTATCCCCAGCCAACCCCCATGTTTTATCAGCCAGCACCCCCTTCTGTTTCTTCAGGCAGCCCCCTTTTTGTCTCCCCAGCCATCCCTCTCCTGTCTCCCCAGCCCCACCATTCCACTTCTCTTCTCTCCAGCCATCACCCTCCTGTCTTCCCATTTATTATCCTCCTGTCTCCCCAACTCCACCATCCCACTTCTGTCTCCCCAGCCATTAGCCTGCCTGTAATGTGGGGCTCCAGTCCCTGGCCCCCCGGATCCAGCACCCTGCTCCAGTCCCTGGACCCCCGGCTCCAGTCCCTGGCCCCCACCATCCAGCCACTGGCCCTCCGCAGCCCACAAATACTTACCAACTTCAGCCTGTGGCTCAGCGGCTCCTCAGTGCAGCAGCAACAGCGATGAGGCGCACATGACGTCATGACGTCACGCAAGCCTTGTTAAAAAAAAAAAGCTTTATTTATTCCATGTACCTACCAGGCAGCCGCTGGTATGCGATTGTGGCTGCCCGGACCTTGACATCTCGGAAGTTCCTAGATGTCAAGGTCCGGGCAGCTGCCATCGCTTGCCGGCAGCTCCCTGGTACATGGAATAAATAAAGCTTTTTTTTTTTAACAAAGTGCGCGTGACATCATGACATCATGTGCGCCTCATCGCTACTGCTGCTGCACTGAGGAGCCATCAAGCCACAGGGGCGTACCTGGGACTGCAGTCCTGGCGGCCCTGTCTTGATTCTACCCTGGATGGCACCCCCCTTGGACGGCGACCCTGGCGAGTGTCATCCTGGTCAATAGGTAGCTACGCCCCGGCCATCATGAATGCGCATGAGTCAAGCCAGTAGTAAACAGGCTCAGACTGGGCTGCCGGGTATTCGAGGGATTCCCCGGTGGGATCTCGTGTTTAATAGCCCACGCCCTCTACTGCAGGAGGTCTGGGCCTATCCAATGCACCTGCCACATTCTTTAAACACTATCTGCATCTGTTTGCCGGGGCAGAGCAGTCAGGTTAGGAGAGGGTTACGGGTTAGGGTGTGCACACTGACATTCTACTGAATGAATTGACAGAAGTGGATTATTTATAATACTTAATCATGCTGAGATGGCTGTTTCCACAAGTTTAAGGCAGAGCCACCATCATGGGCTATTGATGTATGAGGCCCAGAACCACTAGGAGGCATGGACTGAGTAGAGGGCCGCCCGTCCGCCGATAAACCCAGGTCTTGCAAGGTGACACAGCCATGCCATCTACAGTATGTAATATGAAACTCCATATTTCAACTGTGTGTGGCTAGCCTCCCAGTACCAGGCTTGACAGGGCTCCTGGAGGCCTTAGTTTTAAGTACCGGGGCTAATTCAGTCATGACTAATGCAGAAGACTAGAGGTATTGGAAGTGAGAATTGGAGAATCTAATGTCAAGGGATAATAGGACCAATTCCCCTGCAGGTCAGAGGGGAAGTAGATTGCTTATTGACAATCAGATAGTTGACAAGCTTGTGGACCCTGGAATGCCTACATTATATGCCTGCCGGCAGTATGTCTGTAAACATTATGTGCCGTCATGTTTATAGTTGTACTGCCTGCGTGTGTAAAATGCTTTAAGTAACACTCACACTTGTCAACATCCCAGTGCCTGCATTGCAGGGTCCGGATTGTAGCAAGCCATATGTATCCCGATCAGAGACCATGATGGGAGATATACAACAAGAGAAATAGCCAAGTGCAGAATTGATTGAAGCCTCTAAAAGGCCACCAAGTACTAAAAGTTTAAACATTTATTTAAATCTCCATGGTGGATGAAACTTTGAGGTAACAGGCAATCAGTGCAACGACTGTCGGAGGATTGCAGTAAATTGATTAGCAAATCATGCACATTTTTATTCTTGCTGTTGAATATTTGAATTGCCCATAAATAAAACTACTAATTTATTAATGACAGATGCAAATTGTAGAGATTTATAGCAAACTTGTACAGTACTATGCTAAAATATATTTACTTCACCGAATTCTATATACTGTAGGTAAATGTGTTCCTTTATATAATCAGATCAGTGCACTCTGTTAACTGAAATACTTTTATTATTCTCACAGTATATTAATTTCCCAATATACTTCATATTTTGTACTTAACTATGACAGCCTCTAGTTTTATTGACAACTTGTCATGCATTATTACATCAGCAGTTTGCAGACAGTGATTTAATTGGAGTGGCCGCTAGATTATCTAATGGACCAATGATTTTTGCAGGATTTCATAAAACAGCAGGTTGTTCCTGTCACAAGAAAAAATCTTAGAAGGCCTCGTATTGATTATCTATCTTTGTAGGGGCTTCATGTGGTGATCTAATTTCATACTTAGACACATCCTTTAAAAAAAGGGTGAAATATTGAATGCAAGGTGCATCATGTAGCTGGTAGTCTGATGTGTTCCAAGAATTATTTCCATTTTATAGAGTTCGAAAATTATATTGTTCTTATGAATTTTATTATTCACTCCTGTCCACCAATTTGTCTTCAGGCTTTCAGCATTTTACTTTCCTATTCCAACTAATCATAAATGTGCTTTACTCGGTATAACTTTTACACTTGAGGGTTTTTTTTTTAAATAAAGCAATGCAAGCATGGCACATGACCTATTGTAACCTATAAGATATTAGCTTTCATTGGTGTGACATTATCTGATAAGCACCTATATCAGATTGGTTGTTATGGATTATGGTTCATTATTATTTTTTGAACATGCTATTAAATAAATTAATATTTGTATCTTCTTGCTTGAAATGTAATGAGAACGCGTGTTAAGTAGGATCAGTTGTTATTAACTACTGTAGGCTCTGCTTTTTTACTTGCATGATTTTAAATGTGGTCGGAGCCATGTCTGTAAATGTACAGAATACACAGTGTCTTCACTGGGCAGAGATTTGGTATTTGCTGTCTTGTATGAGCTTTGGGACCACACTCTAACAGGCTATACTGTGTATCATTCTTGGAGCATTGAAAACCTCAGGAAAAAAAGGAATACAAAGGGTCTGATCTGCACAGATCAGCAAAACAGGAACATCTGCAACTCGGCTGCAGATGTTCCTGTTTTGCAATGCATACAAGGAACAAATTTATTGTATTCACCTGTAGGTGGAGTTGTATCCATCTTTACAGGTCTATCCTTACGTTTGGTTTGATACCAATCATCATCATCAGTATGCACTCCAAGGGCATATTGACGCCCAAGGTGGGCTATGTGCGCCGGACCCCTCCTCTGAGCAGTGCCTCCCCCCAATTTCTAACTCCACCTTCTAGGCGACGCTTTCTTCATGGACATTTCATTCACATATGCATTCAATAAAACAATTAAGCTGGGGAATACATAGATCCATTTATTGAGCAGTTCCACATCCTCTGACGAATTTACCAGGACGTAAAGAAACACATTAGGATGAAGGAAGACTGCTTATAAAATCCTCTACTTTGCATATTGCCATCTAACACAGAGATCCAAGAAGGAAGCTTGCAGTGTGATTGTGTATTCTATTGTGGTTTCATCACCCTGCTACACTGCGGCAACAACAAACGGATACAAAGCTCAGCTTATCACCACCCACCCGCTCTCCCACAGCACGTAGAGGAGACACGGGAGCTCCAGTTGCTACATGTGTATGATGTGATGGACGCCGCTCCCAGCCGGGTATAGACGTCAGTCTCATCAGTCGGGGTGAACGGCACTGTTGACACTCAGCACGGACCTGGGAGTGAGCCACAATATCACCAGAACAGACCCTCAGATCCACTGCACATGCTGCATCGGTAAGCAGCGCTATATTACACAGCTCACTTTAGCAATATCTAAATGCAGGGATGGGGAACCTCAGGCCTGAGAGTCGTATAAGGCCCCGGAATCATTTGGTGTGGCCCTCTGAACTATTTTCTGCTAGCCTCATCTGGCAAGCAGGGTGCCTAGATTGGCATCCTGCAGCCAGAATCTATGCAGCAGTGTCATCTGGAGCGTCCTTAGGACGCGTCAGATGGTAACACTGCTGCCCTTACAGCTCCCCGGAGCATCCTCAGGATGTTTCGGGCATTGCTGTGATCACCAGCGATTGTGGCTCTGCCTCCGTGTGACATCACATGGAGGGGGCGTGGCCTGCACCAGGCCCTCGAATAATGTTATATATATTAAATTGGCCCTCAGACAAAAAAAGGTTCCCTACCCCTGTCTTAATGGAATCTATGTGAACATTTCCACTGTATATTAGCAGATACATTTTTGCATAGTCTCAGAAACGTATATACTACATATTATTCTATCTATTTGCAACATTTGGAACTTTGTATCTACAACTCCATGCTAGAGGATTAATTTTTGTTATTGGGACTTTCAGTATTTTTTTTATTTTGTATTTTTTATTTTATTATTCTTTTCCCCTCCTCAGGAAGGGTTGTCATTTTACAATTGTGCTTGATATGATTATATATGAGTTCAAGCTCACATGTTTTAATTTTTGATATGATGCTGGGACCCGTGCATTAGTGTCACCATAGGTTTAATAAATTGTTTATACTTTTACTATATATATTATGTGTGTATATAGAGTACTAATTGTGATTGATATAGCGCAGCTCCTTATACATACATGTCCTGACACAGTGCCATATTCGGCAAGATCGCACAAAAGTGAAATCTAAGACTCTGGCACGAAGCATTTGCTATCTTGTACTATCTACCGAATATGGCCCTGGGAAGATGGTGCCACGTAGGGAGAAAACCCGTTTGCCGTCACCAGGTAGATATGCTATGGAGGTAGGTGTGCATCTATTATAAATACACTTATGGCACACTCACACCATCCTTGGTGCAAAACATACATCTGAAAACATATGTATTTACGTTGCCATTGAACTCTGCATAGCACTCAATTCTATCAACATGTCCTCACTGAATTTTGCCTATGTGAGAATGCCCATTCCAACCCAGTACTGCCTCTCTGGTCGCAAGTGTCTGACTCACACTTACTTGTATGTGCTTGGTTTCACAGTATGTGCAGTGTGAAAAGACACATGAAACACTCTGCTAACAGGTTACACTAAACTCTGCATCAGGCCAAAAGTGTTTTGATATCATCATGTCTGGATCCATGAAAGTGATGTAGAAGTCAGAGGTAATGAGGGAGAGGAATAAAGGTGGGTACACACCTGCAGATATATCTGCAGATCGAGTGATTTGCAGATATATCTTTAGATGATGGTCGTTCATACACACTGAACGGCCATAATCTATCTGGCAGCCGCGGGTCCCGCTAGCAGGGAGGTGAGGCTGCCCTCCTCCCCGTGGCTGGCGCTGTGTGTGCGGGCAGACTGCAGACCACCCGTACACACTTGCCGATGGACATATAGGTCTGCATACATATCTGTCTATCGGCTGTGCAGCACAGCCAATGCTATATGTATGTGAACAACGTGGTTCACAGACATATCGTCTGTACCAGGGGTGGAACTAGCGGCGGTGCAGCCGGTGCCTTGCACCGGGGCCCACTGTGGTGCAGGGGCCCATGGCCGCCTGCATCCGACAGCACCTTTGCCCGCCGACCTGGTCCCCATTACCTATATGTTTGGAGCTGGAGCGGGCCCGCTTCGGCCGCTCCGGCTCCAACATGAGAGATACCCACTGCGGCCACGCCCCTTGATCCAGCAGCCCGGCCCCTTGTTATGACACGGCGTGCATGACGTCATGACGTCACATGCGCCGTGTCATAATAAGGGGCCGGGCTGCTGGAGTAAGAAGACCGAGAGGAGTAGAAGAGGAAGAAATAAGGTAAGTGGCGGTGGTATGGAGGGGGGGAGGGTGAAAGAGGCTGAAAGAGGCTGACACACGCTGGCGCTGGGGGGGGGACAGGCTGACACACACGCTGGTGCTGGGGGGGGGATGAAGAGGCTGACACGCTGGCGCTGGGGGGGACAGGCTGGCGCTGGGGGGGGATGAAGAGGCTGACACACGCTGGGGGGGACAGGCTGACACACATGCTGGGGCTGGGGGGGAAGGCTGACACATGCTGGTGCTGGGGGGGAAGAGGCTGACACATGCTGGGGCTGGGGGGGAAAGAGGCTGACACATACGCTGGGGCTGGGGGGGGAAGAGGCTGACACATGCTGGGGCTGGGGGGGAAGAGGCTGACACACACTGGGGCTGGGGGGGGAAAGAGGCTGACACATGCTGGGGCTGGGGGGGAAAGAGGCTGACACACGCTGGGGCTGGGGGGGGGAAAGAGGCTGACACATGCTGGGGCTGGGGGGGAAAGAGGCTGACACACGCTGGGGCTGGGGGGGGAAGAGGCTGACACATGCTGGGGCTGGGGGATGGAAGAGCCTGACACACGCTGGGGCTGGGGGGGGGAAGAGGCTGACACATGCTGGGGCTGGGGGGGAAGAGGCTGACACACGCTGTGGCTGGGGGGGAAGAGGCTGACACATGCTGGGGCTGGGGGGAAAGAGGCTGACACACGCTGGGGCTGGGGGGGGGGGAGAGGCTGACACACGCTGGGGCTGGGGGGGGAGAGGCTGACACATGCTGGGGTTGGGACATGCTTGCGGGAAGAACGAGGCAGAGACTTGTTGGGAATGGGGGGAGAACGAGGCTGACACACTCGGGCTGGACAGACTGAATTTACTGACTGAGGGGGCAGTGAGGGGTGGTGAGAAAACTAGGCTGGGCAGCAGGACAGACACTGTATTTAATTACTGGGGAGGGGTGAGGGGTGGTGAAAAAATGTTGGGGTGCCAGGAATGGGTGGGGTGGGGGTGGGATGGGTGGGGAGGCCCGAAGCATATTCTTGCACCTGGGCCCACCACTCTCTAGTTCCGCCACTGGTCTGTACACACTGCCGACAGCCAGGAGATATATCAATTGATCGGCCAATATATCGGACAGTGTGTACCCAGCATAAGAGTAGTTTTTGAAGAGATCAGGGAAGGAGTTGATGGAACTTTGCAGGAAAGGAGGAGGGCAAGTACTGTAGGTGGAATTGGATTTTTGAGATTTGAAGAACGGAACAGCAAATGTGGAGCAGAAGATCAGTGTCAGACACTTGCGCAGTACAAAAAACATCGGCCAACTGCACAAACGTCGGCTGTGTGTACACCTGTGAATTAGGCCTTGAATTAATGTTTGGAGAGGTCAGAGGTGAAACAGCACAATGTTACGAAATACAAGGTAGTGAAAGGCTTCCAGGAGAAGAGAGTGGATGACTGTATCATAAGAAAGGAGAACAGAACCTTCAACTTTGCTGATAGCAGATCATTGGTCACTTCAATCTAGGTGGAGTGTTGAACACAAACCAGATAAGTTCTGCAAACCATTTGGTGCCTATCAAAAGTGCTCTATCTGCAGCTCTGGCAAGAGAACCGAGTGGAGAAGTTTTGATTAGTGGTGAAACTAATAATATTATTCAAATGTGCAGTATGGGTGGCATAGTGGTTAGATTTACTGCCTCACAGCAGCATACTTCCCAGCTTACGCACGACATCTACTGTATTCAGTGTACACCCGCTGATGATCAAATGATCCCCCAACCTTCCCCCCTCACGCAGTTGGGACAGCGGCACAGTGTCCGAAAAGTGAGACTGTCCCGCTGATAAAGTGATGCTTGGAATGTATGCAGCACTGAGGCCTGAGTTTACTTCCTGGTCGTGGGCCATCTGTGTCTAGTTTGTATGTTCTCCCATGTTTGCATGGGTTTACTCCAGGCAGGGGTGAACCCATAACACTTCTCTCCTGCCCACCACCGCTAGCCACTATATAGCAGTGCAGTGGCACATCAGGCAGGGAGAGAGCAGAGACTGTTGCTCAGTGGCAGAAGCCTCCCTCCCCAGCCCAGCACATGCTGCTGTGTGTTGGGCTGGGGAGAGTCCGGGGAGGCTGTTTATGAGCAAAATGTTTTGTGTCCACGTTTGAGATAGTGTGATATTTTCAGATTGTTAGACGAGAGGTATTTATAATCTTTAACAACTAAGAAATGTTGCCTGTGAGGAATAAGGACAAAAAAAGATGAAAACCCACAAACACATGTACTGCTGTATCATGTTGGGGTAGTTCTCCTAAAATTGAGATTGCATTGAAAGTTACAGTACAGGAATGGATGACGAATAACATTGTTCTAAATACTAGATGCAGTTATCTGCTTATAATTATCACTGAGTAAATATGTCTTTTGTTTACAGTGATGTTATTCAATCAGTCGGTTCACTGCATGTCAATCTAATTAAATAGTTTTGGCACAGAAATATATTTAATATATAAAGCATTTAAATGTGACTGAAAAACAAATTCACATAAAAAAACAGATATAACAATATTCACAGAAAACTGGTTTATTATATACAATATGTGTTTACAGTAATCTATTCTTCTCTATGGGCCCTTTTTACTACAATCCACATTTAAAATGTTGTAGTGTTATATTTCCTGCTAAATTTGCATTGCAAATTTAGGAAATATCACAGGAATTTATAAAACATAAAGACAGAGGGCCTGATTCAGACCCGCTCGTGAGCGCTATGCACTCGCAAGCGGGTCGATGGTGGCCCAGTGCACATGCGCACGACGGAGCCGGCTCCATCGTGCGCATGCGCGAGACCCGGATGGCGATGGGCAAGCCGTCGCTCCAGGTCTCGTACCAAAGGGGGCGTGCTGTCGATGTTGAGTAACAGCACGCCCCCTTTGGTGGGCGGGCCGGGGGCGTGGCTTCCCAGACGGAGGCGTTCCCATGGGAATGCCTACCGTCTGGGGCCGACCCCACTGACATCACAAGTGATGTCAATGGGAGTGCTTTAGGCTCTGTTAGAGTCGAAAGCACTCTAGGTCTTGCGGCACCGAGACCCTACCACAAGGGTCTCGTCGCAAGCCCGATGGTCGCGATGGTCTTGACCATCGCAACCATCTTCCTGGCCGCTCGCTATAGCTGTGGGTGGTCACCCACAGCTATGCGAGCGGCCAGGAGGCCGCTCTAAAAGAACAGAAGGCAGGCCCTGATTCAGAGCGAGTGCGGCTCTGAATCAGGCCCAGAGCTAGCAATAAAGCTCTGTCCCTGCGAATCCCGTCTGCACACTGCTCCTTTTTATTTGGGAAAAAATACAGGGAGAATGTGTCTGTGTATGTGCCGCCGCAGACCCCCTCGCGTCTGCCCCCCCATGACCCCCCCTGCTCAGATTACACTTACCTCTGGTGATTGGTGCTCCTGTGATGTCCTCTGGGGCTCCGGTCATCTGTCTCCTGGCTCCTGCACTGTGCCCCCGGTCAGCTGTTCTATGCAGCAGCTGACGAGGGTCTCTGGATGCAGGTGAGTTTTTTTTCAACTATTTTTGTTTTCAGTGATCACCTTGTGGTCTATTTAGACCACACAGCTGATCACTTGTGCCCAGCTTCTGGCTCTTTTCTGCATGGTAGAGAGAGCAGGAGTCGGGGAAATGGGGCATACCCTGGATAACACCATCTTTAGGTGGCATTAATATCACAGGGCTTCTCCAGGTATTTTTTCACATTTTATTTTTAGTAAATTTGGCCGTCACATTTCCCATTACAATTATGGGAAATGCAATCTGCTTACTAAAAATATGTGATAATTAGGGTTTGGAGTAGAATTTTACGAATTCTACTACAATTGCCCTTTAGTAAATTTATATGATACTAAAATAATGTGAAAAGGGGGTGAAAACACAATTTTTCACTTTATTTTAGTAAAAATAATGTTAATAAACAGGCTTCTTTGTCCCTCAACTAATATTTTTTCTCTTGTAAACATGTATTTTAAAATATGTTGAAAAAAGTTGGATGTACAGTATGAAGTCCATCTTCTCTGTGCTGTTGAGCAATTCTGCTACCAGTCCCCAGTGGCGTAACTAAGTGGGGGTGGGTGGGGCACGTGCCCTGGGCAACTGCAATGCGGGAGGGGAAGGGGGGGGGGTGTCAGCACCGCTGTCTGCCACCAAGGTTTGTGGTTAGTGCAGACAGCACTGAGGACCTGATTCAGAGCCACTCGAGATTGACTATACCCTACCGCACTTCATACCGCACTATACCCGCGAGCACTTCATTGTGAAATACAACCAGGTGACGTGTACTATGACGCTGCCTCTTAATTATGCATGCCTCTGAAACGGCGTTAAGACACTCAGGCAGGCCTGTGTTCGCACCCCCACTCCCCTGTTTCAGGTGGCCTGCCTCAGTTACCACCCACAAATGCTTCTCCTGTCACTCACTCTGCTGGGCTGTCTATGTGCAGTGAGTGAACGCTTCCCAAACTTTCGCACTGGTTTGCGCATGTGCACTGCAATGCATACGCATGTGTAAAATGCGAAAATCAGCCAGCTGCGAGCGAACGCTTCTTAGCGACCGTGTCTGAATGAAGTCCACAGTAAAACAAACACACTGCCGCCTGTGCCGGGTATTACACTCACTGACAGTGGGTGTACTACCCGGCGGTGGTGTTTTAGTTTGTTTTAGTAGCCAATGAGAGTCAGACAGACTCTCATTGGCTGCTGCACCCAGGGCCAGAGCCAGACTGGAGCTCACTCATGAGCTCTGCCTTCCGGCTCCCGCAGTGGGTGAAGGGAGAGACGTCATGACATCATGACATCCCTCCCATAGTGCCGAGTGGTACCGGGGGAGTGGTCGGTGGCGTGCGCAGGAGCGGGGATTCAGGTAAGTATAATGTGTGTCTGTGTCTCTGTGTTTTATGTGTAAGGGGCACTACTGGGGGAACTGTATAAGGGGCACTACTGGGGGCACTGTGTAAGGGGCACTACTGGGGTCACTGTATAAGTGGCACTACTAGGGGCAGTATTGGGGGCACTGTATAATGGGCACTGCTGGGAGCATTGCATAAGGGGCACTGCTGGGGGCAGTATTGGTGCACGGCATAAGGGGCACTGTATAAGTCCATCAGTTTGTGCTTGTTAGCTTTTTTCAAACACCTTTTTTGTTATATTGGAGGTTCAGCCCCTCCTGTTCTCACAAGCAGCATCTGGTGGGCTAATCTTAATTTTAATCCTCATTTATACATATGCTATCAATATTTGTTGTACTTTAGGAGCGCTTGGTAATATTTCACTCTGTATTATGTGACTGTCACTGCAATGTTCTCTGTTATATGTCAGTCACTGCAATACTCTCCGCATTATATGGTGGCCACTGCAATGCTTTCTGCATTACCTTGTGGTTATTGTTATGATCTCTGAATTATATGGAGATAACTGTAATAGTCTTTGAATTATATGACTGTGACTGTTTTCTGTATTATATGGCTGTCACTGTGATGTTCTCTGCATTATATGGCGTTCACTGTAATATTTTCTGCATTATATAGCGCGCACTGCAATGCTCTCTGTTTAGTGTGATGGTTACTGCATTGCTCTACGATTGGTGAGATAGTGTAGTACATCCGACAATACTTAGCCACTGAGTTTTGAGGCAGTTGAACCTGCATGCACCATTGAAAAAGTGTAGATACCCCAGAACCACAGAAAAAAATACAGCAGGCGCTGGCACCGTAATGTAACTGAACTAAAAATTTCCCTTACCCTACATACATTTCAGTCCTAACAATGTTGACAGCTATATCCAAGCTGGACAAGGATGACCACTATCTAACGTGTGTGTGTGGGGGACTAGCTTTCCTGTCTGGACCTCAGTATGTGCTCTGCTCTCACACTACCTGCTACAGTAAGATTGCTCCTGCCATGGATTGGAAATTAATTATACTGCTTGTTGGCTGTTGGAGATGGGTGATTCCTCCCCTTGGTGGAACCAAACTTCTCTCAGAGTTCTTCACTATGTCTGGGCCATTTTTCTTACCTGGAATGTGAATGCCGGCAGCTGCTTCAGTCCCTGCTTTCTTGGCCATCAGTGACTAGGGCCCTCTCTGCAAGGCCTTCAGACACAAGTGCTGCCTCTACTGCTGTCCCTGTTCCTGAGGGCTACCTTGAGTGTCTTGTGGTGTTCTATCCCTCCTCAGTGATTGGCTTCCATTCTGCTGAGCTGGTGAGTCTTTCTGCATTTCTTACATTGGATTACAATACCTTACACAGCTTCCTTCCTTGCCAAATGTAGTGGACCAAATGTAGGTCCACTACAATACCTTACACAGCTTCCTTCCTTGCCAAATGTAGTGGACCAAATGTAGGTCCACTACATTTGGCAACCTTTGTCAGACTCTGCACTTTACGTAGATAGCCACTTGTATCATTTGTTTTCTTCCTCCCTGCTTACTCACAATGCCTTGCAGTGCACCCTGTTAGCAGCTGTTCTAGGAAATCCCAACTTACTCCATGCCCCTGGGTGCCTTCGCTCATCCTATCCTTGTGTCACAGTGTGCCGGACACCGGCTACCACTTACCGGGTCCGGCAGCACTGGAAACTGCGGTGGGCAGCGGGCAGGGAATCCCCAGCGCCTGCTGTCATGATGTCTGCTCCAGGTCCCCCTCAGGCGGCCTGGAAGTGCAGGCAGCTGCCGCTCTCCTAGGAGCGCGCCCGACCTGCAAAGAATTTAAAGGGACAGGCGCGCCAAATGTGAAGTCACGTTTGGCGCGAGATTTGAGCTTCCTCTATAAGAGGAGTCCTCTGGCACCAGATAGGTGCCAGAGTACAGGCTCCATACCATACTCCAGCGTTCCACTACTTACCAGTTACCCTGATCTTGACCTTGGCTTGTTCGTGACTCCAATTTTGTCTGACCCTTGTACTGCTTCTGATATCTGGTTCTGACCCTGGCTACTCCCTGTGACCCGTTTATTTCTGCTCCCTGGTACCGTCTCGTCTGTTTGGTATTGACCCGGCCTGTCGACTACGTTATTCTTCTGTGCTACATCCAGTACGCACCATCACCTGTATAGGGGAACCTAACCCGAGGGCCGCGACCTGTGTGTCGGATGCAGCCAAGTCCATACCTTCTTGCGAGGATCCCTGGTGAATACCGCCGGCACATTAGACTCCGCGCCTCAGGCATAGGTCTAGCCAATTCCCTAAATACGGGCCACATCCACAATCCGTCCGAGAAGTTGTGACAGGAAACAGGGAACAGGAGAGGTCCTTGATTGGGACCTCTCCTGTTCCCCACTTTCAACCTAGTAGTTGATTCAATTGCAATCAATGCCCATAATATAGTGTGTGAAGATTCTGCATTTATGGTAGCTCCTAGATTATGTATAAATTGTTTTATGCACCCCTATGTGGCTGCAAACAAAAAATGTGATGCTATGTGTATGACAGTGCAACTATTACAAGACAAAAGGACATAGCCCTATTAAAGAGCCGGCCCCAATTCCAGGACCTCAGGTTGGCTGCTTATACAGTATTTACAGTTTTTTTGCTAAACTATTTTAAGTCAGTGAATGAGTAAAAATATGTATTTCACTGTTTATAGCTCTTTGACATAACAATGTTCATATATTTTATTGGCTATTTAAAGCACATCCAAATTAGACAAACCACATCTACAGAAGTTATTATCACCACGTGTCTTTCCCCATTGCAATGTGCTGGTAGAAAAGCTGGGCCACTTACTTGCATCTGCCCCCCCAGAATAAAAGTTACCAGTCAACCGCTGCTGCTGGGTATCTGATGTCCCTGATGCAAAAACTACGGAGGAGAGGAGCCGCCCTGCCTATCAGCCCTGCACAGCCAGCTGAGCCAGCAACTACACACAAATGTGATTAAGAGAACCATTTTCATGTACGCTGCTTCATATCACACCCTGGGCCTGATTCAGAGCCGGACGCTGTGACCAGAGCGCTCGCTCTGAATCAGGGCCCTCCTACCTAAAATTGGAGCGGCCTCCTGGTCGCTCGCATAGCTGTGGGTGACCACCCACAGCTTATGCGAGCGGCCAAAAAGATGGTCGTGGTGGTCAAGACCATAGCGACCATCGGGCTTGCGACGAGACCCTGCGGTAGGGTCTCGCTGCCGCAAGCCCAGGAGTGCTTTTGGCTCTATCAGAGCCAATAGCACTCCCACTGACATCACTTGTGATGTCAGTGGGGCTGGCCCCAGACGGCAGGCGACATGCGCACTAGGGCATCATCGACCCGTCGTGCGCATGTGCACTAGGGCATCATCGACCCGCTTGCGAGCACTCAGCGCTCGCGGGCGGGTCTGAATTAGGCCCCCTGTGAGGAGCACTTCTACGCAAAGTAATGGTGAGGGTCTGATGAATATACTTGGGGCAGAGTGGAAAAAGGTAGGAGTAATCTTAAATGTTTTTCTAAAATTTTAGACATGATGCTGTGTATTAAGTTTAATTAAAAGGGATGATCAGCACCGAGTACTGCACAGTGATCTGACACTGACTGGGGGATAGAGGTGTTGCAGCACACTGTATCAGTGCCAGGCTCAGTGTGACAGTACATGTATGGGGGTCGTATACTGCACCCACACGATGCCCGGTAGCTTAGCTCTTAGCTGCTGCCTGTAAAGTGTATATAGAGTGAGAAGTGACTTTTGCAGCTGCGCCGCCATGTTCCGTCTGCGGGTTACTCCAGCTGCATCTGAGGGAGGGATGTTATGCAAACTAGGGACGCCAAAATGAAATTATATATTGACCCCAAACCCAAAAATGTTGTGGTGCCCCTGCCTAGGTGGTATATTTACTAAAAATCGATTTTAATCTATTTCAAAACGATCCTAAATGATCAACATCGATTTTGTGTTTCTGGGGCTAAATCACACACTTACTACAGACAATTTTTGGTCTGTTTTTTTTAATGGTTAGTAAATGTGTGATTTAGCCACAGAAACACAACATCGATGTTGATCGATTTGAATTCAATTAAAATCGGCCTTTAGTAAATATACCCCCAGATCTGATCCTTTCCTGCTATAGTGAATATAATCATACTCCAGATATGAATTCCCCATGCACCCTGTAAAATATACCCCGTACCCCATATAGATCAGGCCAAATGAAACAAAAATAAACAATGTAGAAAAGAGGAATGGAAAATCCTAAAAAACCCTATAAATCCCTCTTTTAGACAAACCTGTATCTCCGCCCCCACTAGACATGAATACTAATTATATTATACCTATACTTACATCCGTACATGCATAGATACATACATACTTATATACATACATACATACAGTACATCAGAGTTGTACGCTATGCTGATATTTATGCAGTTGAGCGATTATCGAACATCTGCGCATGCGTTTGAGTCGCACTGCGCATGCATCAAGGTACAGTACATTACCATAGTCGCTTAAAGCAAGTATTTTATTCGCAGTGTAATTGACAGTCAAGAAGCATTTGGGGGAGGTAACTGGGAGTGTCAGCTAAAACACAGGCGTGTCGCAACCGTTTCAGGGCGTATAACGTCCTGCGATCCCGTACACAGTAAACATGGCTCTGGCCTCTCATTTGTTACGACCATTCTGTGTGACTATAGGGTCACTCAGGACTGCTAATATTCAATGATCTGCTACAGTCTTTGGGCCTGATTCCGAGATGTACGGGAACCCGGTGATAAGCGCACATCTCAGACTATAACAAAAGAAAACACTAAAATGTGGCGTTACATTTCAGAGCAGCTAAGTGTAAGTAGAATGAAACACCAATGCATATAAATACACAATATAATACAAGAGAAACCCAAATAGCGCTAGAAGTTGTTCCAAATACAGGTGATAATGTAATTCTTCAGCACGGTATCCTCTATCTCGCAGGATTTCACCCAGTACTTCATATATGTAATGTACACAGAAATAAAATATAATAAAAATAAAATAAAAATCTCATGAATGTCAGAGTATAAAAACGGCAATGATAGTCATTATGTAGTTTCCCAGAGATGTGCGCCTCAGATAAACTAAAAAGCTTCATACACCCATGTGTATATAGAGGGAGGCATATAGACTGAGTAATGGTTACTTGTATGCTTACATTAGTAAAGCATTTTGAATACCTATAAAGGTTGTTTTTTCCACTTAGTCTGCTATTCCAGTGTAGGTAGTCTTCTCTCAAACCTGCGGCTGCAGGTGTAGTTTGGTGGCCGGTTTGATCAGTATTTTCCTGCCTGCTGCTTGCCACCTGGGGGTATAATTACTAAATATCGATTTTGGATTCTGTTTGATTTGTCATTCGATTTTTTTTCGATTTCCATTCAATTTTGATATTGGAGATTTACTAAAGCCAAAATTGAATGTCAAACTGAACAGAAAACAGAATTTCACTCCAAATCAAATATAGGCAAAACATTGATGTTTTCCCATAGTCGAATATACGATCCCTTCATTTAATACTATTCAATTTGCAAATAGAACGTAAATCGAATTCAGAATCAAACGTCAAATCCCCAAATGAATAGAATAAGGAGAGACAGTCGATTTGAGCTTCTAAATGCCATTCTGTTGGCTGGAAATTGATTGTGATGCCTTTAAAAGTTCCCAAAGCATGTGGGGCAGTCTGGCTGTATGAATAATGGCTGCTCCAGGCAGTGCTATGCAGTGCACCTACCTGCGGTATCAGGGGCGTAACTAACTCTTTGGGGGCCCGATAGTAAAGGTGCATACAGGCCCCCCCATGGTGGGGTTCAGCCAACATAGCCAGGCGAACAAGAAAAAATGTTTTTTTCAAAAAAATGATATGTATATACACTACACATGTATACAGTACATAGGGCCTGATTCAGAGCCGGACGCAATTAGCGCTCGCTCGTCCTGAAAATAGGGGTGGCTATTCAAATGAACCGCTCGCTGTTTGCGGTCTGTTCACGCCTCTAGGTCTGAACGAGCGTACGAAACTTGCGGTCGTTTTTTGGGAAACTAAGCTCCCTGGCCGCTCGCATGCTACGTCATGTCCGCTATTTATTAGATTAATCGAGTACATCGAACAGGGTATGAACTGCTCGCTATCCTTGTGGTTGGTTTTTGCTACCACAATTTTGCGAGCAGTTCTGGCTTAAAAAAAACCCAGTGACGTGGTCAATGACGCTGCTGTTTTAAATATGCACACCCATAAAACGCTCGTTTTGACCTTTAAGCACGCCTGCGATCGGATCTCCACTCCCCTTTTTCAAGCACCTTCCCCTGTTACCACCCACATACGCCTACTCCTGTCACTCAAATTAGCAGGCATTCGCTATTTTGCGAACACATGAATTTCGGGCGCACTGACTGGTTCGCGCATGCATATAACGATCCGTACGCATGCGCAGTTGGGCAAACATCGCTCGGAGCGAACGAGCTGCCGCTTACGAGTGGCTCTGAATCAGGCCCATATATCCACATAAATGTGTGTGTATATATATATATATATATATATATATATATATGTATTTAAGATGAGCATATTATATTTCTGAAGTAATTATAAATCACTTTAGAGTGTTTCCAATTTTTTCCCCTGTTATTTAGTGTGCATGTGATACATTTGGGCCAACAGGAAGTAATGAGGAAGTTGAGTTCGATTTTGCATTCGATTTTAATGGGGATTCGAGGTTTGATTTTGGAAGGGATTCATAAACTGAACACAAAATCCCTGCTTAAAATTGAATTTGATTTGAAAATCGAATGCAAAATCGAATATTAGTAAATGAGGGATTTGTTAAGGGATTTTGCAGTTCGATTTAAATTTGATTTCAGTAAATTTTATCGATTCATAAAATTGAATACCAAATCGAACTTTAGTAAATTTACCCCCTGGAGTCTGGATCACGGCTGGCAACTGTGGAGTCTCTTGCCATGGGGATCAACAAGCAGCAGGCAGGAAAAAACTGATCAAGCTGGCAGGCAGATGTGTTTGGTGGGTGGTACAGGGGTGGGGACAGCCTGCATTCCCAGCATGTTGCCCCTATTTTCTGGGAGCGCTGAGGCCAGGGTCTGCATCCATGGATGCAGACTTCCTGGCCTTGCAAGCTGCCAGGAGCCAGCCAGCCTGTGTAAGCTGAGGCTTACTCAGCTGGCCAATGCTGGGGAACATTGCGACCACTGGTTGCGATGGTGATCCCGGGCTGCAACCTCAGTTGCAGAACTGGGACCGCAGATGCTGACAGGAGGCATCCTTGTGTGCGGCTGTGCAATACTGTCCATCAGGCCCTTTGTACGCAGATGGTTGGATTTGCAAAGATGCCGGTGGGCATCTCAATACTTACAGTATTTTTGCACAGCAACTGCATACAAGATCACAGCTACGATGCCAATAGCATACAACTCTGAATGAGGCTCATAGTACTCCTATCTGAGAGGACACAAATGTTAACTATAATTACATAGCTGCAACAAAAAAAAAAAGGGGCTTATTCTGAGTCTGATCTTACCGTGTCCATGTGTGCATCTTTTGCCGGTGTAACATGTACGATTTTTTGCTAATACAACAACAAGCCCTTCCCTGGTTTTCCTCGGGCAGTGATAGAGTCACACTTGTTCAATGTAGTGAACCACTCTAGATTGCAACTCAAATGTCTTGTGGCGCCTGAGTCAATATATCAGCAATCTTTTCTGCGGCTGTCTGTGGAACTTAAAGCTGGCTCATTCTTGCTGTTACTCTTCTTTTTCTGCGTAGCATTCACATTTCTTAATTTGCATTCAGATGCTTTATGGCCAATTCTTATGACATACATAGCACTTGTACTTGAAATTTCTGGGCTTTGTTTTTTTAGTGTGAAAATGCAGTATTATAAGCACTTACAGCAGTTTTTCCTTAATGATATCTGTATATAGCTTGGCTGTATTAACTTCTGGAGCTATCACTAGAAAATCAAATTCAAACGTTCTTTAGCATTGCCATGGTGATTTCCCAGTCATCACCTCAGATTAATTCTTCTCATAAGTTACTTCCTCATATGCTGCCTGCAATGCTGTCCACATGTCACGTGCTGACATTTTTCCATGCATGAATAAACATGTAGTTCAACATTTAAGCCTATTGTTCCAATGGCTTTATCTATATCATCAGTATTTGGACTGTCACCTATGTTAATTGTAACTTTCCATAGCATCTCACGCTTAAGTTGCATTTCCATTGTGAACTTCCATGTGGAATAGTTCTCTGAGCCTCGTTTAATAAATCCCATCTTGGAAGCAGCGTATGTTTGCATATTTGTATATTGAGATACTATGCAGCTTCAATGATCAACTTATCTGTTATGCAGTGGTCTATGGCATTTGGGGTGTCTGGTTGTCATAACCTTTGATATGTGTATACGATTTTGTGCTGTACATGGTTATTCAAGCAGCCGAGATGGAGTGAAGCATACAGCTGACCAGCCGGTCATATATGTAGGCAGGATTATTCAGTATTTCCTTACAGAGCTAAGTAGTACATGTCCATATACTCCTGGCGCGCTCAAACACAGTAAGTCAAGATGGCACCGTGCTTGCGCAGACTAAAGAATGGCAGCAATCTTAATAAAAGGTCAAATGCTTCATGTAAAGTAGCATCATGGAGGAAGCACAGTACTACACTCCATATACCATCACTAAGAACCCTGTGAAATTAAGTTTTTCTGTCATCGCTCATCACAGTGATAGAAAATCTTTTCATAATTTATCTGGAAAAAAGCCAACAGAACAGCTGGCCAATGGTGGCTCCAGAGGTGGGGCTGCTGTCCAGTCCAAACTTCAAATAGGGGAGCCACACCAACTGCCATTTCAAACACTGCCAAACATCGCTGGCCGGGACTCCCTGGCAGTTGGTGTGGCTCCCCTTTTTGAATTTTGGACTGTGCTGCAGCCCCACCTCTGGAGCCACCACTGCAGCTGACCAACACCCAGCTCCAACCGTGACTCCACTCAGCAGTGGTACAAGTAGTCTTATGGTGTGCCTGGCCAATCTGCTATTACATAGCGCAAGTGTGAGCCAGCTTTTTGGCTTCCACATACGCGCTGGTTTCAGATTCAATAATGATAGAAAATCTTTTTTGTAATAGTTTTTTCCTATTATATTAACACCCCCACCAACAGACACCCACAAATAATGCATTATTTTAACAATAAAGCATTTCTTAGGCACCTCTGGCTCACCTCATCCTGCTGCTCTCTTTGATAAATGCTTTGCATGGAAGAGCAGAGCATCACAAAAAGTCCCCGGTAATGGTTATCAGTATCACTGGTGATAGCTGTCAGTAGCCGTCACCAGCTATTGCCAATTGATTTCACTGTCTATAAACAGACCCCAAAATGGCTTATGCAAAGTCACAAGGCTCATAATAAGCAGACTGTAGGGGTGTAAACACCAGTGCCATATCTAGGGGTCCTAGTCAAATGCACATAGTCAAAAGTGAGTGCCTCCCCCCTCCCCAACCTAAAACTTATCTTTTCCAGCTTTTATTGTGGCAAAGGGGGTTAATAATTGCATGCAGAGTGGCTGTAGTTTTGAGAGTAGTTGAAGCCATAATTACTACCTTATTCTAATGTGGGTATCCATAGGGCTCATGCAGGGGTCCATGCGTCTGCTAGCGGGAAGCCGTGCCATTAATGATTTTACGTCAGCCAGCGCTACAATCATCATTAGTATCAGCACTTGCACCAGCCCCATGCTAGCTGCTAGAGATCTGTCAGAGACAGGCTTCACTTCCCCATACATGCTTCCCACACAGAGCTTTTATAAACACTCATGACTCTCCAATAACACCTATGACACTTGCACAGGACAGGGTGGTTCCACATTGTTTCTGCCCCAATACGCCCAATGTCATGGAAAGACAGATCCGTTCGAGTTCAGTAAGACGCAGATTAGGACGAACATAAGCAAAAGTGCATATATCCGCATCTGTGCATGCACTGCGTGCTAAACCTCAGCATTGTGCACAGAGATCCGTCCGGCTCAGAATCAGCCCCATGGTCTCCACATCTATATTTTACATCACATGTGCATAACGGATCTACATAGCAGGGCAGCACGGTCACATGTGATGCGACCTGGTAAGCTGAAGCACAGCAGGCTGTGGCAGCATCACTTGTCCATGCCAGTTAAGTGCTTATTAAATAAACACATGCACACATTTTACTTTCAGACATCTTTTAATAAATATTTGCTTGTTCCAAAGGTTCTGAAGTTGTCCAAATGGATACTGTAATGTGGGCATCTGGTATGGGGAACAGGGCTGGTAACAGAAATCATGGGGCCCACAACACTCATATTTCTTTGGGTTCCATATCCCTCCCCATAGTCAGTGTGCAGATGCTCACCCCTTAAATCTTTGGGCAGAGAAAGCTAAATTTGCACCTATGCATTATAGAGGGAACACTATATACAGTCAGGTGCAGAAATATTGGGACATTGACAGAATTTTCCTATTTTGGCCTCTATTCACCAGCACAATGGCTTTGAAATGAAACAAACAAGATGTGCTTTAACTGCAGACTTTCAGGTTTAATTTGAGGGTAATTACATCCAAATCAGGTGAACGGTGTAGGAATTACAACGGTTTCTATATGTGCCTACCACTTTTTAAGGGGCCAAAAGTAATGGGACTATCAACTCAAAAGCTATTTCATGGACAGGTGTGGGCTATTCCCTCATTATTTAATTATCAATTAAGCAGGTAAAAGGTCTGGAGTTGATTCTAGGTGTGACATTTGCATTTGAAATCAGTTGCTGTCGACTCTCAATATGAGATCCAAAGAGCTGTCACTATCAGTGAAGCAAGCCATCATTAGGCTGAAAAATCCAAACAAACCCATCAGAGAGATAGCAAAAACATTAGGTATGGCCAAATCAAGTATTTGGAACATTCTTAAAAAGAAAGAACGCACCGGAGAGCTCAGTAACACCAAAAGACCCGGAAGATCACGGAAAACAACTGTGGTGGATGACAGAAGAATTATTTCCCTGGTGAAGAAAAACCCCTTCACAACAGTTGGCCAAATCAAGAACACTCTCCAGGAGGTAGGTGTATATGTGTCAAAGTCAACAATCAAGAGAAGACTTCACAAGAGTGAATATAGAGGGTTCACCACAAGATGTAAACCATTGGTGAGCCTCAAAAACAGGAAGACCAGATTAGAGTTTGCCAAACAACATTTAAAAAAGCCATTGCAGTTCTGGAACAACATCCTGTGGACAGATGAGACAAAGATCAACTTGTACCAGAGTGATGGGAAGAGAAGAGTATGGAGAAGGAAAGGAACTGCTCATGATCCAAAACATAGCACCTCATCAGTGAAGCATGGTGGTGGTAGTGTCATGGCGTGGACATGTATGGCTGCCAATGGAACTGATTCCCTTGTATTTATTGATGATGTGACTGCTGACAAAAGCAGCAGAATGAATTCTGAAGTGTTTCGGGCAATATTATATGCTCATATTCAGTCAAATGCTTCAGAACTCATTGGACGTCACTTCACAGTGCAGATGGACAATGACCTGAAGCATACTGCAAAACCAGCCAAAGAGTTTTTTAAGGCTAAAAAGTGGAATGTTATGCAATGGCCAAGTCAATCCCTTGACCTGAATCCGATTGAGCATGCATTTCACTTGATGAAGACAAAACTGAAGGGAAAATGCCCCAAGAACAAGCAGGAACTGAAGACATTTGCAGTAGAGGCCTGGCAGAGCATCATCAGGGATGAAACCCAGCGTCTGGTGATGTCTATGCGTTCCAGTCTTCAGGCTGTAATTGCCTGCAAAGGATTTGCAACAAAGTATTAAAAAGTGAAAGTTAGATTTAGGATTGTTTAGTTTGTCCCATTACTTTTGGCCCCTTAAAAAGTGGGAGGCGCATATAGAAACCGTTGTAATTCCTACACCGTTCACCTGATTTGGATGTAATTACCCTCAAATTAAACCTGAAAGTCTGCAGTTAAAGCACATCTTGTTTGTTTCATTTCAAAGCCATTGTGCTGGTGAATAGAGGCCAAAATAGGAAAATTCTGTCAATGTCCCAATATTTATGCACCTGACTGTATATTTATATTTTTTTTATTTTCAATGCAAAATACATAACTTCAAGACAAGCTCATGTCTCGGTCAACTAAACCACCTACTAAAGGAACCTCACACTGCCTAACTGCCCTGGTAATATAAGAGACATCAAATGTGACCTTTGTCACACAACTCACAGCTTGATCTTTAGCAGTCTTTCCCACTCATAGAGATAGCGCTGTGGCTGCTTCTCTCAATATTCTGTCCTGATACGTGCTTGGAAGAGTTATCACTGTGTCAAATCTCAAGTACTGTACTAATGAGCACCATCTGGGTCTGGATCTGTGGTGCAGCGGGCTCATGTGGATGGGCCCCTCGGAAGCTCAGGGCCTGGTACATGAGTACTCCTTGTACCCCCCTGTCGCCGGGCCTAATGGGGTGGCATATTGGCACCAGAGTCAGTTTACCCAGTAGGAGGCCCTTTATTTATTTTTGTGGGCCCAAATCCCCTGGGGAAACCAGCCCTAGTTCCAGCTGGCCTGCTACTGGTTGGAACCATGCTGGGGGAGACCCTCATACTACAGGTACCCTCTCTATAGTTCCACCAGTCCAGGTTGGCAAAGCCCAGAACTGGTTACTCTGAAATCAGGGGAACCAATGTCAATTTTTTCCATGATTTTGAGATAACCAACACTAGGCAGAAAGCACCAGTGTTGGTTAAAAAGTGGAGGCATCCCCAAGCATTTGTTTCAGTAGTCTGTCTACTTCTTTGACGTCAGAAAATCATACAATTCTGGTGACTGGTCTGATTAAAAAGTTGGTAGTGTATTGAGGGCCTGATTCAGCAAGGAACACAGTTGCGTATAAGCACGCAACCGGTCGATTAATTTGCAGTGCGCATGAATGTGCATCGCAGTGCACATGTGCAAGCTAAGCACTGCGTTAGAAATTGCGTTCGCAGTGACTACACAGACCCATGGCAGAGTGATTGACAGGAAGCGCTGTTTATGGGTGGTGACGAGGGGTGGTCGGGCGAAAGCAGGTGTGCCAGTGCGTTTCAACGCCGTTGTATGGGCGTGCATAAATTATCCACTGCGATACCAGACGCCGACTGAGGTCTCATAGCATGTGCAGAAGTTAGCAATTCCTGAGTAGAGTCAGGGCTTCATTAACTGACCGATGTTACGCGATATTACCAATTGTTTTGCTATGTTGTCCAAGTATATGGATGTGAGTAAGGGGAAGTGGGCGTCCTTATGTCAGGCTGCGATCGCAATGCGAATGCAAACATTTACATATCACTGCTGATATTAGCAACTGTTGCGTGCGTATAAGCAGAATAGCGATCCGTAGTGAATCAGGCCCTGAGTCACACTTCATGATCATTTATTTGGTTAGGTAATCATTTAGATGGTTACATGGATGAAAAGTTGGAAAGAGAATACTGTATCTTCACACTTTATGAGTCTCTTCCAAATGTCCCACTATGAGAGGTAAAGTAACATAAAATTACTTAGATCTGTGCAATATTGCATTGGTACAAGAGAGTAATTGACAATCAATATTATATATGTACGACACACAGGGTTCCTGGAGGCGGCCTGTCTTAGCGTTTCACATATAGATTCACATACAGAGCACTTATAAATCATATTCTAGACATATCTGTGAAGAAAATAACAGGATGTGATTATTGAAGCAGTCAAGGGACCATTTGTGCCCTGAAAAATAAATAGAAAGCATCAATGTTTATATCTGTAAATGCCGCAATATATTCATTCTGTATCAGCTGCACTGAGTCTCCATAACTATGCTGACATTTATATCTGTGGATAAGGAACTCAAATATTACACATTATACATTTGCTACTGGAGCAAATTGTGCCCATTCTATCTACAGAACACACCTGTCCTGCATTTTTACATTGCAAAACTGAAATAAATACATATTTATCTGGTGGCCCAGTTTAAAAATACATAAACTTGAAATAAATAAATAAAAAACTGAATGTAATGTAGGTTACGTCTGACTTGGAAGTGTGAGGACTGCTTGTCTGTCTATACAAATTTATATAATTAATCCCTAATGTAAATTGTATGGGCATTCCCTACTGTACATTATCTGAATATGTGAAGGACCTCTTATGCTAAAACACAAAGCTGTAGGTCTAAGGAAGGTGATGATAATATTCTGAATTTTTTACTGTACAGATGCATTACTCACAAGTCAGCCTATTGAATGAACTAATAAATGAGATGTATTTGTACAGAATTATTATCTATCTATCTATCTATCTATCTATCTATCTATCTATCTATCTATCTATCTATCTATCTATCTATCTATCTTTCAATATATACTGTATACACCCATCAACCATAACATTAAAACCACTGACAGGTGAAGTGAATACCATTGATTACATTGTTACAGTGCCACCTGTCAAGGAGTGAGATATATTAGGCAGCAAATGAATAGTCAGCTCTTGAAGTTGATGTGTTGGAAGCAGGAAAAATGGGCAAGCCTAAGGATCTGAGTGACTTTGACAAGGGCCAAATTATGATGCTAGATGACTGGGTTGGAACATCTCCAAAACGGCAGCTCTTGTGGCGTGTTCCTGGTGTAAGGTTAGTACCTACTAAAAGTGGTCCAAGGAAGGACAACTGGTGAACCAGCAACAGGGTCATGGATGCCCAAGGCTCATTGTGGACACCCAAGGCTCATTGATGTGTGTGGGGAGCAAAGGCTAGCCCGTCTAGTCTAATCTCAAAGAAGAGCTACTGTAGCGCAAACTGCTAAAAAATGTAATGCCAGCTATGATAGAAGGGTGTCAGAACACACAGTGCATTGCAGCTAGCTGTGTATGGGGCTCCATAGCCATAGACTGGTCAGAGTGCCCAGGCTAACCATGTAGCCACTTCCAAAAGTGCCTACAATGAGCACATGACTGCCAGAACTGGACCATGGAGCAAAGGAAGAAGGTGGTCCGATGACTCATGTTTTCCTTGACATCATGTGGATGGCCAGATACGTGTACATCATTTACCTGAGAAAGAGATACCTACTTAAACATTACGGCAGACCAAGTGCACCCCTAGAACAGTTTTCCCAGTGGCAGGATAATGTGCCCTGCAGGACTGATGAAAGTCCTAATACATTAAAGCACTGAAATGCTGACATCATTCTGCTGTCGGTGTGAATATTGATACTAAGCTTAGGGGTAAATTTACTAAGATTCAAGTCTGATTGAGTTTTTTTTTCTAACTCGATTTGCTTCTCCGAAATTTGGGTGATTTGATGCTTCTGAAACTCGCAAATTTACAAAGAAGTGAATTTAGCTGAGAGTGAGTTGCCGATGGTGAAGCAGATCGAGATTTCTCCCTCCTGAGTAGCAAGTTTTGAACGAGATTTTTCACTTGAGTTTGCAGTGTCTTCTCTCTGCCTAACTCTCCAGAACAAGCAGCCTGCACATATCAGTGAGATATGTGAAGGCTGCTTGTGTGTTTTTTTAAAATGATGTAGGGTCCCCCATCAAATCATAACCAGCCTCAGGCTGCTCAGCCAGTCCTGGTTCCTAAAAATCCGTTGAAAAAAATGAATAGGGTACCCCCGTATTTTACTAACCAGCACCTGGCTGCTGAGCTAGTGCTGGTTTTAAAATTACAGGGGAAAAAAATTACGTAGGTGTCCCCCTATATTTACAACCAGCAGCAGACTCAATCTGTCCAGGATGTAATGCCACAACACTACTATTACCCCCGTACCTACAGCCCGGGGGTGTGGGGAAGAGCCCAGGCTTCAGCCTAAGCCTGGGGTGCTCAGGAGAGGGGGGACCCCTTTATTGGGGTCTCCATCTGCCCTGAGATCCCCGGCTTGGGCTGACCAGCTTGGGGTGCAATTGCTTTAGCTGGGGTGACCCAGTGATAGGGTCCCCTGTCTGTGGCATTACTCCCCGTCCGGATTGAGTCTGGTGCTGGTTTTAATTATAGAGGGACCCCTACGCAATTTTTTCCCCTGTATTTTTAGGAACCAGGACTGGCTGAGCAGCCCGGGGCTGATTATACTTTTTGGGGTATGTACTCATAGCGTGAGACAAGGTTAGCAATTCCTGAGTAAGGTCAGAACTTCTGCAAGTGTGCCTGAGGCTGCGATGGTACTCAAAGTTACCAATGGTTTTGAAGTCTTGCTAAGGATTACGGATGTGTGTAAGGTAAAGTGGGTGTCCTTTTGTTGTGCTGCGACGGCATAGCATTCGCAAACGATTAGCATATTATCACAGTGAGACTATTAGGGGAATTCAATATGGAGCGAAAACTCATTTTTTTGCGTTAATATCGCACATATGACGTCATTATCGCAGGTTTTAATTTTACACTGTATTCAATTTCAAAGACTTTTCGCAGGTTCGATAAATCTTTGAAAAAAAAACGGGGATAACTTTTCACCACTGAATAGGTGGCGAAAAAAAGTGCAGAATTGGGGTTTAGGGGTGCAGGCTTAAAAAAAATAGCCTGCACCCCTGGGAATGACATTTAAAAAATAACTGTGTCAAAAAAAGTTAAAAAAAAAATAGGGACACCCCAAAAAATTATTTTAAAAATTGGGGTAAAAAAAAAATGGGAAAAAATTGTTTAACAATAGGGAAATAGGTTCAGGGCTATTCTGCAAGTATGCCGCAGGTGTTTTCTAGAATAGATTTATAGCGGCAGGTGCACAATTGCAGAATTTTTAAAAACTTACTTTAGGGACATCAAAATACAATATAAAAAGGGGGGATGGACGCGCTGTCACAAAGCAGCTGGTGATAAAGGGATAGTCAGTCCCTATAAGGAAACAACATACAAATATATACACAAAAAACCAGCGCTGAATAAGATGGACGGTGTAATATAAACCACAAAGTTTTATTTAAAAAACAGAAATACCTCAAATAAAAAATGAATGAATAAAAGTTCACAATAGAACAAGATGAATGAATGTCTGTTCCTGTGTAATAAACAGCTGGACCTAGGACAACCTCCAATACGTCCCATACAGATGAATAGATATATGAAGGCAACACTTAATTACCATGAGGTGGTGTGTAAATCACCAGCACAGTCCTTAGCATTCCAGATGCAGCACTTGGTGAGCTGTGTAATCAATCCACATGAAAAGTACCAGTATATGCCAAAGGGGTCCAGGAGGAGTAGAGCAGAGTCCAAATTATAGTCCAGCAGTATCACAGGAGTACAGAGGGGTCTCAACGCGTTTCACTGGGTAAAGAAGACCACCCAGCTTCTTCAGGAGTATGACATCATAATATGCTAGTACCCATTTTCATGTACCCCAAATTTGATGGGACCACTTAAAAAAACGAAAAACATAACCTAAGTGCTCTTCTGCAACACTTCTTCAATGTCAGGAAAAAACACCTGCTGCGGCTATTTAAATCCCCGACTTTCATTTAAAGGCTAAAACGGGGGTACCCATAGTGATCCCCCATGTTTTTACAACTTTAGGGGGGTCCTACAATTTTTTTAAGGAAAATTTCTTAACTTTATGCAAATCCCACTTCGCAGGCTCCCGTTTTCGTTAGTTTCATATTGAATATGGGGATAAGCGGGCGCGCGCCCGATACTTTATCCCAGGTAAAAGCTCCGATATGAAACGTAAACTTCGACAGCAAAGTTTACGTTTCATATTGAATTCCCCTCTAAGTGCGTAATCACTATTGCATTATGGCGAAAAATATGTTAGCATCAGCTTGGGCATAATACCAAGATATAGCCAACCAATCAATGTAATTGTAGAAGGGAATGTAGAAATAGGCAGGGCTCAATTTGTGCTGTAAAACACCGGAAGACAGTTTCAGCTCTTCTATGACTCCAGATCGGATAAATAGTAAAGAACATTTTGAATATAATTTCCTACTGCAGGTCATACATGCCTACACTCCCGAAAGTCGCAGGAGGCTCCCATTTTTTCGGGTAACCCCCCGCACTCCCGGCAGTGTAGACACTTCTCCCGCATCCTGCCCACTTCCTAATGAAGGGGGCAGAATGGGGAGAAACTTACCTGAAATCCGCGGTCCGTCATTAGGGGGCGGGGCTTAATGACACAATTCTAGTATAATCGTGTCATTTGGCTCCGCCCCTATTAAAATATACGCAATTCGCAGGCGTTTTGCCACAAGGAGCAGGGCTTAATGACGCAAATGACCCGGCCCCGCCCCCATCACTGCCTGACTGCTGTCTCTCCCCAGGCTTCTCCCGGGGAGGGCAGATTAGAAGTCAGCAAGTATGCTGCAGGTAGGAGTGAATGGCTCATATGTATAGTACCAGATCATTATAAATCTTGACTCAAAGTGGTCCCTTGGAATTTTTTGTGATATGTTGTTGGGTTTGACAGACCCATATCACCCTTTAGATAATCACATAATCACTACTGAGTAGAACCAGAGCTGTGTATGTCGGAACAGAGGACCTGATTCAGACCCACTCGTTAGATGCGTTTGCTCGCTCGATGCGTATGCAAATTTGTGAAGGCAGGCGATCACACAGCAAGGCATTAGTACGCCCACTATGTCTTGGTGTGCAATCGCTCTGTGTATGCAGATGCCCACCAGCCTGTCTTAAGACGCCCACTTGCGCACATCATCTCCAGGAATTGTATGCAACCATTGGTACCATCGGATGTGATCGCAGCACTTGTGGCTGACCATACCCTACCGCAAGCACTGCGAGCACTTCAGTGTAAAAACCAGCCAGGTGACGTGTACCTCTTAATTATGCATGCCTCTGAAACGGCGTTGAGACGCTCAGGCATGCCTGCGTTCGCACTTCCGTTTCTAGTGGCCTTCCCCTGTCACCACCCACAAATGGCCTCTCCTGTCACTCATTCAGCTGGGCTGTCTATGCGCAGTGAGCGAACGCTTCCGGATGGCTCGCACTGGTTTGCGCACCTGCACTGCGATGCGTACGCATGCGCCCAATGCGAAAATCATCCGGCTACGAGTGAACGCATCCTAGCGAGCAGGTCTGAATCAGGTCCAGAATTCCCTGAAATGGACCTGACATAGAGATTAATATAGGTGTTCCTTCCTCAGGTGTCCATATATACCATTAAACTGAGATACGATGCTCACCACCGTGATGCAAAAACACTGCGTTGTCTCTCAATGCTTTTACTAAACTAAGATGGTGCAAATTGTTTTTAATTCTGCTCAGGAGTTGCTTTAAAATGTCAGCCTAGCTTTAGAGGTATGTTATTGCTGCTTCCCCTTCTCACGCATTTAATGCTTTCAATATTTTTATTCACCTTGTATGTGGTGAGAAAGCAACCTAGAGATGACAGTTTTGAGTTAATTTTATTGCAAAAGATGTGTGTGGGCTTTAAATGTTCCGTATTTTCACTTTACATGATTAAGGGGCATATTAATCACAATCCGCATCTCCAATGCGGATTGGCTGTGATAAATTTGTCCAATGTCACAATGCGATATTTGAATACATCACAAGGCAGAATACATCATATGCAGGGACGGAGCTTGCAATAAAGCTCTGGGCCTGATTCAGACCTGCTCGCAAGCGCTGAGCGCTCGCAAGCGGTTCGATGGTGCCCTAGTGCGCATGCGCACAACAGAAGGAGTTCCGTCATGCGCATGCGTGAGACCCGCATAGCGACAGCCAAGCCGTCGCTATAGGTCTCGCTCCAAAGGGGGCGTGCTGTCGTTGGTGAGTGACAGCACGCCCCCTTTGGTGGGCGTGCCAGGGGCGTTGCTGCACAGACGGAGGCGTTCCCATGGGAACGCCTACCGTCTGGGGCCGGCCCCACTGACATCACTAGTGATGTCAGTGGGAGTGCTTTTGGCTCTGATAGAGCCAAAAGCTCTCCTGGGCTTGCGGCAGGGTCTCGTCACAAGCCCGATGGTCGCAATGGTCTTGACCATCGCGACCATCTTTTGGCCGCTCGCATAAGCTGTGGGTGGTCACCCACAGCTATGCGACCAATTTTAGGTAGGAGGGACTTGATTCAGAACGAGCGCTCTTGTCAAATCGTCCGGCTCTGAATCAGGCCCTCTGTTCCTGCAAATCCACTTCACATAATTTTCACTAGCTTACACCTACCTGCCTGGTGATCGGTGCTCTGTTGAGATCCTCTTTCTGGGGCTCCGGTCAGCTGGTCTCTGGTCTCCTGCACTGTGAGCTTGGTCAGCTGTTCTATGCAGCAGCTGACCAGGGTCACAGTGCAGGAACCCGGAGACCAGCTGATCGGAACCTCAAAGGACCTCACCGGAGCACTGATCACCGATCCCTGAATGCAGGTAAGTGTTTTTTTTTTAACTATATTTTTCTTTTTTGCAGTGATAAGCTTGTGGTCTATTTAGCAGATCACATTTCCCATTACAAGTATGGGAAATGTGATTTGTGTACTAAAAATATGTGAATTGAAGGGATTGGAGTAGTTTTTTCATGAAAACTACTCCAATTGCCTTTTAATACATTTATGTGATACTAAACTAATATAAATAGGATGTGAAAACACCTGTTTTCACATTATTTTATTAAAAATTATGTTAATAAATATGCCCTCTATTAATATTTGGTTGAAGCATTCATAATTTACCCAAAACAAGAAGATTTATATTTATTAGAAATAATAAAAAAAAATCTAAAACTTTTTGGAATGTTATTGTTCTTATTTTCTCTGCGCAGCAGCTCATCCAGTTTTGCTATCACTGCACTCATATCCTAAACTGAAGAGGGATGAGGACAGTGGGCCTGATTCAGACAAGCTCGCGAGCGCTATGCGCTCGCAAGCGGGTCGATGGTGGCCCAGTGCGCATGCGCACGACGGAGCTGGCTCCGTCGTGCGCATGCGCGAGACCCGGATAGCGACGGGCAAACCGTCGCTCCGGGTCTTGTACCAAAGGGGGCGTGCTGTCGATGTTGAGTGACAGTGATGTCAATGGGAGTGCTTTCAGCTCTGTTAGAGCCGAAAGCACTCTTGGGCTTGCGGCAACGAGACCCTACCACAAGGGTCTCGTCGCAAGCCCGATGGTCGCGATGGTCTTGACCATTGTGACCATCATCATTGCCGCTCGCTATAGCTGTGGGTGGTCACCCATAGCTATGCGAGCGGCCAGGAGGCCGCTCAAAAAAACCAGAGGGCCGGCCCTGATTCAGAGCGAGCGCTCTGTCAGAGTGTCCGGCTCTGAATCAGGCCCAGTGGTCGCACTGTCTCTGCTGCTGGAAACTGGCTGAGAAGGTGAGGGGAGGGAAAACATGTGCCTGCTGCCCAACTAAAAACTGAGATAAGGAATTCAAAGAGTTATTATAAAGTGTGGTAAAGTAGCCTTATAGTAGAAGTACGCACATTGATTCTGGTCTTCTCCACCACTATTTTATTGTTTTTGGGATGACCGCAAAACAGGGTCTTTTACAGAGAAATATGTCTACAGTATTTACTTCCCTACTCTCTAGTCACCGGCCACTAGCTGGGATCGGTCATACTGATACATGGCCTGCAGAGGCCTTAATTACCTCAGATTCCTAATCCCCCTCCCAGATTGACAGGCAAACCACACACCCTCCTTGTCTGTAAAAGAAAAGGCCTTCACAGGTTTGGTCAGACATGCTGCCATCCTGCAGAGAGAGAGGGAGACAGACACACACACAGCATTTTCAACGAGCAGGTAAAACACCCATTTTATGTTTCCAATGCATAACTTTCCTGGGCTTGCCACTCAACACACCTGGCTCCTTACAAATATGCTGCCCCTTTTGCCACAAAAGATAAATTAAAATTCTCCTCTGCCGACCTTATCCCTGTGGTTCGTACTCGTCTCAAGGCAGGAATGACCCTGAAATTGGTGTTTCTAATGGTTGTGAGTAAAAACAAGCTGTGAAATACAACAGCAGTAATTTTTCAGCCAAAGATGCAATAAGGGGATGTAAGTGAGGGGTGCGCCCTCTTTGGGTGGCGCCTCTGTTCAACCGCACTGGTCGAACACCCCTAGAGTCGGCCCTGCCTCCCGGCCTTCTCTGCAGTGTTCATTCCAGGAGTTCTCAATTGGGAAGCAGACTTCCTCAGCCATCACGACGTGCATCCCGGGGAATGGTCTCTTTACCAAGAGGTTTTTCAACTCCTAGTGAGCAGATGGGGCCTCCCAGAGGTGGACCTCATGGCCTCCCAACACAATCACAAACAACCAGTGTACGGGTCCAGAACAAGAGATGCCGAGGCAACTTTTGTAGATGCATTATCAGTGAAGTGGACCTTCCAGTTTGCATACCTATTCCCTCCAGTCTCCCTTCTTCCTTGAGTTTTTCGGAAGTTCAAACAAGATGGAGGCACTGTCCTGCTGGTGGCTCCAGCTTGACCCAGACATCATTGGTACTCAGATCTTCGTAGTCTCTCTATCTCAACACCATTCCTGCTGCATCAACGATCTGACCTGTTATCTCAGGGTCTTTGCCTTTACCTGGATTGGGGTCATCTGTCTTTGACGGCGTGGCTCTTGAGACATCCCTCCTGAGGTCTAAAGGATTCTCTAGATCTGTAATCAAAACTATGTTCAGAGTGCGTAAGCCAGCCTCTGCTTGGATCTACCACAGAGTGTGGCATACATATTTCCAATGGTGTCATACCAAAAGCTACAACCCCCAAGCATTTAGGATTTCCAGAGTCCTGGCCTTCCTTCAAACTGGATTGGACCTTGGACTCTGTCTTGCCACATTGAAAGTGCATGTCTCTGCTCTATTCATTTGGTTCCAGCGTACACTTGCTCAACTACCGAATGTCCACACCTTCCTCCAGGATGTCCTCTGTATACAACCTCCCTTTGTCCCTCCAGTGGCTCCATGGGATTTGTCAGTAGTTCTTCGTGCCCTCCAGGGACCTCTGTTAGAACCCCTGGGATTCTGTGGAACTCAAGTGGCTCACAGCGAAGACTCTTTTTCTTCTGGCTAGGGTGTCGCCAGAAGGGTGTCAGATTTAGGGGCGCTCTCCTGTCGCTCCCCATTTCTGATATTCCATCAGGACAGGGATGTACTTCAGACTCGCCCTGGTTTCCTTCAAAAAGTTGTTACTACTTTCCACATTAATGAGGAAATTGTAATCCCGGCCTTTTGATCACCAGACCTATTGGCAGGTGAGGCCTCCTTGGATGTGGTCCGTGCCCTCAGAATATACATGGACTGTACCAGTTCTCTTCAGAGATCAGACTCCTTATTTGTGCTCTATGGATTTCACAAGAAGGGATGGCCAGCCAACAAACAGACATTGGCTAGATGGCTTTGCATGACTATCTCACAGGCTTACAAGCAGGCAGGCCTTCCTGTACCGGCTACTGTTACTGCTCACTCTACTCGCTCTGTGGGTCCTTCATGGGCAGCTTGCCGTGGCACCTCAGCTGAACAGCTTTGTAAGTGGCCACGTGGTCCTCTGTCCATACATTTCTGAGGTTTTATGCCTTTGATACATTTGTCTCTCAGGATGCTTCATTTGGGTGCGGGATTCTCCTCTCAGCACAGGAGCGTCCCCACCCTTAAATTACTGCTTTGGGACATCCCTAAGGTCTCCCTGTGGAGCCCTATGGACCATGAAGAAGAAAAATGAGAGTTATGGTAAAACTTACCTTTGTTAACTCTCTTTCTTCAAACTCCATAGTGTCCACAGGGCACCCACCCTGGTGCACCTGGATTCATATGGGTTATGTTTCTGGTCACCGGTGTCCCATCTCCTTCTCCGTGAGAGTGTGATTCTTGTGTGTACCAGTATTCCTTCTCTCTTCTCCTCCTCCTGCTTGCCACGAACTGAGGTGCCTCTGGCTCAGGGGCGGGGTATAGGGGTTTGGACCAGTGCATCCTGGGAGCTGAATGCTTTAACTGCATGGTGCCCAGTCCTCAACCACCACCTACACCTCCAAGGTCTCCCTGTGGACCCTATGGACTTCAAAGAAAGAGAGTTAACAAAGTCAAGTTTTACCATAACTGTCATATTTTGTGGACTTGTCAAATTTCCACATGTGCATTTGAAGGACACAGAAATGCAACAGACACACACTCACACAGATACACACAGACAGACACACACTGACAGATACACACAGAAAGACACACACTGACACAGCTATACACACACTGAACTGACACAGACACACTGACACAGATACACAAACACACTGACAGACACACACTGACACAGATACACACACAGACACACACACACTGACACAGACACACACACGCACTCATACTGACACAGATACACACACACTGACAAAAGCCTACACATATACACACCTCTTTCACACAAATGCAGCCCCCCCACATGTGAAAATACTAATAGACACATGCAGTGAGCGGAGCTCTCCACACAGCCCCGGCGGGAACTTACTAATACATACCAGCAGTGAGAGCAGAAAGTGCTGGGGAAGGAAGAATCACTCTTCACCCGGCACAGGTGGCAGCCCCCAGGGTCAGCAGGATACAGAAAGGGAAGACTGTATGGGAGGGGCTGCGGGTGGAGCGGGTATGATGCCCTGTCCACCCCCCCCTCTGCTGGGCCTGCCACGGTGCCCAGGGCACGTGCCCCGCTTGACCCCCCCTAGTTACGCCACTGGTCGAAACAGGGCGTTTAAACATAGGCCAAGTTGTGCAATTTTGAACACATACCGATTGGACACGGATGCATATACAACTGAGAAAGTCATGTTATTTGCAGGTGGCCAGGGACAGGTGTAAAGAGTGGATGATCATGATGATGGTTACCAGCTGTAGTGAATCACTTGTTATTGGCTGTTACTCGGGCATATATTATTATTATTATTATTATCCTTTATTTATATGGCGCCACAAGGGTTCCGCAGCGCCTTACATAGTACATAAACATAGTGCACAAACATAGTACATAGACATAGTACATAGACAGTTGAGCAGAACAAGAAAACAGTGTCATACAGTTTAAGACAATGCAATACAAGTACATGGTATATAAACACTGCTGCAACGGAAGCAGGATGGCAAAAGTCACGGGTTAGGTGCTTTTGAGTATAGAGCAGATATTATAAGTAAAGAAAGGATAAGCACAAGAGGAAAGAGGGCCCTGCTCGTGAGAGCTTACATTCTAGAGGGGATGGGCAAACAGACAGGGGTGACACGGATGGGGTAGAAAGTGAGCATGGGACAGAGGGTTAGGATGACAGATGGGTGGATTCCTATTTTACAGTATGTGTGGAAGTCATTTGAATTAAGATTTATGCCACTGACATTCTACTTTAAGAGGCAGTTTTTGTAGGTGTCTGTGGAAAGCCATGGCTGTTATATCAGTTTACGTGAAGTCTGACGGGTAGCTGAAGCCACTTCATGAAGGGCTATTTAGAGAGTTTGGTTAACATATAAACCAGCAGTCTCAGGTAAATGTAGACATTGGTAAAAGTAGTTATTGTAAAGAGATGTTCAGATGTAAAATAATAAGTTGTGATCAAGTGTGAATTCTATAAGGCACATTTATTGATTTGGAGGGTGATGGGAGACATGTGAGGTTTGCAGGATATTTATTCCATAGTATATCCGCTGTCCGTGTGTGGGGCCTGGATTTGGTGATATGTCACCAGATAATAAAAGCAGAAGAATGGAGAAGTAGATATAGTTGTAGGTGTGTAAAAATTTTTTATAGTGACACAATGAGGCTGTAATAGTCAATTTTTGATGAAAAGAAATCTCATTAGTTTTTAGAGGAGGTGAGTGACTCAATAGGGCAGCACTGTGCCCAGAGAGGGGAGATGCAGGGAGAGTTAGGGATGTTATATCCTTAGAGAAAATACAAAGGAGGGAGTTGAAATAAAGAAATGTGTAGTACATGGTGAGTTTTAGGTTTGTTTTTCTTAGACAAATTTTAAAGTAATGGTAACTTAATCTGAAATTACCTTAGATGTTGGCCAATGTTTGTTCAACTGTTTGATTAACTGTTATGTAATCACACTTTGTGCATTTAACACTTGGTGTTTTTAACCCCAGCTGCAAACAGCCCCAGCTGCCCCTAGACTGAATATAAGGAGTGGTAACCCTTGATTAAGACAGGCTACAACTGACTCAATTGGCTTGCTGATCAAATAAGATAACTTGCTCTGAGTTGGAGCAAAAACCAGGCCAGATATATACCATAAACTATGCTTCACTGACCAATACAGACTATACAGGAAGAGAAAAAAAAAAAAAACTATGCAAGAGATACAGTCACATACATTTGAATCCACACCATATTATGCGTTTGTGTGCATATTTAGCAATTGTTTTTGTACTTTTTGAGAAGTAAAGTGGTTTCTGCTGTATTGCAGAATTTTTACACCTAATCATTATTAAATAAATAGATAAGAAAACATGGGAGTAAGTGTATGTGGCATATACATGGTATAAAATGGACCCCTGTATGCTTGTAGCGTCAACCTGCAGACATCTGGTGATGCATACACCTCAGCAAATGAGTGTAAATACCTAATTTTTTACCTGATGTTTTTAGAGCATAAATTATACCCAATTTGCAACCAACTCTGAATCAACCCTTATGTGATAAATAACCATAAAGACATTAAACAACCAAAAAATCTATATAAACAGCTTCACTTTAAGCACAGACACACAAATTAAATTGATTGGTGTTTCTTGGAGGAAATAATGAACAAAATTAAAAAATTAATATTGCCTCGATCTTCTTGTGTTGAGCACATTCTTTGGAACCAGAGGGAAGACCTGTAAATTAGATATTTTTTTAACTTAATTCCATCTTGTCTCCATTGAAGAAAGTCATTAGACTGTTTGTTTGTTTTTTCACCCTTAGTAGTTCTTCACGTTTATTTGATTTATCCGTGGGACTTGCCTTGCAACTTACATTTTTGTTCTCTTATGCTTGCAAAGGAAAAGAACAAATGTTCTTGGCAGCAATTGCAGAACTAGAGAAGTGATTCTTAATCAAACAACTATTTTTCCCAGAAAATGGGATCTACCAAGTGCCAAATTCTGCACTCATTTGCATGGCTGGGTGTGCAGAGCACATATTGTAAATCATAAGTTCTGCTCATTATCAGAAGATAATAGAGAAGCACATCTGTTAAACTACGAGGGAACATCTTTTCCCTATACAAAGTAATTATTTAGTGTACGGCTATTCATGTTTTTAAGTGGCAAACAAAAAAAAAATCCATCTAACAGAATTCACATACAAATACTTTCTGTTAAGACCCAAAAATGATGTCCTATCTGAGCAAACTATGATTTATAGCAGATGGGGGAAACAAAGAAAATAAACTCTATAATTGCAAGAAGTTAATGTGCCTCCTCTTCTATATAACTGTCTCACTGTTAGGGCAAGTGGTGTAACAAAGTGGGAGTTGAGCAGGGCACGTGCCCTGGGTGCCAAGGCAGGCCCAGCAGAGGGGGGCACCGCCGGCCAGGGCAGGGTATCTGAAAGTTGCCGTTATAGTAGAAATGTCCCTCGGCAATGTAGCTTGCTGCTCTGTTAGTCCCAGCATCTCCTCTCTGCATCTGATCACATCTCCTCCCCTTCAGTCATACTCACATTTCAAAATACAGTCATAGGGGCGGATTCAATTAGAGGCGAAAATTTGCCTCATTCGCCTGTTTGGACGCAAAGTTTTTGCATACTACCACAATGCATGCACCCACTTTTCACCCTATTCAATTCCAAAACAGGCGAAAAGGCATCTGTGCGCATGCAGCAAATGGTGAAACTAGTGAAAAGGACAGCTTATTTTGGGGAAATCAGTCTGTTCCCCATAAAACGCCTAACTGACCCTGGAAATCAATATAGAAGCATATTAATAGCCCTAAAGTATTTAGGGTTCTTAAATTGAGTCATAGGGCCGTTATACGGATATTTCCATAAGTGTAGAAAAATGTTCTAAAAATGTTCTAAAGCAAATTCTGTTTGTGAAAAATAATTGCTGTAGTTAAATTGGGGGGTACATTAAATGGGTACTAGTATATTTTTGGATCTCTAAAGTGCCTTTTAAGAAAACTTGAAAAAAACACCTGCTGCAGCCTCCTGCAATCCTTAAAACACCTGTCCCATCCATACAGCACCCCAAAATACCAGACCCAGTACTTTATACACATTTTCAAACACTTTTTAAATTTTCACCCCAAAAACGACATTACTTTTTTAGGAGGAATTACATTTTTTTGCTTAATTAGTCATTAGGGGGTTGGTGTCCAAAGGGTTCTAATCCAAATCCCCACAGTAGTCAAAAATTTTGCACATCTTTTCTCCTGCCTTTGGGTGGGGAAACTTGTTTTGCCTGGTTTTGTCTATGGAGTTTTTGCACTTGTGAAAACATACTGGAATTGTGGCAAAAACCTCACATCAGTGAAAACTTTTTGCCAATCGTGGCTTTTCACCTCTAATTTAATCCACCCCATAGTTGGGAATCAAACCTGTCACTTCATGCTTTGCAGTCAGACAGATTACCAATGAGCCATTTGCTATTACAAGGGAGACTGTGAATTCTAACTTTATCAAGGTACTTCACATTCTGGATTTGAATTTAGCACCTCATGCTTTGCAGTCAGTCACCTTACCAATGGAGCCACCTGATACTACAGTAAAAGCCTGTGAATTCTAACTATATCAAGCTACTTCACATTCTGCATAATCTAAAATACAGTCATAATAAATGATAATGATCCGCGCTGGGTATCTATGTAGAAATTGTATGATATCTAACATATATTATAGAGCCATATTATGAGGTCACACATATTTAATATCCAAAATTACTAAACAGTAAAATACACAGTGTTATCCGTAATCTAAAACTTATAGAATAAACATAGTATGAAAGGGAAAAGTAGAAAAAAAATATAAATTATACATATATATGAACAGTAAAATAAAAAGACTTAAGGGGCCTATCCATTTGCCGACTTTCTGCACGATGCAACCAAAACCAGGAGGTTTTGGTCGGAACGTGCAGAAAGTCTGCAAGTGGATAGCCGGCAAGGACCAGCGATGCGCGTGCACGCTGGGTCCATGCCGACCCCGACTATCTACCGAACATGCCCGTCAACCTGACGACGGTCATTAGGTTCAGCATGTTCATAGATAGGGAGGTTGGGCTCCTGCTCTGAAGACTTCAGTGAACGTCTTTCAGTGCCGTGCCCGCACCTCAGCGACATGAAAGTCTGAACGCTGGACGTTCAGACTTACATGTTGTTAAATGGATAGGCCCCTTTAGAAGGCCTTCTAATGTAAAAAAATTGTAGCAAATTGAAAGCTAAAAAAGAAAGAAATCAATCCAAGATGTTGCAATACGTAGCAGTCAATTCTAATTAAAAAACCTTTCTGTTTTAAAGTATCAATGTGATCCCCACAATGAAGGATTCACTGTAGAAATATAGCAGTCAGCACATAAAGTCATAGAGTGTAACCCGGGTAATCCTGAAAACAGGGGCAGAACTATGGGAGACAATGGAGGCGTCTGCCGCCGGGCTCCAGCCCTAAAAGGGCACCTCCTCCATTGTCCACAACATATTCACCCCACTTAGGGCTGTAACTATGTATCCGGAGTGTACCGTCACGGCCGCCCAATACATGGCACCCCATCCCGGCACCTGAGAAGCCACCATATACTAGTAGAGAGCTCCATGTCAGACCTTCAGCTGCTGCCTTTGTCTATCTATAGCCTGTCTGCATACGAATTGCTACATTACAATGTCAGCGGCTGAGACGGGGGGCACCAAATTATAACTTGCCTCCGGGCGTCTTTGATGAACTTACGCCACTGCCTGAAAACATGCAGTGTATGCCAAAAAATGGATTATGCAAGCAGGACTTAACTGAATTGTTGTGTAATAGGTAAATTCCCAACAGTCAGTACCAAGGACTTGGATTTCCAATATGAGTATGCTAGCATGCATATATATAGTCCCTCTTATGGTATAAACCGCTTGGTAAATGTGCCTGCTTCTAATGAAAATAAGGCAAGTGTGCACCACCTGGCGTTAGCTGTGTGCCAACTCACAACCCTCCATCCGAGAGTCCTTGGAATCTGCAATAGAGGTCCTCCTGATGGATGGTTGCTAGTCCCTGGCCGGGACTAGCAATGGGAGAGTTAATGCCGCTTAGTTCTTGCCGTGATAAAATGAATCGATGTGGGATCCTTAACGCGTTTCGTCACAACCCACGTGACTTCTCATCATTATTCTGTGCATTCTGGCTTACTATATAACAAACAAAGATAATGTAAATAACTAACACACATAAAAGATAATTTTACCCGCGGGTGGTCAAATTGGGAGGTTGGGAACCCCCACTGCCACAGCTGTGCGGCGGTGCCAGACCCCGGAGTCTGAATGGATGCTGCACGCATGCGCGCGGCATCCACTCGGTGATGGGAGAGGGCTGGGAGAAGCCCAGCTAGTGAGGCTCCCCCCAGCCTGACGTTATTTGGAGGCGTGCCATGCTGGCACTCCTACAAATAACGTCAAGTAGGGGGCATGGCCTATGTTAATTAGACCACGCCCCCGCACGATGTTGGGGATCACCATAGTGACCTGGCACAGGGTGCTCCGACCCCTGGAGCTGGCCCTGCCGGAAGGTGACCCTCGGCCCATGTTAGAATGCGTGACACTTCTGTCATAGCTGCCTGACTTCGAGTGCCTCCTTGATGGTTGATGTAAGCCACTGTTGTGGCATTGTTGGACTGTACCTGTACAGGTTTTCCGTGAAGTATGTTCTGGGCCAGTATGAGGGCCCTGTAGACAGCTCTAAGTTCCAATATGTTGATTGGCAGGGTTGATTCAACCAATGTCCAGCGACCCTGAAAAGACCGGTCACTGTGCCCCAGCCCTGGAGACTGGCGTCCGTTGTTACTAGGACCTAGTCCGGGATCCAAAAGGGGTGAACCCTGGTTAGATGAGATGTCTGTAGCCACCAAAATAGGGACAGACACACCTCTGGAGAGAGCACCATCGTCTGAGCTTTTATCCGATGGGGTAACCCATTCCACCTGGAGAGGATCAGCCTTTGCAAAGGCCTGGAGTGGAACTGAGCATACTCTACCATGTCGAAGGTGGACACCATGAATCCCAGAACCTGCATTGCTGAGTGGATTGACACCCGGCAACTGTGGTGACATCTGCGCACTCATAGTTGAAGTGTGGAGATCTTGCCTGATGTCTGAAAGATTCTCTGATCCTGAAAATCCAGCAGGGTTCCCAGATGAGTCATTCTCTGTGTGGGATTCAGGGAGGACTTTTTAGAGTTGATTAACCATCCGTGCTTGTGAAGGAAAGCAATGGTTAGCTGCAGATGTTTGTGAAGCACTTCTGGGGATCCTGCTAAGAGCAGGAGGTCATCCAGAAATGACAACAGTCGGACACCCTGACCACGCAGGTAGGCCGCCATGACAGCCATAATTTTGGTAAACACCAGTGGAGCTGTGGATATTCCAATGGGAAAAGCCTGAAATTGGAAGTGTTGTTGTTGTATAGCAAACCGGAGATATCGCTGATGTGAGGGCGCTATACATGTAGGTATGCATCCAGAGCATCCAAAGATACCATAAAGTCCCCAGACTCCATAGCTAGGATGATGGAGTGTAGGGTTTCCATCCTGATTCTGGGTACCCTGAGGAATTTGTTCAGGGATTTCAGGTTGAAGATAGGCCGATGGACCCATTTGGCTTCTGAACCAGAAAGAAAGTAGAATAGTTACCAATCCCCCGCTGAGATAGCGGGACTGGCACAATTACCTCTGCTTGCAGCAGGGAATGTATGGCTTTCTGGATTAGTAAGGCCTTGCTTGGGTCTGAAGGAAGGCCTGTGTCGAAAAACTGGTGGGGTCGTACCCGTGAGAGACCACTTCTCTTACCCAAGCATCCGTGGTGGTTTGACACCATCACTGGGCAAACTGAAGAAGTCTGCCTCCCACTCTGGGATTCCCCAGAGGGACGCCCATCACGTCAGGCTGAGGGCTTATCCTCAGATTTTGAAGCAGGGCATCTGGTGGTCCAGGCCTGCTTGGTCCTGGGCTTGGCGGCCTTAGTGGAAGCCGACAGCCTAGTAAAGGACTGACCTTTAAGTTTTCCTTGAGGACAAAAGGACCTAAAAGATGTAGTCCGAGGCTTTGCAGAAGTAGTTGCTGAAGGCAGAAATGCAGTTTATGATGCCACCAATGTGGTTACAATTTTGTCAAGGTCTGGGCCAAACAAGATCTCCCCATTGTAGGGTAACACTTCAAGGCCTTTCTTGGAATCTGCGTCTGCCTTCCATGAGCGTAGCCACAGGGTACGGTGACAGGGGCGCCGAGAGGGGGGGGAGCGGGTACAAATTACCCGGGCCCGGGCTTTCTGTAGGGGCCCGGTGGGGACCCGGGTCTGGCACCGCTCCCCCCCTCTTACATCACAGCAGCCCAGCACACGCTGCTGTGTGCTGGGCTGCACTGAGAGACTACTCGCGGCTGCTAAGAAGCAGCCACAGCAGTCTCCTATGCCTGTGGGGGGAATGATCAAGCTGATTGCACCCCCCACTGGTTATGCACCAGTCTTTTTTTTTACCTAAGGGGATGTGGCCACGCCTCCCACAATTAAGTCATGCCCCCTTTTTTCACCAGGGCAGGGCGCGGCTCTCGAAGGGGCTGTACGGCGGGCAGACACTGCCGTGGCCGAGACTCTGGAGGTTAGGAGACTGGCATCCAATATTGCTTCTCCAATATAGGAAGCTGCATCTCGTATGTGAGCAACAAAAGACATCTTATCCCTAGAAGCATCTGAGGTAAAAAAGCCTTCAAGTGCGTCAGCCCAGCTCTCTTTAGCTTTAGCCACCCATGCAATAGCCATGGTTGGACGGGCAACAGCTCCTGAAAGAGAGTATATCAATTTAAGGCAAGATTCAACCTTTCTATCCGTAGGGCCCTTCAAAGAGGGATAGGCAATGTAGCGCTTTTAATTAAATGCGTAACATGTGAATCCAATGCAAGGGGAGTCTCCCATTTTGAACAATGAGCCACAGGAAATAGATAACAGAAGGTCAGACATTTTTTTTGGCTGAAACCTTTTACCAGGCGTCTGCCAGGCATCAGCCATGTGCGCAGCTAATTGATCCAATAGAGAGAATTCTGCTGAGACCACTTTCTGTCCTTTAAACAGTGGGTGCTTTGATTTAGGGGCTGGCTCGTCATCTTCTATAAGTAAGATGGATCTAACAGCTCGCACCAAGGCAGGAATATTAATTTTACACTGACTCTCTTCTTCCCCCTGAGCGGAGTCAGTGTTAGAGAGATCAGCATCTTCTGCTTTCTCAGATGACACTTCAGAGAGCTGCGTGGACTGTGAAGATAAGACAGCACGCTTGTAAGGCTTACTGCGTAGGGGCTTCTCACCTTGCAACATAATTTGAAAGGCTGCAGAGGTAGCCACCAGACTCTATACTGAGATAGAGAGTACGTCTACCCATGGAGGGGGCACAGGTGGTACCTGTATTGAATGAAAACCTATTGTGGCAACCCCACAGGGGGAATTATGGCCTGTAGTGGTAACCCCAGAGGGGGAATTACAGTCGGTACCGCTAGGCGCTAGGCGGTCCGCAATAGTAGCCAGCAACTGAGAAAAGGAAGCCCAGGGGGGCTATTGTGCAGGAGCTGGGGGGCCTGGCGGAGTCACTTAACACATAACCCATCTTGTATCAAATCCTCACTTAAGCCTGCAGGACATGATTTGCAAGATAGCAGTATGGGTGCAGATACTTGCTTGCTACTCTTGCCTTTGCTAGACATATGAAAAAGCAAGCAGTGCTATAATAATATATAAGATGCACAACAATATAGCTCACAATGAAATAGTATTTATTACAAAAAAATATATGAGTTTAAAAATCCATTAATTGAATATATAATACAAGAACCAATTATATAAACACTCGTTCCTAATTTGGTTGCTGGACTTGAATGAAACTACTCACTAGGACTGAAAGGCATGTGTGCCCGCAGGAGCATAGTCCATATATTGCATAGGCAAACGCAGGGGGGGTTTCCGTCTGCCTGGAAACCCCCCTCCCCAGCCCACACCATGACCACAATAGAAATAGTAGATTCTTACTAGTGCTGCATGTTCTCAGTATCACAACTGAAATAATTAGCACCACCTGTGGATCTTTTAACATGTATCAGCCATTAAAAAATAACCTGTGCACCAACTAGAAGATCTGGAAAACATGCACTGTTAGAGATGCACTGCTATAGAGCTCAATATGTACATATATGTCCAGGGCAGTGCTAGGTTCTTCTGTTGCTCCTCCAGGCTCCCAGACTTGCTCCAATAGTCTATGAGGTGCCCACATCTAAAATAAATACATTCATCTCAGGCAGGATGGCCCTACTGACGCATCTAATGGCTTACTGTGATCCTGTATATGCTGGAATTATTACAAACAATACACTTTGTATGACACTTATTAAAGCTGGATAAGTACTACTTCTGCCCTCTTCATTGACTGGCCACGCTCGCTCTAAAATTAAGCATTTGGAAACCCCTCTCTGGAAATCCTGCGTTTGCCACTGTATTGGGTCTCCCAAATACACACCGTTGAAGGAACAGTCCCGTATTCAATAGTGGTTGTTATCCCAATATAAAAGGGGGGTTTTAGATTCCTCACCAGTACAAATGAGTAAAGAATTTCCTAATAAACCTAGAAAAAACAGGTCACATGGAGTAAAATACACACATCAAAAAAAATGAAAAAAATCAGTGTACCATAATAGGTGAGAAAACCAAGACCCGGAGACCATCTGAAAAATTAAAAACAAACAAAAAAAATGCCCAGATCAACTCAGGCATTCAGCTGATTTAAAAACAAAAAATCTTTATAGGCTCCTCCATACGGTTTCAAGGATCATATGGTAATCAGGAAAATGACATCACAGTTCCAGTATCATGGGAAAGAGTCAATGTATACATTTTCCAAGAAAATACTGCTGTCTCCTGTGGTTTGTGGGTATCATCCTGATGAAGGCTGCTGAACGTAGTTGAAACGTTAATATGTGATACTTCTTTTTTGTGAGTAAAAAAAGCAACTTAAACAGCTTTATGAATCCCTGGTGAGTGCACTCTTTTGAACACTTTGGGCAGAATTCAATTGATTCCAGCCCCTATCGCGTCCGACGGAGCTATTTAATTGTTGCTCCGGTCGGGCGCGATCAGCTGCCAGCGCTAGATTTCTGCTCGCAGCCCCAGGGGGATGAGAGCTGAAATGTGCGAAAAGTGACCTGTTTGGGCGCCCAAACAGCACTTTTCGCGGTCGCGCCCAGTACTTTGGTCGGGTTTAGCTGCTTTATGCGGCTAAACCTGACCACTATGGGCGCGATCAGCGCGAAAAACGGCATCAATTAAATAGCGGCCCGTGATCTCCTGTCACTTTAGACGGGAGATCCGGACCGCGTAATCAATTGAATTCCACCCTTTTTGTCTATACTAATGTAACCGGCATTGGAAGCAGTGTGTTAGCACCCCAGGCGGATGGATTAACTGGATTGTGTGTGCCAACCTACACTGTGGATTGTATTGTGGAAGTTCATTCTTCTTGGTCGTGCACCCAAATATTTTCTTGGAAAATGTATACATTGACTCTTTCCCATGATACTGGAACTGTGATGTCATTTTCCTGATTACCATATGATCCTTGAAACCGTATGGAGGAGCCTATAAAGATTTTTTGTTTTTAAATCAGCTGAATGCCTGAGTTGATCTGGGCATTTTTTTTGTTTGTTTTTAATTTTTCAGATGGTCTCAGGGTCTTGGTTTTCTCACCTATTATGGTACACTGATTTTTTCTTTTTTTTGATGTGTGTATTTTACTCCATGTGACCTGTTTTTTCTAGGTTTATTAGGAAATTCTTTACTCATTTGTACTGGTGAGGAATCTACAACCCCCCTTTTATATTGGGATAACAACCACTATTGAATACTGGACTGTTCCTCCAGCGGTGTGTATTAGGGAGACCCAATATATGGACTATGCTACTGCGTGCACACATGCCTTTCTGTCCTAGTGAGTAGTTTCATTCAAGTCCAGCAACCAAATTAGGAACGAGTGTTTATATCATTGGTTCTTGTATTATATATTCAATTAATGGATTTTTAAACTCATATATTTTTTTGTAATAAATACTATTTCATTGTGAGCTATATTGTTGTGCATCTTATATATTATTATAGCACTGCTTGCTTTTTCATATGTCTAGCAAAGGCAAGAGTAGCAAGCAAGTATCTGCACCCATACTGCTATCTTGCAAATCATGTCCTGCAGGCTTAAGTGAGGATTTGATACAAGATGGGTTATGTGTTAAGTGACTCCGCCAGGCCCATCAGACCCCCCAGCTCCTGCACAATAGCCCCCCTGGGCTTCCTTTTCTCAGTTGCTGGCTACTATTGCGGACCGCAATAGTATTATTATTATTATTATTATTATTATTATTATTATTATATATTCAATTAATGGATTTTTAAACTCATATATTTTTTTGTAATAAATACTATTTCATTGTGAGCTATATTGTTGTGCATCTTATATATTATTATAGCGCTGCTTGCTTTTTCATTTGACACTAACTTGTATGTGGAGGTGACTTCTCCCATTTTATAGCAGCTGCTTTTAGAAAAACATCCCTAAGTAGCACCCGAATACACCTTATTGGTACTTTGCTAGACATAGCTGTAGAGTAGTATAGCAGAAAATATGGCACTGGGTATAATGCAACCACTTGGTATGTAGGATACAAGTAGGAATGTAATATACTGGTCCTGTCTTAGGCTTGGGCAAGTTGCAAGAGCGCACAGCACAAATATGGCACTGTGCAGCAACCAACTGTATGTGACAACCCTCACCAATACATTTATTGTAGAGATGTGAGGTACTGGGAAAAACCCTTAATACACCTGTATGATAGGAGTCAGAAAAAAAGGGAAATATACATACTGACAGTATATAGAAATAAACAGACAGGCAACACTAGCATAAGTCACATACAATGCAGAAATACAATATAACTGCAGAATGACACTACAGTCAACTACACAGATTCTGTGGTCAGTGACTCAACATCTGGTAGGCTATAGCGCTACATAACCTGACTCAAGGAAGAGGTATGTATGGGGACCGGATCCTGCGTTTCCCTGAAATAACTGTGGCTGAGCCTGGAGAAAATGGCCACAAGAGACCTCTGAGAGGGCATGGTCAGAGGAGGATAGCAGCTCAGGGAAGCAAGACCTCAGAGGAATGGCACCCTGAGCTGAGGAAAGGGGCCGCTTTAATGGGGAAGCTGACCTCCCCAAGCTGATTTTTTACCACCGGGATGCTGGATTCGCGCTCCATCTGTACCCTGGTGGTCTAGTGGATCACTTTGGACAAAGCCTATGTTCAGTCTCAGCACCTCCGGTCTGTCCCCTGAGACTGGAGGAATGACTGCCAATTCGTGGGTCACCGAGAGCGATGACCCACCTTACCGGTCCCCTTGTGTCTGGGCTGCAGTCTGGGTCCGTCTGCGGGGCCAGCTAGCGAGAACCCTGGGATGCCCACCGAAATACCCAGCCAAAGTTGGCGTTGCGGCAGGGGGAAGATGATGGTGTGGCTGAGAGACGCAGGGGGAAGGAAGTTACACAGGAGGCATGAGTCTGGTTAAACCGCTGTTGTATGATGATGACCTTGTTAATACTCCTACACAAACAGGCATCTTCCATACAATGTGACATCCATGAATAGTGAATACTGACTGAAGACACTGTCTACCCAGGGAGGATACATTTCTTTAGAGGTTCCACATTGCGAGAAACCACTGTATAGGTAAGGTGCATATGGAATGTTCCCAAAGTGATGAGAAATGGGTGGCGTGTCATGTTGGCACGCCCCATTTTCAGTGGCCATGCCCCTTCTGGTATGTAACCACGCCCATATTTTTTGCAGTGCCAGTATATTGTAATGTAAATATTTGCTTAAAAAAGTGGTGAGAGGTTCACATGTCCTGATGGTGTACTGAGAGACACAGTGGAGATGGTGTGGCCTAAGCAGCCCACTGCATACTGGTATCCCGACTCCGGCCGGGCACTGACAAAACTGAGGTGGCTCGGAGGTGGGGTATAGGGATTTGGACCAGTGCACCCTGGGAGCTGAAAGGTTGAACTGCGTGGTGCCCGGTTATCAACCACCACCTACACCCCCAAGGTCTCCCTGTGGAGCCCTATGGACCTTGAAGAAGAAATGTAAATATTTGCTTAAAAAAGGGGTGAGAGGTTCACATGTCCTGATGGTGTGCTGAGAGACACAGGGGGAAATGGTGTGGCTGAGAGATGATGCAGGGCGTGAGGGTATGGTGTGCTGAGAAATGGCGCAAGGGGAGATGGTGTGGCTGAGAGACGATGCAGGGGGGAGGTGGTGGTGTGCTTAGAGATGCAGGGGAAGATGGTGTGGCTGAGAGATTATGCAGTGGGAGATGGTGACCCTAGTTATGCCTCTGGTCCCAACTCTGTAGAGGCAGGCTGGCATAAAAGGGGTATATGCACGCATTTAATCAGCTTTCTGTGCATTTACAGAATATTTAATTAATTATTAATGCTGTAGAGTGTCTTGTGCACTGAATGTATGAAATAATGTTTTTTGTTTGAGTGCTTTGTGTAGATTACTAGAGTGTGGGAGGTGATATTGTGCTGAGAGACGATGCAGGGGGAGATGGTGTGGCTGAGAGACAATGCGGGGGGAGGTGATAGTGTGCTGAGAGATGACGCAGGGGAGATGGTGTGACTGAGAGATGCAGAGGGGAGATGGAGTGGCTGAGAGATGCAGAGGGGAGAAGGAGTGGCTGAAAGATGACATAGGGGGAGGCAATGGTGTGTTGAGAGACAACACAGGAGAGATGGTGTGGCTGAGAGACACAAGGGGTAGATGGTGTGGCTGAGAGATGCAGGGGGGAGGTGGTGTGGCTGAGAGTTGCAGGGGGGAGATTATGGTGTGGCTGAGAAATGCAGGGGGAAGGAAGTTACACAGGAGGCATGAGTCTGGTTGAACCGCTGTTGTATGATGACCTTGTTAATATTCCTACACAAACAGGCATCTTCCGTACGATGTGACATCCATGAATAGTGGATGAAATGTATCCTCCCTGTCTTCCCAGGGAGGATACATTTCTTAAGAGGTTCCACATTGCGAGAAACCACTGTATAGGTAAGGTGCATATGGAATGGAAAGGAATGTTCCCAAAGTGACAAGAAATGGGTGGCGTGTCATGTTGGCACGCCCCATTTTCAGTGGTCATGCCCCTTCTGGTATGTAACCACTCCCATTTTTTTGCAGTGCCAATATATTGTAATGTGAATATTTGCTTAAAAAAGTGGTGAGTGGTTCACATGTCCTGATTGTGTGCTGAGAGACACAGTGGAGATGGTGTGGCTGAGATATCATGCAGGGTGGGAGGTGATGGTGTGCTGAGAGATGCAGGGGGGTGATGGTGTGAGAGATGGCTAAATGTTGTAAATCTATTTGGTATGTATAGTTTTACTACTGTCTCTGATAAACCCCATGCTCTCTTTTTTGTTTTATTTAGGAATTTTTTATGTGTTTATGTTGCAAGTTTCAATGATGCAGCCAATGGTGGTATATAAAGACACAAAAAGCATGGTTGCAGAGCCTGTAGACACTGAAAGTGGGCATCTCAGTCTTTGCACATACGGATGTACACCAGGGATGGGCATTGTAGCGGCATTAGCATAAAGTTGCAGGCGCAACTGCAGGTAAAGATAGAAGGAAGGCCGCGCCTCCATCCAACTCAGAATCAAGCTCTATGAAGAGGGAGTATTCCGCCCCACCTCCATTAGGGCTACTTCCAGAAATTTCCCAGGCTGGTCTTTTTATCCCAAACTGCCCCTGTTTTTGCACCCCTTGAATCTTTTTTCTAAAAATAAAGTCTTTTCTAAAAATAATATCCTAAAAATGTCCGGATTTACATTTTACTTACACTGTACAATATTAAAATGCGCTCATGACTTCAAGCTGTAGCCACATTCAGAGGAATAGAAATCGTAAATATTGTAAATAAGAGGTTTACGACTCTAAATTGTATGTAATAGATGTGAACTACTGCTACATGCATACATGAGGGTTCATCCCCTCCCTCATCTATAAAAAGTTCAGCTATCTTATATACTGTAAATGCTGACATATCATCAGAGGAAGTGCTTGCTGCTATTAAAGCTATGCAATCTTCCTTTGCCCCAGGCGCTGACGGTTTTATGGCCCAATATACAAAATATTTTAGTCCCTCTACTCTTTACAATACAATACATTGGGGATTCCTTTGATTATGGCACAACCTCAGTCAATTTCGTTGATCCTGGGGGTTGCAGTCATGTGAACGGTGGCTTGCGGCCGCCGGTCGAAATCCCAACAGTTCAATCCCGGCAAGGGATCTAACATAGGCATCGAAATACCGACGCCTATATTAATTCTGATGCCGGTACCCCCAACAGGACGCAGGACCGATCGTCCAATGCCGGGGGTAAGTATCCATGTAGCAGGGGATGGGGGGTTAGGTTAAGGGACCCCCGGGGCGACTTGGGGTTATGCACCCCCCTGGGGAGGGTTAGGGTTAGGCTAGGGGAAGGGGGAGTTAGGGTTAGGCACCCCTGGGGGGAGATTAGGGTTAGGCTCTAGGGGGAGAGGTTAGGGTTAGGCACCCCTAAAGGCAGGTTAGGGTTAGTGGTGGGAGAGAGGAGGGTTAGGTACTTCACTTATTTCCGCTGGGATCTGCGCTGTTTGGCCTGCTGACATCGGGATTTAGACTGCCGGGATCTCATCTGGCGGTCATTCATACTGATTCCGATCCTGGAAGTGGGGAGAAACTCCACTTTATACTCAATTTATAGGCCGATAGCCCTACTCAAGTAGACCTTATGATCTTTGCTAAAGTCTTAGCTACCAGACTGGGCCCTCTTCTATCTCAGCTCCAACATCCAAATTGAGTTGGACTTGTCCATGGTAGACAGGTACCAGACAACATCATATGGAATATCGAGCTGATGCACTTCATTTGTTGAGCAAAAAGCCTCCTTGCTTATTCTTGCCTTAGAGACTGAAAAAGCATTTGACCGTTCATGTTTGGGGTACTCAGAACGATGGGCGCTCTGAGAAATTCATTGAGAGTCAACTTTGTATTGCTTGGCTTCAGCTAAGATTTTGGCTAATAGCTTATCCTCTTCTACTTCTGCCAATTATTGAACCCTTTACTGTGAAGATACAAGATATTCAATTAATTTCATGCGTGAGACAACTTAACTCCACTTAATTTCCTTACTTTCCAGAAATTTACACCAAATTTGCCATCCCAAATACAATTTTTTTGAATTCCTACAAATTAGGCACTTTCATAAAAAGATCAAAACTTGGACAAATCTTAGACCCTTGTTAATGGTGCAATCACTGTCTTAGAAAAGTTTCCATTACAGGATTACATTTTTTCCTATATGCCTAGTTGATAACCTTATGTCTCAACTCTCTTGATACTTATGAATTGGCCTAGGAGGCTAACCTGGACAAGAAACTAGATACAGAAGATTCTTTTGGCCTATTTGACAACCCACTTACCCCCGTTCTTTTCCTTCCCCATTCCCATGCGGTCTACCACATCACCCCTGCTCTCCTCTATACTTTTAAAATTGGTCAGTAGAGAACTCAATAGTTAACTTCTCCTAAAAATTATTGTATTTCTATAATATTAATCTATCAGTTTAGATTTCCTTATTTACGTATTACTTTTTTGCATCCCTTCTTATACAATGTTTATTGTGTCTGACCTACAATAAAGTTTGATAAAAACAATATAAAGTGACAATTCGGTTTTGTAGTGGGTAACCCTGATAAACATTAGCATTACTAATAATTGTTGGAATCCAGCAACAGCTAACGGCTAGTATACTTGAGAAACTATGCTAAAGATAGCAATGCTATTACGATTTCATTTGACATATGGGTGAAAGTGTATTCTCACTTTCAACACTTTCTTATTTTAATCCTCTATGTTATGCTATTAAGTTTACAGTAAATGTTATCCTGCAATCTTTACCTGTGTGTTTGATGCTTGACAGAAAACCATGTTGTGCCCCTGATCTATCTAAGCCAGCCTGCAATATGCCTAAAATAAATAAATTGTATACTTGCCCACTCTCCCGGGATGGCCAGTAGCCTCCCGAAAATCGGGTGGCACTCCCAGTCCCCCGGAAAAGCAGGCATGTCTCCCGGCCGACCGTCTACCCCCCCGGACCCTCCCTCACCTGTAGCACCCCGCTTCTCTAGTAAGCGGGATTGTGAGTATTCAGTCCTTCTGCTGGGGATGTCTACAGAGATGTAAGGGTAAGGCAATAACTGTATAAAATCTCAGTCTGGCTATATCAAATTTATTTTAACAGACTCTCAACTTAACTAAAACATCAATTTTATTCCCGACAGACAATGTATAACTTCAATGTAACTATAACAGAGACAATTCTACTATCTTTATTTTACAGGAACTCTGGATCTAATGGGATTGTCTGGTTCAACCAGGACACTGTGGAGTGAAAGGTTAGTATAACAAAACAGCAACACTAATATGTCATAATTTCTCACTACACTTATCGTACAATACGTTTCTTCTAACTATTACTAATCCCTACTGGCCAGCTAAGTATCAGGTAATTAACAAGTTAAATTAGTCAGTTCGGTGCTATCCACTTTGATGGTGCACATAATGTTTCCTGGGTTACTGAAGCAATAGAGTTCTTTAATGCGGTTAAGCCCTTCCTCTATGTTGCTGGCAGCCTAATATCTCTCTCTGTGTAGCACTTCAAATAACTGTTCCTCTATTTTCTGCAGGGGGACGAGTGTAATGCAGGTGATTCTTAAGAGGATACCTTCCAGTCTTAATAGTCAGTACTGAGAGGAACTGCTCTGGCACTATAAGGGTGGATGTTAGTTAGCTGCTGTCTTAATGACTTGAGGCTCACAGTCTACCTACTGACTGATTGACTGAGGCTTTCACAAAGGGTCTGGTGTCTCCACTTACCGCTCAACCGGCACACCAGGATATCCTCCAGCCTCTGCACAGGATCACGGCAGACTTCTGCGAGGTAACTGCCTCTCTGTTCCCAGTCAGTCCCAGCGCTCCATCTGCAGATTATAGCATTTTTGGCTGCAGTCCGCAACGAAAGGCTTGCGCAGTCGCACTGCGAATTATATGCATGCGCAGATGGGCAAAAATCGCTCAGAGCGAGCGGGTCTGAATCAGGTCCAGTGTTAGGCCTAATACCTTGCATCGTGGGGTATTACACACCTCCCACACAAACCCCTGCAGTGGGGGGGAGGGGAAAACGATGACGTGATTAGAGTCATCATGGCCCTACCCCCTGCTTCAAAATCCCGGTAACCCTGGCATTGTGTAGCGGCGGCAGGGCCACAATCACACCCCCTGCTCCACCCCTAATGTTGTGTAATATCCCCGGCCACACCTCCTATGTCGCGTCACGCTCCCTGCTAAGATAACCTGGCTACCCCATGAGGGGGCAGCAGAATGTGGGCAAGCATGATCTATTGAGGCCGTGTTACTATATGCCTAAAACATTATTTATCTATTAGTACTCTCCCTTCATAGACCCTAAAATATAGAGACTTTGGGCAGACCTGTCCACTAACAGTTTCACTAAGAAAAAAAAAATCTTTTATCTGTGTCCAGCTTCTGCAGCACCTGAGGTCTGTCTATAGTGCGCTGTAATTAACTTATTTGTGACATTCAAAATTGGAACTTACTTTAGCCCTAAGGGTATTTGCCTGCCTGTCCTTATCCTGATTATAAGTTACACAGCATCCCATCATAAATGCAGCAAGTTCAGTGCTATCTGTGATTTCCAGGAGAGAGAGAGCAGTGACAGATGCCCTTGTCTGCCTTTCATTACCTTTCTGGGGAGAATTTGTATTCAAATTCAGTCGAAAACCAGACACACACAATGTAAACACAACACTACTGATACCTACTATTATTACAATCATTTCTAGACAGGATATCACTGTGCATGATCTGTAGAAAATGAAGCAAGTTATGTTTATTATTATTTTTTGCCTTGACAGCTTAGGATGTACTATTATCCTATGTATTAAATTGATTTAGCCTAATGCACACTGATGGCAAAGCCTGAAGCTGGAAACAGCTATCAATTGTTTTTCCCTCAAAAAGGAAAGTTTCCCCTTACTTGTTAACAAATAGTAAGACTACACAGTAAGCTACACAGTGAACGGTAATATTCCAGGATGCTGTAACATAATCTGATTTCCATAAAAAACAGATAATATCCTTTTCTTTAAATAAAAAACAAAACATAACTACTGCAATGCTATGTATTCAAATGGAAATTCCATTTGAGGTTTCTTCAAAGCATACTGACCATTAGCACTTGAAATGGTCTGATCAGAAGGACTGAGCCTTTGTTGAATGACAGAAGACCCTAAAGAGAGCAGAATTATTCATCAAGTTTTCTTTGTTGTTTACCTAAGTTAATGGACGTACTTTGCAATGATAGAGGGTGGGAGCCAATAATTAAATTAGTGTTAGCAGAATTGTGAGCAGTAGCATGCCAATAGTTTCAGGGTTGATAGAAATTAGATTTCCAAATCTATATTGTATACTTTAATTATTGCAATGCATTATCTTTCCATTACATGACTGTAATTTTTGCCAGAGGTCCTTTTAATGTGTATGTTTGTGTGGGTGGTGGTGGTGGTGGAGGGGCTGGGGATGAATATAATTAACAAAGCTAATTAATTCTAAGTAAAATAAAAATACACATACAAATGAATGTTGTCATATGTATGTTGGAAGAAGTAATGAGGGTGAAGTGAATATTAATCACATATTGTGTATCAGCAAATATATCACAGATGTCTCTAAATAGGTTTTATTGTGCTGAGTCAGAGCCTTTGGATATTTTACAGTATGCAGCTAATAGGTATATTTCCTTGAAGGATATATAATGATGGTACTAGAATGCATATTTCTTACTACGGTATGATATGTCTACATTCCTCCATGTGGTAGAACATGGACATATCGTCCCTGGTGGCCCAGCGGTGACTTGTCTGCTCCTGATGGCTGCATCGGCTCTAGCGCTAGTCATCTGTCCATCACTTCTGGGTCATACATCTGATGCTCCAGCACTAAACCTCTTTCTAGTGCCTAAGGGACCCCATACATCTGCGATTAATTAGGGGTTTTGCAGATGATTGTCCCAAAAAATCGGTAATGTATGGGGTTCATCAATTGCATATTCCGCTTAAAAAGTGATTGGTGTTGCAAAATCAAGTTGTCCAACATGATTAATTTCACCAACCAATGTAGGCTGCGGATTGGTAGTGTATAGTAACAATTAGCCAGTTTGCCAACCATTACTATGCAACATACTTATGTGAATTAACAAAATCTTCTGCTGTTTGCATATCCAGGCAACTACTTACTGCACTCACTGCTTGGACACTGCAAATACTTCCCTATCTGTGTGCTGCTCTTGTTGATTGATCTTTGTTGATCAAAACACTTCGGACTGGATCAGCTCGGGTACATTGTAATTTTGTCCTCATTCAATTTGTATTGCCTTTTCCAATTGTGTCACATCTATCCACTTTAATCATTTGTTTAATAACTAATTCCTGCACCCACTGCTCACACACCTCTCCTTTATATATCACTTTTGGAGCTGCGCTCATACATTAGCAGCACTGTTCTTTACATGTATTTTTGAACATTTAACAACTTTAATCCACACTGTCTCTATATCTCACAGCCTCCACTCCAGTTTACATCTCACTTATTACCTTGTCCACAGCATGAACACCCTTACTTCACACAACCCCCATATTCTACGTCCACATAATCCTCTACTTTATCCATCCCTCTCCTCCCCCTCTTGTCTCCTCCACTTGCTGTTCCCCCTTTTTACTCTCTCATCAGTCTGCTTCCAACCCTCTGCTTCTTTCTCCCACTTTCCTGTCCCTCCACTCTCAACCACCTCCCTCCCTCCATGGCCTTGTTACCCCAGCACTAAGCCCCATTCCCTCCTGGTTCTGTCTGTCACCTCCAGGGCTGCCAAGAGAAATTCTGGGCCCGGGTACTGCAACATCCTGTGGGATCACATCATGTATAGCTGGACCCATTTGTGAGTGGGTCTAGAATGTGAGATGCACCCACTCACAGGAGCATGGCATAGCACCCAGCAGCTGGGACTAAAGTAGTCACTACTGTATTAGGATGGCGGGACAGTCCCATAATAGCTGCATTTTTTGTCAGGCTGTATATAGACGCTAAAATGTAACACACAACAATTAAAGTGCTACTACTTTATTTTGTACATCTCTCATGTAAATAACACAAACAATCTATTTGTTGACATATAGAGATATATGTATGAAAGACTTAATTTTTACATAACATCAGGTCATCTTATACACACATTCCGCAGCACATATCCTAACCCACTGCTCCATGCTCCTTCCTCACTATCTACCCCTCTGTGTCGCCCCTGTCTGTCTGCCCTTCCCCTTTAGAATGTAAGCTCTCACGAGGAGGGCCCTCATCCCTCATGTGCTTCTCCTCCCCCTACTTATAGTATAATTTACTCCTAACTCCCCACAATGGCACCTAACACCTGGTTGCTCATGTCCTGCTGCTTGTGTTTTGCAGCTGAGTTTATAACCTTGTCCTTGTCCTGCTTTGTTTTGTATTACTATTACTATTAACTGTTTTTCTTGTGTGCTCATTTATGTACAGTGTAAGACGCTGCGGAACCTTTGTGGCGCCATATAAATAAAGGATAATAATAGTAATAATATTAATTACTAGTAAAATGATGAGTCTTTCAAGATTGGCAGATCTGTGATTTGCTAAAAATGATCTGCAAATTACTGAAAAATATCTGTAATGTATGGGTGCAGATTGGTGGATTGGGGAAAAAAAATCACAGAATCTGTCAATTGTTATTTTGTGATTGCTGATGTATGGGCTCCTTTACCCTAAACTACTCCTACCCCTGCAGACTAACCCTAACCTCCCTCTGCAGTCTAACCCTAATGTCAACGTTCTGACAATGTCAATATTTCACACGTCGACATTCTGAGAATGTCAACATGTTGCCTTTTGACATTTTAAAAATATCGACCTTATATCTTTTGCATGACATTCTTACTTAATATTACAATGCTAGGTACACACTGTGCAATAATCACTTCTGAAAAGCTGCTCTTTCTGCAGAGTCAACTTTTCGGCAGTGTGCTGCTTTCTCCTTTTAGCTGCGATTTCCCCTTATTGTTTGCATGATTTTCTCACCGAGCGTATACGCTATAGATTTGCGCCGAACCATTTTTGCTGGTTTTGGTGGGCACTGTAGTATGCTATGGGCCTATTGGCATCACCATGTTTTTGTGTGAGGACACCTGCAGCACAACCATCGGCTTCCGTACAATACAAATCAAAAGGTTTTTCATAATCAGGTATTCCCAATGCAGGTGCTTTTGTCAGACTATCCTTAAGATTAGGGAAAGCCTGCTCTGATTCCTCTGTGTGTATGACACAATCGGGCTTTGAGGAAGAGACTAAAGGCCTGATTCAGAGCCGGTCGCTATTTGCGGTCGTTCATTCAACAAAAAGGGGTGGCTATTCAAATGAACTGTTCACTCTTTGCGGTCTATTGATGCCTCTATGTCTGAACGAGCGAACAAAACTTGCGGTTGTAATTTTGAAAAAGACGCCCCCTGGCCGCTCGCACCATACGTCATGTCCGCTATTTATTAGATTAATCGAGTACATCGAACAGCGTATGAACTGCTCGCTATTCTTGTGGCTTGTGTTTGCTACCACAAATTTGCGAGCAGTTCTGGCTATAAAATAGCCCAGTGACGTGGTCAATGACGCTCCAGTATTAATTATGCACACCCTTAAAACGCCCGTTTTGACCTTCAAGCACGCCTGCGTTCTGCTTTTCACTCCCCATTTTCAAGCACCTTCCCCTGTTACCACCCACATACGCCTCCTCCTGTCACTCATATTAGCAGGCATTCGCTATTTAGCGTACAAACGATTTTCGGCCGCACTGACTGGTTCGCGCATGCGTATTACGATCCGTACGGATGCGCAGTTGGGCAAACATCGCTCGGAGCGAACGAGCGGCCACTTACGAGCGGCTCTGAATCAGGCCCTATGTCCTGCAAAGGCAAGGCCAAAATAGAAAAGCCTGGGATCCACATTCTACAGTATCCACACATTCCCAAGAAGGTACGAATTTGCTGTTGATTCTGCAGCAGTGTCATGTTCTGTATAGCCTGGATTCTATCATTTGTGAGATGTCATATCTCCTGGGTTAGGCAGTGTCCTAAATATTTTACTCTGGATTGGCACGGCTGTAGTTTGTCCTTAGCCACCTTGTGTCCTATATGCGAGAGATGAAGCAACAAAAGTTTAGTATCATTCAAACATGACATAAACGAATCAGAACATAGCAATAAATCGTCCACATATTGAATTACAACAGATCCATTGGCAGGTTGAAAAGATTGTAAACAGTCATGCAATGCCTGGGAAAGATACTAGGGCTGTCTATGAAACCTTGGGGAAATCGTGTCCATGTATATTGTACACCTCTGTATGTGAATGTGAATAAATACTGACAGTCAGGGTGGAAAGGCACAGAGAAGAAAGCTGAACAGAGGTCAATGACAGTGAAATGGATTGCATTTGGTGGGATCTGCATGAGAATGACAGCTGGATTTGGCACTACGGGGAATTGGCTCTCTACTACCTTATTAACACCTCTAAGGTCCTGTACCAGCCTATAACCCCTCCCACCACTCTTCTTCACTGGAAAGATGGGACTGTTGGCTACACTAGCTGTACGAACTAAAATTCCCTGTTGCAATAATTGCTCAATTATTGGAAAACCCCCTAATTCTACCTCCTGTTTTAGTGGGTACTGGGGAATTTTTGGAGCTTGCCTACCGCCTTTTAAATTTACCATTACGGGGCTTACGTTTGCCATTAATCCAGTATCCTGTCCATCCTTAGTCCAAAGGGAATCTGGAATTTGGGACAACATTTGATCTACCTGAGATTTATTTTAATATAAACTTGTAGAGTGATACATTATTATCCTTTGGGGAGTGTCCAACATATCCAGCACCTCGTGCGCAACTCTCCCTGGAATATCTAGAAATACACCATCAGGGGTGCAATATATAACACATCCCATCTTACATAACAAATCTCTACCCAGCAGGTTAGTAGGAGCCACAGCAGCCAGAAGGAAAGAATGCCTGGTATGCAGCAGCCCGATAGTAACCTCTGTGGATTTTGTTAAAGGATAATGTTCCACTTTACCTGTTACACCCATTGTTGGTATTGTCTCTTTGGTCACCTGTAAATTAATGGGAGATTTTATCACTGACCTGGTCGCCCCTGTGTCTACAAGAAAAAGATATTTAGTACCAGCTACATCAACCATCATGACCGGTTCTTCACTAGTACTTCCCGTTAACCTGACTATCTGTAGACTACAGGTATGACCTGACCCTGTATGGAAGCATTGGCTTCCATTCTCCAATAAAGCATTAACGGCTACTATTGGAGCTGGTGCCTGTTGGACATTTGCTGGTCTCTGTGCATATCCCTTATGGGGATATGCAGGTTTTCCCTGATTTGGAGGTCCTACCCTTTTTGCTCTGCAGTTTCTACTTAAATGTCCTGGCTGGTTACAATTAAAACATGTTCGTGGATCGGATGAAGACACAGGTTGTGGTGAGGTTTGAGCAGGAGGAAAAGGTGATGGATATGGGTAGGGATATGGAGGATAAGGGTATTGTGGGGGGTATGAAGTTTGTGAGTAGTATGGGACCTGTGGTTGTGTAGGGTTAGTGGAATAGAGCTGTGTTTGCTGTTGCATGGGATTAGTGAGAGCATATAACTGTTTAGGTGTAAGTGTGTGTCTAGATGCAAGTGTGTCTGTTGGCTGTGATGTTACCGTCATTCCTTCCAGAGCTTGGATACTGACAGCCATTAGTTTTTTGCTCTAGGTCTCTCTTTTCTTTGAGATGTTTTTATCATGTTCTATGGCAGATTCTATGAGTGTATCTATTGTGACTCCTCTCCAGCCAGGCGGCGAGGTCTGAACCCGGGTCTTTAGGTTCTCTTTAAGACCGTCCATGAGTATGGTGACTATCATTCCCCTGTGGTGAGTGCCATCTTTAATATCCTCTAACCCAGTGTACTGGGTGATAGCCTGCAGAGCCCGGTCGCAATAATCTTCTGCAGATTCACTCTCCTTTTGCTTTATGGTGAAAATTTTGTTCCAGTTAACTACTACCGGAAAATATATACCCAATTGAGTTACAATGCGGGAAATGTTACCTTGGTTTACTTGGTTTGTTAAGGAACGTCACCATCCAATACACAATCCGTGATAAATTTTGTCACGTCGGTATTGCGTGGTAGACAGGTAGACAGGTAGACAGGTAGACAGCAGATAGTAGTATCATAGTAGTATGGTGACAGCAGATAGTAGCAGCAGAGTAGTATGGTAACAGCAGATAGTAGTTGCAGAGTAGTAGGTGACAGCAGATAGTAGTAGCAGAGTAGTAGGTGACAGCAGATAGTAGTAGCAGAGTAGTATGGTAACAGCAGATAGTAGTTGCAGAGTAGTATGGTGACAGCAGATAGTAGTAGCAGAGTAGTATGGTGACAGCTACTAGATAGTAGTTGCAGAATATGGTGACAGCAGATAGTAGTAGCAGAGTAGTATGGTAACAGCAGATTGTAGTAGCAGAGTAGTACGGTGACAGCAGATAGTAGTAGCAGAGTAGTATGGTGACAGCAGATAGTAGTAGCAAAGTAGTATGGTGACAGCAGATAGTAGTAGCAGAGTAGTATGGTGACAGCCAGAGCCGGCCCTAGGCATAGGCATTCTAAGCAAATACCTAGGGGCGACTAGAATGCCTAGGGGCATTCCAGGGCTCTGCTGCTGCCCCCCCTCCGCGACGCTGCCCCCCAGAGCTGGTTTAAGGTGGGAGCGCAGGGGGTAAGTATTTCCGTGCCCTCCTCTCTTATTGAGCCCCCACCACAGATCGGATCACTATATTGATCTGATTTCCGGCGCTGCGCACACGCACCTCTCTGCCGCTGACAGCAGTGACAGGCGCCGCAGAGAATTGCTGGGCAGCTGTCCAATGACCTGTGAAGTTGCAGCCTGCGTCTCAGTGACTGGCAGGCTGCAGGGAAGGAAGAGGCAGGAGGAAGGGAGGGCACAGCCGCAGCCCGGCCCCTAAGCATGGAGGTGGATAACATGAGAGGAACATGCAGTCTTTCAGCCAGGAAAGGTAAGACAGATAGTTTATTAATTTTTTTTACTAATTAACTTTAAAGGCATTGGGTCCTATGTGTACAATATATATAAATATATATATATATATATTTATATGTGTATGTACGTGTTATGTGTCTAAAATATATATGTGTGCGTATATATGTATACTGTATATGTATATAGTGTGTGTGTGTATATATATATATATAATGTGTGTGTGTATATATATATATATATATATATATATATATATACACGTATATATATATATATATATATTTACACACACACATATATATATATATATATAATATGTGTGTGTGTAAATATATATATGTATATATATATTATATATATATATATATATATATATATATTAGGGGTGAGCGGGTTCGGATTTCTGAAATCCGAACCCACCCGAGCCCCCCCGATCCGAGGCCGATCCGAGTCAGGCTCGACTTTTCCCGCCTGACTCGGATCTGAAATCGAGGCAAAACATCATCATCCCGCCTTCCGGGTCTTGCGGGTTTTGGATCCTATATAAGGTACCCACGTCGGCGCCATTTTCTCACTCGGCTGTGGACAGTGAAGAGGGAGGGTGGTAGTTAGGGCTGGCTGGGCTGTGTAGTGTAGTGCAGTGTAGTGTTGTGCTGTGCTGCGCTGTGCTGCTGTTGCCCATAGGGGCTGTGTCCACTACTGCAAAGTCCATAGGGGCTGGCTGGACTGTGTTGTGCAGTCAGTTGTCCATAGGGGCTGTGTCCACTCCAAAGTCCTATGCAGTGTCCCAGTCCTAAAGGGGTGCTGTAGTGTTGCCCAGGGGGTGCTCTGTCCATCAGGGGTGCTCCCCCCAAGTGCAAAAAAAATAAATATTTTTTCTGTTTTTGTGAATTGTGTGCACTGTGGCTGCACGTGCATCAACAAAGGAGCAGCGCCAAGCGTGCGCCTGTGTCCCATAAGTATAAAGCCGGCTGGCTTGTCCGTTAAAGGTCACTCCAAACAAAATAAAAAAAAATATTTTTTTGTGTTTGTGAATTGTGTGCGCAGTAGCCGCACGTGCATCAACATAGTAGTGCCAAGCGTGCGCCTGTGTCCCATAAATAAAGGGCCGGCTGGATTGACCGCTAAAGGGTGCTGTAACCCCCAAAGGGCACTCCAAACAAAATAAAAAAAAATATTTTTTTGTGTTTGTGAATTGTGTGCGCAGTAGCCGCACGTGCATCAACAAAGTAGTGCCAAGCGTGCGCCTGTGTCCCATAAATAAAGGGCCGGCTGGATTGACCGCTAAAGGGTGCTGTAACCCCCAAAGGGCACTCCAAACAAAATAAAAAAAAATATTTTTTTGTGTTTGTGAATTGTGTGCGCAGTAGCCGCACGTGCATCAACAAAGTAGTGCCAAGCATGCGCCTGTGTCATAAGTAAAGGGCCGGCTGGCTTGACCGTTAAAGGGTGCTGTAACCCCCAAAGTACACTCCAAACAAAATAAAAAAATATTTTCTGTGTTTGTGAATTGTGTGCACTGTGGCTGCACGTGCATCAACAAAGGAGCAGCGCCAAGCGTGCGCCTGTGTCCCATAAGTAAAGAGCCGGCTGGCTCATTTCTTAAAGGGTGGTGTAACCCACAAAGTGCACTACTCTCCAGCAAAAATAAAAAAATATTTTCTGTGTTTGTGTGCGCCTTAGCCGCACGTATATATCAATAAATGGAGGACCAAACTTTCTCCGATAAAAATAAAATAGGGAAAGATCAAGAACCACTTCCTCCTAGTGCTGTTGCTGCTGCTGGGAGTTGTTCATCATCCCAGAGAGGAAGTAGGAACACCACTACTTTTACTAAACAATTAACCCTCCAACAGTCCCTAGCGATGAGGATGAAGTACGACAGCAGTCATCCTGAAGCAAAATGTATAACTGAGGCCTTGACTGCTATGTTGGTGTTAGACGTGGGTCCGGTATCCGCCATTAGTGCAGTGGGATTTAGACAATTGATGGAGGTAGTGTGTCCCCAGTTCCAAATCCCGTCTAGATTCCACCTGCATCCTCAAAGCAGCAGCGACAAGCGTGTGTCTGTCTGTTAAAGGGTGGTGTAACCCTCAAAGTGCGCTCCACAAACAATAAAAAAATTCTTTTTTTTTCTCTTTGTGAAATGTGTGGGCTGTAGCCGCACCTGCATCCTTAAAGCAGCAGCGACAAGCGTGCGTCTGTCTGTTAAAGGGTGTTGTAACCCTCAAAGTGCGCTCCACAAACAATAAAAAAATTCTTCTTTTTTTTTCTGTCTTTGTGAATTGTGTGGGCTGTAGCCGCACTTGCATCCTCAAAGCAGCAGCGACAAGCGTGCGTCTGTCTGTTAAAGGGTGGTGTAACCCTCAAAGTGCTCCAAAAAATAAAAAACTATTTTTTTTATGTGTTTATGACTTGTGTGCGATGTACCCGCACATGCATCAACACAGTAGCAGCGCCAAGCATGCACCTGTGTCGTAAGTCAAGGGCCGGTTTGGACATCTGGTCCGGACTGAAGGACGTGCCAACAATTTCTGACAAGTCTACTGTCACTGTATATGATACTGTCCTCAAAGCAGCAGCGACAAGCGTGCGTCTATCTGTTAAAGGGTGGTGTAACCCTCAAAGTGCGCTCCACAAACAATAAAAAATTCTTCTTTTTTTTTCTGTCTTTGTGAAATGTGTGGGCTGTAGCCGCACCTGCATCCTTAAAGCAGCAGCGACAAGCGTGCATCTGTCTGTTAAAGGGTGGTGTAACCCTCAAAGTGCGCTCCACAAACAATGAAAAAATTCTTCTTTTTTTTCTCTTTGTGAAATGTGTGGGCTGTAGCCGCACCTGCATCCTTAAAGCAGCAGCGACAAGCGTGCGTCTGTCTGTTAAAGGGTGGTGTAACCCTCAAAGTGTGCTCCACAAACAATAAAAAAATTCTTCTTTTTTTTCCTGTCTTTGTGAATTGTGTGGGCTGTAGCCGCACCTGCATCCTCAAAGCAGCAGCGACAAGCGTGCGTCTGTCTGTTAAAGGATTACACCGGTGACAGCATCCAAGTAGGCATGTCAGACAGTCCGTACATGTACTGGCAAGAAAAAGAGGCAATTTGGAGGCCCCTGTACAAACTGGCTCTATTTTACCTGAGTTGCCCCCCCTCCAGTGTGCACTCCGAAAGAGTGTTTAGTGCAGCCGGGAACCTTGTCAGCAAAAGGCGTAGGAGGTTGCTTCCACAAAATGTGGAGAAGATGATGTTCATAAAATGAATTATCAACTCTTCCAGGGAGACCAGCCTCCAGAACGTACAGAGGGACCTGTGGTGGTGGATTCCAGCGGGGACGAATTAATACTCTGTGAGGATGAGGATGTACACAACACTGAGGAGGGTGAGGAATCGGTGAATGAGGTGGATGAGGACGACATCTTGCCTCCGTAGAGCCAGTTTGTGCAGGGCCAGATTAATTGCCAGCTTGTTTTGTGGGGGCCCAAACGAACCAATCATTTCAGCCACAGTCGTGTGGCAGACCCTGGCACTGAAATGATTGGTTTGTTAAAGTGTGCATGTCCTGTTTATACAACATAAGGGTGGGTGGGAGGGCCCAAGGACAATTCCATCTTGCACCTCTTTTTTTTCTTTGCATTATGTACTGTTTGGGGCCTAGTTTTTCAAACTGCCATCCTGTCTGCCACTGCAGTGTCACTCCTAGATGGGCCACGTGTTTGTGCCGCCCAGTCGTGTCGCTTAGCATAGTCATCCATCTACCTCGGTGCAACCTTTTGGACATAAAAACACTATTGTGAGGTGTGAGGTGTTCAGAATAAACTGGAAATGAGTGGAAATTAAGGTTTTTGAGGTTAATAATAGCATAGGAGCAGAAAAATCAACACATTCTGTGATTTTAGCTGTTTTTATGCTTTTTTAAAAAAAAATACAGATCCAAAACACAAAACCCAGAACCCAAAACACCGAAGGGTGGTTTTGGCAAAACCAATCCAGATCCAAAACACGAAGAAAGATCCAGATCCAAAACCAAAACACAAAACACGAAAAGTGGCCGGTGCACACCCCTAATATATATATATATATATATATATACACACACACATATATATAAATAATATGATCAGTATGATATGCCGGCTGCTGAATAGACTGAAGCCCGATCACTGAAGATACCGACAGGGGAAGTAAGTACTCTAGCCCTCCCCCTCTCCCCCCAACCCTCTCTTAGGGGTACCTAACCCCAACCTCCCCCCAGTGGTGCCTAACCCTTACCTCCCTCCAGTGGTGCCTAACCCTAACCCCCCTCCCTGTAGCCTAACCCTAATCCTCCCCGGGGGGTGCCTATCCCTAATCTCTGCCCGGGAGTGCCTGAACCTAAACCCCCCCCATCCCGGTGAAACTAACATACCTACCCGGGTGTGGATGTTTGGGAGTCCGGCACTCTTGATGCCGATGCCAGTATCCTGATCTCCTTCAGGATATATCGGCATCAGCATTTTGTCGGGCAGCACAATTCCGGCATCGGTATATGAACGGCCGGTGGCATCCCGTCCACCGGCAATATAACTACATCCGCGTATAAACACTTAGGGCTCGATCCAATTAGGTGTGATGTGCCATTACAATGGCATGGCACATCGCACCGTTCGTAGCCCGACTCGCCACTAAATTCCCCTGAATTTGCTCGCTGCCCTATGGGGCAGCGAGCACTTTCAGGCTAATCGACGCAGCCGTCAAGTACGGCCACTGTCTCGATGATTCGCACACGTGAGAACATCGCATCTAATTGGATTGAGCCCTTAGTTTGCTGGTGGGATTATCTGCTAGAGGGCACCAGTCAAAATTTTGCCTAGGGCACCAAATTCACTGCTGGCCCTGGTGACAGCAGGTAGTAGTAGCAGAGTACAGCTGTCACAGTTATGCAAAGCGGAATGTGCTTAGTGCAGTAGTTCTCCAGATAGGAAGTTAAACCAAAGGTGTTGGTGCCGGTGGTGGTTAGTCTACATGTGGTATGTTTGACCAGTTCTTAGGTTCATTGTAATCTAGTAGAACAGCAAGTAACAGACAATGATATGACAAGTGGAACAGCTGTATGCAATCTGTATGGAATATAGCAACCTGAAGCTTAGTGTAATTCTGGGCGTTGTAGTGTGCCGGGCATAGTAGTTTTGAGGGTTTATTTACTAAGCATCAACAGGGCTAGTAAATTAATTGTCCTTTTAAATGTTGTCCATAAACATGAACGTAAATAATAAATAAACCCTGTGGAGAGGAGAAAACTTTGAATATTCTCATAAAAAGTATACTAAAATCCAAAAGGAGCTTAGTTTTCAAAGAGAAGTGATATAAACAATAGGAGATGACCTACCACAAAGCCTTGTCCAGCTGATAGATGAAGCAGAGAGGAGGGTGGATCCAGAGATTAGAACTCTGAAAGGCCCATTTGATAAGTAGGTTGAAGACAGTGGGGTAGATGTATTATAGTGGCATGGATCATACCGCTATATCTCTTCCTGCTTTACCTCATTACCGAGGCGACGCAGGAAGCACTACCAATGAGATGTATGAACATCTTATCTGCCGGAGTGGGGGTGTGAAAATTCCCCCGTCTGGCTATCCCCGCCTGAGCACACAGCGCATCAGCTTAGTGCTGATGCGCTGTGTCTCCATTCCGGGTTGGCTCCAATGGGCATACGCGGTATCTTGCAAGCATTGCAAAATCTTGCATGCAGCCCCCGGAGCTGGCAGCCTCTGGAGCAGGGACAGTGCTGTCCCTGCTGTAGTGGTAGGGCAACGACAGCTGCAGCTGTTGATGTCAATATCTGCAACTGTCGGAACGGTCAGTGGCACTGACCATTCATACATAGCCCAGCACATCGGCACTGCTGTCTTGTAGATAGCAGCGCTGATAATAACAGGGGTGTATAGTGCCCCTGTCATTTAACACCAAACCCCACTTTAATACATGAGAGAGATATCGGCGGTTCATACATCTACCACAGTATTCTGAAGACCTAGGGATTGTAGTGTTTGTATGAGCAAATAGAGAGAGAGATCCAAGAGAATGAGGTCCTCATTCAGAGTCTCTCGCTAGCGCTGTTGCGCACGCTTCGTTCTGCACGTGTGCAAACTACTCAGTGCGATCGCAGGCCGCTCGCTCGCCCAGCAAAGACAGCCCAGTGAAATGAGTGACAGGAGAGGCCGTTTGTGGGTGATAACAGGGGCAGGACACTGATAACGGGGGAGTGGAGGTGCGAACGCAGGCGTGCCTGAGTGTTTCAACTCCATTTTAGAGGCGTGCATAATTAACAGGCAGCGTCATAGTACACGTCACCTGCCTGTTTTTTACACTGAAGTCCTTGCAGTGCTTGCGGTAGGGTAAGGCAACCACAAGCGCTGCGATCGCTTCCGATTGTCCTCGATGTACCAATGTTTTAATACACTTCCTGGAGATGACGTGTGCTGGAGGGCGGCTCTGCCTGTGCAATTGGGCGTGCACTGGCCGCTCGCGAAGTCATGGTGGGCGTGCTTATGCCTTGGCGAGCGATAGCTTCCCGTGGCGTCACTTTGACAAATTTGCATATGCTGGGGGCGAGCGATCGCATCTAGCGAGAGACTCTGAATGAGGTCCTGAGTGTTTAATGGCCTTTAGAATTAGCAGTATTAATCACTGACTACCTTTGCATTCTGAGCAACCATAGGGTTCACTTCTGAATCAGGTCCAGAGAGAGAAAGAGAGACACAGAGAGAGTAAAAGTACAGATTTAATTAAAGTTGGGATGAGCACAGTATAGAGATATCAACTGGGCTGTAAAGGTATAGGATCAAGAGGAGCGATAGCAGAGGGGAGACGTCCCTTTTAGCTATTGTGAACACTGAAGCATTATGAAACAAACAATAACCATAATAAAAGACATCCAGAATAATACAGTATAAAAGTATTATTTATACTGTCCGGAAGTTATATATTATTTGTAGTAAATGGCTGGATATGCACTACAAACACCTTACTACATTAGCATTGAATCTGAAATATTTAACGTGGTGATTTCATTTTAATGATCAGATGTTTATTATTTTTAAGGGCTGAAAATATTTTATATACTGTATATTAAACTAAATTTAAATACTAATGGAATGGTTAAACACTAATTAAATCAGCATGTGGAAATCTTACCAATATCCATGTGGGTTTATTTTTATGTTTGAGGCAGTGCTGTCCAAGTTTTCAGTGCTGTGAGCCGTATATATTTCATCCTACATATTGGTGGGTCATAGCCTATGAAAACATTAGATGATGTACTGTAATATAAGTCATGAAATTTTTAACCTGACTGGGGGTTGTCCAAGGATCTGTCATGGACTTTATTAAATCAGCTCCACCAGGGCCACGTTGGACAGGAATGGCTTCGAAATAGAAAACCATTTTAAAAATTTGGTCTTATAAAAGAGATGAGGCTAAATAAAGTAAGAGGAGTGATAGGTTTTTGCATTTATTTATTGAGCCTCACCAAGTCCTTCCTGAGAGACAATCTAACATACTGGTATCCTTTTCATTTCCTCCAGTTTAGCTAAACCGTAATGCTGGAGTGGGATTACAGTCAATGATTTAATCATTCTAATAATATTTCCAATGAGATGCTTCCATTCATCAGGATGTATGACATTCCACCTCTCCTGCACTTCATTCATATTGGCTCTTCAAAGAACATATTGAAGGGGGTGTAAATTGGGTGTGGCAGCTGAAACAGCCAATTGCAGTATAGAAAGGAAGGGTCATGCATAGGAGACAGTTATAGTGAAACGAAAAGAACAAAACAATGTTAAGCAGGACAATAGGTCAGTTTGACTGTAGGGCTCATTTAGGAATATTAAACTTAGATGAAAAGTGTGCACAAACCAGGGCAACCCGAGACTTGCTTTCGTGCTAGAGTCATGGGTTTAACTACTGTCAAGTAGGGATGGGCAGAACGATTCACTACACTGAGTTGAGCCTCATGGCTCAACTCAGTGAAGTGTCTCGAGTCAGTGTCTCAAGACACGACTCTTTAGATAGTGCAGTGCTGTAGCCAGCAGGGGAGCCAACGACTCAGAGTGAGTCACTGACAGCTCCGCCCCCTACATCAGCAGAGTAGGGGGCGGAGCTGCCATTCACTCTAGCTCCACTGATAGAGAGGAAAGGGGAGGCGGGTGTCTCGACTCACCAAACGCTGAGTGACTCGAATCATTCACTCATCTGAATGATTTGAGTCAGTGTGAGACACCCACTCACTAGCCATCTCTACTATCAAGATACTAAGGGCTCTATTTACTACAACCAGCATATTGAATGCAGATTTAGGGGTCTATTTACTAAGAAGTTTTAGGAGACAGAGTGAAAAGTGATAAGGTGATAAGTGATAATAGGCCAATCAGATCCCAATTGTCATTTTTCAAACACAGCCTTTGAGATGACTTTTCACTCTGTCTCCTAACACTGCTTAGTAAATAGACCCCTTAGTGTGATATTACCGACTGAATTTGCATTGCGAATTCTGCCAATATCACAGGGATTTACTAAAAATCCCTTGCAGGGACAGACCTTGCGAATCCCATCCGCACACTTATTACGGTATTTTCACAAAAAATACTGTGACAAGTGCCCGCACATGCGATGACCGGCTGCTGTTAAGCCCCGCCCCCACTTTAAGCCCCACCCACTTGCACACAGATTGCATTTCCCATTACAATTATGGGAAATGCGATCTGATTACTAAAAATAAGTGATAATTAGGGCCTGGAGTAGAATTTTTGAATTCTACTCCAATTGCCCTTTAGTAACTTTAGGTGATACTAAAATATTGTGAAAAGGATGTGAAAACAGTAAAAATAATGTTAATAAATAGAGCCCTATGGGTCTATGGGCCTGAATCATTAAGGATCGCAACTGAGATTGCGGTCGCAATTACGCACGTAGTCTGACTGCGAAGGTATGTTAATCCATTGCGATCACTATGCTGTTGCAGCACTACACAGGGATGCTCACCTTATCCTACACACATCCGTAATGTTTAGCAAGACTGTAAAACCATCGGTAACATTAAGTACAATCGCAGCCTCACGCACACTTGCACAAGGTCAGACCTTACTCAGAAAATGCTAACTTTATCACTTGCTATGAGTACTCAAGCTGCGTATGGCATCAAAGTGGATAATTTATGCACACCATGTAACGCCGTTCAAATTCCCTGTCATGCCTGCGTTTCCCTGACCACTCCCCCATCACCACCCACAAACAGCACTTTCTGTCAATCACTCTGCGTTGGGTCTGCGTAGTCACTGCGATCGCAATCCTGATTGGAGTGGCTAGTTTGCGCACTTGCACTGCATGCGCAGAATGCAACAATCGGACGATTGCGTGCATAATTGCAGTTGCGACAGGTAGAGAATCAGGCCCTATGTACTAAACCTGGAGAGAGATAAAATGGACGGCGATAAAGTGCCAACCAATCAGCTCCTTACTGTCACTTTACAGGCTGTATTTGAAAAATGACAGGTAGGAGCTGTTTAGTTGGTACTTTGGGCCTCATTCAGAGGCGGTTGTTAGATGCAAGCGGTCGCTCTGAATCAGGGCGGCCGCTTGCATCCTGAACGGCCGCCTCTTTGTCAATCGTTAAGCTGTGGGTTAACACCCACAGCTCCAACGACCGACATGGGTGATGGTCGTGATGGTCAAGACCATCGCGACCATCAGGGCTTATGACCAGACCTTAGGGTAGGGTCTGGGGACTCTGGCCCTCATTCAGAGCCGCTCGTTAGCGGCAGTACGCTCGTTCCGAGCGATGTTTGCACATCAGCGCATGCGTACGGTTTTTAGTACGCATGCGCGAACCAGTCAGTGCGGCCAAAAATCGTTTGTACGCTATATAGCGAGTGCCTGCTATTTTGAGTGACAGAATGAGGCGTATGTGGGTGGTAACAGGGGAAGGTGCTTGAAAATGGGGAGTGGAGATCCAAACGCAGGCGTGCTTAAAGGTCAAAACGGGCGTATTATGGGTGTGCATAATTAATACAGCAGCGTCATTGACCACGTCACTGGGTTATTTTATAGCCAGAACTGCTCGCAAATTTGTGGTAGCAAACACCAACCACAAGAATAGCGAGCAGTTCATACGCTGGTCGATGTACTCGATTAATCTAATAAATAGCGGACATGACGTATGGTGCGAGCGGCCAGGGGGCGTTTTTAACAAATAAACGAGCGTATGTTTTGCTCGCTCGTTCAGACTTAGAGGTGTGAACAGACTGCAATTTGCGAACGGATCATTTGAATAGCCACCCCTTGTTTTTGAACGAACGACCGCAAATAGCGAACGGCTCTGAATGAGGGCCTCTGTTCGAGCAGGAACTTCCCCACTGACATCAGCAATGATGTCAGTGGGGCTGCCCCCAAACGACAAGTGTTCCGACTGGAACGCCTCCGTTTGGCCAGGCACGCCCCTGGCCCGCCCAGCAAACGGGGAGAGCTGTCACTCAACATCGACAGCTTGCCCCATTTGCTACGAGACCCCTAACGTCGTGCGCATGCGCTGTGGGGCAACATCGAGTCGGTTGTGAGCGCTCACGATCGACTCTGAATGAGCTCCTTTATCTCCATCCACTTTATCTCTCTGCTAGGTTTAGTACAAAGACCCCAAAAAATGTAATGTGTGTATACTCCCTGTGTTTGCATTTGTTTTTTCCAGTTACTCTAGTTATTTGGTAGAGAATTAAACTCCAATGGGGCAGAGATCAATGTGAATCATACTTGCCTACTCTCCCGGAGGCACAAGTAAACTCCCAAATTTCTTAGGCAGGATACGGGAAATAATACCTTAAATTGTGGGCCATAGGCCAATATGACGTGATTCTATGATAACACATACACACACATACACTTGTGTGTTTATACAGTACATGCAGTTTATTTGTATTGTGTGGGGTTATCAATATATTTTAATAAATAGAGAGTGAGCAATATGTGGTGAGAGGGGTTGTCGCTCACCTGAACTGCCCACATTCCTGTGGGATCAGCTCACTCCAGGGGAGACTGGAGTGAGGCCTGTGCGTTCTGCATTAGCAGTGGAGGTGTAGAATTCCAGGTTGTCACAATGGGAGAGGAAAACAAGACCGGCACATTCTTTAGCTGCAATAGAATATGGAACTCTGGGTTTTCCAGGTCAACCAGAGCCAGCAAGAAGTCAGCAGCACAGGAAGGGTTTAAAACTTTCACAAACCTGATACTTTGGCTCCTGATGCCGGACAAACTGGCCAGGCGATAGGCCAGGGGTGGTGGTTAGCATTAGGGTGCCAGGACCTGGAAGGTCCACAGATATTGAAACTGCTGACTGTTAACACAAGGAGTGCTGGGACATTTACTTTTATGTTTATTTGCTTATTTTCAGTTATGTGCCTGTGTGTGTCCAGGCCTAACCTCACGTATGCTAGGGTGCAGTGTCTGCTACCATTAAAAGACACTGCTTTACCAAGTACCTGCCTGTCTGGAGTCCTCATTTCTATACCCCGTGCTACATATTGTGGCCCATATGGGGTCCTCTACACTGCTGTGCCGCAGTGCATCGCTAGACTCCTAAGGTGTTGCAAAGGACTGACAAGGGAAAACATTCGGTATACATGAGTACGGTTGCTGAACCAGAAAAAAAGCAGTTATATTAAGGACACTGTAACTTGCTATGCACTGTGCAAAAACTGTTTGTGTACTGAAAAAAAAAGTTCCTTTTTTTTACTAACATGCTTGAGACATATCAAAATGCTAATTAGTATGTTCGCTTGCTTGTGCAAGCTGTGTAATTAAGTCCACCTGTTGTTTGAGCAGAGCAGAGTACACATACTGCTGTTTAACCCCTGCTTGCTGGAAAAAAGCAGTGTTTTCTTTTTCTGTGTTAAACTTGAATAACAATTGCTTTACTGAAGGAAAGAGTTATATATTTGTGCATACAGAGCTAGGCATAGGCATAATAAGCAAATGCCTAGGGGCGACTTGAATGCCTAGGGGGCATCCAGGGCTCTGCAACTAACCAGCCCCCCCCACCTGCCACTGCCCCCCTATGGCGTGACGTGATGCTTTTCATCCCCCCTCACCGGCGGCAGCTGTCCCTCACCTGTCACTGCCGCGATCAGAGCTCAGCTCCGATCTGGCAGCGCAGCGTGAGCCAGGTCAGAATGAGCTTCTGCACAGAAGCTCAGTCTGGCTAGGCTACAGGAGGAGAAAGCAAGATGGCCACGTTAGCGCGTGCCGCGCATGCCCAGCCGCGGCCACTCCTCCCATTGGCCTTTGCGGAGCAGAGACGTGAGTGACAACTCACGTCTCAGCCCATATAACACACAATAGCCACCCGGCCCAACGCCCGTCGCCCAGCAAAGGAGACCGGACAGGCTGCATTTTGAACAGCAGCATTAGCTGCATCAAGGTAATAACATTAGCTGAATCAGGGGCAGGCACTGACTGGGGGCATGTATATGTATATGTGTGTATGTGTGTGTGTATATATATATATATATATATATATATATAATATATACTGTGTGTGTGTATGTATGTGTATATATATATATATATATATATATATACACAAATTGTTGATCGGCACTCCATATGTATGTGTGTGTGTGTATGTATGTACGTTTGTTTGTGTGTATGTATGTGTATATATATATACACACACACACACACACACACACACACACACACATATTGTTGATCGGCACTCCATATGCTTGTCCAACTTTCAGGATGCAATTTCACAAGGAGCCCGACACCGAGCCACAACACCATCCATAATAGATTTTTTTATATGTATTTTATAGCCATATGGCATCAGAGACATCCTCTATCGGCCCTGCATGCAGGGCCGATGGGGGATATTGTTAGCAAGGGCCATGCTGCTGAATGCAGCGTGGCCTCCGCCGTCACTTCCGGCATCTGCAAGTGTGTATTGCACTTGGAGATGCCGGCTCCCCCACCAGGTCCAGTCGCTGACTAGGTCTGGTACACTAGACATTGTCTAGTGTGTACCCGACATAAGATTGCTGGTGGAATTATCTTCTAGGGGGCACCAGTCCAAATTTTGCCTAGGGCACCAAATTGGCTAGGGCCGGCTCTGTGTGCATACTATAGTAAATTTACTAGCCTCCCATCAAAAGACAGAGGAGCAAATTTTATAATTATTATGTCCACCTCAGATGACCCAGAGGCGTATTTTCTGATATTTGAGAGGGTCGCACAGCGTTTAAAGTGGACAGCAGATACTTGGGCCGATAGACTTGCTCCATATAGGGGCCTATCCTTTAGCAGATAAATTTGAATGATGAACGATTTATTGTTCAGTCGTTCAATTTATCTGCTAATGGATAGGCTCTGAACGATAAAAATGCGCACTCCCGCGGCCGATAAATTTGGTCTTTTGTCTCTCCAACATTTTGGTCAAATATCGTTTATCGCTGACAGATATTAGAAATATCTGTCGCGGTGAACGACGAACAATTTTTGTTTGTAATGAAAAGGAATAGAAACAAAAAAAAATCCACTCCCAGAATGAAGTCATGCAATATCGTTCGTCGTTTGCAAAAATCTGTCATGTACATGACAGATATCTGTCACAGCAGCCCCAGGAATTTTCAAAAGATAAATCTTTTGTCTTTCAGAAAGATCTTCTAATGGATAGGCCCCTTATCTCACTGGTGAGGCTCAGAAAGCCTATGCTGACTTGTCCTCCTATTTGGAAACAGGTTGCAGAACTCGCCAGACGGGGGCGGAGTTGGTTTCAGCCAGAAGACCGCACTGCCACTCAGATTGGCCAATAATGACTGTCTCTACAGTGTATAAGAATCCTACGGTGGAATATACAGCGCTGGGTCATACACGCTGATCCTCAGAATTTAAAGCAATTAAGTACAGTATTGGAGCGGGATGAGAAATATAACAAAAATGCCAGAAAAGAAACCAGGGAATGGGCGACCGGTTAAGATGCCACCCCATTGGCCTGTGATCCTGACTGTCACCCCTCCTCAAGAAAACACTGCTGGAGATGCCAGGGTCGTTTGCTATGAGGAGCTGCTTCAGAGCCGCTCGCACGATGTCTATGCAAATTGCGTAGGCAGTGCAATCGCACAGCAATGCATTAGCACATCCAGGTTATCTTAGAGAGCGATGACATAGTGTATGCAGACACCCACCAGCCTGTCTTAAGATGCCTAAAAAAAATAAAAAAGAAGACAGAAATGTCCCTTGGTTGGCGCACTAACAAAAAATTTAATAAAATGTAACTTTTATTAAACAATATTAAAATTGTATATATAATAATCTCTCCAGTGAAATATAAAAAATGAAAAACGTCTCAGTGTGTTAATTATTGAAATGAATAGTGTTAATGGTACACCTGCGCGTGTAATGGCGACACAAAAATGGATATTAATAAATAAAAAATCTCTCACAAATAAGTCATAAAATATATGCAAATCCAAAAATAGCAAATCAAAAAATGCATTTAATTGGGACCAATTATATGTGGCATGCTATAACATCCCTAAAAGTGGGATAATATTCTGCAATGTCCACTGCATGTCAGAATTGCCATGATATGCATGTGAGAAGTGGCCGCAATATACTCATATACCTAGATTGCCACCTGTAACTGAAATGCACATGGAATCTAATACATTTAAACAAGGGTTGACTTAACTGCTGCAAAGCCAACAAATAACTTTTAACATCTAAGGGGCTGGAATTATATTCCGTAAAGACTGACTAATATACTTGGAATCAGTCAATTGGCTCAATTAATATAGATTTCATATCACAAATGTCATGTAGGAATAAGAGATTGATATCTTATATTATCACCTTATCCCCTCATGTTATTCTACCATGTTTTTGGACATTATTGGCTATTCATTAGGCTGCAGGTAAACATGCACATGTGCTGTCTGCAGTGTATTCAGCAAATCTCTGGAAAGAAAGCCAAATCTTCAGATATACAATGTTGCAGTGTCACAGTGTCTTGTTATAATGTTAGCAGCACATGTAGCCATTTAAATCATAAGGGTATTTGCATTAGCTTTGACAATAAGAAAACCCATGCCCAAATTAGGGAGTATCTGGGAAAGAAGCCAAATTTGAACAGCACACATGGTGTGTATAAATGATTCTAAGCTTGCTGCTGTTCATGCAGCTATAAATAAATAGGATCTAACATGAATAGCTGGTAACTTAGTGAGTCTAGAAACAGCTCTAATCAGTCACATGGTATACACTATCTGAGCCTTACACTAGCTCACTAATAATGGTTGAATTCAGCAGTATAAGTTATATGAGTATTAGGTTTGACTTAATTGATATAATATATATGAGCATTACATCAGCTCAATAGAGATAAGTGTCTCATATACACAGCGCATATATCAGGTGAGTACTGAGTGAAGTATTATCTTCTTTTTACATCACATCACATCACTACAGACATTTGAGCAGTAACATATCTGCTCATGCAGCAGTAAAATCCCTGCTGCTGCCAACGTACATTTTGTCACACGCCGGCCTGGAGACCCCAGAATCAGACCCCGTCGCTTACCTGTGCGGGCGCTGACCTGCGCTGTCTTCCGGCTCCCGCGCTGTACGCTCCTTCCTCTTCTCCCAAGGCAGTCTCCGCTGTTGTCCTCTGGAGGGTCCCACTGCTGTGCTGCTCCCACGCCGGCTCCTGCTGACTGCTGGTCCCCGCTGACTACCTCCAGGAAGCGCTGTCCTCCGGTCCATGGGCGCTGCCATCTTGGATTGCCCATGTGACCCCACTACCACCAATGAGGAGCCTTCTCCTTCTCTCTCAGCCTGTCAGCTCCCAGTGTCCACTATAAAAGGATCCCCAATGCTCACACAAGTTGCCAGTGCAACTAGTTTCTTAGTTTAGCTAAGCAAGCCTTCCCACTGCGCTCCAGCCGCTCCACGTAGCCACTCAGCTACCAACGTCTACCCACGGCTATCCAGCCGCTCCATGTAGCCACTCAGCTACCAACGTCTACCCACGGCTAACCAGCTGCTCCATGTAGCCACTCAGCTACCAACGTCTACCCATGGCTATCCAGCCGCTCCACGTAGCCACTCAGCTACCAACGTCTACCCACGGCTAACCAGCCGCTCCACGTAGCCACTCAGCTACCAACGTCTACCCACGGCTAACCAGCAGCTCCATGTAGCCACTCAGCTACCAACGTCTACCCACGGCTATCCAGCCGCTCCACGTAGCCACTCAGTTACCAACGTCTACCCACGGCTAACCAGCCGCTCCACGTAGCCACTCAGCTACCAACGTCTACCCATGGCTATCCAGCCGCTCCACGTAGCCACTCAGCTACCAACGTCTACCCACGGCTATCCAGCCGCTCCATGTAGCCACTCAGCTACCAACGTCTACCCACGGCTAACCAGCCGCTCCACGTAGCCACTCAGCTACCAACGTCTACCCACGGCTATCCAGCCGCTCCACGTAGCCGCTCAGCTACCAACGTCTACCCACGGCTATCCAGCCACTCCACGTAGCCGCTCAGCTACCAACGTCTACCCACGGCTATCCAGCCGCTCCACGTAGCCATTCAGCTACCAACGTCTACCCACGGCTATCCAGCCACTCCACGTAGCCACTCAGCTACCAACGTCTACCCACGGCTATCCAGCCGCTCCACGTAGCCACTCAGCTACCAACGTCTACCCACGGCTATCCAGCCGCTCCACGTAGCCGCTCAGCTACCAACGTCTACCCACGGCTATCCAGCCGCTCCATGTAGCCATTCAGCTACCAACATCTACCCACGGCTATCCAGCCACTCCACGTAGCCACTCAGCTACCAACGTCTACCCACGGCTATCCAGCCGCTCCACGTAGCCACTCAGCTACCAACGTCTACCCTCGGCTATCCAGCCGCTCCACGTAGCTTCCTAGCTACCTCGTTACTGCCGCATTCCTCAAACTCCTGTCAGTTCGCTGCACCCTCTCATGCGGAGAAACTTCATTAAGCCAAGTCTCCTCCAGCGAGCGTCTGCGCCAAGTAATACAGATCCAAGGCCCAGTCCGGGAACACAGCTCCTAAATTCCACGCTTGTGACAGTTTGCACTGGCCAGATGGACTCGGCAAGTGGTCAAGGATCTGGGATAGAAGCCTCGCAGGATGTACTATCCCGTCTGGAAAGACAGGAGACCTCTCAGGCTCAGCTGATCCAATTTATCCAAGATATGTCGTCACGCCTGGACAACATTCAGTCCTTACTGGCTCATCCCGCTCCCGCTGGCTCCCAAGCCGCCTCTCCTCCTGTGGTGTCACCTGCTCCTCCGGTTCTACCTCCTGCTCGTCTTCAGCTTTCCCCTCCGAGCAAGTTCGATGGCAACCCCAAATTATGCAGGGTTTTTTTAAACCAATGCGAAATCCAATTCGAGCTACAATCCGCTAACTTTCCGACGGCCAGAACCAGGGTGGCATATATCATCTCTCTACTCTCTGGCCAAGCACTCGATTGGGTCTCGCCCCTTTGGGAGAAGTCGGATCCCCTGCTCTCCAACTACCCCGAATTTGTTGCTACATTTCGCAAAATCTTTGATGAACCCGGAAGAACCACTTCCGCATCAGCTGATATTCTACGCCTCCGTCAGGGCAGCAGGACCGTCGGCCAATACGTAGTCCAGTTTCAGACTCTGGCTTCAGAACTCAATTGGAACGAGGATGCCCTCATCGCTGCCTTCTGGAGTGGCCTTTCTGAAAGGCTCAAAGACGACCTAGCTTCCCGTGACCTTCCAACCAGTTTGGATGGGTTAATCTCTCTCTGCAACAAGGTGGATCTCCGTCACAGGGAGCGTGCCTTGGAAAGAGGCAGATTTGATCATGGAAGGCCACGTCCAGTTTCCCGCTTACCCTCTCCTCCTCTGGGCGAAGAACCCATACAGGTCAACCGCTCTCATTTATCGGCTGAGGAGCGGCAGAAAAGGCAGAGGCAAAACCTCTGTATGTACTGCGGATCTCCTCAACATTTAGTTAAAACTTGTCCCATTCGTCCGGGAAATGCCTCCTCCTAACTTATAAAAGAGAGGTTAAGTTAGGAGTTGCCATTGAATCACAAAGGAAGTCTGATTCCACCATCCAGGCTCATTTAAAGTGTCCTCGAGGTTCCAAAGCTGTATTTGCTCTCCTGGATTCCGGAGCGGCAGAGAACTTTGTCACTACTGAATTTGTCCAGAAGCATCAAATCCCCATGGAAGCGTTGCCTCGAGTCATCACTTTAACCGCCATCGATGGTAGTCGCATTTCTAGTGGAACCATCACCCATCGTACAACACCACTTAAACTTACCATTGGGGTGCTCCATTCCGAACAACTATCCTTCCTAGTGATTCCCAAAGCCTCTCATTCTTTAGTCCTCGGATTACCCTGGGTACAGAGACATTCACCTCAAATCGATTGGACCACCATGCAAATAATCTCCTGGGGTTCCAATTGCTTCAAAGGCTGCCTTCAGTGGGTAATACCTATCAGATCTTCCATTGTACGGGATTCTACAGACCTGCCCAAAGCCTACGATGGGTTTCAGGACATCTTTAGCAAACAGAGCGCAGACCTGTTACCTCCCCATCGTGATTGGGACTGTCCCATAGATCTGATTCCCGGGAAGAATCCTCATAGAGGCCAAACCTACCCTCTATCTCTCCCTGAGACTCAGGCCATGTCGGAGTACATTACGGAAAACTTAAATAAAGGCTTCATTCGACCTTCCATGTCTCCAGCAGGGGCTGGATTTTTCTTCGTAAAAAAGAAAGATGGTGGCTTGCGCCCGTGTATTGACTACCGGGGTCTTAATGAAATAACTATTAAGAATCGCTACCCTCTTCCTCTCATTACAGAGTTATTTGATAGAGTCAAGGGAGCCACAGTTTTTTCCAAACTCGACCTAAGAGGAGCCTATAATTTAATTCGTATCCGTCCAGGCGATGAATGGAAAACGGCCTTCAACACCAGGGATGGGCATTACGAGTATCTCGTTATGCCCTTCGGCCTCTGTAATGCTCCGGCCGTCTTCCAGTTTTTCGTCAATGAAATCTTCCGGGACCTCTTGTACAAGTGTGGTCGTTTACTTAGACGACATTTTGATTTTTTCTCAAGACCTCCAAACTCATCGAGACCAGGTCAAACAAGTCCTTCTGAGGTTGCGGTCCAATCAACTGTTTTGCAAATTAGAGAAGTGTCTGTTTGAGGTCTCAAGTGTACCATTCCTGGGATACATTATCTCCGGAACAGGCCTTCAAATGGATTCGTCAAAACTACAAGCCATTCTTGATTGGTCTCTTCCTTCTTCCTTAAAATCCATACAAAGATTCCTAGGATTTGCCAACTACTATCGCAAGTTTGTAAAAGGTTTCTCGACTCTGGTAGCTCCGATTACAGCCCTCACCCGCAAGGGAGCAGATCCAACTATATGGCCCGTCGAAGCTACCTCTGCATTTCAACTTCTTAAGCAAGCCTTCATCTCCGCTCCCATCTTAAAGCAACCAGACTCCACCCGGCCCTTTATCCTGGAGGTGGACGCATCCTCTGAAGGTGTCGGTGCAGTGCTCTGCCAGCGATTTAAAGATGAAAAACTTCATCCCTGTGGTTTCTTTTCCCGGAAGATTTTGCCTGCAGAGAAGAACTACACCATTGGAGATCAAGAGTTACTCGCCATGAAACTAGCCCTCGAAGAATGGCGATATCTTCTAGAAGGAGCTCATTACCCCATTACCATTTTTACTGACCATAAGAACCTCCTTTATCTTAAATGTGCAAATTGCTTGAACCCTCGTCAAGCCCGGTGGGCAATGTTTTTCTCCAGATTTAACTTCAAAGTCTCCTATCACCCCGGTTCACAAAACCTCAAAGCCGACGCACTCTCCCGTTCCATGACGAGCAACCCTGATCAACCCATGGAACAGCCCCAACCAATCTTGAATTCAGCTTTCTTCACCTCTACCCAATTATCTTCTATACCCCCGGTTGGGAAGACTTTCGTCGCTCCGGAACTCCGCAAGAGGTTACTGCATTGGGCTCATGCTTCCCGGTTCTCTGGTCACCTGGGTATGGATAAAACCCTAGAATTTATCCAGCGGTCCTATTGGTGGTCTTCGATGAAAAAGGACGTCAGGTCTTATGTGTCTTCATGCATCAAATGTGCCCAACACAAGATACCTCGGCGGGTTCCACACGGTCAACTCCAACCTCTTGCAATTCCATCTAAGCCATGGACTCACCTATCTATGGATTTCATCTCTGATCTTCCTCCATCTCGGGGCCACAACACAATTTGGGTTATCGTGGATCGTTTTTCTAAAATGGCTCATTTCGTACCACTTACTGGGCTTCCGTCTGCACCTCTACTCGCCCAGAGCTTTATAAAAGAGATCTTCAAGCTCCACAGCCTTCCTTAAGAGATCATCTCCGACAGGGGAGTACAGTTCGTAGCGAAGTTCTGGAGGTCACTCTGCTCAGCCCTTCAGGTAAAACTCAAATTTTCTACCGCTTATCATCCCCAGACCAACGGTCAGACCGAAAGGGTCAATCAAGACCTGGAACAGTTCCTGCGCACTTTTGTCTCCTCCTCCCAAGATGACTGGATTGAACTTCATCCTTGGGCCGAATTTGCCCACAATAATCATTATCACACGTCCACCAGCTCAACTCCTTTTTTTACAGTTTTTGGTCAACATCCTCGAGTGCCAGATTTCCCTCTTCTTCCCACATTAGATGTGCCTGCGGCCAAAATGTCCCTTCAACGGTTCTCCAACATCTGGGAAAAGGTTCGTTCCTCTCTGACTAAAACGTCAGCCCGGTACAAGATTTGCTGACCGCCAAAGACGAGCGGTTCCAAATTTCCGACCTGGGGATATGGTCTGGCTCTCTACCCGAAACCTAAGACTCCGAGTACCCTCGATGAAATTTGCTCCGCGATTCATTGGTCCATTCCCAATCATCAAAGTCTTGAATCCTGTGGCTTACAAGTTAAAGCTTCCTCCATTTCTTCGCATTCCAAGTTCTTTCCATATTTCTCTTTTAAAACCACTAGTCTTAAACCGATTTCAGAAGGTCCTGCCTAAAGCTTCTAGTGTTCAAACACAGCAGGGAGAGGAGTTCGAAGTTGACAGAATCTAAGATTCCCATTGTCGATACAACCGTCTTCAATATCTCATCGACTGGAAGAATTACGGTCCGGAGGAACGAGTCTGGATAAATGCCTCCGATGTCCATGCACCCCGTCTGGTCAAAGCGTTCCATGTGAAATTTCCTCATAAACCAAGGAAGTGTGCGGTGGCCACTCTTGAAGAAGGGGGTACTGTCACACGCCGGCCTGGAGACCCCAGAATCAGACCCCGTCGCTTACCTGTGCGGGCGCTGACCCGCGCTGTCTTCCGGCTCCCGCGCTGTACGCTCCTTCCTCTTCTCCCAAGGCAGTGCCCGCTGTTGTCCTCTGGAGGGTCCCGCTGCTGTGCTGCTCCCACGCCGGCTCCTGCTGACCGCTGGTCCCCGCTGACTACCTCCAGGAAGCGCTGTCCTCCGGTCCATGGGCGCGGCCATCTTGGATTGCCCATGTGACCCCACTACCACCAATGAGGAGCCTTCTCCTTCTCTCTCAGCCTGTCAGCTCCCAGTGTCCACTATAAAAGGATCCCCAATGCTCACACAAGTTGCCAGTGCAACTAGTTTCTTAGTTTAGCTAAGCAAGCCTTCCCACTGCGCTCCAGCCGCTCCACATAGCCACTCAGCTACCAACGTCTACCCACGGCTAACCAGCCGCTCCACATAGCCACTCAGCTACCAACGTCTACTCACGGCTATCCAGCCGCTCCACGTAGCCACTCAGCTACCAACGTCTACCCACGGCTAACCAGCCACTCCACGTAGCCACTCAGCTACCAACGTCTACCCACGGCTATCCAGCCGCTCCACGAAGCCACTCAGCTACCAACGTCTACCCACGGCTATCCAGCCGCTCCATGTAGCCACTCAGCTACCAACGTCTACCCACGGCTAACCAGCCGCTCCATGTAGCCACTCAGCTACCAACGTCTACCCACGGCTATCCAGCCGCTCCACGTATCCACTCAGCTACCAACATCTACCCACGGCTATCCAGCCGCTCCACGTAGCCGCTCAGCTACAAACGTCTACCCACGGCTATCCAGCCGCTCCACGTAGCCATTCAGCTACCAACGTCTACCCACGGCTATCCAGCCACTCCATGTAGCCACTCAGCTACCAACGTCTACCCACGGCTATCCAGCCGCTCAACGTAGCCACTCAGCTACCAACGTCTACCCTCGGCTATCCAGCCGCTCCACGTAGCTTCCTAGCTACCTCGTTACTGCCGCATTCCTCAAACTCCTGTCAGTTCGCTGCACCCTCTCATGCGGAGAAACTTCATTAAGCCAAGTCTCCTCCAGCGAGCGTCTGCGCCAAGTAATACAGATCCAAGGCCCAGTCCGGGAACACAGCTCCTAAATTCCACGCTTGTGACACATTTCACAAATGAGAGTTTTTTCAAGGCAGTACTCCCTCCGTCGTGCGCATGCGCAGTGCACACCATCGACCCACTTGCGAGCGGACAGCCGCTTGCGAGTGGGTCTGAATCAGGCCCCATGTGTGCTGTTCAAATTTGTCTTCTTTCCCAGATACTCCCTAATTTGGGCATGGGTTTTCTTATTGTCAAAGCTAATGCAAATACCCTTATGATTTAAATGGCTACATGTGCTGCTAACATTATAACAAGACACTGTGACACTGCAACATTGTATATCTGAAGATTTGGCTTTCTATCCAGAGATTTGCTGAATACACTGCAGACAGCACATGTGCATGTTTACCTGCAGCCTAATGAATAGCCAATAATGTCCATAAACATGGTAGAATAACATGAGGGGATAAGGTGATAATATAAGATATCAATCTCCTATTCCTACATGACATTTGTGATATGAAATCTATATTAATTGAGCCAATTGACTGATTCCAAGTATATTAGTCAGTCTTTACGGAATATAATTCCAGCCCCTTAGATGTTATAAGTTATTTGTTGGCTTTGTAGCAGTTAAGTCAACCCTTGTTTAAATATATTAGAGTCCATGTGCATTTCAGTTACAGGTGGCAATCTAGGTATATGAGTATATTGCGGCCACTTCTCACATGTATATCATGGCAATTCTGACATGCAGTGGACATTTTTTGATTTGCTATTTTTGGATTTGCATATATTCTATGACTTATTTGTGAGAGATTTTTTATTTATTAATATCCATTTTTGTGTCGCCATTACACGCGCAGGTGTACCAATAACACTATTCATTTCAATAATTAACACACTGACACGTTTTTCATTTTTTATATTTCACTGGAGAGATTATTATATATACAATTTTAATATTGTTTAATAAAAGTTACATTTTATTACATTTTTTGTTAGTGCGCCAACCAAGGGACATTTCTGTCTTCTTTTTTATTTTTCTTACATGTTGTATCTTGTCCTTGGCAGCACGCCCCAGACGTCGCATAAATATTGAATTTATTACTCTTCATATTGGGGTTTCACACTTATTTCTAAATAAATATTTACTGGTGCAGAAGCTTTCCCCAGATTCCATTCCTTCTATTCTAAAATGTCTTAAGATACCCACTTGTGAACATCATGTCCAGGAAGTGTACACATGCGCACAATGCATACCATCTGCAGCAGCGAGTGTTTGCATCTTAGCGAGCGGGTCTGAATGAGCTCCTGAGTGCGGAGAGCCAGGTCATGTAAGGTGGGACTGTCACAGAAAAATAAAGTCTATGGAGTGTGGGGTTGCTAGTGTGGGTGCTATGTACCCTGCTTTCTGCTTGATGGTACCCCTGGATTCCAGACACCTGTTAATGTGGGAAACTGTATCATTGAATGTCCGAGAACTCCCAGCCATTATAGACTCAGGGAGTGAGCTAACCCTGATCTCAGAGGCTGTCCTGCCCAAGCCAGTGGAAAAGGTGCCAGGGTTAGTCGAAGTACTCTGCATTCATGGATCCATAGAAAACTTCTCCCGGGTGCGAGTGAGCCTCACCATAAAGAGGCGCACTTATAAGGTGGTCGCTGCAGTGGGTACTAAGCTCCCCTATGCTGTCATATTGGAACAGAATTTCCCAGGATTTGTTGAACTCCTAAAGGAACCACAGAGACAACACCACGGTAAAGTCTCCAAGGCCCTACCTCAGAAAAGGGAGAAGAGTGGAAACGCATGGCCAGTCCTCTTTGGAAAGAGAACCTCTGCGCAATTAATGTCTGAGGAAAGAAATCCGCAACACTTTGCCTGGTTACAGCCAGACCAAAATATTGGTAGAGATGTTATACCCACTACAGATGTTGCCATGGATGTGCTGGAAACTGCCACCCCTCAGGTTCCTAGGAGCTGCTCTAGTTCGCTTGGCCCTACAGAAGTTCTGCTGGCAGACACCTTGTCAGCAAAACAGTAAAAAGGAGCAAAAGCCTTAGTTTGCAATAATCAGGATGTGTTTTCTTTCCTGCCAGGGCTCACTGCCTTAATAGAGCACGAGATAAATACACCTGGAGGAGTGGGCGTAAAAGCAACGACCATATCATATTCCTGAGGCATGGCGACAAGCTATCCAGCAAAAAGAAAGTTTGCCCACTGTACTTCTCGCTAGACCACTCGGATGTCACAATGAGTCTTGGAGGGATACGTTGTCCACGGAGTGGCAAGGAAAAGTACAACCCAGCATCCATAAGAAACGAAGACTATATGTCCCTTTGTTAGAGTGTGCCACATTCATGAAAAATAAAGGAGGGTGAAGTATCAGCCGGGAAGTCTACACAGAAACATGGACATCTTCCCTAGAGGAAGTAAGAAGACTGAAGGGTGTCGGCCATCACCAAAGAATACGTGCACTTCCCCAAGCTTGGAAAAGCGAAAGGGGATATGTGTGGTGAGAGGGGTTGTCTCTCACCTGAACTGCCCACATTCCTGTGGGATCAGCACACTCGAGGGGAGGCTGGAGTGAGGCCTGTGCATTCTGCATTAGAGGTGTGGAATTGCAAGTTGTCACAGTGGGAGAGGAAAACAAGACCGGCACATTCTGCAGCTGCAATAGAATATGGAACTCCGGGTTTTCCAGGTCACCAAGTCACCCAGAGCCAGCAGTAAGTCAGCAGCACAGGAAGGCTTAAAACTTTCACACACCTGATGCTCTTGGCTCCTGATGCCGGACAAACTGGCCAAGCGATAGACCAGGGGTGGTGGTAGCATTAGGGTACCAGAACCTGGAAGGTCCACAGATATTGAAACTGCTGACTGTTCAAACAAGGAGTGCTGGGACATTTACTTTTATATTTATTTGCTTATTTTCTGTTATGTGCCTATGTGTATCCAGGCCTAACCTCACGTATGCTAATGTGCAGTGTCTGCTATCATTAAAAGACACTGCTTTACCAAATACCTGCCTGTCTGGAATCCTCACTTCTATACCCCATGTTACAGTTAATATATGTCATTTTTTTAACAGTTTGCCACAGTTATATACATTATACAGAAGGATGACTTGAAAGAATCTTCTTAGCTTTCATTTTAGCAAGAAAATTAACAATTATTGAATATAAGTTTGCATTGCTTTACTGGACAAATGTAGTATATTTTTCAATCATTTTGAATGTGAACAAAGTTTGATAATTGTTTTGTTTGATCTGTAATCTTAGCTCTAGAAATATTTAGAATCTGTAAAGAAAGTTGTACATACAAGGGTCATCATCATCGGGGGATGGACGACCTTGCCGTGGGGGATATACCATAGGAATGTATTATAGCTCCGGTGCAGATGCTCTGAAAAGCTGACGACCTCATGATTAGCAGCATTACTTACCTCCCCGTGGACAGCTTCTGGGCATGTCTGACCTGGGCAGAGCCGCAGGTCACACAGTGAGGAGGCAAAGGGATCCGCTCAGATCCCTCTTCACATCCCTGGAACTCCTTCCCATAGCAAGGAGGGGGCTCAGAGAATAAGTGCCATCTGAAAATGATGTTTGTTCTCGCAGGCAAACTCTGCAAACTTTGTTTTCAGAGTTTTCTTAATATCAGGTGGTCCTATCGGATCCCTGATGTTGAATGGCCTAGTACCTAAATTATGCGAAAACTACTGTAGCTGTAACGGGCCATTAAGTGATGATGATTGGACTCCTTAAGCTTGTAGTTAGCGTTTGCAATTCTCTATCTACTGTTTTACTGCCTATCTAATGTTCAATGTGAAATAATAACTGAATAATTAGAATCTTTTTTTGTGGGCTACATAATCTTCTGGTAATAATTATTGCAATAGAGAAAAAAAATACTAGTCCTATGCCAGCTTCTCTTAGTTCTGATTTCTACATTGCATAAGCTGATTCATTTGTTAAATGACTTGTCATATAATAATACCATATGTAATTTTTGGAAAAGATTATGAGTGTGTTAGAGCCAAAGTGTGTTCAACAATATCATCACCATGACTACCCAAACCTTAAACTTTGTGGAGCTTCAACTAGAAAACTGCAGCTGAGATTTGAGGGACTATTATTGCTGTAACGCCTGGTGCTTTTGCTGGAGATCTGGCACACAATGAAAGTGATCACCGGTGGTACAATATTTTATAGAATTCATGGAATAACTTGGAATGGTTTGTAAACTCCAGAATGATACCAGCTGTGTTCCACATGCTCGTGTGAGACACAGACTCAGGTATGCAGGATGCCATTCTGAGAAAAGAATGTCAGCTTCTCTGTGGATAATAGTAAACACTCTTGTATATACTGTACGAGTAAATGATAGTTGGCATTTAATGGATAGAGATGCTGATTCAGAAGTGGACGCCATAGCACATCCGCTGAGTCTTTGCGGTTATATATGAAGTCTTTGTATGCAACGGCTGTGTGAAATTATACTAATGCCGCAGGAGACGTTTTATGTAATAAGACGCCCACTGCAGGCTTCTCTGATTCAGTGCTGCGACGCAGCATCGGATCAACTGCGTGAACATCGGATATCTGAGTAACCCTCAGGGGCCACTGAAGCTGCCCCCAAGGCTGCAGCCATCGACTTCGGCACGTCCAGAAAATGGTGCTGACATGCCCCCATTTTCTGGAACGCTGCCCGTTGCTGCCAACAAATGCCAGGAACATGTCAATCATGATGTTGCGTTTGGGGCACTGTAAACTACATCGCAAACCCAGATCTGCTCTTGCGCAGTGTGGCTCCTGTGCGCGGATCTGCAACCTTCAGCCAGTTGCGAAGATAATCTAAATAGCGTCCAACTCTGAATTAGCCTCAGAGTTGCCACATTATGTAGTAATTAATGGTTGCCATATAGGATAATTTCTGTTTACCAGCATCTCCTTTTATAGGGAGCAATATTCTTGAATGCTCCTACCAAACAAGGAAATCCATCTAAAGGCAGATTATCCATCCCTTGGATCTCATTTTAATAATCTTGTCTCTCAAAGTGAAGTCTAGTTTTTGCACATATTAAAAGAAGTAGACAAATTAATGTGCTTAATCCGCACGCAGCATACAATGGCCCTGCTCACTAGCTACTGCCAATAAGAGATGCCTGCAGATTACATCTTGGATTCTAAATATTGGTTCAGTCCACAAAATGGCTGCCTCCATGGTTAGAGAGTTGAATGCAAATCTGACATAAATGCATGGTAGTAATAGGGGTATTTGTACCCATATGGAGAGTTGCGGTGCGCTTGCCCATTATCCTTAAACATGCAAATGTATGCTTATGTTTAATACTGTGTAGCACACACTCACTGAACTTTGCGTATGTGAGAATATCCAGTTACAGCTTCAGCTGCATCTCTTCAGTTCTAAGTGGCAATGCCATTGAAATGCTTAAAACTCTGCATCGCCCATACCTTGCACCCACTTCTGAAGAACTGGACTCCTTCAAAGCACTTAATTCATTTATATGCTGGGGTCACTCTGGGGGTGACTAGAGCCACCACTTCATCCATAGGTTGCTTGAGCCTCTCCCACTCAACTTCCAGGTATGTGGAAACCCCCCAGAGGACTATCAGTGCTCCAGTCCCAGGGATGGGGTACTGGACCAACAAACAGCTCCATATCTCCCTGTACTACCGGTGTACATACAATATGTTACTATTCAGTGAAATACATTTAAAATATATGCAATATGCATTTAAATATTTTCACATACACTGTGCCTGGTGCACAGCAAGGCACTGTAGCCGGGATCTAACATTCCTGGCTGCAGTGCTGTACAACACATTATATTTATATACGTGATACCTTTTTAAATATACATATATTTATTTTATACATTTACTATTTGAATATATTTCACCTTTGCACGCAGCCTGGTGACTTTTAATTACACAGGCACTGCAGTGTTAAGCCTTACTATGCTGAGTGCCCTACTCAGTGAGGGCAGTCTTATGTTGGAGCCTGGAACTCACTAATCCCAGCTATATAGTGTTTCCACTTCCCCACCATGCTGAGCATTGCAGCCACCAGAATAGATGCTGGGCTGTGGTAAAGCACATTTTTTATTCACACAGGTCCCAGTGACTTGGGCATAGTTCAGAGACTTTAACCAATCTAGTATTGAGCACCATAGCTGCAGTTTCAATCTTATGCTGCGGTGCAGTACAGGGAAACAATGTTTTTTTAAATTTACACTTCCTGGGTACCTGGTGCATCAGGGGTTAAGTATTTTTCATGCTGTGAGACCAACCTTCCCTGTCAGTTGCCATGGTGGATATCTTTAACATGTGGGAGAGTGGCAGCAAGACTGAGACCAGGTAAAAGCAAAATATGCTACACAAACTTGCACATCAGGCCCAATATGTGAAGTTTGGGACAACGTGGTTTTTACATATTGTAAGGGAAATGTAGAACACTTGGTAACAAGCCAGAAAGGAGAATAGTAATCACAAAAATTGGATACGGGATGCCGGCACTCAGGGTCCAGGCAGTCAAAATCCTGATGAACAGCGTTAGGATAGCGACACCTGTCGGTAAGTATCCTAATCCTTCTCCCACCCCTACCCCTAACTGTCCCTCCCTGCTGCCTAAACCTAACCCTCCCCTCTTAGTGCCTAAACCTAACTGTCCTCCCGCACCCTAAACCTAACCCTCCCCCTCTAGTGCCTAAACCTAACCCTCCCCCTCTAGCGCCTAGCCCTAACCCTCCCCCTCTAGTGCCTAACCCTAACCCTCCCCCTAGTGCCTAACCCTAATCCTCCCCCTAGTGCCTAAACCTAACCTTAACCCACCCCTAACCCCACTACTTACCCCTGGGATGCCGGCAATTGGGATGCCGGTGCCAGGATTCTGACAGGTGTAGGGATTCCAGCGCCGGTATTCTAAGCACTGGCATCCCTCTTGCCGGGATTATGACCGCATCCCATCAGGAATTATGTGGCAGTGATTTTGGCTTGTTGTGAGAAGTGGACAATGGGCCTGATTTGCTAATGTACAAGGGTAAAAAAGTAAGAACCGTCTATGCATTTCCACTGTGCAGGTCATTCACCCTCCCCAATTCATGGCGGTATTCCTAACCTGTTTTCTAAGTGCTCTGTGAATGCCATGCTGTTATGGTTGTTTTGGGCGATGTTGTGCATTGTTAAAATTAACCCTACAATACAAAATCCCTCTGACTGTGATGGGTGGAATGTTATTAAATTCCTGAGTGCACAGAAAGTGAGGCCTGACAACATTTATTGATAATTAAAGCAGTCTGGTAATGTGAGAAAGGGGTGTGAAATGTTCAATAATGGACAAACAAACGTGCATGACGAAGATCGTCTGGGACTTACGTCACTTGTCACAGCTTTGGGTGGGAGGTTTGCAATCATCCACACTATAGTCTGGACCTTGTTCCTATTAGCAGAGATTGTAAAGTTATGGTGTCCTATACACAAGCAAGATTAATGTTTTGACAGTTATTCATTAATTACAGAGTCACATTTTTCCCTTAAAGTGGAATTAAGCAAAAAAACTTCACATTCAGAGGTTTTTAACTGGGAATAGTAGCCCTAATGGAAATGGCAAATCAATTCTAAAGATGGCCAAAACTTTATACAATCTTGCTGCAATACTAATTATATATGGAATGTTAGCTCTAGAGGTCAGTACACAAATGACCAATCAGAAGGGGCCATAGAGATGCTGATGATCATCTTTGTTGTCATCATCATTTTGTATTTTTGCACCAGCCCCTCAGTAACCCCAAAAGCTAAGCCTTCTGGGAAGTGTATCTGGGGATGTATTAACATCTAATTATGCAAACATGACTTTACTGTCCATCTCGTTCTGCATCTCCTGCCATAAATGGACACACGTCTTGTATGATACACACATATCTAGATACAGATGCAAATTGGTGTGCATATGCAATACATAAACACCGAACTCTAAATGAGGGCATCTGAGTTTTGTCTTTTAGCAATTAGTAGCCTTGACACCTGCCAACAGGTGTGCGATCACTACTTCAAGTGTTGTAGTTTTTGCACAAAATCCTAGGGAATAGCAAGGAATACTGGCCTGCAGGAGCTTGCGGAACCTTTGTGAATAAAGACTGGACTGTGAAATTCCGAGGTGGTGGATGACAGAGCACGCTCTTAGAGGGACTGACTTAGTAAGGTTGTTTTTAGTTATTGTATGCTCTCCTATCCATCTGCAGCCTGAATATAAAAGTGTCTGAGACCAGCTGAAACACTGTTACTGCTGCTGTGTGCACTATACATATATAAATACATACACACATGCATACATACAAATCACGCTACCTGATATAATGTCAATAAACCCTTTTTCTTTTTGTTGAGATATATGCTGTATATGCCTTTTTAAACATATGTACTGAATTCTGGAATAGTGCCCATCATTTCATCATATGATAATGAGAAAGCTCTTGTTGTCATATAAAGTGTACTGCGCTTTTCCCTTGAATATATCAGTGTCTAGTAACTCACTTTGGAGAAGACCGAGTTTATCAGAATCTTTCATGTTTGTCCTCATCATTAAAACAAACCAGCATCCAGAGCAGCTCATGAATAGTTGTCAGTGCTTGACGACCATCAGACTCCACCTGTCTGTGACTGGCACTTGATACAAACACATATTCCTCGTTCTCCACAGCAATTATCATTTTCATCACATAGGTTAAAACGATTGAGAGCATCCTGCCATGTGTAAACCAGATCTAAATCACATCACAGAAACCTTGCATCTCTTCTGGAATGGATTTCTGTCATAAACATTTTTACCGCGTCCAACGTCTGTCAAGCTGGTGAACAAATAATTATTATTTTTTTCTTTCACAAAGAGAAGACAAAGTCAAATAATCTTCAAACTTTAGTAATTCAAGCTGAAATATATTTCACAAGACAATGCCTTTCAAAACTTGCCTGATAAAACCCTGCCTCTGTAGCTGGAACAAAGATTATGATCTTTATTTTTTTTTTCTTTTTGTTTATCTGTTAATGTGCTGCATTCTAATGAAGCGGAATTTTTTCAAATATGAAATTCAATTGTTTATGTATTTCATTAACTATCACAGCAGTCATTATCACGATCATATTTCTAAGTGCACAGGAGTTGGTGCTCACAGATATGGCAAGGTAGTGCGAAAAGTCACCTTCCCAGAACCCTTTGGTGTATTTGGAAGCATTTTATGTTTTGTGATATTTTGTTGGGAATTTTTTTTTCTTGGTTTAATTTTGGTTGTGTATATTTGATTAAAAAGTAATGCTGCAACTGGCAGACTGCCCAAGAATAGGAATAGATTGAAAAAACACAATCTTTTTAATTACATTGACAAAATGTATCGTTGATCTTTATGCCATTCACATTTATGTTCTCATGTATATTATTTTGATATTTAAAAGCAAAATTATAGCGTTTTAAAGACAGGATGACTGCATTGTGTAAAACTATCACCACAGTGCAAGAATTACTGTTAGCAAAGTGAAATGTAAATGCAATGTACAGTAAAGAGGTGATAAGTAAGAGATTCACTGCCCATTCTGGTTGTAAGTACTGTTTGCAATACAAAAAAATATTATGGTGTTATTATACAATGCAGTGCCTAAAAAAATATATAAAAATTCAACTCATTCACTTCACATAAGAATATATATCAACCACTTTTAGTAAAAAATTCAAATATATATATTAAGAAACTTATGTTGAATCAAATTTGCTTATTCAGTGCAAGCTAAACTTGTGCAGATATATTCATATGTGTTGAAACCAGGGTCGTATCTATAATGGGTGCAGGGTGTGCGGGGAACAAGGGCCCCTGGGTCCAGGGGGGCCCCGTTCCGCACACCCTGCACCCATAATATTACTTACCTCTCTGGAGTCCCAGGTCGGCGCGGGGGTCCGGCGCTGTAAAACGATGGGAAAATGGCCGCCGCGCCCATTTTCCCGGTCACCTGTGCATTCATTATAGACTCTGGGCACACTCTAGTGCCCAGAGTCTATAACTCCGGTGCTGGCCGCGCACAGCTCAGTGCGCTGCTGGCCGCCGGGCGGAGACGAGGGGGCCCGTGTCGGAGACTTCACACGGGCCTCCTCCTCTCTAGAAATGCCCCTGGTTCAAACAGTATTGTTTTTACACCATCATTATCTTATGCAAAACCACAGCGACACCAAACCCCAGGAGTTAGCTCTCTTAAGCACAATATATTTGAAAAGTTCTTAACAAAAGATTTTAGATAGGTGCGCAAATCAATGCTGCCTATACACTCTGAAACATGAGTTTCACAAATACTCATAAAATCATAAGACAAATATAGCAAATAGTAACAGGTATAATAGCGCTTTAAAATACGAAAAAAGAAAAAGGTAATACTCCACTATTAATGGGAACCTATCAATTCAATGGAGATTCTCAAAAAACATGTAAAAGAAGAAACAAAATACAATAGTGTAATCCCGTTTTATACATCCTATATCATTTAATATAATGAGCACATTTCCGCCAAATCTGTAGTGAAATTGTTCATCGGGGATGCCCCCCACTCATTCAACTCACAACTATAAACTTGTATCTTAGTTTATGTAAAGGTATCTTTCTATTAATCACCCTCGTAGTTGTTAATAATTCGAGGTTGCCCATAAATATTGCACTCACGGATTCCTCCTTGAATAATAGGCATGTCACAACATTGGAGACAGAAAACAATGGAACAACAGTTAGCCCAATCTGAAATTAAATGGATATATGAGATGATTTAATTGGTACCTAATGGGTTAGATATAGAATTCAAACTAAAGTGGTTCCTATAAAGAATGCTTTACTTTTAGATATTACAATTTATGTCATTTTATGCTATTTATCAACTTCTGATCTATATTTATTGTTTTATATGTCTTAGGACAATATCAATTTTTTTTTATAAACATTTTTAATTTATACTCTTTCTTATTGTTATGTATGGGCTATGAACTGCTGTCAGCCTTGTTATTTTTATGTACACTATATTTATATTTTTAAATCAAATAGGTTTATAGCAGATTTTAATCTAATATATTTATAATGGATATTAACCTAAATTATGGACGCTGGCACTTTTAAAAAATGGAGGGGAGATGTATTGCGTTCCACCAGGATTTTGAATTGGGGATAATTACTTCCGATCCGGTCGTTAAGAGTCATGACATATGTGGACAAAAGCCTTAGGTCATAGACACACAGGAAGATATATAATGGGGGAGAGCATCATAAGATGTATGCTATGGCCCGGCATTATGTAGTTTTTGTTATTTTTTCCAGAGCCGGGGTAGTATCGGCGGTACATCAGAAATGGAAACCACATGCACTCCATGAGTGGTACAGTACATCACTCCTGTGGTCATTTCCAGTCCGGCGGAGGGTTGACAATATAGCAACCTGGAAATAGCGTTAGTTCCACGGGTGGAATGCACGCGGAAGTGATTTAACATTTTAGTCTTTTTGGGGCCTCCTTGAATATGTACCATTTGAGTAGATCAAATATATGATGATGAAAGGTAGGGGACACATGATAGACATTGATAGAACATAAAAGGAAAGGAGATAGGTTAATTAAGGAGGGTTTATCTGGTAACCAATCACAACAGACATAAGGGTATATCTAGCAGAACAGGCATCTTAGATTATACACCTTGAGAAAGGCTTCAGGAGAGCAGAAACGAGTTGGTGATATATACAGACAGAGGGTCATCCAGGTGATATTTGTGGAGGGACTAGTTTTTTCTTGCGACCATTTGGTGTTCCAGTACCTTAACCCGGGCAGTTACTGTTTATACCTATATGCCAACTTGGGTGTCTGAAATTGGCACCCCATATTATCTGGTATGAGGCTCTGTGTGCTACCTGTATATTTATGGATGTGTTTAACCCTGAATAAATAATACTTCACTATATATACCCTTTTTATGTTTTATATGCCATTATAAATGGAGGAGTACTAAGAATACATCTATTGGAAATAGAAGGATTTCCACTCCAACAAAAGAAGCTTAAGGACTTGATATTACATGAATTTCTGACCATAATAATACCCCAGGGAGCGTAAGGTGGTGGAAAGCTGTCCTTCAAGAATTTGTGAGAGGCCTATTATTCAAGGAGGAATTCGTGAGTGCAATATTTAGGGGGAAACCCCAAATTATTAACAACTAAGAGGGTGATTAATAGAAAGATACCTTTATATAAACTAAGATACAAGTTTATAGTTGTGAGTTGAATGAATGGGGGGCATCCCCGATGAACAATTTAACTACAGATTTGGTGGAAATGTGCTCAATATATTAGATGATATAGGATGTATAAAACGAGATTACACTATTGTATTTTGTTTTCTTCTTTTACATGCTTTTGAGAATCTTCATTGAATTGAAAGGTTCCCATTAATAGGGGAGTATTACGTTTTTCTTTTTTCATATTTCAAAGCTCCATTATTTGTTGTACGTATTTGAAATATTATTAGCATGCAAACAAAGGTATACTCTCAGCTTTGTTAGTACAAGTAGTTCCTGCAGACTGTGATAAAAGTCCTCTATGTAGGTGTTATTTGCATGCAATCATATCCTCCCAACAGTTAATAGTTGTTAGTAAAGCTCTGTACTCCAGCACTCACCTAGTAACAATAACAATCTTGTTATGCATATGATATTTGGTTAAAAATGATTTGTTTAGAAATTGTTGGTGGATCTTGACTGAGAGCAGAACTGAAGTTCTAGGGGTAAATTTACTAAAGTGAGAGTTTTTAGAAGTGGAGATGTTGCCCATAGCAACCAATCAGATTCTAGCTTTTATTTTCTAGAAGGTGCTAGTTAAATGTTAAGTAGAATTTGATTGGTTGCTATAGGCAACATCTCTTCTAAAACTCACTTCTAAAAACTCTCACTTTAGTAAATTTACTCCGCAGTCTTTTATAGGGGTAACACTAGCGCTTACATTGGGTGTTGTGTATAGTACCCAGATACCTCAATCTGATACTGCTGTCAGTGATTATGGTTCAGTCAGCACTCACAGTGAATAACACGATTCAGCTGCCACCATCAAGTGTTAACTAGAAGTAGCCCTTAGAGTTGACCTTCACACATTTATTCATTTTCAAACAATGTTACACATATGTATGTTGCATGGACCTTAGCAATCTTGAAGGCGTATAGGTACCTGTAGTACAAAATTACTCTAATGCGTCAAATACAAAAAAATATTTATATAAAGGACACACAAATTGATATGTAGATTAATTTTAAGAAATGAAAAGGAATAAAGACAGAACAACTCACTTATAAGAATCATGGAAAGTATTGCCACGAGGAGACCACTTAGGAGGAATGGACCAATCTAGCCTGCAAAATATTGAACAACAATTGCTGGCAGAGTTTCCTCTTTATGCTATGGAGGGGTCTTCTAGCCCTCACCCTGGTTAACTCTCTCAGTGCTAAATGTTAATGAATTCTGTGACTCACACCCCTTCTTCTGTCAGAATTGCACCGGACAGTTTTTCACATCTTTGCAGAGGGTCTATTTCAAGTGTACTGTAGCTGCTACCCAGGAGATGGGAAGCAGGTTTATCATAATACCAAAAAACTTTGTGCCATCCTCTGGCTTTAAACACACTTAGGAATAATCCTCATAAAAAGGTTATCACTCCTAATCCCCTGTACAACACCCACTCTTGGGAGAGCTTCAAGCAGAATACAACTTCTGCCGATCTGGACATAGATGGTTGTCTGTCCCTTTCCTGTTCTAGGTTGCTATCAAAGGGCTCAGCGGTCATCAACCTCATTCTACCCGTCAGCTCCTCTGCAGCAAATCTATAGGGCATAGTACCTGGCATCCATCTTGATACATTTCACTGACCATTTTACACACTGAACACACATAGGTCAACAGAATACAGTTGCTTTATACAAAACTTCATGAAATATAATTTCTGGTGATTTCTTCTGGGCCTAATCGGTAAAAATAGACATCAGTATTTTCATGCCAAATAATATGTACAAGTAAGCTCAGCAGTGGAGTACATGGTAATATGTATAGTGACATGTAAGGCAGTAAATCATGCATATAGTAATATATCTGCACAATAATATGATAGGTAGTAGTAATGTACCCATTAATATCCTCTGCAGTAGTTGTAATATGTCAACAATGCCCAGAAACATTTCTATACCCAGGAATATGCCCAGTAGCAGTAAATCTGGAGTACTATCAGGCCCTCTTATTTATTTTTTTATTTGCAGTTATTTATATAGCTTACACATATTCTATATGTTTTTGGAGTAAGGGAGCAACTGGAGGAAACCAATGCAAACATTGGGAGAACATTCAAATTCTGCACAGATTGGCCATGACTAAGAATTGAACTCATGGCTACCCTCTTAAATCCCAATCCTTTCAACAATACTTCCTGGGACTTCTGATAGTTTTGCCTTAATGACTCTCAGTCACCTCTCACGTGATGTAAAGCTGCACACAATGACATCACATTGGCTAATTAGAAGCATGTGGCATGTATTTCATCAAGTCACATGTTACATGGAGCATAAGCGGGGCAGCATTTAATAGAATACAGAGGCCCTGATTCAGACCCACTCGCAAGCGGCTGTCCGCTCGCAAGTGGGTCGATGGTCTGCACTGAGCATGCGCACGACAGCGGGAGCTCCGTCGTGCGCATGCGCCAGACGCGACGAGCGAAGGAAAGTCCTTCGCTCATTGTGTCTGCTCAAAGGGGGCGTGCTGTCGATGTTGATTGACAGCACGCCCCCTTTGGTGGGCGTGCCGGGGGCGTGCCTCCCTGCCGGGGGCGTTCCCAAGGGAACGCCTACCGTCAGAAGCCGGCCCACTGACATCACTAGTGATGTCAGTGGGAGTGATTTTGGCTCTGATAGAGCCAAAATCACTCTGGGCCTTGCGGTTGAAAACCTCAACCGCAGGTTCCGGCTCGCAGTTTCGATGGTCGCGATGGTCACGACCATCGCGGCCATCAAACTGCACGCTCGTATAGGCTGTGGGTGGTGACCCACAGCTATACGAACCAGGAGGACGCTCCATAGTTATGGAGGACGGCCCTCATTCAGAGCGTGCGCTCTGCTCAGAGCGTACGGCTCTGAATGGGCCAGAATTTTCCTAGCTCCTGACAAGCAATATACATATTCTATTCTCCCTGCATTTGAGCATCTCTCTTAAGATCTATTAGCAACCTATTAACACTGTGGAGAGCTTAGTCATTGGCTCAACTGTGATGAGCATCACTAGATGCATACAAGGCAACATACTGAAATGGGAGTCACATTATAGTAAGATATTGAAACTAAACAATACAAATAAGTATTTGTATCTATTGAAATAAATTTCAATGTAATTTTATTTTTAATGGTGCATAAAATATATTTAAAATGCTAATTATCTTGATATCTTACATGTATGCAAACAAAAAGTATGGTGGTCGCTCACATCAACTTAATGACATTGCACAGGTGCTTGTAAAGGGTGGGGTTTACACTGAGCTACAGAAAAAAAAAGGGATTTTCCCTCCAGCACACTGCAGCAAAATCAACAAAAATACTTGAATCCTACATAATAGAAATTCAGAGATATTGGTTTACATACATTTGCAAATATATGAATAAGTGCTGGGCCAACGTCAAGGCTCCTCTATACCAGCGTCCCTAACATTATGGGGTTCACGTCTGAGACGCAGGGAACACCAAAAGAATCCAGACAAGGACTATCCCCAGGGCATCACACGAAAAATGGAAAAAAGGTGAAAGTGAAGTGTAAAGTATAGTTGTGTAAAGATAAATCAATAAGTGTTAATGGTAAGGGGTTAAAATTACATAAATAATAGACAAACAAATAGAAAGGTGATAAAAAAATATCTATGTGAATTAAGTGGTGATGCCCTGAAAAAAGGCCCAGCCAGAGCAACTTCGGGGGCCCCACGCCCAAACGCTCACCCCAAAATAATTGTTGCTACCTAATAGTAGCACCCACTCTGGGTCATATAATTACAAATTAATGTACTGCATAATAACAGTACATGTATAAACTGAGAGCAGACTCACCTAGAAGGTACCCCAGAAACCTCCTAATGGCACTATTCAGACCAACACATCCTCCCAATACTGGGTCCTTTCATGCCTCACAAAACTGCAAACAAAAAGTATGGTGGTCGCTCAAATCCAACACCATACGTCCCTTACCGTCCCGCCGGCTTCCTCTGACTTCCCGGGCAGTCGGGCGGCTCGTGCGGCGACGTTGGAGGTGCTAAGCATTCTCCCTGATGCTGTGTCCCGGGCAGCCTGGATCGGAGTCCCTGTCCTTCGTCCCCTGACAGTCTGGCCGGTCAGCTGACGCTGTGGACCAATCAGTGGGCTTCCAGGGATATATTTCCGGCTCCTGTGTATCAGGTAGTTGCCTGAACAACCATTGTCGCTGCTAGTGTTACTAGTGGTCTCTCGTTCCAGGTTCCCTTGCTTCCAGTGATCTATTCCTGTGTACAGCTATATCGTTTATCTCACCAGTGCTTTACCACCTCAGCCTGTGTGCAGCTACATCATCCATCTCACCAGTGCTTTACTACCTCAGCCTGTGTGCAGCTATATCATTCATCTCACCAGTGCTTTACCACCACAGCCTGTGTGCAGCTATATCATTCATCTCACCAGTGCTTTACCACCTCAGCCTGTGTGCAGCTATATCGTTAGTGCATTACCACCTCGCCTGTGTGCAGTATACCTCCATTCCACCAGTGCGTTACCACCGACACCTGTGTGCAGTATACTATCCATTCCACCAGTGCTTTACCATCACAGCCTGAGTGTAGTTATATGTACCCACCTCTCCAGTGTTGTAATCTCTGGCTTGCTCCAGTGCCACTACCCACCTCGTTACTGGACTCTGAGGTCCCTACCTACGTGTTAAAGTATTGCATCGTGGTGCACTCTTTTCTGACCGGCAACCCGGTAGAGTGTGTCCGCAGTGCACACTTCCTTGTACCTCAAGTACAGTGTCCCTACGTGCCCCTTACTGGCACCGACCCTTTGGGCCACGAGTGTTCGTCTCTCCTTTTTTCCTGCAGGCTTTGGTCACCTAGTCAAAGGACCGCGACCTGCTTACGAGGTGCAGCTGAAGCCCATATCCCGATAGGTGGGGTCACTGGCGAACACCATCTCGTGGGTTAGATTCCGCACCTTTGACTAGGTCTCACCAACGACCAAGACCCGTGGATGCGGAGGTCGTACATTCAGGCCCCTCGCCTCTGTTTCCTCCCGCAGCCTCAGGCCTCAGCTTCCAGAAAACCGCCTCCCAGCGTGACACTAGCTTTGTTTTTGAAAATAGCTATGTGAAATCTGGGATTGCCCTATCTCAGATTCCTATTGAATATACTGTGTTACTTACAGGTGGAGTAGTCTCTGGGTGATTTTTGCCTTTTATATCTAATTTTTATGTAATTTATTGCTGCTTATTAACTATTATTTAACCATTAACCCTGCATCCGCCACCCCCAGTGGTTTGGGGAATAGCCCACGGATGGCAGTTCCTTGTGAGGGGGGACCACATTTTATTTTTGTGGTCTACATTTTCTGAGGAATTCCAGCCCTAGGCTGGCCAGTTTGGGACTGGTTAATGTGATGGCAGGGGGACCCCACACTGTGTGTCCTTTCCTTCTGCTAAGGCATTATCCCCCTGGCTGGTTCAAACCGGTGCTGGTTATTGGGTTAAATGGGAAATCCCGCACTGTTTTCCCCCCCATATTTTCCAATACCATCCTAGACTCAGGTCTGGGGCTAGTTGTGGTTTTGTTTGGGGACCCTCACGCATTGAAAAAATAAAATAAATTGTATATATATATATATATATATATATATATATATATAACTCTTTGATTATTTTTACACCTTAGAAGCATGCACAGGTCATACTGATCTGTGCAGTGCTTCCCCCAAGCTCGCTTGCCACAGGCAGGCCTATTTTTTTATCTAGTTTTAAAACCAACCTTTAATAAATCTGTGGATCCTATTCTTTTCTGTGTAAAAAAATTGCTTGTTGGTCCAATGTTCTAAAGTTGGGATTTTTGTTGGTTTTCCGTCGGTATTGACTTTAGTAAATGTCAGGTTGCAAAATCGACAGAAAATCAGCCAAAACACCAAACCAACCTTTAGTAAATTCACCCCTTAGTGATTATTTTTTCCAGGGGTCAGGCTGACAGAGATATATATTTTTTTCATCAGCAGCTTTAATCCACTTCTGCTTGTAATGGATCGGCAGACTTTTCCATCTCCTTCCAAGACTCAGGCTCAGTATATGGTGCTGTTCAAATTCTTTTGGACAAGCATATGACTAGAATGCTTGTGTCATATTTTATAGAACTGCTAAGTGAAGGTAGAGTTGATTGTAGTCTCTTATTTGACAGCTGAATGATCTCGTTTGATATCAGTGTCATTGTTTTTTCTCTGTGTTTGATATTATTGCTCAGGATAAACTAGTTGTGAAATGTAATTAAATTGATAGATCATCTTTGTCATTCACTTCTGCTAATTGTCTTTGTGCTGAATTCCATACTGTTTGGATGTGCATCCCTCCTGGTATGATTTTCTTTTGAAACATGTCCATAGGCCATTCTTCCAAATATTTGCATATGCTGCAGCTCAGGCTTCTTGCTGTTCTGTAACTTTACTGGGTCAGCAATGTATTAGATAAGAGATTGTAAGCTGGCAAGCAGGGCCCTCTAGCCTCGTTGTCTGTCTGTTTTTACCCAGTCTTAATATATTACTATTTTGTTTCCAATTGCAACAGAATATGCTGGCACTATATACAGTAAGTAACTGTTAATAAATAAAGAAATAATAACATGGTATCATATTTGCTTCACCTCAATATGTTACTGGCAAATCTGCAAATAGCATATTTCACCTGCTTTCACAGAGAAGACAGTTCTTTTCTATACCACCCTGTTTTAGGATTGTTTGATATAATAGGAGTAAATCCAGACAGAATATGCAACATTGCACCCTGGGGATTTAATGTGTGGACACATTTGTAGCTGTTTTTTTATGTCAACAGTAAATTACAGTTTAAAAATAAATCTATACAGTGTTTGTGTGATACATTAGAAAAACAAGCGGTATTTTCCCTGCATACAAACAAACTTGAAAGAAATGGGGTAGAGGTTCACACTGTACTTTTCTCTTACCCATGTTTTATATTTGAGAACATTGTTCACATTATAAGTTGGCATCTGCAACTTTATCATGTTGAAGTGGTAAAACTACTGTCACTGCATTGTGTGAAGCACCTATGGGTTCTGAAAGTGAATTAGAGCACATAGCCACTGCACATCCTGTGACAGCAGTAATTTATTTATATATTACCAGTTATTTATATAGCGCACACATATTCCGCAGCGCTTTACAGAGAATATTTGGCCATTCACATCAGTCCCTGCCCCAGTGGAGCTTACAGTCTATATTCCCTATCACATGTGCAGACACATACACACTAGGGTTCATTTTGTGTGGGGAGCCAAGTAACCTACCAGTATATTTTTGGATCCGCCACTACCACTATCTGCTGTCAATCTCAGAGCATGCACAGTGAGGGATGCCGTCATAATACCGACCATGGGGATTCCGGTGCTCAGAATGCCGACGACCGAATCCAGACACCTGTCAGAATGCCATCAATCCGACAGCCGGCATCCTGAAGGTAAGTAGCGGGGTTACCGCTTAGGGTTAGACACTAGGGGGCGGTTAGGTTTAGGGTGCAGGGAGGGGGTAGGTTATGTTTAGGCACTAGGGGGGAGTTTAGGTTTAGGCCCCAGGAAGGAAGGGTTAGGGGTAGGGAGAGGGGAAGTGATTGGACACTGACTTACAGGTGTCGGTATCCTAACCCTGTCAGAATGCTGGCGTTGGGATCCAGAGCACCGGCATCCCGTATCCAACCCTACAGTGAAACCCAAACAGAGTTTCGCTGTGCAGGCAAATGCCTTCTGGGTGGGAAGGGTACACAAAATAGAGTGGGGGTCTATGGAATCACATCACAAAGCATTCTTCCAAATTATGCTACAGTATGTAATGCAGTCATTTTGGAGTTATATAATGTTCCACACCTGCCACTGTCGGGAGTTACTAACTGGGCTGTCCACTCTCCTGGTTTCTGATGTAGCTGAGTTACAAGTCCAGACTGGGCTCAGAGGTCATGCTCTTGGAGCGGGACAATAGACATTTTTTTTAACATTAACCCTTTATTTACACTGCCACACACCGAAGCCTGCAGCACCAATCTTAATAAATTTGTGATTTCTATTTTTGTCTATGTAAACCATAAAATGTTTGTTACGATGGTCTATTGCCATCTAAAGTCATGTTTGACATGCTATTTCAATGCGAGTTTGCCTTTAACATATCTCCAATTTGCCAAAGCAGGGGAATATTGGAGATAAAGCCCAAAAATTAATCTTTGTAAATTTACCTCAATGTGTCTTTTAAAGCCCTCCTTAGCATATGAAGCAGGACAGTTACAACATTACAAAATATATAATACTATACGTTTTTCATTGACTAAATAGTGATTTTTACCTACTACATAAAATATCATAAAATTATATTTTAATAAACTTTATAAATTGGATCTGACTTTGCAGTTTGCGATTTAAACCAGTGAAGCATGCATATAGGTATCTGTTTGGATCCATTTCAATATAATCAAGACTGAGTCTAATCTCATGATGACTGTGAATGTTTACTGATTATTGTGTGACTGACATAAGCCGACAGCCTCAGAAATTAATATTAAGGTACATCTACTCCTTGATGTTATGCATTAGGTGAAATAGGACATGGTGAATAATTAAATAAAAGCAGAATGTTTATAATAGTCAAAGTAATGACAAGGAAAGATATAAATGAATTACAAAATAATGGCTATTTTTTGCAAATATGTTATTAAATTACAGTAGAGGATAAAAAACAGTTACTGACAATGTTGAAAATGAATGCGTTCTGTGTACTTGCAAATTTATAACGGTGTTTAAAAGCTACTATACTGCTTGTCATATTGGCTGTAACTTTAACTGTTTAATTTATTAACAGATATTTATATAGCGCATATATTATGCAGTGCTTTACAGAGTCATTCTCATCAGTCCGTGCCGAAGCATACAAGCTATGGGCCTGATACAGATCCATATGCAATGCTGATCTTTACACAGTTTGAGTGATTGTATGCCATTGCACATACGTGAAATCCATACTGCGCATGTGCAGCAATTGTTTTGTGATAATGCACATATGCATGCGTGTCTGACCATTTAAACTGTGTTTTCAGGTCATGCATAATTAGCCACTGTGTCCTTGTTCGCAGCAGGAGAGCCCTCTGCTTGTCTTGAGACACACTGTGTTTGCAGAACCTTAGACATACTCAGAAGGCTGCGATGGCATTTGCGTGCAGAATTGAGTCAAGCCCAATGTTCCCTATTACATAGACACACATACACAGAGCCGTAGTCAGTCAATAGGGCACCCAGTACTGCCCAACACTCTGAACATGTGACGTTATGATGTCACAAAAAGGGAATGAGCCAATCAGTGGCATAACTAGGGTATTTGGAACCCAGGGCAAATGTAAAAATGGAGCCCCGCCCCCCATGTGCGAGCACCTAAGGTGTAAAATGGGCATGGCCACTTAAAAATGGGGTGTGTCAACATGACACACATACCCCTTTCTCGCCACTCTGAACATTCCTTACCATTCCATATGCACCTTAACCCCAGTAGTGCCCCTTATACAGTCCCCTCTATGCAGTGCCCCCAGTAGTGCCCTTATACAGTACCCCCAGTATGCAATGTCCCCAGTAGTGGCCCCTCTTATGCAGGCCCCCAGTAGTGCCCCTTGTACATGACCCCCAGTAGTGGTCCCCCTTATGCAGTGCCCCCAGTTGTAATCCCCCTTATGCAGTGCCCCATGTAGTGGTCCGCCCTATGCAGTGCCCCCAGTAGGGCCCCTTATACAGTGCCCCCAGTCGTGGTCCCCCTTATGCAGGCCCCCATAGTGGTCCTCCTTATTCAGTGCCCCCAGTGCAGTGTCCCTTGTGCCTCCAGTAGTAAGCCCCTTTTATAGTGCCCCATTAGTAGACCCCACTATGCAGTGCCCTAGTAGTGGTCCCCCTATGCAGTGCTCCCCAGTAGTGGTCCCCGATGGAGTGTCCCCCAGTAGTGGTCCCCCCCAGTGGTGCCCCCAGTAGTAGTGCCCACAGTAGAGGTTCCCCCCATTAGTGTCCCCAGTATAGGTCCCCTCCATTAGTGCCCCCAGTATAAGTGCTCCCAGTATAAGTGCCCCCAGTATAGGTTCCTTCCATTAGTGCCCCCAGTAAAGGTCCACTCCATTAGTGCCCCCCAGTATAGGTCCCCTCCATTAGTGCCCCCCGTATAGCTCCCCTCCATTAGTGCCCCCAGGATAAGTGCCCCCAGTATAGGTCCCCTCCATTAGTGCCCCCACTATAAGTGCCCCCATTAGTGCCTCCAGTATAAGTGCCCCCAGTATAGAAACCCCCCCGACAAATACACACTGAAAATAAAACAATGAATAAAAAAAAAATACCTGAATCCACGCTCCTGCTCCTGCTGCCATCCGCATGTCAGTCCTCCTGGGCTGGCGCGCTCTGCATTATGGGAGAGACATCATGACGTCTCTTCCATTACCCACTGTAGGAGCCGGAAGGGAGCTGGCTATTGCAATGGGTGCTGCAGCAGTCAATGAGAGTCTATCTGACTCTCATTGACTGCTGTTTAACACACACATCGCCGCCAGCGCTGGCGGCGATGTGTGTGCAGCACACACATGACTCTCGACTCTGATTGGCGACTGTGTCGACTGTCGACTCTCATTGGCTGCTGATTAACACACACATAGCTGGCGGCGGCGATGTGTGTGTTAGAATGCACAGCATGAGCCCGCCTGCCAGCCTCCTCCTGGCGCTATTTGGCTAGTGCTCAGGGGGAGGGAAGGGGCTCAGCTGTGCAGCACAGGACAAGCGCTGGGAAGCCTAGTGCCGGTCCTGTGTAAATGTGTAGTGCTGACCGCACTCACTGCGGTCAGCACTACACTGGCTAACTAGGAAGGGCCGGTACCGTGGCTGGCGGCACCCAAAAAAAAAAAACACCCCCCGCGCCGACGGTCTCATGGCGCCCAGGGTGCATGCCCCACTCACCCTGCCCTAGTTACGCCACTGGAGCCAATGGCACCAGGGAAAGAAGCTTATCTCCTGGAGCTCCCTTAGGATGCATTGAGCGGCTCTGAGGTGGCTAACCAACTGGAAATAGTAAACAGCTTGCCCACCCCTATTTATGGCATTACACATAGACAATTAATATTTTTGTCAGAAGCAAATAAAAATGCAAGTTTATTTTTGAAGTGCAGGAAAAACCAGAGTACATGTCGGAAACCTGCTCAAAAATAGGGAGAACATACAAGTTCCACACAATCAAGAATTGAACTAATGATTTCAGTTTGGCCTAAAACAGCAAACAACATGTGGAGAGGTATTTGGTGGCAGAAGAACTGTTGAGTATACCCCAACAGCCCCTAGTCCCACAATGGCGGTCTCCAGTCACAATTGGTAAGACTGTTCCAGGGAAAAAAGGGGCCCGGGTGGTGGAGTCAATGTAAACATTCTGACTTGGAACCTTGAGACTGGCCAGCTGTGCCGGGAAGGTTCCCAGCTCATGTAAGACTTGTGATCAGATGTTTTAAATGTATAACGTCCAGGCGTAGAGAAGGAAAAAAAGAAAAGAAAAAGAAAGAATGAGAAGCTGAGCACATCGGTATAAAAGGCCTTATTAAAAGAATGGTGACAGAATTCTAAGATAAAAACCATGTCAAAGTTAATCAGAAATTATAAATAATGGAGTAAACTGCACTTTTTGAGTGTGTGTGGTCTTGTTGTATCCAGCAGTTTGTTGAGTACGATTTGGCTGCAGCATGAGACTGCCCCCAAACCCTGTCTCAGGGGAGTTGAATTGAAGGTGGAGTAGTAGCATTCCTGAGCTGCACTTTTTTGAGAAATTGTTTCATTTTGGGTTAGAAAGTAGTCCAAAGTCCAAATCCAATTCAAACTCTGGTTCTAACTCCATGCTTCAGATGACATGCTTAAGATGCAGGCTATAGTGGCAGGCCAAGCCTGTGTGCGCAGGCTTTCAAATGATTCCCTTTTGCAGGAGATATGGTACTTGGTCATCTGGTACAGGGGGATGGAGAGTTTCAGCAGTTTGTTTAACAAACTATGTATGTACGTATATATAGTCTGCTTGGAGGTCTTTTCAAATGTTTCCTTTATACATATTCCCTGGGGTAGCTTGAATTTTGCCCCAGCTCGGTAATTATTTCAGGTTTTACCTTGATTGTCTCCAAAATTATATTAGTTTGCAATGTATGTTGTGTTCCTTTGGTAGTAAATATAGAATTATTTATTCTAATGCAGAACTGTATATTTTAATTGGAACAACATAAACTGCTGTATGGTCCAAGCTGTGGAAACTACTGTTTTCAAATTCCATAAATTGAAAACAAGTTAATGTCAGGCACTAGGCTGAAGGCTGAGACAGATGGTATTTGAAAGGATGCAGTCTGCTTAGCTAACAAAACAAAAACTGTATCTATCTATCTATCTATCTATCTATCTAACTAACTATCTCTGTTTAAATATATATATATATATATATATATATATATACACACACACAGTGTGTGCATATATAGATGTGCGGGTCTGGATTTTTAAATATATATATATATATTATATATATATATATATACAGTATGTACATAGATAAGTAGATAGATCAAATAAAGAAGGATAGTGTCCTGGCTCATGAATAGCAGGTACGAATATTCTCTGTTGCCCTCCTGGTTTGAAATACATATTACAAAACATCGAAGGTGGCACTCAGGAATAATGGAAGACTAATCAACACAATCCCATCGATTACTAATGATTTAGCATTATTTAAATACCTTTATCAGGGAATATAATACCAAAATAGTACAGTTTACTTGATATGTGTACCCTTCATCAAGACAAGAAGTGTAATGATGGATCCACATGCTCCATGCTCTACCTGGATATGACTGATGTGATCTCACAAGACCCATTGGGCTTCTATAAAGTGCAAACAAACCTGTCACAAAGAGACAATACTGAATAAAATTTAATAAATTAACTAGAGATGTGCGCCAGACCATTTTTGCTGAATTTGGTTTTGGTTCTAATTCATTGTCCGGTTTGGTTTTGCCAAAATGCTGTAACTGGTTTTGGTTTTGGATTCAGCAGCTGTGGCAGTTCAACATTCAAAATGGCAAATCTAGGAAACAGATTGGCAGCAACTTTTCATTACTGAAGAACTAGATCAGTGGCCCGAGGGAGGTAGAGTGTGTATGTAGTGAAATGCAGGAAAAAGAAGGATTGATTTGTAGGTAAATTGAATTGAATTTTTTTATTCCTATGCGAATTTATGAGGGAGGAGGGGGATCAGGCGGGATCCGAGTCCTGCCTGGGTTTTTCCTGCCAGGCTCTGTTTCAAAATTGAGCCAAAATTTCATCATCCCAGTGTTGGATTTCATGGGTTTTGCATTTGATAGAATTATCTTTGGACCCTCCCATTGATGGGAGTAATGCCGGTGTCGCACCTGCCCATTTTGATTCTTGAACGGGTAGAAGAACTAATAATATGGCAGCAAACAAAGTGAAGCTCTGAACAGGAAGGGGACATACAGTATGTGTTATTAAAGTCTAGTACTAAACATCTCTCATCATTGTGCTTCTGGGATTATGTATGGGAAGGCTGGGAGGGGGGAGAACATCTCCAGATACCATCAAAAAATATCCTCTCCAAATGGGTGCTTGAGTTGCACCTGATCAAACATGGCTGTTATGATCAAAGAAAGCCAAGCCCACTGTGGTTACACATTGGAATGAATGTTTTAGAAAAAGGGCAACCAGATTGGTATCTGCAAATCAAGGTTGAAAAAGGAATGAGTATTTTGCAAGTGTATCTATTTGTGATTTTAGTTGAAATAAATACAGTATGAAACAAAAAAAAAGTATGTGACAGCAGTGGCACAAATGTACAGCAGTTTAAAAAAAAAGGACCTCTATGAAACATTGCCACAGACACAGCAGAGGCAGACAGGATGACAGTTTCATAAACTATAAAAATGTAAGTCAGCAATGCCCCAAACAGCACATAATGAAAAGAAAAGTGATGCAAGATGGAATTGTCCTTTGGCCCTTCCACCCACCCTTATGTTGTATATATTAAACAGGACATGGTCAGTTTAACAAACCAATAACTTCAGCGACTGGGACTGCCACTTGTGGCTGAAGTGATTGGTTTGTTTGGGCCCCCACAAAACAAGCTACCAATGGGCATAAGGCAACTAACAGTATTTTTTTGTTAATCCTCTCTACAGTTGGAACTGGAAGAGGGCATTCTCCTCCTCTGATTCCTCACCCTCATCAGTGTGTATATCATCCTCACACAATAGTAATTTATCCCTGCTGGAATCCACCATTAAATGTACCTCTGTATTTTTTTTTACGTAATTGGTGGTAAAGGTCTTCCTCATGGACTTTCCAGTTAATTTTGATGATCATCTTTTCCACATTTTGTGGAAGTAGCTTCCTATGCCGATCGCTGATAAGGTTCCTGGCTGTGCTGAAAACTATTTCACACTGGAGGGTGGGCAGCTTAAGTAATGCAAAGCCAGTCTGTACAAGGGCCTCCAAATTGCCTTTTTGTCTTTCTGGTAGTCCAAGGGGCTCTGTGACATGCCTATGTGTACGGTGTCATGAAAATAATCCTCCACCATTCTTTGGATGGTGACCCTATCAGATGGAGTCACGGTAGCGGTTTAACAAATTTTTGCCAATTCTTTTAGACCCGACCAGATGTCAAAAATTGACTCCTCTGCATCACCAGTGGGCAGGCATGTGCATTCAGGGTAGGTAGAGCCTCCCCTATCATACTCCATGTCAAGCTCCAGAGTTTTGATATAAAACTGTTTTTATACATGTGTGCCTCCCCTGCCATTGACCCCACCGCATGTCACTGCCAGTGGGTCTTTTGGTAAAGCTGTGTTTTTTCCTGGCATCTGCCGGAGAAACTGAAGGAGGAGATGTCATCGTGCCATGTACCACTTGAGCTGCCAACTTGCTCACCAGGAGCTCTTTGCATCTTTTAAGAAATGGGCCAGTTGGAAAGAAACATATGACGTGCGACTTCAAATCGGATCACTACAGTTTGGTGACTGTGCTTGATCCTAGGTTTAAGATATTGGCAACCTTTGGATCCTGGCAAAGCAAACAAAGGAATTGATCTACAAGTCTGATATACCTAGTGGAATCACTTTGTTTAATCTCCTCCTTCAATTTAGTTTTTAGTTTGTCTACTACCACTTGTGCCCATATCTGTGGTTAGGTGGACAGTGGGTATTGGCATTTTGTAGGCCAATTATTAGTTGTTGTTTTTTTTAAAACGTTCTGGTACAGCCAAGGAATGGCTTTTCGGTTAAAATGGAACCGAGATGGAATTTGGTAGTGGGGACATAGGACCTCAATTAACTGTGTGAAACCCTCTGAATTAATGGTGGATATTGGACGCAGATCTAATACTAGCATAGCCATGATGGCATCAGTGATACCCTGTGCAACTGGGTGAGAGCTTTCTTACTTGCTTCCCTTTACAAAGGATTGTTTCACAATTATTGTAAACTACTAATCTTCTTGGTCCCCTTCTGGGATGAATAGCCATTCCCAGCAACAGGCCTAGCACTGAAGGATTCATCTGAGGAATCCTGAATAGGGGAGTAGTCACCTAGCCTTAACAAGTTGGATGCAGGACTACCTCCGGTCATTACTGTGGATATTGAGGCTGAAGGTGTTGGCAGTAGATATTGCAGGGATTTAGTTGAGAGAAGGTAGCTAGCTGACGCTGGACTGCTTGTTGTTATTTTTTTAGCACTAGTTTCAGATATTGGCAAAAATTTTCATGAGTTTCACTGCAAATGATGTAACAGGGAGAAAGTTCCTAGATGGTTAACATACCTGCCTCTGCTTACCATGGTGTTAGAAAAACTACAGATGGCTTGACAATTGTTGTCAGGATTTCAGTGAAAATAATTCCACACACAGGAGTTGCCCCTACGACCAGGCATGACAATGCTCTTCCTCTTATCATGGCCAAGAGCTGCTTCCACTGGTGCCTGACTTACACAAACAACAACATCCTCATCCTCATTAGCAAAACCAAGAGTGGCCGCAATATGCAGTTCTCCTCGTGAGAGGGGTTATGAAAAGTTACGAGCTGTTGTTTGGCCACCATGCCTCCAGAACTAGTGGACACACAAAGTCCCTGATTTGGAAGAGAATTCTGAATGAGGTCAACTGCTCTGGCTCATTGAAACGCAGTGTGGAGGTGTGTATAAAGCGCTTCAGCAACATTGAACGTTGTGTCAAGCAGAAAATGGCTCTCCATGTGCACGACTCAGATGCCCCGTCCAAACAGCGTCAGTAATGTCTTAATGATAAACTTTGGATTGCTAGTTCAATATTTTGTATACGACATAATGCAATGTAATAAATATTTTACACAACTTGATACCAAATCTGCATAGTGCTTTACAAACAATGCCCTGTGCTTTGTGCATACATGGACATGCCAGTTAGGAATAATAAAATGTGTCCACACAACCAATCTATTCTTTGTGCCTATATTGTAGCTTGTTTGTGAAACTCCCAAAAGTACAACTTTATTTGGTCCAGATAAAAAGGCATTTGTATTTCTTTCTGCCATTATAGAATAGAATACATACATTGTGTGTTTCCATGTGGAAAAGCCTAAACATTATGGCTATGCAAAGTACAGTTGCTTGTCTGGTCTTGAAATGATTAACCCAGTGTACAAAGCATCCCTCTCTCATTGATTTCTACACATCTCCATGCACAGGTCAGCAGCCTACATGCATATTTAGTAGTTTGTAAAAAAAACCTGCATTCTTGGCTTAAAGTTTTTTTTTACCATGTTACAACACAGACAAATGCAAAAGTGGAAAAAATCATCACAGGCACCCTTAAGGCAGGATAAGGAGAAGCAGGTAAATACATTTGCAGGTTTGTGGTTTTTTAACTCTCAAAACACACGTTGCCCTTGAAAGTGACACATTTCAATTCTTTAAGGCACATCAGCATGCCAATCCGGCAGACAGCCATCGCAGCCTACTGGCACAACTCTGGCCAAACAAGATACCCATTTGGGCCATATACCACAAACACCGTGTCACATGTCATTTGGTGAATATCTGTAAAGGATAAAAAAAACTTAGCATGTTTTCTCTTAGGCAAATGCAATTTTAACAGCTTAACAAATTTATAACTTAGGGTTTGAACTGAAGTATGAAGCATTTTATATAGCCGCGAAGTAGCAGAGAGTAGAAGTTCACCATAGCCAAGAATCAACATCTACTGTACCTACCATTTTAAAAGTATGCTTGACAAACGTCTCAAATGCCCTACTTTGCCACTATTTTAAAACTTAAAACATCAATCTCTTAACATTTGATAAACAAATCCAAACAGCTGCATATTGGCCTGCCAAGCTATTTAATGGCCTGGGGGGCCTGTCGGTATTGTTTTACATTTCTTTTTACGACACAGTCCACAATTGACCAATCTGCTGTGTGTACACAGTGGCAAACGCAGGATTTCTAGAGGGGGGATTCCAAATGCTTCAGTGAGTGTGGCCAGTCCATGAAGAGGGTAGAATTAGCACTTAACCAGCTTTAATATGCGTCATACAAAGTGTATTGTGTGGCTTAATTCCAGCATATACAGGACCAGCGATCACAGTAAGCTATTAAATGCGGCAGTAGGGCCATCCTGCCTGAGCTGAATGTTTTTATTTTAGATGTGGGCACCAGTCCACAGTATTAGAGTCTGGGGGAGCATCAGAACCTAGCACTGCCCTGGACATATATGTACATATTGGGCTCTATAGCAGCACATTCCTAACAGTGAATATTTTCCAGATCTCCTAGTTGGTGCACAGGTTATTTATTACTGACTGATACATGTTAAAAGATCCATAGGTGGTGCTAATTATTTCATTTATGATACTGTGAAGAACACGCAGCACTAGTAAAATCCTATTACATTACTATTTCTATTGTGGTCATGGTGTGGCTGGGGAGGGGGGTTTCCAGGCAGACGGAAACCCCCCCTGCGTTTGCCTATGGTACAGTTGTATTTCATCTTTTCACACATACTGATCTAATGTTCTACTTTAGTTCAACAGAGTAATGAGTCACATTTGCCCTTATTAGAGCCACTTGGTGGACCTGTGGAGACACAATAAGATCACATCACATTAGAGATGTTTCCAGCCAGACTAGTAAGGCCAGAAACACCATGCCCACCCAGCCCACACTTACAAGAGCCGCCTACAAATCAAAATGCTGATGCTGTCTCTGCCTCCCTCTCCAACATGGCTGCTTTCCATTAGGGCACACAAATTAGACAGTTGTAACAAAATCAACAAGTATTTGCGTAAGCATAACAGTAGCATCTTGGCCATTAATGTGCAAATTGCCAATGTCTGTACCATTCATTTGAAGATTTATTCTCATTTAGAAAATCTAGCCAGAATCCTGGAATGTGTTTGAGGCACAAACAAATGCTAACATTATTTTTCAGGAAAGTTTCTTCAGAATGTTCCAAACTTAAACTAATGCCATTAGGGATATTGGCCCTGATTCAGAGCCGCTCGTAAGCGGCCGCTCGTTCGTTCTGACCGATGTTCGCACATCTGCGCATGCGTATGGATTCTAATACGCATGCGCGAACCAGTCAGTGCGGCCGAAAATCGTTTGTTCGCTATATAGCGAATGCTTGCTATTTTGAGTGACAGAAGGAGGCATATATTAAAGGTCAAAACGGGCGTTTTAAGGGAGTGCATAATACAGCAGCATCATTGACCACGTCACTTGATTTTTTTTTACTCAGAACTGCTCGCAAAATAGCTGTTGAAAAAACCAGCCACAAGAATAGCGAGCAGTTCATACGCTGTTCGATGTACTCGATTAATCTAATAAATAGCGGACATGACGTATGGTGCGTGCGGCAAGGGGGCGTATTTTTCAAAATCACAACCGCAAGTTTTGCTCGCTCGTTCAGAGTTAGAGGCGTGAACAGACCGCAATTAGCGAACGGTTCATTTGAATAGCCACCCCTTGTTTTAGAACGAATGACCGCAAATAGCGAGCGGCTCTGAATGAGGGCCATTAACCAGAACATTACCTCACTGGTTAAACAAATTATTAGCTGGTTACCTGAGGCACCAAGTAGAGCCAGCAGAAGTTTAAACCTCTCTCCTGCACCAACGCTGCCCAGAAGTGGGGCCAGCAACAGGGGTAGTGCTGCACGTCCAAGCCGCTCTTCACCCTCCTCTACTTAGCTTTCTAAAAGGAAATGTTAAGCATGATAAGTCAATTGTGTGCCTAAAAATGTTGTTTGAATTGTCACAAATATTACACGTTTTGTTTAAATTATTGTTCGTGCCCTATTTAAGTCATTTGTTGTTTAAAAAATCCTTCCACAAACCTTATAAGATGGTGTGGAAAGAATTAAAAAGCATGCTTTTTTATTTAAAGGTTCACTTTCTAAACCTGTTTGCATCCAATTACTTAATTGAGTAGATAAGGGACATTAAAAGAAAGATTAATTTAGGTTAATTAATTAATACGCTGAAAGTGAGTGGCCAAAATAGAGTCACATTGGGGCATATTCAATTGGGTGCAAGAATAACAAAAATCCTACACCTGTGAGGTTTTTCCTGCAGGTGCGGGATTTTTGCTATACGATTAGGTTTTTTCATTTTTTGAGCGCCGGGAGGTTTTTTTTTTCAGCACCTCCAGAGCACGACCAATTTTCCTAAAATCCATATTTTTACAAAAAATGGTCAGGAAATGCTCTGGACCCTGGCGGCACCCCACCTATGACTAATTAAGCAATTGGAAGTTTCCAATTAGCTTAATTAGTCAGTAAATACTCATCTTCCGAAGAGCTGTCTTCTCCCTCCAGCGTTGTGACCCGGTCTTCAGCAGCAGCGGTGTGTGTAAGTATGTTGTGCGAGTGTGTGTAGTATGTGTGAGTGTGTGTAAGTGATTGTGTGTGTATGTGAGTGTCTGGGTGTATGGGCAGACTGTACCAAAAATAAATAAGTTTAACTGCATTTATACCAACTCCAAGTCTGCTTACTAATCTATACTCCCTTCGCACGCATGCATCCAGCAGATTGAACGCAGCACAGTACACCGGTGGACCAGCAATACAGCAGAAAGATTCTGTGAGTATATTAAACTTACATTGCATGTTGCATCATAGGGCCGTATTCAATTTGAAGAAAAAAGTCAGTTGCCGGACTTTTCAGTATCTTTGCCGCTTTTCTGCGTGAAAAAGTATGGCACGAGTCCCCGCGTATCCCCTATTCAATTTGGAATCTGCGAACACTGGACCCGGCGAAACTGAAATTGGCAAAAACTTCTGCCAGTTTTGGGGGAATCAGCCTGACACCCCCCAAAAGATGCCTCGACATGGGGGATCACTATGTGTACCCCTGAATATCCCTGCTGAGGGTATTTGGGGTTTTTAAATGGTCTCCATAGGTGCAATTTTGCGTCTTCCAGCAAGTGGTGAAGAATAGCATTTTGCAACTTTTTTTTCAGAAAATAAGTATTCCCATCAAATTTGGGGTACATGAAAATGGGTGAAAGCATATTTCATAATGTGTAAAGTGAAGCATTACATAGTGCCAAAACCGCACCTTCAGCAAGCACCTGCAATCAAAAATACACCTCCCCCAAATGCTATTTAGCTTTTTTTTCCGCCCATTTTTTCAAAGTGCTTTTTTGGGGTGACCTTTGTGTTTTTTTTTGGCATTTTGTGACGCAGTTAGCGTCATGGGGCATGTCCAAAGGGTGCAGGGTGGTTTCCGAAACTTAAAACCCCAATTCTGCACTTTTTTCCGCCGGGTGTTCATAGTCGAAACTTTTTCGCCTATTACATTGCATTGTGTTATCACGCCGGCGAAAAGACGCTGAAATTGAATATGGGGATAAATGAAATCGGCAAAAATGACGTCATCGGTGAAAAAGTTTAGCCAAAAACGGCTTTTCGCTTCTAATTGAATACAGCCCATAGTGTCCTAAGTTTCCTGATGCTGTGTTTAATTTGAGGAGGAGCAGACGTCTACAGCATCATGCAACTACTGGAAACAGGAAACTTTGTACATATAAGTGGATACAACATTTGGACACTAATTGGACATACTATAGAGGCAATCCATATTAGGATGAATATCCAGCCTACAGCTATTGCATCCAGTGTATACGTATATAACTAAGAACACCCTTCCTACAGAATTTTTTGGGACTAAATTTTCAGTTAGGCAAATAGATAATCACTGGGAAAAGACACTATTGGAACAATTATACGCTTAAATGTACAGTATGGGTACACATATATGTACGGAAATTAACACGATCCCCAATACTCTGGAGCGCTTGGACACATATTTGAGTTCAGATATTTGCAACTGAGGGGTGGTGATACCCCTAATGTGACCAGCAGCTAGGGGTTAAAACAAATACCTTGGTAGCGCCAACCTACATATTTATCTACGGACACTCATCCGCTCACATAGGAGACCATACATGGACGGAGAGACACTAGGGAAGAGCTTTATAGCAGTATTTGCATAAATTCACAGATGGGCGACCACCAATAGGCGTAGCTGCGGGCGCTTCTACGCTCACCTCTGAATCACTCCTTTAATGTTTGTAAATGCACTTGTGATCTTCTGGTAAAACATGTTAGACTGTTCCCACACATAATCAATATTTTAATAATATAAAGTCAAACTTATTTCTGTATATAGCTTATGTGATAAGTTCAATATAATTTTGTTATTTCCACAAATACGCTAGCATTGACAGTTCTTGACCCAGTAAACACAGTGACATGGTAATGGAATTTGATGCATCATTGAGTGCATATAAAAGCATTCCTTATTGTTTTGAATAGAGCATCAGTGTCCGCCTAATGTTTGCGTGTATGTTGATAATTACAGTGTGCTGCTGCTTTTTACCACTCTACACACCACGCAGCGACAATAAAAGCATTATCACATACTTGTTGCCCACATGGAACAAACAATGAAATATCTGTTCTGTTCTATGTAAATGTGTGCGTTTATGAACTGCAATGAATCCCTTGGCTGCCAACTAGCATTTATAATTCATAAATTATTCCTCTATTTAATGCCTTTGTAATTCATTGTGATCATTTTGAAATGTGAGGGATGTAGAGTTGCATAATGACAGCCGGCTGTTATTCAGTGGCAGCAGCTGGTGCTATGTTGGGATAATTGGTGGTTGGTATAGATCTGTCTTCAGTGAAGATGGATAATGCAGTTTGATATGTCGTTGGCCTTCAAATGACCAAACATTGTCATTGTTAATTCTTTGTGTACTTACATTGTCACAGGACAGTAAAAAGAAAGTTACATCCATGTTTTTAGGCTAAAGTTTATTAAGTGAAAGATGATAGTAAGGAAAAGAGGAAATACAATATCATTCTGTTCACATGTACTATGTATTGTCAAACATTAATATGGGATGTGGTTATGATGCCGCCGGTCTCAATACCGACAAGAAAATCCCGACAAGGGACTGAAGATAGGCGTCGAAATACCGACGTCTATCCTAATCCCGACACCGGAACGCTGAAGGACACTAGCCCGAATTAGGTAAGTGGGGTTAAGTTTTGGGGAGGCTAGGGTTTGGCACCCCTAGAGGGGAGGGTTAGGCACCCCTGGTGGGAGGTTAGGGATAGGCACCCCCCAGGAGAGTTAGGTGAGGGTGCGGTAAGGGGGTTTATGGTTAGGCACTAGGGGGGAGGTTAGGCACCATTAGGGGAGGGTTAGGGAGGGAGAGGGGTAGGGATAGGGTACTTACCTGCCCTGTCGGGATCTTCTCCCTTCGGGCTGCAGGCGTCTGGACTCCATACCCATTCCATTCATACAGCTATTTAATTACCGTCTTTAATTATATACAATGAGTACAGTTAAGCCTGAGTACCTAAGTACTTATAGATTATAGAGCATTCGGACACCATTGCATACTCTTGTTACATAGTTTGTTTCTCTTTATGATGTTGTTTTCATGGCAATACTTTGGGAAAATGTAATAGCCCACTATTTGCGGGAGCAGGTGTGGTTCTTGTGAGATAGTCATTAGATTTATATGTTGGTTTTGCCTTTAATGCAATTGACACAGGCGTGTTGCACAACTGGTTGCAAACTGAGGGCCTAATACAGCAGAAAACTCATTTCTAACATGTTAGCAGCTGTGATAGCACTAATATGGTAATGAAGCAGGACGCGTTATGCCTCCTGCATGCATTACTGATCTGAGCTGTTTCTTTGGACGCAGTATCAGATCATCTGTGATCCCATCAGCTAGTTGAGTGACCATGGAGTCAGGGAAGCCGGCCACCGCAGTAGAAGAGGCCAGGAAATCTCCATCAGCTGACGGAGATCCTGGCCTCTCCACTCTCCTCCAATGGCGGCGACACGCCTCTGTTTTGGGAAACAGAGGTTGTCACCCCCACTACCAGCCCAAAAATGAAAGCAGACTGTCAATCACTGACTGTCTGCTGCTGGACTGTGTGCGACATCACAGACCCGTACTGCATATGCAAGTACATGTCTGGCGCCGGCGCAGATTCCCGACCATCAGGAATCTGTCATCAGCGCGCACGCTGAATCACCCCCTGAAACTTTAAATCGCCCACATTGGAGGCCATACTCTGGACCTACTGTAGCATGCACAGGTGCAAGTTTCAATGGTGCGACCGATGGTGGCGTCTAATCACTCACCAAGTGGGATTATTGCGTCTAAAGATGCACAATGTAGGCGTCCAAGTCCTTGCTCACACAGATGCCCACTTGTACACCAGGGGGAGGGCTGATAGTAGTATTAGCAAAAGACAGACACATGGACATTGCAGCATCTTTAACTCTCAGTTCTTTACTGTTAATTAAAGAAAGCTAATTATTTTTTATCTTTCCATTCTTGATCTGATATGCAATTAAGAGTGTTTGATTTATCAGGGAATACACAATCTTAATTAGAAAGTAGTCTGCCTTTTTCTGGGGCCACAATGATACAGAAGTCCATGTTAGCACACCACCAACATGCTTGGCTATGCCCTCTAGTACAGGGGTCCGACAGATCTATTAATGTTCCAAGGGCTGAGAAATGAATGTGCTAGGTTAGCAAGTACCTTGACTTGTCCATGTACAGAAGCCGCGCAGGTCTGGTTTTTCTTTGCAAATTACTCTCACTGTTCCATTGAGTATGTTTCTGACATTTAATATTACCTCTATCTAGTAAGCAGAAAGGCAACAGCAACCAATATTAATACATTCAAATAGAATTATATAAAACACCTACAAAAATAAACTGGGTTTATTTTTTAATGTAGATAAAGCATCTATCTAAGGCAAATATGTAAAATCATGTTCCAGCTTATTCTTCACTCAAAAGACTATTAATCAGAGGCTCAGAATGGTCCAAGAAAAAAGCAGGCAAATCGATTAGCAGTAATAATTTATTTACTATGCCGGGCACAGCCAAACTGTGCTGATAAACTCAGTGAAGTGGAGCAGACAGTGTTTACAAGCCCCACAGTGAATAGATGCTAAACTCTGTCTTTTCAGAGTTATCAACTTTTTCTTATACAAGTTATAATCTCATCTAAATATTTTACACATCCTACTTATCAAGCTTAATAATTGTCAATTAGTCCCTTTTTCATGCATGGTTGCAGTGGGCCTGATTCCAAGGTGGATGGAGTTGCAGTAATGGCTGCAACTTTTGTATCAGCAACTGCTGCAAATTTATGCTAATGCCCCGGCCGATGGGCTCCCTACTGAGATGCCCACCGGCTGTGGCTCTAATCCGCCGCTGTGCGCACATAGTTGCACCATCGCTTGGACATTGGTCATGCCATCGCACATTAGAGCAGCCCTATTAGACACAGACACTGACACCGACACCCCTCAAAATATCCACTGTCCAATTGGAATTGCATGGATCTTTATATCATTCTGATTTGTGTACCCAAGCGGTAACTGTTGGGACACATGTGCAGAGTGTCTCAGACATGTGCGCAGAATTAAAATAGTGCCCGAAGTTTTAATTGCGTCCACCTCTGAATCGTGCCCAATGTGCTTTGAATAATATATGTTTTAGAGTAGTAAATTTAATAATGTCACCTAAAATGGGTAGGTTCTCGTAGTTGCCAATATTTTAGAACATCTTCCAGGTCGTTTTGTTAGTGAGCTTATGCATCCACATTGGTTATGCATGATATTGACGGGGCGCCCACCATTATATTCTATTTATAATGTGACGACAGTGTGCTCTTTTGAATCTTCAGCACTCCAATTAAATATATATTAACTTCTGAAATGAAACTAAGAATACGTGTTGAAAATTGAATGTAACATTCAGAATAAAAGACATTGTATGAGTTAGTTAATACTTCTGACTAGAGAAGTTATTCTCACTAGCTAATAGATCCACTCTCCACTAGCTCATGATGTCTAACAGCAATGTGTTTGTACTGTCCATGTGGCAGGTTGCAGCCTAGGATCAGCCGTTACTCACCTCAGCGCCGGCTTCCCCTGACCTCTCGAGCGGGCAGACACCAGGTGGTTGCATCTGCATTTAACTTTTTAAAGAAGATCCATTTGTTTCTGATTGTTTTTTGGTGACTCTTTACTACAGTCCGTGTGTTGTTGTCATTGGGCCTGATTCAGCAAGGATCACTGATGCGATCGCGGCTACAATCGCACACGCAGTTCTGCTGTGAAAGTATGCTAATAATTGCAATCGCAAAACACTCGCACAAACAACATGCAGATTCCCACTTCCCCTCTATCACATCCGTAATACCTTGCAATCCATCCAAAACATCGGAACATTGAAGTACATTGGAGCCTCTTGCACCATTATGGCAGGTCAGACCTCACTTATAAACTGCTAACTTTCCTGTACGCAGAGAGCACTCAAGCTGCATATTCTGTTGCTGGGGCTAATTTATGCACGCCCCTGTAACGGCGTTCAAACGCACTGGCACGCCTGCATTTCTCCGACCACCCTCTCGTCACTACCCCCAAATGCTCTCTGCCTGTCAATCACTTTGCGACTGCTCTGCGTGGTCTCCATGATCACAGTGCAGTCGCAGTGAAGCATTTGCACACGTGCACTGCGATCCATACACATGCGCAGTAGCAATAATCGGCAATCTGCATACGCGATTGCAATAGCTATCCTTGCTGAATCAGGCCCATTGAGCAATGTTTTCTCCTTGTCTATTGCTGATTTCTATTTAATCTAGTTGTTACTTGAAATTGCTTCTTGGGTACCTTGGGGTTCACAGAATGTGAAATTTGCAAACTCCTCCTAAAATCTCGTAGGGGGTTTCCACTATTTGATCTTGCAGTACTCCTGTTTTGTATTTGGATGTCTACACTGGTAATCTCCAATTCAGACACACTTTCAGCTATTGGCATATCTAATGTAACATGATGCTTTGAAATTACTCTTCCAGCTTTATTTTAAGTGGTGCTGTATCTTGAATATCACATCTCTTGATTTTATAAGCTTTTTATTAGTGGTGTACTAGAGTCTGTGGGCCTGATTCAGAGCCGGACGCTCTGACCAGAGTGCTCGCTCTGAATCAGGGCCCTCCTACCTAAAAATGGAGCGGCCTCCTGGCCGCTCGCATAGCTGTGGGTGACCACCCATAGCTTATGCGAGCGGCCAATAAAATGGTCGTGATGGTCAAGACCATTGCGACCATAGGGCTTGCGACGAGACCCTGCGGTAGGGTCACGCTGCTGCAAGCCCAGGAGTGCTTTTGGCTCGATCAGATATGTGCAATATGGGGCCGGCTCCAGACGGAAGACATTCCCATGGGAACGTCCCCGTCTGGGCAGCCACGCCCCGGCACGCCCACCAAAGGGGGCATGCTGTCAGTCACCATCGACAGCACGCCCCCTTTGGTGCGAGACCCATAGCGACAGCTTGGCTGTCGCTATGCGGGTCTCACGCATGCGCACGACGGAGCTCCCTCCATCGTGCGCATGCGCATTAGGGCACCATCGACCTGCTTGCGAGCACTCAGCGCTCGCGAGCGGGTCTGAATTAGGCCCTGTCCCTATCCTTTACTTGGCAGTATCCAAACATATACATTTCATGGATTCGGGATCCAGCTTACATCTTTTTTCTTTGGGTACAAACTTTTGTAATCTGCAATCTGTATGCCTAGCCACCTGATTCAGAGCCGCTCGTAAGCGGCCGCTCGTTCGCTATGAGCGATGTTCGCTCAACTGCGCATGCGTATGGGTCCTCATGCGCATACACAAAACCAGTCATTGCAGTCGGAAATCGTGCGCTCGCAAAATAGCGAGGGCCTGCTAATTTGAGTGACAGAATGAGGCGTTTGTGGGTGGTAACAGGGGAAGGTGCTTGAAAACGGGGGAGTGGAGATCCGAACGCAGGCGTGCCTAACGGTAAAAAGGGCGTACAAAGGGCGTTTAATGGGAGCGCATAATTAGTAAAGGAGCGTCATCGACCACGTCACTTGGTTGTCTTTTAGCCTGAACTGCACGCAGTGATAGCGGTAGGAAAATCCTACCACAAGAATTACGAGCAGTTCAGATGCCTTTCGATGTACCCGATTAATCAAATAAATAGTGGAGATGACGTATGATGCGAACAGCAAAGGGGCGTCCTTAGAAAATAGCGAGCGCATTTTTCGGACGCTCGCTCAGACATAGAGGCGTCCACAGACCGCAAAGAGCAAGCGCTTAATTTAAATAGCCAGCCCCTTTTTCAGAACGAGCGTCCGCAAATAGCGTAGGGGTCTGAATCAGGCCCCGAGTTCCATAGATTGTGACCCAGAAATTGTCCTTGCATTACACTCCTCTATGTCTAAGACATACAGCAGTCAGTATCGGGTTCCTGTCGATATCACAGTCAATCTTTTATTCCGCACAGCACATTTTACTTTTGTGAACTCAACTTTGAATCCTTTCTTCTCTAGGATATTATGGCAATGAGGTTTGTTCCAATATCTAATAGGAATAACGGTTCCATGATGCTGTCCACATCCTCTCCCACGTTCAGTATGTAGAAGTGGGATGCCATTACATACTACACCTCTGTCTAAAGTGGACACTTATTTGATATACAATATATATATATTGGTAAAGAGCAAATATTTACTATTAGTGCATTTTGTGGGTTATGTTTTTTTTGTTGCTTTTTTCTTTAAGCTGCTATTAATGATTTATGACTTTCTATGCATCATGTGACTATCATGGCAAGCACTATCATTTGATATATAATGTAGTGAGCAGAGGCACTATCTTTAAAGTGGGACTGTCCTGCAGAAATATGTATGTTTGTGAGGTATGTATATCATATATATATGATGCAGTAATATATGCTGATATTATGGTCTGTTATAGATTATGAACATTTGATGCTTCTATTATGCCTATGTGTATGCACCTGGCAGCCGCACTGGAAGCCATATTGCTTGGGGTACTGGTACTTCAGAAAATCATCTACAGTAGTTGAACTCTAGAACAATTTTGTTGGATGATGTTGTGGTAACCTTGACTTTATGTGGTAAGTAAAGAGTTTACCTTGTGTGTTGTGGTTCAATCTTCACTCGACTTACGGAGAGGTGAGAGTAATGGAAGCACATGAAGGGGTGACGAGGCAGCTTGTGGTTTTTATTTTGTGAACACAGGTTTATTAGAGAGTCGGCAGGGCACTTGCATAAATAACACTCCGCATTCAATGAGGCAGCCTTTGTATTGCATCAGTGGGAACATCAATAATGAGATTACACATAAAAACAATGGCATTTGCATGCACCATACGGATTGGTGTAATAATACTTCGGCAGTATGACCATACAATGTAAGGCAACTTTTACGTTACTATTCACAGTTGAATTCAGTATTGAGCATACATTCTTATCTCAAACGGTTGCACACTACAAGAAAACAATTCAGCAATGATGTCAGTACTAAACTAACAGTTTCAATGTCCAGATGACCTTAAACACAAAACACTGTATTCCTACCCGTCTTCGCTGCTGCAGCTGGTGGAGCTCTTATAGATCAGTTTAAGTTGACCATGGTACTAGTCCCACTTAGTGTACCATTTGTTAGTATTAAATCTGGGAGGGAAGAATCGCCAATGTGTATATGGAAGTCCTGTACACAGTACAGCAATTCAGCCACTGAATGTTAATTCCACTTTTCTCTCTATAAGCACATTCAATTCTCAGGCAATCAGGTTATTCAATATTCCTAAACAACTGTTACTGTAAAGTGTCCCGCAGTTCTATCCCAGGTTGAAGGGCTATATTATCTCCTTTCAGTAGTGTATTCCAGCTTTCAAGTATCAAAGAATCACTGTGCTGTGAAATAGGACAGTCTTGGTGTGATCCGGAAAACATGCAGGGTAAATATTGGTGAGCTTGGTCAGTGAAGCAGATAACTCCTATATACTGAAAGTGAAAGTAACACTGAGGTTCTGCTATTTGCAACAAGGTATGAGAAAGTCCAGTACTACTGAGTGTCAGTGCAGCTCTGCCTGTGGTGCAATCAATCTTCCACTCACCACTCCTGTAGTTACCTCTGGTGCAAGGCTATGTAACTTCTCCACTGCTGGAGCTGTATGTCTACACTGCAGTTAATCGGTGGCCATCTTGTGGTTGGCAGCATGGCAACTCAAAGCAAGTGTTGCTGTTGGCCTGTGGCCATCTTGTGGTTGGCAGAAAAAGTTATAAATCACAATAGGACAGCGCCTTCTCTTATAAGTAGTATAACAAATGAGGGTGCTTTGAAGTTACCCTATGATGGCTGCTGCTGTGGTATGGCGCAGGGAGGATGATTACCCTGTACTGCGTGTTGCCACTGTGGCTGTGTACCTCCACGAGCGGCTCTTGCTGCTGCGCTGGACGCCTTAATGGTGTGCTGCTCTTGGTCCCAACTTCCCACTGCTGTGGCTCACCTGACCCGGTCTATCTTCCGCGGGTCCCCGGTGTCCACGCTCCCGGCTCGGCTGCTCCACACTCCACTAGAGCTTTGCAGCTTGACGGTCTCTGCCCGCTGTCCTCGTGCTGCATGCCACACTTCTCCTCAGCTCCTGGCACGCCCTCTATAATTCACCCTCTTCTTCGCGGGCACCTGACCACACCCACCGCTTGAGAGACAGGACAGGCTCATCCAATCAGCACCAGCTGTCCCCTTGCTTCACACGTGCTGGGGAGATATGTATTAACTCCTTCCTTGCCAAAGGTGGTATTAACCCCTCACAGTCCTAGGGGTGTCCGTTTCATGGGTGTCACATCCCTCCATACTGAAATGATGCGTGTCCTCACGCTTGGTCCAATAATACAGGGAAACAGGACAAAGGATAATTCCTCAATAACAGAGTATTGGCATCTGTAAGTCACAAATCCTGGGCATCAATGAACATAGGATGAATAGATCATGACCCTGACTACGCCTAACCATTAACTATCACACTAGCACAAATGTACACATAAATACAACATATCAATGTCAAACAGATTAGTGCAATCAGGAAAATATAAACAGTACTAAAGGTGCCTCTACCGACCTCTCTATTGTCTGTAACGTGTGGGCAGTATTCCTTGGGTGCTCCTGGTCGAGCGTCTCACTTCACCAATTTCAGGGACGTCTGCAATGACTTCCTCAACCACAGGCGGATGCCTCATTTCTGGGGTCGGGGAACCGGCCACGACAGGCCAATACATACTCAGGACAAGACTCAATGGGTCATTTAGTATCGACAACTGATCTCGGGCTGGGTGTGATGGTGGAGAATCAGGTAGTAATTCTGGGGCTCTGTGGTTAGGGCACAATTTGAGTTGATCCCGATGTACAACTTTCGGTTGACCACCTTCTACCTTATCAATCTGGTACACGGCTATTTCAGCGTTGGGTATGCCGGTAACTACATATGGATCAGGCTCCCATTGCGAATCCAATTTGCTGTGCCGCCGATTATTTCGCCTTAGCATGACATCTCCTACGGTTAATGGTCTGGCATGTGCGGTCGCATCGTATCGATCCTTTTGTCGATCACGGATAGCATCCATACGTTGGTCCACAAGAGCTCGAGCAGTCTGTAATCTACGCTGGTGTTCTATGACCCAATCCCCTTGGAAGCAAGAATCTGTGGCATCATCCCAAGCCAGGCCTAAGTGAACGTCAGCGGGTAGTTTCCCAGATCGTCCAAAAAGCAGATAATATGGCGTGTATCCTGTGGAGCTGTGCACAGTGTTGTTGTAGACAAAGATCAGTTCTGCTAGCAGAGTGGGCCACTCACGTCTTTGTGGAAGGGGTACCGCTCGGAGTAAATTTATCACAGTTTGGTTCATCCTTTCGCAGGCCCCGTTGCCCTGAGGATGGTATGCTGTAGTGCGTAATTTCACACACCCGTACAACTGGCATAGTTCTTGGAAGAGTAGGGCTTCAAACGCAGGCCCCTGATCCGTCAGAATACTAGCAGGGTACCCGTAGGGCTGTACAAATGCTCGCCAGACGATTTCTGCTGTCGTCTTTGCCGTGAGATCCCGAACTGGCAGTACAACGGCAAACTTGGTTTAATGGTCAATTATGGTTACAGCATATTGATATCCATTGCTACTTGGTTCTAGCTTCACATGGTCGATAGTTACGAGTTCCAGTGGTTGTCGGGTAACAATGGGGTGCAGCGGTGCCTTCTCTTCTGATGGAGCCGGTCTACGTGCTGTGCATATGTCGCAAGATTTTCACCAGTCTTCCACATCCTGACGCATATTCCCCCAGTAAAATCTTCGACGTAGGGTCACCTCGGTCTTTTGACAGCCGAAATGGCCAGAGTGATCATGATAGGCCCGTAGGATAAGATCAATTTTCGCAGGGGGCACCACCAACTGCTCAATCAACAGATGTGTCTTTGGATCTGTGCTCTGTCGTAGCAATAGGCCTCTTCGCAACGTCAAATGGTCCTTTTGTCGCCACAATTGGATTAGGTCCGGGGTTGCAGCTTGTCTCTGAATTCGGGTCAACCCCTGACGAGAGGCCAGCAACTGTTTCACCCTTTTTAAGGTTGGGCTTGCGTCCTGCCAGACAGTCCAATCTCCTTCCATCTCCATGCCCTGAACTTCCTGCACTCTCGCAGGGATGGGAACCATATCATTCTGTTCCAGTGCTCTTCTTTTCAAACTGAAGTTGGGAGTTTCAATCTGTTCCCACCTGTCTATTCCTTCCAATTCACTTTCGCCTGTCTGTAGCCGGGAGAGTGCATCGGCATTCGCGTTACTTCGCCCACTTCTGTATACTACTTTGAACTGGTAGTTGGCCAGTCTGGAGGACCACCTTTGTTCCAAAGCTCCTAGAGGGGTGGTGGCTTGATGAGCCAGTGGGTTACAGTCCGTATAAGCTACAAACGGTGTTGCCGCTAGATAGTCTCTGAATTTTTCTGTCACTGCCCACACCAAGGCAAGAAACTCGAGTTTGTAGGCGCTGTAATTGGCGTCGTTCTGTTCGGTGGGACGTAGACTGCGACTAGCGTAAGTGATCACACGCTCTTGATTTTCCTGAACTTGGGCAAGTACAGCTCCCAACCCTTGCTTGCTGGCATCCGTGTACAGCCGGAACGGGTGGTTGTAATCTGGGTAGGCCAGCACAGGGGCCTCTGTCAGGACTTTCTTCAGCAGGTCGAAGGCTGTCTGTCATTCAGTCGTCCACTCAATGGGAATTTGTTTGTTATACTTATCCTTAGGGATCCCTCGTAGAATATCTAATAGAGGGGCGGCGACTTTGGCAAAGTCCTTCACAAACCGTCGATAATATCCTACAAATCCAAGGAACCGTCGGACATCTTTGACTGTCAGCGGGATGGGCCATTCCAATACCGCTTTCACCTTTTCAGGGTCCGGGGTCACACCCTCAGGGCTTACAATGTGACCTAAGTACTGAACTCGGGGCTTGAGCAGGTGGCACTTGGATGGCTTCAGCTTCAGACCGAATCTAGTCAGCTGTTGGAAAACCTCCCGTAAGTGTTGCAGATGGTCAGAGTAGGTTTTTGAAAAGATGATAATATCATCCAAATATAGGAGAACCACATCGAAATTCCTATGGCCTAGACAATGCTCCATCACGCGTTGGAAGGTGGCGGGAGCATTGCATAAGCCAAATGGCATACGGTTGAATTCATAGAGCCCCATTGGTGTGACGAAGGCAGTCTTCTCCTTGTCCTCTTCCTTCATCTGAACCTGCCAGTAGCCGCTGGTCAAATCTAGGGTTGAGAAATATTTGGCAGATTTAAGCGCCGTCAGAGACTCCTCAATTCGGGGTAGAGGATAGGCATCCTTATGTGTGATAGCATTCAGCATCCTGTAGTCTACACAGAATCTTAGCTGGCCATCCTTTTTGCGAACTAACACCAATGGGGCTGCCCATGGGCTGTGACTCTCTCGGATGATGCCATTGCTCTTCATGTCCTCCAACAGTTGCCGTACGGGCTGATATAGCGCTGGTGCCAATGGGCGATGCCGCTCCTTTATGGGTGGGGCATCCCGTCAGGATACGATGGTGTATCTCCTTCACGATACCCAGATCTGTAGGGCTATGGCTGAAAGTCTCAGCATTATTCTTCACAACCTGGAGGATTCCGGCCTTATGGTCTCTCGGTGTGCTGCCATCCCCTACCTGAATCTCTGTCCACCATTCATCTTCATGCACGTCAGCTGTACTACTCTCCGTGGTTACTTGACACTGATTAGCTTGTAAGGATGGATATACGACATCTTGAAATGAGGTCCACAACAATCGGGCCAGTGGCTGGTGTCGATACAACTTGATTGCGTAATTATGGGGATTTAAGATCCGCACTGGGACTCGTCCGTTCTCCACAGTGACTAGGGTACTGGCTACTACCGCCTCCTGGCGAGCGGACGTTAAACAGGGTTCAATTAAGACCTCATAGCTTCTGCCAGCTGGTCTGCATCGTGCCTTGCCCCAGAGGATGGTCTCTGAATTGGGTTGCAATTTGATGGGCTTACTATCCATTAGTCTAACCTTTCCAATCTCTCCCTCACTATGGGTGAACCTCTGATGACCTTGAAGCACCCTGATAGTCTTCTGTATGATTCTTCGCTCCCCGGTGACCAACTGAGACAATTCACTCCTTAGTGTGGCCAATAGCTCCTCCGGACATTGCTGTAAGACGTTCATTCCTAGAATCACCGGTGCTACTTTAGCTTCACTGCTCTCAGTGATCAGACATCCCTGTAGTGGAAGGAGGGTTTCTCCGATCTGCATATTAGCCTCCCAGTACCCCACGCAGGAGATCCCCAGTCCGTTACTAGCAATTAGTTGCAGCCATGAGGGAGGTGGCATCAGCAACTGCCCCTCCTTCCAATAGCGTTGAAAAGCAGGTAGCTGTATGGTGGTGATTTGGGATCCTGTGTCTAACATGGCCAAAACTTCCACGCTGTTTATGACAATTGGGATTGTCGGACACGTCCCGACATACCGGGGCCACCACTCTTCAGGATTCGGGTCTACTCCTCCTGTTCTCCCCGAGGCTTGACCACCACCCTCGGGGTGTTGCAGTTTAACGTCTCCTCTTGCCTGCAGTGTCTCTCCACATGACCTGCCTTCTGGCACCACCTGCAGATGGGACGGCCTTGAGCATCAAACCGATCTGTTGATCTTCTCCCTTGTCCCCGGGGTGGTTCCCACCAGTCATCAGCCCTTTGTCTTCTTGGCCGCCACCGCGGCTCTTCATAATCCGCCGGTTGGGATTGAGCTAGGCTATGCACCTCCCTACATATCTCTGCCATTCCCAATGTCATTTCTTCCATCTGTTTTCCAACAATTGTATTGGGTCAGGGGATGGCAGCTGCAGCCCATGGGAGGCGGGGTTGGTTTCTTTGGGTGCCTGACATGCATTCCGTAAGCCAGCTTCTGCCGAGTAGGACTGACTTGGTAATTCTGGGAATTCCGTATTATGCTCTTCGACCGTGCCCAACATTTTGATAGCCGCTTCTTTAAAGTCTAAGAAAGTATGCGTCGGAAGTTGTAGTCGCAGTAGTCGCAGTTGAACTCGTGTTCCTTCTCTGTTAGCTCCCTCTATCAATTGGGTGACCAAGGTCTCATCCGGGTTCCTGACTTCTTCCTGATCGACAGCCTGGATTGCCCTCAAGGCCTCCTGCAGGGTGAGGGCGTAGTCACGCAGACTCTCCCCAGGTTTTTGTTTACATGCATATAACCTCATTTTCAAGGTGGATAAGGTACGGGCATCAAAAGTGGTCGCCAGTCGTTTAAGGACTTGTTCTACGTTCTGTTTTTCTCTGGCGGGCCAGGACGTCACTTCCCTGAGTGCCAAATTCTTCAATTGCCCAATGAGGATCTCGACCTGCTGCTGATCACTTAGCGGGTACAAACGGAACATAGAGGTCATCTTCCTTTTAAACTCGGTGAGAGTGCTTCCTTCTGTGCCATGGTCCTCACCAGAATACGTGGGGAGCCACGGGGCTCCGAAGTAATAGGGGAGCGTGATAGGATTGATCTGTGCCACAGGGGGGTTGATCGGTGCTCCTGCGCCAGCAGGCGGTACTGCCTGGGCTGGTGGATCGGTCGACATGGCTCTTCTATACTTCCAACCTTCTCACTTTGGACTCCGTTAATCCTGTTCGTGATGCCAGTTGTGGTAACCTTGACTTTATGTGGTAAGTAAAGAGTTTACCTTGTGTGTTGTGGTTCAATCTTCACTCGACTTACGGAGAGGTGAGAGTAATGGAAGCACATGAAGGGGTGACAAGGCAGCTTGTGGTTTTTATTTTGTGAACACAGGTTTATTAGAGAGTCGGCAGGGCACTTGCATAAATAACACTCCGCATTCAATGAGGCAGCCTTTGTATTGCATCAGTGGGAAAAACATCAATAATGAGATTACACATAAAAGCAATGGCATTTACACGGCACCATACGGATTGGTGTAATAATACTTCGGCAGTATGACCATACAATGTAAGGCAACTTTTACGTTACTATTCACAGTTGAATTTAGTATTGAGCATACATTCTTATCTCAAACGGTTGCACACTACAAGAAAACAATTCAGCAATGATGTCAGTACTAAACTAACAGTTTCAATGTCCAGATGACCTTAAACACAAAACACTGTATTCCTACCCGTCTTCGCTGCTGCAGCTGGTGGAGCTCTTATAGATCAGTTTAAGTTGACCATGGTACTAGTCCCACTTAGTGTAACGTTTGTTAGTATTAAATCTGGGAGGGAAGAATCGCCAATGTGTATATGGAAGTCCTGTACACAGTACAGCAATTCAGTCACTGAATGTTAATTCCACTTTTCTCTCTATAAGCACATTCAATTCTCAGGCAATCAGGTTATTCAATATTCCTAAACAACTGTTACTGTAAAGTGTCCCGCAGTTCTATCCCAGGTTGAAGGGCTATATTATCTCCTTTCAGTAGTGTATTCCAGCTTTCAAGTATCAAAGAATCACTGTGCTGTGAAATAGGACAGTCTTGGTGTGATCCGGAAAACATGCAGGGTAAATATTGGTGAGCTTGGTCAGTGAAGCAGATAACTCCTATATACTGAAAGTGAAAGTAACACTGAGGTTCTGCTATTTGCAACAAGGTATGAGAAAGTCCAGTACTACTGAGTGTCAGTGCAGCTCTGCCTGTGGTGCAATCAATCTTCCACTCACCACTCCTGTAGTTACCTCTGGTGCAAGGCTATGTAACTTCTCCACTGCTGGAGCTGTATGTCTACACTGCAGTTAATCGGTGGCCATCTTGTGGTTGGCAGCATGGCAACTCAAAGCAAGTGTTGCTGTTGGCCTGTGGCCATCTTGTGGTTGGCAGAAAAAGTTATAAATCACAATAGGACAGCGCCTTCTCTTATAAGTAGTATAACAAATGAGGGTGCTTTGAAGTTACCCTATGATGGCTGCTGCTGTGGTATGGCGCAGGGAGGATGATTACCCTGTACTGCGTGTTGCCACTGTGGCTGTGTACCTCCACGAGCGGCTCTTGCTGCTGCGCTGGACGCCTTAATGGTGTGCTGCTCTTGGTCCCAACTTCCCACTGCTGTGGCTCACCTGACCCGGTCTATCTTCCGCGGGTCCCCGGCGTCCACGCTCCCGACTCGGCTGCTCCACACTACACTAGAGCTTTGCAGCTTGGCGGTCTCTGCCCGCTGTCCTCGTGCTGCACGCCACACTTCTCCTCAGCTCCTGGCACGCCCTCTATAATTCACCCTCTTCTTCGCGGGCACCTGACCACACCCACCGCTTGAGAGACAGGACAGGCTCATCCAATCAGCACCAGCTGTCCCCTTGCTTCACACGTGCTGGGGAGATATGTATTAACTCCTTCCTTGCCAAAGGTGGTATTAACCCCTCACAGTCCTAGGGGTGTCCGTTTCATGGGTGTCACAATCATGTGGGTTTAATGATTATATCTTACTAAGGTTCCTAAAAGAAAGAGTTCCATGGACTCCTGGGAGAGAAGGACACCACGTCCTTTCTAGTGAAATTGGTGGGACAGGGGATTTGATGACACGATTCTCAGTCATCACTCCCCCTGCCCCACACTCTGCGTAATGCCATGATTAGGGGCATTGCACCTAGAGGACAGGCCATAATTGTGCCCTGCCACCCCCCACCCAGTATCTTCACACTGAAAACTCTCCCGAATGGGCCACAAAACAGTGGATAAATATGAGCTAAGTGCATATTAAACCTTCTCTTTGTCCAACAGTAATACGTAAAATATATCGCGTGCACCTAACTACTGTAACTGTATTCTTATTTCAGGTTGACTTGCAAGTACTCACATCCTCTCTTTCAACTTATTTCCTATAATTTCCTGGGCGTATGGGAGTGAAGCAAAAATAAATGTTTTCAAAGTATGACCCTGCTCTGATTTTATGAGATCAAGACGGAGGATCTTCTAGTGATTCCATGGGTGGCAGGAGGAGCATATGATGACAGATGACCCTGAGTAACATGTAAAATAATGTGGCAGGAAGGAAGACTCGGACATGGGATAATGTAAGAAAGGAAAACAGCTTTAAAACAAACATTGGAGATTCACACAAAGATCCTTGTTGTCAGGGAAATAAATGTAAACTTATCCGAGCGACACATATACAATAGAGGTGGCTCTAATATGAGGAAGACAAGGGATACCTTTTATTGGAATTTTCTTTTATTAATGTTAGTCGGCCTATTTCAGCTGTCCAGTTATCCACTGAAAATCATGGAATTTAGGTGTATGATAAGGATGTACTATTTTTAATAAAAATCACATTTATTCCCTGTGATCTAGAATAGCACACACTGTATATACAGCCCTGATTGAACCTAGACAGTTTGGATAGTTAAACCTTGCTAATTTTTATTGAGTATTTCATTTAATTCACATTTCTTTCCAACAGACAGTTATATTATTTGCATCAAAGTGTTCCAGTCTGATAATAAGAGAATACACTTATAATCAACACAGCAATAGAAATGAAATAAAGTGATTCATTTGTGCCCCATAAAAATCCTAAGCTAAATGTGTTCATCACCTCAATTACAACGTAGTAATATGTATGAGCCAAAATGATTTCATGCATCAATGTCTTCTGTGCAATTTAATCAGTTTTTCTAATTTACTTAATTTTATGCATCAAAGTGATTGCATCAAAAGAAGACACATTTTCCTATGAAACTTGGTAAGAAATTTGTATGACGTGCAGAGCTTGATAGTAGAGACAGCAAATTTCAATATTATTGTATAAATCTTTATTAAGCAGAGTTTGCAGTCTACAGGTAGATGGGAATTGCACACCATAGAGTGTATCATTCGGGGAACATGCTGAATGTCATGTGTATATATAGGGGTTCATTTCGAGATGGACTTTATGTAGGTAACTGCACATGTAAACAATGTGTATTGATGTTCATGTGTTGAGCTGGACACATCTCAAGGCAGGGGCGGATCTATACTTTCCTTTTAGGGGAGGCGGTTTAAGAATTATTGTTGACTTCTTCCCTCTCTACTCATTACTCCTCCCACTTCCAGTCCTAACTCCTCCCATTGAATCCCAACCACCAAATTTGCTATTTGTTCTGGCATCTTCCGCATCCCGTCCCAGTGTTTTTCGGTTGTGGACAGATCCCCTTCAGTAGATGTACTCTGACAACATCAGTTACTATCCACGTGGACATAGATTGGGAATGATAACCTGTGGCGAGTGTATTTTATAAAGATTTTTTATGCTCTGAGTAATAGGTTCTTTTACATGTCAGAGCACATTCACAAGTGCATTTTCAACAGTTTCATATTTAGATATGATACAAGATGATATTATGACATGACGCAAGTTTTTCCCATTTACACATGTAGCACAGAAAGATTATAAATGTCTCACTTTACTTCCAGAGATTGGAGATGGGTACTGTTGCTGTATAGTAGGTTTTCAAATTGACTGCTCCCACCTTTATTATCGTTTGACAAAAAAACATAAACAAAAATGTCTTTACGATAGATTAGATTAGGGGTGAGCGGGTTCGGATTTCTGAAATCCGAACCCCCCCGAGCCCCCCCGATCCGAGTCCGATCCGAGTCAGGCTCGACTTTTCCCGCCTGACTCGGATCTGAAATCGAGGCAAAACATCATCATCCCGCCTTCCGAGTCTCGCGGGTTTTGGATCCTATATAAGGTACCCGCGTCGGCGCCATTTTCTCACTCGGCTGTGGACAGTGAAGAGGGAGGGTGGGAGTTAGGGCTGGCTGGGCTGTGTAGTGTAGTGTAGTGTAGTGCTGCTGTTGTCCACTACTTCAAAGTCCATAGGGGCTGGCTGTGTTGTGCTGTGCTGCTGTTGTTAATAGGGGCTGTGTCCACTACTTCAAAGTCCATAGGGGCTGGCTGGACTGTGTTGTGCAGTCAGTTCTCCATAGGGGCTGTGTCCACTCCAAAGTCCTGTGCAGTGTCCCAGTCCTAAAGGGGTGCTGTAGTGTTGTCCAGGGGGTGCTCTGTCCATCAGGGGTGCTCCCCCCAAGTGCTAAAAAAATAATATATTTTCTGTGTTTGTGAATTGTGTGCGCAGTAGCCGCACGTGCATCAACAAAGTAGTGCCAAGCGTGCGCCTGTGTCATAAGTAAAGGGCCGGCTGGCTTGACTGTTAAAGGGTGCTGTAACCCCCAAAGTACACTCCAGTCCAAACCAAAAAAAAAATTATTTTCTGTGTTTGTGAATTGTGTGCACAGTAGCCGCACGTGCATCAACAAAGTAGTGCCAAGCGTGCGCCTGTGTCATAAGTAAAGGGCCGGCTGGCTTGACCGTTAAAGGGTGCTGTAACCCCCAAAGTACACTCCAGTCCAAACCAAAAAAAAAATTATTTTCTGTGTTTGTGAATTGTGTGCGCAGTAGCCGCACATGCATCAACAAAGTAGTGCCAAGCGTGCGCCTGTGTCATAAGTAAAGGGCCGGCTGGCTTGACCGTTAAAGGGTGCTGTAACCCGGAAAGTACACTCCAGTCCAAACCAAAAAAAAAATTATTTTCTGTGTTTGTGAATTGTGTGAGCAGTAGCCGCACGTGCATCAACAAAGTAGTGCCAAGAGTGCGCCTGTGTCATAAGTAAAGGGCCGGCTGGCTTGACCGTTAAAGGGTGCTGTAACCCCCAAAGTACACTCCAGTCCAAACCAAAAAAAAAATTATTTTCTGTGTTTGCGAATTGTGTGCGCAGTAGCCGCACGTGCATCAACAAAGTAGTGCCAAGCGTGCGCCTGTGTCATAAGTAAAGGGCCGGCTGGCTTGACCGTTAAAGGGTGCTGTAACCCCCAAAGTACAATACAGTCCAAACCAAAAAAATATATATTTTCTGTGTTTGTGAATTGTGTGCGCAGTAGCCGCACGTGCATCAACAAAGTAGTGCCAAGCGTGCGCCTGTGTCATAAGTAAAGGGCCGGCTGGCTTGACCGTTAAAGGGTGCTGTAACCCCCAAAGTACACTCCAGTCCAAACCAAAAAAAAAATATTTTCTGTGTTTGTGAATTGTGTGCGCAGTAGCCGCACGTGCATCAACAAAGTAGTGCCAAGCGTGCGTCTGTGTCATAAGTAAAGGGCCGGCTGGCTTGACCGTTAAAGGGTGCTGTAACCCCCAAAGTACACTCCAGTCCAAACCAAAAAAAAAATTATTTTCTGTGTTTGCGAATTGTGTGCGCAGTAGCCGCACGTGCATCAACAAAGTAGTGCCAAGCGTGCGCCTGTGTCATAAGTAAAGGGCCAGCTGGCTTGACCGTTAAAGGGTGCTGTAACCCCCAAAGTACACTCCAGTCCAAAAAAATATATATTTTCTGTGTTTGTGAATTGTGTGCGCAGTAGCCGCACGTGCATCAACAAAGTAGTGCCAAGCGTGCACCTGTGTCATAAGTAAAGGGCCGGCTGGCTTGACCATTAAAGGGTGCTGTAACCCCCAAAGTACACTCCAGTCCAAACCAAAAAAATATATATTTTCTGTGTTTGTGACTTGTGTGCACTGTGGCTGCACATGCATCAACAAAGGAGCAGCGCGAAGCGTGCGCCTGTGTCCCATAAGTAAAGAGCCGGCTGGCTCATTTCTTAAAGGGTGGTGTAACCCACAAAGTGTACTACTCTCCAGCAAAAATAAAAAAATATTTTCTGTGTTTGTGTGCGCTTTAGCCGCACGTATATATCAATATAACATAAATGGAGGACCAAACTTTCTCCGATAAAAATAAAATAGGGAAAGATCAAGAACCACTTCCTCCTAGTGCTGTTGCTGCTGCTGGGAGTTGTTCATCATCCCAGAGAGGAAGTAGGAACATCACTACTTTTACTAAACAATTGACCCTCCAACAGTCCCTAGCGATGAGGATGAAGTACGACAGCAGTCATCCTGAAGCAAAACGTATAACTGTGGCCTTGACTGCTATGTTGGTGTTAGACGTGCGTCCGATATCCGCCATTAGTGCAGTGGGATTTAGACAATTGATGGAGGTAGTGTGTCCCCGGTTCCAAATCCCATCTAGATTCCACCTGCATCCTCAAAGCAGCAGCGAGAAGCGTGCGTCTGTCTGTTAAAGGGTGGTAACACCCTCAAAGTGTGCTACACAAACAATAAATATATTGTTCTTTTTTTTCGGTCTTTGTGAAATGTGTGGGCTGTAACCGCACCTGCATCCTTAAAGCAGCAGCGACAAGCGTGCGTCTGTCTGTTAAAGGGTGGTGACACCCTCAAAGTGTGCTACACAAACAATAAAAATATTGTTCTTTTTTTTTCTGTCTTTGTGAAATGTGTGGGCTGTAGCCACACCTGCATCCTTAAAGCAGCAGCGACAAGCGTGCGTCTGTCTGTTAAAGGGTGGTGACACCCTCAAAGTGTGCTACACAAACAATAAAAATATTGTTCTTTTTTTTTCTGTCTTTGTGAAATGTGTGGGCTGTAGCCGCACCTGCATCCTTAAAGCAGCAGCGACAAGCGTGCGTCTGTCTGTTAAAGGGTGGTGACACCCTCAAAGTGTGCTACACAAACAATAAAAATATTGTTCTTTTTTTCTTGGTCTTTGTGAAATGTGTGGGCTGTAGCCGCACCTGCATCCTTAAAGCAGCAGCGACAAGCGTGCGTCTGTCTGTTAAAGGGTGGTGACACCCTCAAAGTGTGCTACACAAACAATAAAAATATTGTTCTTTTTTTTTCTGTCTTTGTGAAATGTGTGGGCTGTAGCCGCACCTGCATCCTCAAAGCAGCAGCGACAAGCGTGCGTCTGTCTGTTAAAGGGTGGTGACACCCTCAAAGTGTGCTACACAAACAATAAAAATATTGTTCTTTTTTTTTCTGTCTTTGTGAATTGTGTGGGCTGTAGCCGCACTTGCATCCTCAAAGCAGCAGCGACAAGTGTGCGTCTGTCTGTTAAAGGGTGGTGTAACTCTCAAAGTGCTCCAAAAAATAAAAAACTATTTTTTTAATGTGTTTGTGACTTGTGTGCGATGTAGCCGCACGTGCATCAACATAGTAGCAGCGCCAAGCGTGCGCCTGTGTCATAAGTCAAGGGCTGGTTTGGACATCTGGTCCGGACTGAAGGACGTGCCAACAATTTCTGACAAGTCTACTGTCACTGCATATGATACTGTCCTCAAAGCAGCAGCGACAAGCGTGCGTCTGTCTGTTAAAGGGTGGTGACACCCTCAAAGTGTGCTACACAAACAATAAAAATATTGTTCTTTTTTTTCTGTCTTTGTGAAATGTGTGGGCTGTAGCCGCACTTGCATCCTCAAAGCAGCAGCGACAAGCGTGCGTCTGTCTGCTAAAGGGTGGTGTAACTCTCAAAGTGCTCCAAAAAATAAAAAACTATTTTTTTAATGTGTTTGTGACTTGTGTGCGATGTAGCTGCACTTGCATCTTCAAAGCAGCAGCGACAAGCGTGCATCTGTCTGTTAAAGGGTGGTGACACCCTCAAAGTGTGCTACACAAACAATAAAAATATTGTTCTTTTTTTTCTGTCTTTGTGAATTGTGTGGGCTGTAGCCGCACTTGCATCCTCAAAGCAGCAGCGACAAGCGTGCATCTGTCTGTTAAAGGATTACATTGGTGACAGCATCCAAGTAGGCATGTCAGACAGTCCGTACCTGTACTGGCAGGAAAAAGAAGCAATTTGGAGGTCCCTGTACAAACTGGCTCTATTTTACCTGAGTTGCCCCCTGTCCAGTGTGTACTCCGAAAGAGTGTTTAGTGCAGCCGGGAACCTTGTCAGCGAAAGGCGTAGGAGGTTGCTTCCACAAAATGTGGAGAAGATGATGTTCATAAAATGAATTATCAACTCTTCCAGGGAGACCAGCCTCCAGAACGTACAGAGGGACCTGTGGTTGTGGATTCCAGCGGGGACGAATTAATACTCTGTGAGGATGAGGATGTACACACTGAAGAGGGTGAGAAATCGGTGGATGAGGAGGATGAGGATGACATCTTGCCTCCGTAGAGCCAGTTTGTGCAGGGACAGATTAATTGCCAGCTTGTTTTGTGGGGGCCCAAACGAACCAATCATTTCAGCCACAGTTGTGTGGCAGACCCTGGCGCTGAAATGATTGGTTTGTTAAAGTGTGCATGTCCTGTTTATACAACATAAGGGTGGGTGGGAGGGCCCAAGGACAATTCCATCTTGCACCTCTTTTTTTTCTTTGCATTATGTACAGTTTGGGGCCTAGTTTTTCAAACTGCCATCCTGTCTGCCACTGCAGTTTCATGCCTAGATGGGTCACGTGTTTGTGCCGCCCACTCGTGTCGCTTAGCATAGTCATCCAGCTACCTCGGTGCAACCTTTTGGACATAAAAACACTATTGTGAGATGTGAGGTGTTCAGAATAGACTGGAAATGAGTGGAAATTAAGGTTATTGAGGTTAATAATAGCATAGGAGCAGATAAACCTACAAATTCTGTGATTTTAGCTGTTTTTATGCTTTTTTAAAAAAAAAATACAGATCAAAAACACAAAACCCAGAACCCAAAACACGGAAGGGTGGTTTTGGCAAAACCAATCCAGATCCAAAACACGAAGAAAGATCCAGATCCAAAACCAAAACACAAAAAGTGGCCGGTGCACACCCCTAGATTAGATACACCTACAGTGCTAACGAGTATATGGATGTGTATCTAATCCATCATAAAGACTTTACTGCAGTGCACATATATATATGTATGTGTGTACTTTGCTTTTAAATCTCACTCAGTTCTGAAAGTGACCAGGAAAATTGAATGCCCCCCTTTCAGCACCCCCCACCCCCAGCACCTCCCTTCCCCCCATAGGGCTTGCATTTAATAGCATATTATTCTGTGACAGTGACACCGTTTCTTTCAGTCACTGTGCACTGCTTTTTATCGGCTGCTCTCCAGACCCTAGTGCTCTCCACATAGTGACAGCCACACCGTCCTCCTCTTAGAACACCTGCACAATCTCCCGCCGGCTCCTCAGTCAGGCTCAGCACAGAGTCACGGCCGGATGTTACATGACATCCACGACCTGAGCAGAGCAGGGCACAGCACAGAGTCCAGGTCATCGAGGAGGAGCACCACTGATGCTGATCGGCGCTGCGCTCAGTGGCCCCTCTGGACAGCAGGAAGGACACGGAATGGGGGACAATGGAGGAGTTGCCCTAGGCAACTGACTCCATTGTCTCCCGCAGTTCCGGCACTGTGACTGCACTGCACACAACAACAGGCAGAACTCGGCTTGCTGCAGCCTAAGCTGCAAATTTTGATTCAGAGGGGGGCGATCGCCCTGATCACCCCCATCTGGATCCGCCACTGTTTCAAGGTGCACTCAGCTCAAAAACAATAGCATTTGCACAATATAATGAATAAAATTATGTCCTTTTGACATAGTAATTTGTGAAAGCTGCAATTTCAATATTAAATGTAATTAAAAATACCCCAAATATGAAATCATAAATCAATTAAATTCAAATACTGTATCTGTTGCCTTCACTTATTAAAATCAAATGGAGATATTCTTTCCTGCGATAGTCCAAAAGTAAATGTCAAGTAAGACACCTATAGACAGTTGATAAACTATAGCTACGACATTGCTGATATAAGTTCTATCAGACGAAGGGGTTAATATGCTATAAGTCAATCGGATAGATAGATAGCCCTATGCATCATTACATATGGCTGTAAAAGTCCTCCAGTACCTGCAAGAGATACGCCCATAAAAGACCTTTCTGTCTAAAAACATAATAAAAAACACAGTGTTAAATACAACTTTAGTGGAAAAAATATTCCCTAAACCTTTTTTGATCCCTTTATTTAAAATAACAAACACTTGCTGCTTGTGATTGGCTGCCAGACTACGAAAGACCATAAAAGAAAAGAGGATTTTCTTTTTCACGTGAACTGCGATGGATCAAAAGAGAAGACAATATTTATTTTTAGATTTAAAAGCTCTTACAAAACCTTCTGCAACAATTATATAACACTGCATTATTCCATTTGCAGAATATTGTACTATTGCGACATGTCTCAGACAGGAGGATGTGTTAATGAGTGTTACAAATTCTATATATCAAAATGTATTTTCATTTTTTTATCCCTCAATGTATACATTCCTATTGTCTCATATATACTACAAAGTTCAGCAGGTGGGCTATAATTTGTGACAACTAATAATATAACACAATAAGATGGTACTGATGTAATCTATGTGTCAGTATCTGGTTTGGCCTGTTCTCTCCTGTCTTGAGACTTCATGCATCATTAGAGCATGAACTGAATTGCTGCTAAATGTGGTCTTTCTATCATTGTCTTTCAAGTTATCATTTCTGTACTGTAACAAGAATTATTATTATTATCCTTTATTTTTATGGCACCACAAGGGTTTCGTAGCGCTTATAAATGATCAAAACAAGAAAACAATGACAAGGCCCCTACACACGTTACCATTTTTTAAACGATATTGCTGTTTTTGGCTGATTGGAATGACAAATTGTTTAAAAAGGGCCTTGTGTAGGCGTAACGATGCCAATGCACGCTCCCACTGGTCGTTGATCTCTTCCACATGCAGAAAGATCACAACCTGTCTTTCACGATTTGACACACATCGTTCCGTGTGTACGCCCGATGAACGATGTCATGGACGAAACAGATGCACGCACGGATCAGTGCGATCAGTGCGGCAAGCACCTGTGATAAAAGACACAGATGCATGGATCAGTGAGATCTGTCTGTGTATGTGTGTAACAAAAATTAATAAAAGTGTAAAACTTAAAAAAAAAAACTGCGTGTCCCCCACCCAAAGCTCAACCAGCCCTGGGCTTTGAAGATCCAGTACTGGTTGTGCTAAATACAAGGGACAAACGACTTAGGTGTCCCCAGTATTTAGCACTGGGCTCTGAGCCTGTACTGGTTTTAGACATACAGGGGACAAAAAGCATAGGGGTCCCCTGTATTATCCCTAACCAGCACCGAACTCTTTCTAACAGGGGAGTAATGCCACAGCCAGGGGCACCCTTTCACCTGACCAAAGCATTACTCCTGACCACTAGTCAGCCCAGGCAATGGAACCCTGGGGAGTTGGGAATCCCCAATAAAGGGGTCCTCCTCTTCAGGGCACCCCAGACCTAGGCTGATAGCCCGGGGCTGTCCCCGGCACCTCTAGAGTGGTGGGTGCCTGGTTGATAGTGTAGTATAGTGTAATTGAAAGAGTTAAAAATATTGTCTTTTGCAATAGAACTATCGGTCCCAGGAGAACCAAAAGTACCAGCATGCGAGGCATTATGGGCAAAGAATATATATATAGAAATATATATGGAAAAGAAAGGGCATCTACATGTGTTATTAACCCCAAATGAGCAGCGGTTATGCAGGGGAGAGTCAGTCCTCAAATGTACACTTGGAACAAGGAAAACAGAAATAGAAAAACAGCGCTAGTATAAATGGCAATGATCCAAATATCAGTCATATAAGTAACACAAATCAATGTATGAATAAAAAGTAAAACATTTAATAATATTCCTGAGATTGGATAAGTGGTAAAAAGCAACAATACAATATCATCTCATTGATAAAAAAATATGTGCACAACCTATTTTTAAAAATCAGTCCATATAAGCTCAGTATCCACCTCCACTTAATGGAGTAATATTGCAATCCAGAAATCTGAAACAATCCTCCTGATCCAGATACTGGCAGAAATAACAAAAAATGGCGCTGAGATCAGTTACACTCTAACATTGTCACTCAATCCAGCATCCATGCAGTGGCGTAACTTCATCCCAGGTGCCCAGTGGCAAGATAAATGTTGGTGCCCCCCCTACCCCCCAAACTAAAATTTACCACCCTCCCAGCACCTGTGCCAGCCCCAACTGTCGCCGCCCCCTGACGCTGACGCTCGTGGTTTCCTGAGTCTCCCGATCACGTGATGTAAACAGATCTCAAGAAGATAAGGACTCATATATAGTACATCACGTGATCGAAGTGAATAGACATTATGACCCCAACACAAGAGTATAATCTTGTGTTTTTTCGTTACCTAAGGAATATGTCATTTAATCGCTATTATCATTTCAAATTTCCCAACATTTCTGACACTATATGGGAGTGTATATAGAGACAAAGGAATCAATCCTGTTTTCAGGATTATAATGGGGAGAGTATAATAGACATTATAGGATCTAAAACTATGACAATACTAATCCAACAATATATGGAACAGAGCTATTTCTCTTCTTTCACAGTGTATTTGAACAGGGTGTATAACTCTGTATCCAATTAATCCAGCTAAAAAGATGTATTAAAATAATAAAAAAAACATATATATATATATATAGAAAATTAATGAACAGCAGTATTCTAGAGACAAAAAGACACAAAATATCCACATTTAATGTTATTAATTTGCTTGTTGTCAAAAAATAGAATACATTAATGTGTATATCATAAAGACAATAGAGGTTTTAGTTATTTATAGAGCTGAATTTAGTTCCATCGTTTCGTTCAAACCATGTGGATAAAGGGAATCCATTTTAAAGTTGCTTTCTTGTTTACACAGTGTTCTAAAGTGATCGCCTCCTCTTTTAGTGGTAGGAATTTTTTCCACTCCTATCAGTTTTAATGATTTTGGATCCCCATTATGGAACTCACTGAAGTGTCTGGACACACTAAGGTTTTGAACTTTGTTTACAATGTTACAGCGATGTTCCATAAAGCGGGTTTTTAATGTTCTGTTGGTACGACCTATTTACTTTAAACCACAATTGCAAGTAAGCAAATATATCACAAAACGAGAATTACAATTAATGAAACTCTTTATTTTGTATATTTTCTGTTTCGTTTATGACTAGATTGGTGGTTTCATTTATTACATGTTCACACGTTGTACATCTCTTTCCACCACACTTATAGAAACCCACAGATTTAGAGTGTAACCAGGAAATAGATCTAATATCTACTTCCTCTGTCTTATAGTTCTCAAGAAGCTAGGGCCAGCAGATTTTTAAGAGATTTATTTTTTTTCTAAAAATTAAATGTGGTTTAGGAGGTATGAGGGTGTCCAAAATGTTGTCCTGCCTTAAAATATTATAGTGTTTTCCAATAATCCGTTTTATCTCCTGATGGTGACTATTGAAAGTGACTATAAAAGCTAATTCTCTTTTGTCTTTCTCTTGATCTGTTTTTTCACTTTCTTGGAGTCAATCAGGGATTCTCTGTCTAGTTGTTTAATGTCTGCAAAAGCTTTATTGACCAAAAATTCTGGATAACCTTGTGAGTAAAACCAGTCTATCATGGCCTTAGCTTGTGTTTCGAATGTTTCTAAATTTGAACAATTCCTTTGTTAATTAAATAATTGTCCATTGGGAATGTTGCGTTTCCATGGGGGAAAAGAGTGCTGTTATAATGCAGATTAGCATTCTAACCTACGTTTTTACAATAGTTAGATGTGAATATCTTATTATCCCTAATTTCCAGTGTTAATCTAGAAAATTCATATTCTGTTGATGGAAGGTGTGGGTGAATTTTTGATTGTAAGAGTTTGAATTTAAAGAGGCCATAAATTCCATTGCCATATCATGATTTTCCTCCCAGATAATAGATATATCTTCAATGTAACAGCCATGGAGGACCAAATTCACACCAAATATTTAATTTAATACTGTAAAATAAATAGTTAAAAAAGCACAATACACACACAGTGACAAGTAAAAGTTTATTGCATACCCCTACCCACTCACACATACTTACCTGCTGCCAGGTGATCACGTTCCCTTCTCCAAGTAGAATCCCGTTTGGAGTACCTGCAATAAAGATCCAAACTCACCTCCTCCATCGCACTGGTCTCTGTAGCATCAAGGGGGGTCTTTGCAAAAAAAACCCGGAAATCTGTACCATTTACTAAGGTTAGCGCTGTATGTATGTGACCACCTACAGCGCTAACCAGTTCCCAACTGATCAGTGAGTCGGGAGCCAGCAGCCAGAGCGGACGCTGATTGGCTCTGGCTCCTGACTCACTAACCAGCCCATGTGGGAACTGTCAGAAGCCGGAGCCAATCAGCGGCCGCTAACTGTAGAGCGGCTGCTGATTGCCTCCGGTTTCTGACAGTTCCCACATGGGCTGGTCAGTGAGTGAAAGCGTCTCTGGGCTGTGGCATTACACCCCGGTCGGGTTGGTACGGTGCTGGTTTTAATTATAGGGGGCCCCTACGCAATTTTTTCCCCCTATAATTAAAACCAGGACTGGTCCTGCAGCCTGGTGCTGGTTCCTAAATTACGGTGGAACCCTACTCATTTTGATCCCCATAATTTTCGGAACCAGGACTGGCTGACAAGTCCGGGGCTGGTTATGCATTTGGGGGGGGGGACCCTACGTCATTTTTTTTTAAATAAAAAAAATTATATTAGGTATTCTGGCAGAAACATACACAAATCACACTGATCTGTGTATGTTTCTGCCAAACTCGCAGCTCAGGAGGTGGTCTATTTGAAACTTCAATTTAACAGTGAGTTTGCTACAAACTCACAAGAGAGTGTAAACTCGATTCTTAGTAAATTTGTGAGTTTCATCTTTTCCATGTAAAGTACTTCCTAGTTTTTGCAGACTCACATGAGTTTTAACAGTGAGAATAGAAAACTCACTTCCAAACTTGCACCTGTTTGGTCTTAGTAAATTTACGAGTTTGAAAAAAAGGCTAAACTCGCATGAGTTTGCAAACACAACCAAACTTATTTCTTAGTAAATTTACCCCCTAGTGTCAAAAAGGCATAGGTCTCTTTCCACTGTATTTCTTTGATTAATTGTAAGAAATGTTTGGTGTCCTTGATGAATGACGTTAAGGTTGACACAAGGCTGTAAAAATGAATCCACGTAAAAAGACAGGTTGGAAGAATGGGAATTGATACCAGATATTATGGGGTGTCCGGGAGGTGAGATAAGGGATTTATGGATTAGGGGTACTCATACATGGATTCGGGACTGAGTGATATTTTAGAGTGTAACTGATCTCAGTGCCATTTTTTGTTATTTCTGCCAGTATCTGGATCAGGAGGATTGTTTCACATTATTGGACTGCAATATTACTCCATTAAGTAGAGGTGGATACTGAGCTTATATGGACTGATTTTTAAAAATAGGTTGTGCACATATTTTTTATCAATGAGATGATATTGTATTGTTGCTTTTTACTACTTATCCAATCTCAGGAATATTATTAAATGTTTTACTTTTTATTCATATATTGATTTGTGTAACTTATATGACTGATATTTGGATCATTGCCATTTATACTAGCGCTGTTAGTCTATTTCTGTTTTCTTTGTTCCAAGAGGGGCATTGCGGGCCCAATAGTACCTGTAGTTCCACTGCAGAAGAAATATAAAAAAAGTAATTACACACACACCGTGAAAGTACAAGCTTATTAGCACATACATTCACATTGACTTCAATGGTGAGAACCGCTAATGTAGCTTAAGGTATTATCCACTTGGAGACGTGGACGTGAATGGCTACAGGGATACTAGGTGAGTATGAGTGATTGTGCGGGCGACTCATAATCAGTCCCTCCCTACTACCACAATGCAAACAGCTCTGAAAATAAAATAGCAATGAAATATGAGCAATGCGCAATCGGACTCACAGACTTGTTGGCACAATCTGTGGCCTATGAAGGGCCAGAACAATTAGACAATTTAATTGCACAAGCAATTAATAGGGGACAATTGGCAATATATCAGTGCTTTTTATCCATTTATTTCTCAGTCCAATCTCCTCCATCTGATACAGGAGAACTATGCTCAGTATAATACACTGGACGTCATCTGTATGATAGATTCTGAGCCTGATCCTGTGTTGGTCACAAGTGGAAATGCAGACAGATCTTGCTGATATCTGAATACTGTGCATGCCCCGCAGAAAGAAATTGCTGACTGTGTATGCGTCAGAGCCAGAACATGTTATAACTAAACATAAAAAAGACAAAAGTAGAGAAAATACAGCTTCATCACATAGTTTAATTATATGGTGACACAAAACTCAATGCTGGGTGTCTATGCACATATAGTGGAATATTTATTAAAGTCATTTTGCGCGAAATGCCTTTTGATAATTCCTCCATTTCTGATTCAAAAATAGTCCCCATAGGTTTCTATGGGGGCTGTTATATTGTGAGATTTACCAAGCGCATTCTGGAGCTCAGCCCTGAGGACCTAGAGGACACACACAGCAAAAGTTACTGGGAGAGGGATTCGTAGGATGCGTCCTCAGCAATGATCTTACATGCACAGTAAGGCAGCCAGCCCCCAAAACAGCAAGTAAAGTAATCCCATTAGAGATCACTCTGCTTATACACATCACAAAGAAGAGCTGCTGTCGGAGCCCTTGTTCCTTAAGATGTATTTTGTTACCTAACAACAAAGCTCAATTTCTTATTGCCACAATAAGTTGTACACCTTTTACGGTATTGAGTTCACATAGCTACCTAAGTACAAACTTTGTTCTGTCACTATAAGGAAGGTGAGGAAAAATATAACTTACCTAGACACAACCCAAAGAACACCCAATCTTATTACCACTAAACAGTCTTAGATAAACATGTCAGGAATTAGGAAGTTTCCACTCACTTGGGACATAATGGCAGGTATCTTGCAGTTGCCAATCCTTTCCATGCTCCTGTTTCTCCAATTAAAAGACTACATGACTCATGCTGTTTGATGGTGTACTGGAGGGATCTAAAAAACAGCTGTGCCGTCTCGCAGTAGCTTACCCATGTACATATGTTGGTCTTACCTGCTTGACCAGTGTGCCTTCACATGGGGTAGTTGCCAGTAAACTTTTGGCATGATGTCACAGTGTAACCTACTGTACTCTTCTCTCCTAACAGATCCCATTGGCTGGTGCAAGGAACCTAAGCATGCTCAGCCTGGATGTGCAGATTATATTGATGACTTTATGAACACAGAGACTGAGGACAATGTAAAAGGAGCTCTTCTTAAACTTACTACGGACTGATTAAGAGTTGCATGTAAGTCCATTTTGTGGACAGATCTGGCTATTTTTAGCACTGCGCATGCTTTATAGCTGTACAAATCTACCGTGGTTCCAAGTCATGTGGATCTCAGTCAATATTCCACTTGCAACTGGATGGATATAACGGGGAGCAAACGAGGCTGCTAAATTAAGGTGTAATGAGGTCATGTAGTTGGAATCTGGGGCTATGCTGAGCAGGGGTGTATCTAGGGATCCGAGTGCCCCTGGCAATGTAATGGACTGGCACCCCCCTCCCCCCATAATTTCTGAATAATTACACTATACATTAGTACTTCAAATGTTTTACCCAGCCAACCCCCTATGCAGTGCCCCCAGTAGTAGTCCCCCCTATGCAGTGCCCTCAGTAGTGGCCACCTCCCCCCATACAGTGGCCCAGTAGTAGTCCCCCCTATGCAGTGCCCCAGTAGTAGTCCCCCCTATGCAGTGCCCCCAGTAGTAATCCCCCCTATGCTGCATTTCCCCCAGTAGTAGTCCCCCTATACAGTGCCCCCAGTAGTAGTCCCCCTATGCTGCATTGCCCCCCCTAGTATACACCCCTATACAGTGCCCCCAGTAGTAGTCCCTCCTATACAGTGCCCCCAGTAGCGGCCACCCCCCCATAAAGTGCCCCCAGTAGTGGCTACTCCCCACATAAAGTGCCCCCAGTAGCAGCCACTCCCTATACAGTGCCCCCCACTGCTGTGCCAGGCTTACACACACACACAGAAGAAAAAAAAAACACAACTTACCTGAATCCCCGCTCCTGATGCGACTGCTCTGAGTCCCGGCTCTTCTCTTGCACTATGGGAGAGACATCATGACGACTCTCCCATCACCTGCTGCGAGGGGAGATGCAAGGCGGAGCTCATGAGTGAGCTCCAGCCATCTCACTCTGTGGACTCAGCAGCCAATGAAAATCTGTCTAACTCTCATTGGCTGACTGCTATAACAAAAACACAGCCAGCGCGCTCTCACTGCAGTCTGCCCTACACTTGTGGGGCCCGGGGGACTACTTCTGCACCTGGGGTAGACCACCCCTTGGCTGCTGGTGGCACTGCCGGGTAGCACTCCCCCTTTGGTTGGCGCCCCTGGTGAGTGCCATCCCGGCCAATGGATAGATACGCGCCTGATACTGAGCTGTGCATATGCAGAGATCCGTCTGATTTCAGATGCATCTCTTACACCTGGTACACTATAGGCTGGTGCAAATGTGCACTAATAAATTGTATGGATCGGGGCAGTGTGGTTGCATAGATGCGTACAACTCAACATATGGGCGAATGTCATTATTTAGTTCTGTGCACGTAATACTGGTGTAGAGTAATTGTGGTTGAATTGTGAGCAATGAGGGCAGAGTGGAGCAAAATTAAAAAAATTTCAAACTGTTGTACGGTCTGGACCATAACAAAAAATATGTAAAAGCGATTCTGCAGAGACTACAGTCTATAATATAAATTCTGCACAGAATATAAACTAATATCGGCTAGAAAGACCAAACAGGAGCCCCAACATTCATCGAGTGACAGGCTCCTGGAGAACTTCTTACCCCATCTAGGACTAATTTTAAAACTAATTTTTCTGTTGATCACAAAAAAAAAAAACCTGACTATAGTTGGGATGAAAAACAACAAACTGCATTCAAGGCAGCAAAAAAAAATAAAAAAAAATAAAAAATGTGATTGGGCATCCCCAGAGCTTAATGGCAGTGAGGCCTGGTGCTCCTTTTCATTTGGACACAGTTGAAAAGCACAAGGGATTTCTTGGAGCTTGTGGCAGCCTTAACTTTAAGTGGTTAGAGGCTAGTGGACTATACTAATACAGTGTAGGTCTCTGTTACAGACAACTTACAAGAGCCCAAAGAAATAAGACACCTCTGGAAAAGCAACTACAGATTGATTATATAGCTCTACAGCATGAACCCCATAACAGTTAAAACACCATCACAGTTCACACTGATCAACTTATTACTGGATGGGTCAGAGATGAAGAACTACTTGTGGTCCAAAGAAAGACTTTACTCAAATGGAAGTGGCACTTGTAGAAAATAGAAGTTTTTTTCGGAAAGTGATGCCTGGTAAATGAATAGGTCAATTCCCGGTGATATAGTAAGGTCATCAATAGAGTGCTGTCATCCATTTCACCCTTAAATACTGTTATAGACAAGTCTAGTTGGGGTGGGCCCAATCAATATTATCAACAACTGTATATGCAGTAGTGATGGCTCTTAAAAGACCAAAAGAAAAACCCACCCGCAGTTATACAGACAATTGGGCGCTTACCTAGATGCTGACCTGGAATTTGCCAGGGGTGAATTGCAAATCACATTGTAGCTGACAAAGAAGTATGGGATTTTCTTTACAACACTGCAAATAAAAGACAATTTCAAGTAAGCTGAATATATGGACCTCATGACATCACCTGGGGGCAGGTTGCCTGGGAGAAGAAGCAGGCTCATTGTCACAAATCTTTATACTAATGTACATGTAAAAATAGTAATTACGATTCTGAAATGGAATTAAAAAGATGCATATCCTGAACATAAAGCATAATTTCCCATCTTCTATAATAATTTTTCTCTATAGAACTATGAATTCATTTTCTTTCACCATTCTGCTTGGATTGAACTGTGTCCTGTGCAGTATATGTCACTGAAGAATAACTGCTCACACAATAAGATATAAGTCTCTATGGATTTATGTTATGTAGCAAACATCCTGCTTGGGGCTGTGACTTTAATAACAGGAAACATATTTTAAGCAACTGAATGGTATCCTTAAGAAGTTGTAATACAATGTTGTTAGCGATTCTAAAGTTCTTGTTGAGTAATGTTTCCATGATTCAATAGATCCCTATATCCAATAATATAGACAAATATTTCACAAGTATACGACACTGTCAAATTTAATTTGATATTCCTGCTGTAGGAATTAATATATTACATCATTTATAATATTCTTGTAATATTAATCATTCTTGTCTTCATGATGAATGGAAACTAAGCATTAGAAGGCAGATAAAATCACTGTGAAATAACTTCTATGCTACTATTTACTTATGCATTGTGAAATTATGAAGAGTTACTGTAAAATATTTATTAAAGGAAATCTATATAAAATTTATTTATGTTAAAAGGAAAATAAGAAATATTATATGTAGCATTCACCTGTAAATAATGTTTTTCTATTGTAATCTTTCCCTATTAATTACAGTACATGTAATGTTTACCAGCTCCCATCTACACATGGCCGCCATCAGGAGGGGACTGCCAGGACTATAGTCCTGGGCACGGACACTTGGCAGAAAGGAGGGGGCACGTCCGCTCCTACCACCTGATACTTCCCCATTAAGTAAAAGGGGGACCCGAATCGACCGGCTTGCCGCTCTGACTACCTGTGCAACCCCATGATTGATTTACATGGGACAAGGTGGCCCGCCGCTCGTCCCACACACCTACTTGTTGAATAAAGTTTTTTTTTTTTTGAGTTAACGCATGTGACGTCATGCCGCGGCACTGGAAGATAGAAGAGCTGCGCCAGCCAGCCAACCAGCCCGGTTGAAGTAAGTGAGGTAAGTCATGAGACTTGCTGGCTTGCAGTAGCAGCCAGCATGTCATTAAGATGTGAGAGTGGGGACTACCTGGCTAGGGCTGGAGAGGGAGAGTGTAGAGGTAAGAGAGCAGGATAGAGTGAGCTGGGCCATCTGTATTAGTCATATATACACAGCCAGTGAGAGAAAGTGGGTACATAGTAGAGAAAGGGAGAGAAAGTGTGTGTGTGGGGGGAGGGTTGCTTGGAGGGCCCTGCCTATTTTGTTAGGGCTGGGCCCGTGATTGCAGTTCTATATCTACATGACACCAATCTGATGATTTCAGTACAATTTTAATTGGACGATGAATTTCCACACATAATACTACATGTTTATTTTTCAGCTTTGATTTCTCCTACCAGCTGCTATGTTGTAGCTCTGTTGTTGTACCTCCCTACCATGTCAGTCAGGTTAAAATAAGGGCCAAGAGCTTTGGGCACCAAATGCATAGCAAGCTGTGACCAGGACATTGCTAGTGACAATGGTCCTTTCCCCAATCATGCTGCTTCCCACTCCGTAACATCTCTAGGATCAGTCCTTTTCTCACACTTGGAGCTACCAAAACTTTTATTTAAAGAACTTGTCATCTACAGTATCACCTCATTTACCTCTACCTCCTCCTCAATACTAGCATGACTAATAGAGAAATATATTCTTACCTTTGGTTAATCACCACTATATATTCGTTTCAAAAATAGCAACATAAAGAATATTTCACTATGCTGGTACCCATGAAGGAACACTTTTCTTAATTTTATTTGCTTTCTCACTAAAACCACAGAGAGTTGGATTCTATTTATAAACTATTTTAATATAATATCATATAACCCCCCCCCCACACACACACACACATTGCCTCCTGTGGATCAGGGCTATAAGTTGTAAGATTAATGTAGAAAGCAGGACTGTATGTAAAACTAAATGGAGGAATTCATGGCAACATATTTAATGTGGGGTAATACCTGTTTTCTACCAAAAACCCAGGTCTGACCTGGGTTTTCAGACATGGTTCAAACCCAGGTCCGACCCAGGTCAGACACCATTTACACAGTACCATCGATCTGGGTTATTCTCAGGTCAGCCCCGTTCACACTGAACCTGGGGCTGCCTTGCTAAACTTGTGAGGTCATAAAAAGTGGGAGGTGACTGCTCCACAGCCACCAATCAGCTCATTTTAGGCATAAGCTAGGTCAGATAACCCGGGTTGCGCCGTTTACACTGCACCATTACCCAGGTCCATCCTGGGTCCAACCCTGCTAGCTACCTGGGTTGGATTGCCAGGTCACCTGACCCAGGTTAGTTTTCAGGGACCCTTTTACACTGAGCTGTGACCCGGGTAGACCCAGCAATAACCCAGGTTTTTGCTCTGGTGTAAAAGGGGTATTAGTGATTAGCTGCAGTGTCCGTTGATGTACACGACTCAGGAAGCCTGGACCCTCAAAAAATGGCTCAAAGATAGACCAAGAAGTTGGACTGCACAAGACCAACCATATAAGTAGACAAAACAGAATCAGTTAGAGTCAGCTTCCATCAAAATGAATGCAGTATTGGGACAGTCAGTGGATAGCTATGCAGCATCATTCTAAAGAAACTCACTTGGTGTCCCTGGAACAGGGGGGGTCTGGGAGATTTGTACATCCATTCAGTTATAGCAGAGTCACAGAAGTCAGTGTAACCTCCTCAAACAAAATATTTGTGGGACGCACTCTAGTATCAATGCTCATTAATCAAATACAGGCTCATAGTGTATGCCACAGAGTTACAGAGAGAGACTTTAGTTGAGGTAATTTTTTCTCTTGTGTTATTGCAAGTACAAACCAATGACAAATAGTGCATATTGGTCCAGAAGGCTAACAGGGATATGTAGCAAGGCACTGATTAATGCTTTCCGAAATCTCTATGTTGTGATGTATGTAGATTTTAAACTGAGAGATAGAAAATTATCTATTCCATAAGGCTTTCTGAGGACAGTACAAAAGGATTGTTACAAGATTACTTAAAACAGAGAGAAATTCCAAGGAATTATTAATTATTCAGGATAGTAAGACCTGGGTCCAACAATTCCTGAAAGTGCACCAACGACAGATTGAACATAAATAGCTGAGACTATTATGAACGTGTTGCTTTTTAAAGTAGAAATCCAGTATTATTTATTAATGTGTAATTATGTTGGCTAAATGTGAAAGGGTTGTGACTGGGACTAGTATTTGGTAATTAGGATTTATTAGTTTGTTCTAAGATTAGATAAGGAAATTGTGGATTTGGAACACCTGGGTTTAAGGTACTGTAAGTGGTTGTAAATTGCTGCAAGGCGGGGTTACATTATTTGGAAATCATTTTAAGTGGTAAAGGCCCAGTATCAGTTATTTAGAGTAAATGTAAATTATCCAGTTGGGTTTGTTTCTACTGAAATATCCGCCATTGTAGGCTAAAAGTAGGGTACAGTTATCATAAAGAGTTTTTATAAGTATATATCATTAAAGAGTCCTACACCTGTTATTTAAAAGTTGACATCTGAAATATGGATTTTTATTTGACTAATTCAGTTATATATCTTTTAATCACCCCCTTTTTACATCTATGTAAAAAATGTACAAAAACAACCCCAAAAAGTTATTGCCTTTTGCTTTGTGTGAAACCTAATTGAGCGAGGGAGGGAACAAGCTTCACCCAACCTATACTAGAGGCCATAGGGATAACCTTTGCATAAAACCTGGTGAACCTTTTTTTCTTGGAAGAAGACAAAGGTTTAAGTGGAGGTACTGTGAAACACAGAATCTATCCCAGATACTGTAATTAATGTGACCATACCACCTATCACAGAAGATAAGTACAGGTGAGTAAGTGTTACAATAATATACTGTATAAACAAAATAGAACAATGTTAATAAAACATAAAAACTACCAGACATTGGATCTGCCCTAGCTGATAAATATAAGTTCTCAATCAGAAGTTGACCTATGCACTCATTTTGCTTAAAACGTATGGAGAGAGTCTAAGCCTAAGCGGGAACACACTAATACGGCATATAAACCAATTAAATAAAATCACCCAGTCTGACGGCACTTACAAATATAAAGAAGAGGGAAAAAAAATATACAAACAAATGATCTGTATTATCTATGGTGTAAAAATCTGGTTATCTAAAAATAAATATATTAGAATAAAAGGCTGTGAAATACACATGGAATAAACATAAATTACAATATAAACAATGTTGCTGAGTAGCAATACAAATTATAAACAGAGAACAAAACAGTCTCAGAAGAATAGAATGTAAGCTCTTTCGAGCAGGGCCCTCTACCCTCTTGTGCTTCTCCATACTGTATTTTCATTTATCTCTTACTCCCCACTAGGGCAACTAACACTTGGCTGCTTATGTGGGTGTAAAGGTCGCTAATATATAGCTATGTTTATTATCCATGTCCTGCATTGTATTGTATTGTAAGTCGCTGGCTACTTATTTGTTTATGTACTTTGTAAGGCGCTGCGGAACACTTGTGGCGCCATATAAATAAATGATAATAATAATAATAACAGACTTTATTATCTCTGAGAGAACTAAAGTGTATCACAACACTGCACTATCGAACAAATACCAATTTCCTCAGTGGAATTATTATCCTTACCTTGAATTATAAATTGGCAATTTAGCATAATTGCTTAAATGTTAATAAACCACAAAACAGAGACACAGTGGTCATTTGATTTTAATATCACTTTATTTCTATACTTTGTCACTTATCTAATCTATTCATTTTAAACTAATTTTTGGGGATTGGAAAAACAAGTAAATCTCCTTTTTATAATAGAGAAAATTAAAGGTTAGGTTTTAAGTAAAGCCAAGCCCCCTGAGTGCACCTACAGTTCTCAATGTACTTTTGATGTTATATACATAGTGAGATTGGTAGCACCACAGTTTCTCACCAGAAATAGTACATATAGATATATACTAAGATATATTATTGAATAGGAATAAATATATCCCTAATAGGGATCAAAAGAGAGACCAGATTTTTTTTATAAGACATGAAATATATTTCCAAAATGTTTTAATAAATTCTGTGTGGAACCACTACGATTATTTTATGATTTATTGTAAAGCATTAACAAGTACTTCTCCCAGAAGCAGCAAGGCTCGTTATATTATATTAGAGCCAAGAATTATAATTTTAAAACTTAACTTAGGATCTTGTGCCCTGTATAAAAGTAATCACTGTGTGGCTTTGCATGTTTTTATGGTCAATAGATGCTTCATTGACATCCATCTTTATACATACATACTCTAGTTACCTTAATCTAAAATTGTGTATTTCTTGAATACAACCTCAGTACTGTATATTTGACTAAAGTAAGTGGAGCGGAGTTAAGGCTTCATTGGAAATTCATTGGAACTCAAGTTAAAGTGCAATATGACCCACTTACTCTATATAAAGAGAGTTAGATAACTATGTACATTTATCACATAAATATAGCACAAGTAAATTATGTAATTTGCCATTTTGCGTGCAGGTAAATTTCACATCCTCTGTTAAAAGGGTAATATATATGTGTAGATAACAATAATTTCTGAAAACAACTTTGAATTTGCTTAACATGAATATACATCCGTTTTTGCAGTATCTACACATTGCCATTGCTCCATGCAGTACATTTTTCCAGTCTCCTATATTTGTCTGCAAAGGTGGTGTGTGAGCGGAAGGCCATGGAGATGGCAGCTTCTGATTGGCTTCTGACTGGCCCACACCTAGCTTTAACATGGCAACTAGATTTAGTTCAACGCTTTGGTTGTTTATGTCTATTATTCACATGTCAGAGAATGCCGGTTACCGTGACTTAAGCTGGGTTTTAGGTTGCGGTAACTGGCATTCTACGACTAAAGTGTCAGGCGCTAGGCTTTTAGCGCCATGTTAAGCCGGAAAACAGCTTCGCGGGCAGCACTTATGTTGGATTTCTGCTTGCACCTCAGAAGGTTTTGAGCAGATATCCTGTAATCGGACTTAACAGTGCCCTGAATTGCATAGCTCAGGGAACTTCTTCCCAGGGCTATTCAGCATCAGGCTGAATTGAATCACCTCCCCATATAGGAGCTAGAGATACACGTCCTACTGGCGCATTTGTGAATATTTGCAGGTCGGCATGGCAGTATGTCAGAATCTGCAATTGTTGAATAGCTGATAACAGGAAATAACTTGCACTCAGCTACTTAGGAAATAGGAAACATACAAACAAACATACAAGGGTGGTTCAATAAGATAACAAGACCTCTTAAGAGTGCAATGTTCTTTATTTCATTCTAAGGGTGCATACACACTAGGACGATATCGGCACAATTTGGTGTATCGGCACAATAAATTGTGTATATCGCCTAGTGTGTATGCACTATCGTGCGCTGCTGCTGGTCGCATGTGTAATCATGTGATTGGCTGTGCTGCACAGCCAATCACACGATATTGCATGCGACACCATACATATTAATGAAGGACGAAACAAGTAATCGTTCCGTCATTTATTAAACTGTGCAGTGTGTACCAGCAATCATGCTATGTCCAGGGTGAAGGCAAATCGCCCTGAACATTAGCACAACTGCCGTTCATTTAGGTGTGTACCCAGCCTAATTTCCCTCCAGGCCAGAGCAGACCAGGTAGACCACTGCTTACTAGGGGTGTGCACTGGCCACTTTTCGTGTTTTGGATCTGGATCTTTCTTCGTGTTTTGGATCTGGATTGGTTTTGCCAAAACCACCCTTCGGTGTTTTGGGTTCTGGGTTTTGTGTTTTGGATCTGTAAAAAAGCATAAAAACAGCTAAAATCACAGAATGTGTTGATTTTTCTGCTCCTATACTATTATTAACCTCAAAAATCTTAATTTCCGCTCATTTCCAGTCTATTCTGAACACCTCACAATAGTGTTTTTATGTCCAAAAGGTTGCACCGATGACTATGCTAAGCGACACGAGTGGGCGGCACAAACACGTGGCCCATCTAGGAGTGACACTGCAGTGGCAGACAGGTTGGCAGTTTAAAAAACTAGGCCGCAAACAGTACATAATGCAAAGAAAAAAAAGAGGTGCAAGATGGAATTGTCCTTGGAATTATGTTGTATAAACAGGACATGCACACTTTAACAAACCAATCATTTCAGTGCCAGCGTCTGCCACACGACTGTGGCTGAAATGATTGGTTCGTTTGGGCCCCCACAAAACAAGCTGGCAATTAATCTGTCCCTGCACAAACTGGCTCTACGGAGGCAAGATGTCGTCCTCATCCTCCTCATCCACCGATTCCTCACCCTCTTCAGTGTTGTGTACATCCTCATCCTCACAGAGTATTAATTCGTCCCCGCTGGAATCCACCACCACAGGTCCCTCTGTATGTTCTAGAGGCTGGTCTCCGTGGAAGAGTTGATAATTAAATTTTAGGAACATTATCCTCCACATTTTGTGGAAGCAACCTCCTACACCTTTCGCTGACAAGGTTCCTGGCTGCACTAAACACTCTTTCGGAGTACACACAGGAGGGGGGGCAACTCAGGTAAAATAGAGCCAGTTTGTACAGGGGCCTCCAAATTGCCTCTTTTTCCTGCCAGTACAGGTACGGACTGTCTGACATTCTACTTGTATGCTGTCATCGATGTAATCCTTTAACAGACAGACGCACGCTTGTCGCTGCTGCTTTGAGGATGCAGGTGCGGCTACAACCTACACAATTCACAAAGACAGAAAAAAAAGAAGAATTTTTAATTTTTTGTCGAGCGCACTTTGGGGGTTACACCACCTTTAACAGACAGACGCACACTTGTCGCTGCTGCTTTGAGGATGCAGGTGCGGCTACAGCCCACACATTTCACACACAAACACAGAAAAAAAGATTATTTTATTTTGGTTGGAGCGCACTTTGGGGGTTACACCACCCTTTAACAGACAGACGCACGCTTGTCGCTGCTGCTTTTAGGATGCAGGTGCGGCTACTGTGCATACATTTCACACACAAACACAGAAAAAAAGAAGAATTTTTTATTTTGGTTGGAGCGCACTTTGGGGGTCCCTTTAACAGACAGACGCACGCTTGTCACTGCTGCTTTGAGGATGCAGGTGCGGCTACAGCCCACACATTTCACAAAGACAGAAAAAAAAGAATTTTTAATTTTTTGTGGAGTGCACTTTGGGGGTTACACCACCCTTTAACAGACAGACGCACGCTTGTCGCTGCTGCTTTGAGGATGCAGGTGCGGCTACTGCGCATACATTTCACACACAAACACAGCAAAAAAGAAGAATTTTTTTTTTTTTTTTGGAATGCACTTTGGGGGTTACAGCACCCTTTAACGGACAAGCCAGCCGGCCCTTTATTTATGACAAAGTCACACGCTTGGTGCTGCTCCTTTGTTGATGCACGTGCAGCCACAGTGCACACAATTCACAAACACAGAAAATAATTCCTCCACCATTCTGTCAGTGGTGACAGTATAATATGCAGTGACAGTAGACATGTCAGGAATTGTTGGCACGTCCTTCAGTCCGGACCAGATGTCCAAACTGGCCCTTGACTTATGACACAGGCACACACTTTGCGCTGCTGCTGTGTTGATGCACGTGCGGCTACTGCGCATACATTTCGCACACAAACACAGAAAATAAAGAATTGTTTATTTTTTGCAGAGTGCACTTTGGGGGTTACACCACCCTTTAACAGACAGACGCACGCTTGTCGCTGCTGCTTTGAGGATGCAGGTGCGGCTACAGCCCACACATTTCACAAAGACAGAAAAAAGAAGAATTTTTTATCTTTTGTGGAGCGCACTTTGGGGGTTACACCACCCTTTAACAGACAGACGCACGCTTGTCGCTGCTACTTTGAGGATACAGGTGCGGCTACAGCCCACACATTTCACAAAGACAGAAAAAAAAGAATTTTTTATTTTTTGTGGAGCGCACTTTGAGGGTTACACCACCCTTTAACAGACAGATGCATGCTTGTCGCTGCTGCTTTGAGGATGCAGGTGCGGCTACAGCCCACACAATTCACAGAGACAGAAAAAAAAAGAATTTTTTATTTTGTTTGGAGTGCACTTTGGGGGTTACAGCACCCTTTAACGGACAAGCCAGCCAGCCCTTTACTTATGACACAGGCGCTCGCAGTCGCTGAATGGCGAAAGTGGCCAGAAATTTTTCGGGCCACCCAAAGCGTCTCCTGCACACCCCTGTCGCTTTTCAGAAAATTCTGCACCACCAAGTTTGTTGTGTGAGCAAAACATGGGATGTTTTGGAATTTGCCCAGATCTAATGCCCGCACAGTATTGGTGGCGTTGTCAGATATCACAAATCCCCAGGAGAGTCTAAGTGGGGTAAGCCACTGGGCGATGATTTCCCTCAGTTTCTCTAAGAGGTTGTCGGCGGTGTGCCTCTTATTGATACACAGTGTAGCCTGCCTTGGAACGAGCTGACGTTTCTGAGATGCTGCTCCTGGTGACGCTGCTGTTGTTGCTGCGTAAGGTGATACATTTACCCAGTGGGCTGTCACAGTCATATAGTCCTTAGTCTGCCCTGTTCCACTTGTCCACATGTCCGTGGTTAAGTGGACATTGGGTACAACCACATTTTTCAGGACACTGAGGACACTTTTTCTGACGTTTCTGTACAGTCTCGGTATCGCCTGCCTAGTGAAGTGGAATCTAGACAGGATTTGGAACCGGGGACACACTACCTCCATCAATTGTCTAAATCCCACTGCACTAATGGCGGATACCGGGTGCACGTCTAACACCAACATAGCAGTCAAGGCCTCAGTTATACGTTTTGCTTCAGGATGACTGCTGTCGTACTTCATCCTCCTCGCTAAGGACTGTTGGAGGGTCAATTGTTTAGTAAAAGTAGTGGTGTTCCTACTTCCTCTCTGGGATGATGAACAACTCCCAGCAGCAGCAACAGCACTAGGAGGAAGTGGTTCTTGATATTTCCCTATTTTATTTTTATCGGAGAAAGTTTGGTCCTCCATTTATGTTATATTAATATATACGTGCGGCTAAGGCGCACACAAACACAGAAAATAATTTTTTATTTTTGTTGGAAACTAGTGCACTTTGTGGGTTACACCACCCTTTAAGAAATGAGCCAGCCGGCCCTTTACTTATGGGACACAGGCGCACGCATGGCGCTGCTCCTTTGTTGATGCACGTGCAGCCACAGTGCACACAATTCACAAACACAGAAATTATTTCTTTATTTTGTTTGGAGTGCACTTTAGGGGTTACAGCACCCTTTAACGGTCAAGCCAGCCGGCCCTTTACTTATGACACAGGAGCATGCTTGGCGCTACTTTGTTGATGCATGATCGGCTACTGCGCACACAATTCACAAACACAAAAATATACATTTTTTTATTTTTTTTGGAGTGCACTTTAGGGGTTACAGCACCCTTTAATGGACAAACCAGCCGTCCCTTTACTTATGGGACACAGGTGCACGCTTGGCGCTGCTCCTTTGTTGATGCACGTGCAGCCACAGTGCACACAATTCACAAACACAGAAAATATTTTTTTATTTGGTTTGGAGTGCACTTTGGGGGTTACAGCACCCTTTAACGGTCAAGCCAGCTGGCCCTTTACTTATGACACAGGCGCACGCTTGGCGCTACTTTGTTGATGCACGTGCGGCTACTGCGCACACAATTCACAAACACAGAAAAAAATTTTTTTTTTAGCACTTGGGGGGAGCACCCCTGACAGACAGAGCACCCCCTGGACAACACTACAGCACCCCTTTAGGACTGGGACACTGCACAGGACTTTGGAGTGGACACAGTCCCTATGGACAATTGACTGCACAACACAGTCCAGCCAGCCCCAATCGACTTTGGAGGAGTGGACACAGCCCCTATGAACAACAGCAGCACAGCACAACACAGACAGCCCCTATGGACTTTGGAGGATTGGACACAGCCCCTATGGACAACAGCAGCACAGCGCAGCACTGGACAGCACAACACTACACTGCACTACACAGCCCAGCCAGCCCTAACTCCCACCCTCCCTCTTCACTGTCCACAGCTGAGTGATAAAATGGCGCCTACGCGGGTACCTTATATAGAATCCAAAACCCGCGAGACCCTGAAGGCGGGATGATGACGTTTTGTCTCGATTTCAGATCCGAGTCAGGCGGGAAAAGTCGAGCCTGACTTGGATCGTCCTCGGATCAGGGTGGCTCTGGGGGGTTCGGATTTCAGAAATCCGAACCCGCTCACCCCTACTGCTTAAACTCCCGGCCATTAGACTGCTCCTCTTATCAGTCATACTGTCCCAACATTAATTGTAAGATGGTGGGGCTGGCGAAATATGGTCAAACATTTGAGGTCCGTTGTGTGATCAGATTTCTCCATCTGGCACATCAGCAGCTGAAATTCATTGCCAGCTTGTCAAGGTGATAACATCATGTCACGGAAACAGGTTTGGTGCACTGCCTTTGATAACGATAGGACAGACATACAAGGTGAGCAGCGATCCGGACGGACAAGAATTTCCACCACAGATGATCTTTGGTGCTGCATTGAAGGTCTGATTCAGGTGGACAGACACATTCTAGTTAGTTATATTGCTGAAAAACAACATTTCAATGGGTGCTGTACACAACATTGTTCATGAGCAGCTGGGGTACAGGAAAAAGTGTTCATGCTGGGTACAGAAGCAACTCACAGAAGTTCACAAAACCAAGAGGCTGGGATTGTCTCTCATGCACTTGACACAGTACCATGAGAAGGGAGTGCATTTCATGCAGTGTATTGTTACAGGCGATGAAACGTGGGTGCATCATGTGACACCAGAGACGAAGCAAACATCCATGACATGGAAACACGCACCGTCCTCAACTTCAAAGAAATTCAAAACAACCGCATCAGCAAAGAAGGTCATGGCAACCGTGTTTTGGGAGAACAAGGTAGTGCTTCTTGTTGATTTCCTCACCAAGGAAGATACTGTGAGTTCTGTCTGCTATTGTGCTACATTGAGTCCATTGCAGAGGGCAATTTGTCGAAAACGACCTGTGTTGCTGCATGATAATGCCAAGCCAGACTCAGCCAACCGCATGCATGAGTTGTTACAGCGCTACCATTTGGAGGTACTGGACCATCCTCCCTACAGCCCTGACCTGGCACCGGGTGATTTCCATCTCTTTGGACCACTGAAGAAGAACTTGGGTGGAAGGGAATTCGCAACAGTTGGTGAAATTCAGCAAGCTGTCATTTCCTGACTTCAGGCGCTTGACACCGATTTCTATGCTAGGATACATGCCTTGGAGTACCGTTGGAACAAATGCTTAGACAAGTATGGGGACTATGTGGAACAATAATCTGTATCAATGCCATACTATTGATTATACGTATATGTACGAGTTGAATAAATTTACACAAAAGGTCTTGTTACCTCATTTATTAAACCACACTTGTATTAAATTCTAAAAAAAAGTTTTTTATCTTGTCTTTACAGAAATTATAAACTTTCTTCTAATATTGTATTACAGTAATTTAAAATACATTACTTCATGTAAAAAATGTTAGTATTTAAAATATTTTCCTACTTTATGTTATCTTTGTTCCAAGTCAAAGCCTTATCTAAATATTACTAATTATTCTTACTTTAAGAAGGCAGTTAAGACTTGTAGGTACCTCTCGTCCCGTCCAGCCTTATGGGTTTGGAACTGAACATTTCTGTCATTTAGCTGGTTGGAGAGCATGTCTTATATTTCTGGGCTGCTCATTTTTATTATTTTTATTACTGCATCACATCTTTATATACTATGTGCCATGTATGTCTGTGAGACGTATTGATGACAGATCTGTAATATTTCAGACCTGCTTTCCCTCCTAATGTGCATGTTGAATAGGTGGCATCACAACCTGGAACAGATGATCATTTTCAGATAAGATATTTTTACCATGTGTTAACTCTTTTTGTTTCATCACATGCTAGCGGAGGCCTTGTTTATAGCTATGGCCCCCAACATCAAAGTGCATTAGCTGGGCAGATGTTTTCTAAAAGACATAACATAAAGAGAACCCCATTTACACTTCTTCTGTGTGGAGTCTGCTGCGTTGTGTCTCACAGAACACATCAGTTCTAGTTACATGCAGCTGGGAAAGATGATGCATTGAAGTGGTGTCTTCAGATGGTTGATTACGTTCATTATTTGCTGCCCAAAACACCTTTGCTAACCTGAAACTCTCTTGTCAAAACCAATTGCATTAAATATTATTTTAAAGCAAGTCCCTGAAAACTAGAGCTGTGCGTCTACCCCGTGTTTTGGTTTTGGATCTCCCCTGGTTTTGGATCTGGATTGGTTTTGCCAAAACCTCACCTCCGTGTTTTGTTTTCGTGTTTTGGTTTTGTATCTGGATTTTTTCTTAAAAAACAAAAAAACAGCTAAAATCACATAAAATGGGCCTTTTGTTCCTACAGTATTAATAACCTCAATAACATTTATTTCCACTCGTTTCCAGTCAATTGTGACCACCTCTCAGCTCACAATATTGATTTGTTCATCTTGTTTAGGCCCAAAATTTGCACCAAGATAGCTGGCTGACTAAGCTAAGCTGCAGCAGTGGGTGGCACATACACATGGCAGTTCAACTTCAAATATGGCACATCAGGAACCACTTTTATTATTCAAGAGAGGCCTGAGGGAGTTGGAGTATGTATGTAGTTGAAGGTAGGGCAGGGACAGGAAGGGTTAATTTCTAGAAAATTTAATTTAGTTTTTTGATTCAAAAGAAATTTTATGAGGGAGAAGGGGAGGGGAGGAGGCATTTACAAAAAAAGTGATACAGTACATTTACATCAGTCCTTGCCACAGAAGAATCCTTGAGCATGGCTGCTGCTGCTGTGAGTTGATTTTCTCATCCCAGAAGGGGACCAGGAAGAGTGCTTTCCAAAAAAAAATAAACAATTGACTTAAATAATGCTTTGCAAATCTTCTAAAAGGCATTTCTCAACCTGTACAAGGACATACAAAAAAACATAGTTAGTGGCCTCAAAGTGCCACTTAACCAGCACAGATATGTGGACAAGTGTAAGATCTATGATTTAAGGGCAGAGGTAGCCAACCCTGGTCCTCGAGAGCTACCAACAGTGCATGTTTCCCAGGTTTCACAGAATCAAAACTAAAATAAGTAACTCCGCCTTTGGATCTTTCTAAATGTTTTGGTGAGTAATGAATACACCTGTGCACCAGCTAGGTCCTCTGGAAAATGTGAGCTCTTGAGGACCGAGGTTGGATACCCCTGATTTAAGGCCTTACGTTGTGTCTTTCTTGAGAATCCTGTGCCTACTTCTGCAGGTAGGAGTTGATTTTCATCCCAGAAGGGGACCATGAAGAGTACTTCCAAAAAACAATTGACTTAAATAATCCTTTGCAAACCTTCTGTTCTGTAAAGGCATTCTCCAACCTCTACAGGGACATAAAAAAAAAAAACAGATTTAGTTAGTGACCTTCAAACTGCCATTGTTCCCACTGTACACTTAACCATATGAGATATGTGAACAAACGGAACAGAGCAGCAAATGCAACATTTCATATTTAAGGTTGAAGTCTTACGTTGTATCTTTCTTGGGAATTCTTTCTTGAGTGCCATGTCTGCTTGCTGGGAGTGGATTTTTTTCATCCCAGAAGGGGACCAGGAAGCGTGCTTTCCAAAAATAAATAAACAATTGACTTAAATAATCCTTTGCAAACCTTCTGTTCTGTAATGGAATTTCCCAACCTGTACAGGGACATTTCAAAAAAACAGTTACTTGCCTTCAAATTACCATTGTTCCCACTGTCCACTTCTTAGATATGTGAATGTTAGAATGTAGAAAGCCAAAAATTGGATGGACCACACATGGCTGATTGATCAACCATGGCGACTGGATTAGTGTCATAAGGAAGAGGAGGCTGCAAACTGGGTGTCATGTTAGGAGTTGGCCATATGGGGTATGTTGCTGTTAAGGGATCAGGCTGGTTATCATCAGTGGACACATTATTATAGTTGTTGTTATTTTGGGTTGCCATCTCCTGAAGGATGTTTACCAACAGACAAATACATACCTATCAGCGCAGGCATAGACACTTCCTGAGGAACAGAGCTCTGTTCTCTGGAGGGAAGCCAAATACAGTCAGGTCCATAAATATTGGGACATTAACAGAATTTTCAGATTTTGGCATCTATTCACCACCACAATGGTTTTGAAATGAAACAAACAAGATGTGCTTTAACTGCAGACTTTCGGATTTAATTTGAGGGTAATTACATCCAAATCGGGTGAACGGTGTAGGAATTACAACAGTTTCAATATGTGCCTCCCACTTTTTAAGGGGTCAAAAGTAATGGGACAAACTAAACAATCCTAGATCTAACTTTCACTTTTTAATACTTTGTTGCAAATCCTTTGCAGGCAATTACAGCCTGAAGTCTGGAACGCATAGACATCACCGGACGCTGGGTTTCATGCCTGGTGATGCTCTGCCAGGCCTCTACTGCAAATGTCTTCAGTTCCTGCTTGTTCTTGGGGCATTTTCCCTTTAGTTCTGTCTTCATCAAGTGAAATGCATGCTCAATCGGATTCAGGTCAGGGACACGCACACAATTGTTTATTTATTATTTTGGGCAGCAGCCCCTCGACAGACAGGAGTATAGCACCCCTGCGCATCTATGCCGATGACAGTGACAGCCAGGTGTGGCTGACAGGGCACACAAAAAAATTTTGACAAAAAAAGGATAATTTATTTTTTATGTTTTTTATGCTCCAGAACTTGGGCCCAGAGCACAGATGACTGGAGTCGGGCAGCACTAGGTTGTGTTGCCGACTTGGTAGATCTTGTGTGGCTAAGCCTAACACGCACAGACACAGACAATTATTAGAAAAAAAGACAATTGATTTTTATTTTTTTTCAGCTCCAGAACTTGGGCCCAGAGCACAGATTGATCGGGCAGCACTAGGTTGCAACTTGCTGGCTGGATCTTGTGTGGTATTGTGGTTAAGCCTAACACGCACGTGCACACACACACAGAAAAATATAAATGGCACTTTTATTGTTTTTTTTTTTTTTAGCACGCTTGGAGTCGGGCAGCACTAGGTTACAACTTGCGTTGCTGGCTGGATCTTGTGCGGTACAGCGGTTAAGCCTAACACGCACGCACACACATATAGAAAAATATAAATTACACTTTTATTGATTTTTTTTTTTTAGCACGAATGGAGTCGGGCAGCACTAGGTTACAACTTGCGTTGCTGGCTGGATCTTGTGCGGTACAGCGGTTAAGCCTAACACGCACGCACACACATACAGAAAAATATAAATTACACTTTTATTGATTTTTTTTTTTTAGCACGAATGGAGTCGGGCAGCACTAGGTTGCAACTTGCGTTGCTGGCTGGATCTTGTGTGGTACTGCGGTTAAGCCTAACACGTATGCACACACACACACACACAGAAAACTATAAAAGACACTTTGATTTTTTTTTTACTATATATATATATATATATATATATATATTTAGTCCAGAACTTGGGCCCAGATGGACACAGCACCAGCCCAGATGTATCTGCAGTTCAGCACCAGCCCAGATGGACACAGCAGACATCAAAGCACCAGCTCAGAATGGATCAGCACCACCAGCCCAGGACACAGCAGACAGCACAGACAGCCCAGATGGATCAGCAGCAGCCCAGATGGACACAGCAGGCAGCACAGTGACAGCACCAGCACAGCCAGAATGGATGAACAACAGCCCAGGACACAGCAGATAGCACCAACACCTCTCTCATCCCTACACTACCCACCCTCCCTGTTCAGTCTCCACTGCCAGAGTGCAATGGCGTCCATCGCGTAGTCCCTTATATACTACATTGATCATAGAGATGAAAGCTCGCGAACCGCGAGATTTCAGACTCTATAGTTTTGCCTCAGTTTGAGATACGAGTCAGGCGGAAAAATCGAGCCTGCTTGGATCCGACTCGGATGTGCTAAATTCGGGTGGGCTCTGATCTCTGAAATCCGAACCCGCTCATCTCTACTGAAAACATAACTCCAGATTGTAAAGAATAATTAAACAATAGCTCAAAACTGAACCCCATTTTTACTGAAAGAGCCACTAGCTTACATATTGCAAACTATCACAAACAAAACCAATGTGGCGGTTTCTATTGTCTGAATAAATGGAACATCACATAGGTAGAAAATCAGAAGTGTGTTCCTGTAGTGTAAACACATAAGTACTAGGGGTGTGCACCAGCCACTTTTCGTGTTTTGTGTTTTGGATCTGGATCTTTCTTCGTGTTTTGGATCTGGATTGGTTTTGCCAAAACCACCCTTCTGTGTTTTGGGTTCTGGGTTTTGTGTTTTGGGTCTGTATTTTTTTTTAAAAAAGCATAAAAACAGCTAAAAATCACAGAATTTGTGTGTTTTTCTGCTCCTATGCTATTATTAACCTCAATAACCTTAATTTCCACTCATTTCCAGTCTATTCTGAACACCTCACACCTCACAATAGTGTTTTTATATCCAAAAGGTTGCACCGAGGTAGCTGGATGACTATGCTAAGAGATACGAGTGGGCGGCACAAACACGTGGTCCATCTAGGAGTGACACTGCAGTGGCAGACAGGATGGCAGTTTGAAAAACTAGGCCCCAAACAGTATATAATTCAAAGAAAAAAAAGAGGTGCAAGATGGAATTGTCCTTGGGCCCTCCCACCCACCCTTATGTTGTATAACCAGGACATGCACACTTTAACAAACCAAACATTTCAGCGCCAGGGTCTGCCACACGACTGTGGCTGAAATGATTGGTTCGTTTGGGCCCCCACAAAACAAGCTGGCAATTAATCTGTCCCTGCACAAACTGGCTCTACGGAGGCAAGATGTCATCCTCATCCTCCTCATCCACCGATTCCTCACCCTCTTCAGTGTTGTGTACATCCTCATCCTCACAGAGTATTAATTCGTCCCCGCTGGAATCCACAACCACAGGTCCCTCTGTACATTCTGGAGCTGGTCTCCCTGGAAGAGTTGATAATTCATTTTATGAACATCATCTTCTCCACATTTTGTGGAAGCAACCTCCTACGCCTTTCGCTGACAAGGTTCCCAGCTGCACTAAACACTCTTTCGGAGTACACACTGGAGGGGGGGCAACTCAGGTAAAATAGAGCCAGTTTGTACAGGGACCTCCAAATTGCTTCTTTTTCCTGCCAGTACAGGTACGGACTGTCTGACATGCCTACTTGGATGCTGTCACCGATGTAATCCTTAAACAGACAGACGCACGCTTGTCGCTGCTGCTTTAAGGATGCAGGTGCGGCTACAGCCCACACATTTCACAAAGACAGAAAAAAAAGAAGAATTTTTTTATTGTTTGTGGAGCGTACTTTGAGGGTTACACCACCCTTTAACAGACAGACGCACGCTTGTCGCTGCTGCTTTGAGGACAGTATCATATGCAGTGACAGTAGACTTGTCAGAAATTGTTGGCACGTCCTTCAGTCCGGACCAGATGTCCAAACCGGCCCTTGACTTATGACACAGGCGCACGCTTGGCGCTGCTACTGTGTTGATGCACGTGCGGCTACATCGCACACAAGTCACAAACACATAAAAAAATAGTTTTTTATTTTTTGGAGCACTTTGAGGGTTACACCACCCTTTAACAGACAGACGCACACTTGTCGCTGCTGCTTTAAGGATGCAGGTGCGGCTACAGCCCACACATTTCACAAAGACAGAAAAAAAAGAAGAATTTTTTTATTGTTTGTGGAGCGCACTTTGAGGGTTACACCACCCTTTAACAGACAGACGCACGCTTGTCGCTGCTGCTTTGAGGATGCAGGTGGAATCTAGATGGGATTTGGAACCGGGGACACACTACCTCCATCAATTGTCTAAATCCCACTGCACTAATGGCGGCTACCGGATGCACTTCTAACACCAACATAGCAGTCAAGGCCTCAGTTATACGTTTTGCTTCAGGATGACTGCTGTTGTACTTCATCCTCATCGCTAGGGACTGTAGGAGGGTCAATTGTTTAGTAAAAGTAGTGGTGTTCCTACTTCCTCTCTGGGATGATGAACAACTCCCAGCAGCAGCAACAGCACTAGGAGGAAGTGGTTCTTGATCTTTCCCTATTTTATTTTTATCGGAGAAAGTTTTGTCCTCCATTTATGTTATATTGCTATATACGTGCGGCTAAGGCGCACACAAACACAGAAAAATATTTTTTTATTTTTGCACTTTGTGGGTTACACCACCCTTTAAGAAATGAGCCAGCCGGCTCTTTACTTATGGGACACAGGCGCACGCTTGGCGCTGCTCCTTTGTTGATGCACGTGCAGCCACAGTGCACACAATTCACAAACACAGAAAATATTTTTTTATTTGGTTTGCAGTGTACTTTGGGGGTTACAGCACCCTTTAATGGTCAAGCCACTGGCCCTTTACTTATGACACAGGCGCACGCTTGGCACTACTTTGTTGATGCACGTGCGGCTACTGCGCACACAATTCACAAACACAGAAAATATTTTTTTATTTGGTTTGGACTGGAGTGTACTTTGGGGGTTACAGCACCGTTTAACGGTCAAGCCAGCCGGCCCTTTACTTATGACACAGGCGCACGCTTGGCACTACTTTGTTGATGCACGTGCGGCTACTGCGCACACAATTCACAAACACAGAAAAAATATTATTTTTTTAGCACTTGGGGGGAGCACCCCTGATGGACAGAGCACCCCCTGGACAACACTACAGCACCCCTTTAGGACTGGGACACTGCACAGGACTTTGGAGTGGACACAGCCCCTACGGAGAACTGACTGCACAACACAGTCCAGCAAGCCCCTATGGACTTTGAAGTAGTGGACACAGCCCCTATTAACAACAGCAGCACAGCACAACACAGCCAGCCCCTATGGACTTTGAAGTAGTGGACACAGCCCCTATGGACAACAGCAGCACAGCGCAGCACAGCACAGCACAACACTACTCTGCACTACACTACACTACACTACACAGCCCAGCCAGCCCTAACACCCACCGTCCCTCTTCACTGTCCACAGCCGAGTGAGAAAATGGCGCCGACGCGGGAACCTTATATAGGATCCAAAACCCGCGAGACCCGGAAGGCGGGATGATGACGTTTTGCCTTGATTTCAGATCCGAGTCAGGCGGGAAAAGTTGAGCCTGACTCGGATCGGCCTCGGATCGGGGGGGCTCGGGGGGGTTCGGATTTCAGAAATCCGAACCCCGCTCACCCCTAATAAGTACAGTAACCATGGTTTTAATTGCGCACTTACATTAGACTGTAGTCATTCATAGACACCTGTCTGGGAAGAATAATGAAGCTTGATCTTGAGCGACTGCTGCTCCCAACACATCCTTGTACTTCAGTATGGCTGCTTCTAGTTATTTCCTTGTACCTATAGTATGTATAGTGAACACAGTTTAACAGGCACTGGACAGGTGTGGATTGAATATGTCCTCTTGCCTTGCTTGCATCAAACTTCCGTCCAGTTTTTACTTTAATATATTGTGTGCATTGTCTGTACTTTTTCATTTTTTTTTATTTATCCGTATTATAACCTTTTTTTATATAGCAAAAATAAAAAGAATCTAAATGCGCTTTCAACTAGCAGCTGGAACAAGGTTGTCAGCCTCAGATGCAAAAACTGTGTAAATGTCTAGGAACCAGCGCTTGATGTCAATAATTATATAATAATTTAATAACTGAGAAACGGATGTATAGGATATAAATATATCAGCACATTTATTACAATAAAAGGGATAAAATTAGAGCTATTAGATAATCACATAGAGGAGCTCATTACATAGTTCAATAGTGCAAAAATGCTGCTAGGAGGACTCCTGGATATTTTATAGCAATCCGTGGTACATAGGACTTGCTCTCAGAAAAGTCACTCAGATTAATGCAAAGCAGATATTTACCAAGTAGTTTGATGGAAATAGAACAGTCCTGTTAGTGAAAGTCTGCAAATAATAGGAATGAATATGCAGTCCACTTGTAGCTGTATGTTGCAAACCAAACAGAGCACTGCTGTTCACAAACGATAGATCAAAAGTCCGCAAATGGTTCAGGAGTTACCTGTGTTCTTTGACCTCTGCATTGTACAACAAGTCTCAGCATATTTTTTTATATACTGTATGTTTCTATGAAAATTATGGAACAGTTCTGTCCTTTCAGATGGCAATCCTCTGATATAGTAAATCTCACAACTCCAGTAGTAAACAAGTGCTGATCCACAAAGCTTCCAAAGACAGATGAGTTGGTCTTCCAATCAAATGTTTCTACACTCTTCAATCCTAAAAATCTGATCCAAAATGGTTAATAATGACTGAGTGTCTCATTGTTGATTCAGTTGCTTAATCCTCGACACGTTTCTGTGTAAAGCACTTTCATCAGAAGGGTCCTTGGTTGAAGGATTAACTAAGCTGTCTTTGAAGCCTCTATGGAGCCACACTTCTTTATCATTTGAGTGGTGAGACTTAATATACTGGATGAATGCTGGCTGGAGTTATAGGATGGTTCTAGAATCTTCCTTCATACTCCTAACAAACATACTGCGGGCATTACATTATGGTGTTTAACATTAGTCTTGTATTATTTAAGCCAATGAATATGCATCTCCCCTTTTGATCCATTATTAATGGGTGTAATATTGCAGAGTCTAAATGGTGTGTTTATGACTTATGTGATTTTAATAAATTGGTATTTTTCGAATGAGATATATTTTCTAATTATACTACAATTATAGTGTGTTTGTCGTCCCAGCTGAGAGGAAATAAGCATTATGTTTTTTCTTTCTTTTAAAACATTCTTTATTTTACATTTGGGATCCAATGACTTAGCCTTGCTAATCATTGCCCTGGATGAAAATACTATGCAAAATATCTGTAGCCGGGAAGTGAATAACTGGAGATTGACATATTTCTGCATACATGTAATTTATCTTTATATTTTTTCCACATGATTGAATAATTTAGTTTAGATAGTAAGGGGAGAGTTTTGGAGAGTGATAAAGTAGAGTGAGATAAAGCACCAACCAATCAGCTTCTGAATGTAATTTTTTAAACACAGCCCATAAAATTACAGAAGCTGATTGGTTAGTACTTTGGGGAGATTTATCAAAACTGGAGAGAGTTGAAGTGGAGAGAGATCAAAGTATCAACCAATCAACTCTTAATTGTCATTTGACAGCCTGTGTTTGAAAAATGACAGGAGCTGATTGTTTGGTACTTTATCTCTCTCCAAGCTTTGATACATTTTGAATGCATATTTCAGCGTAAGCTGACAATTTGTTAAGGTGTGTCTGTGACATTTTAAACAAATGTCTTGTGGCGAGCCTTTTAAACCTTGGTTGGGGCACCGGACTTTGGATGAAACGCGTTGCAGCTTTTCACACACCACTGCCGATGGCTCTCTTCGTTCAGAGCCAAAAGCCGGGAAGGACGCCTGCACTGCAAAGACTAGAGTCGGACGTCCACACCGCACAAGAAGACGGGACAGAGGCCCTGATTCAGAGCCGGACGCTCTGACCAGAGCGCTCGCTCTGAATCAGGGCCCACCTCCATAACTATGGAGCGCCCTCCTGGACGCTCGTATAGCTGTGGGTCACCACCCACAGCCTATACGAGCGTGCAGGATGATGGTCGCGATGGTCTTGACCATCGCGACCATCGCCAGTGCGAGCAGAAGCCTGCAGTTGAGTTTCTCAACCGCAAGGCCAGGAGTGATTTTGGCTCTATCAGAGCCAAAATCACTCCCACTGACATCACTAGTGATGTCAGTGGGGCCGACTTCTGACGGTAGGCGTTCCCTTGGGAACGCCTCCGTCTGGCAGGCACGCCCCCGGCACGCCCACCAAAGGGGGCGTGCTGTCAATCAACATCGACAGCACGCCCCCTTTGATCAGCCACAACGAGCGAAGGAAAGTCCTTCGCTCGTTGTGTCTCGCGCATGCGCACGACGGAGCTCCCTCCGTCATGCGCATGCGCAGTGCACACCATCGACCCACTTGCGAGCGGACAGCCGCTCGCGAGTGGGTCTGAATCAGGGCCAGAGTGTTAACCTGCAATCCTTACTGAGCGCCGGCAAAAGCATCAGCGGCGCGGGGAGAGGATCAGAGACTCCACGTCTGGCCAAGTCTTAGGGTAAGCTAGGGACAGCACCCGCTGCATTGCACCACAGCAGCGGGCACCCAAATTCACCCGTACAAAAGAGTATATACATCACTACTAGCACAGCTTGTGCCTATTAGTATTTTTAAACATCTTCCATTTCATTATTTTGATTCTATTCATTTTATGATTTTTCATTTTATTTATTTAATTTATTTTATTTTATTTCATTTATATACACTTATATATTTGGTGGTCATCTAGGTATAATTTGTTTTGACGCATATTAATTCCATTATTACATTTGTTGCTAATTGTGTCCAATCATTAGGTCACAAATATATATGTTCTATTTTACAATTTAGGTAAGCGCTTCCTTCATACTTGATACTATTATCTTTCTATTTGTTAAATAGTTAGCACGGAAGCAGCTATATCATTCCCAGGTGCGCTATTGTTATTTTTGATAATATTGGTATCCTAACCCTGTGAGGATGCCGGCGTCAGGATTTTGACCGCTGGGATCCCGAACGCCGGCATCCCATACCCATTCCCTTTTTCATATCCTAGGGGTCAATTGAGTATTGATCAGCCCCTGCCGGCAGAAATCAAACTAAGTATGCTCATTACTGTACTTTATCCTTGTTTTTTTTTTTTAAGATTTAGGGCCGTATTTAATTAGCCGCGATATTTTCGCCGCCGAAAGCGAAATCTAGTTTACGCCTACATTGCGTGTTTTGGATGCGGAAATTGATTGGGCGCGCCCCCGCTATTCGCCCTATTCAATTAAAAAGGATGCGAAAACGGCAAGCCGCGATGTCGGAACAGGTGAAAAGTGCTGTCAGAATTGGGGAGATCAGCCTGTAATCCTCAAAAAGATGCACTATCATTGGAGATCAAAGGACATGTGCCCGATTAACCCTAATAAAGCTATTTGGTGTACTTGTTTAAATAGCTTATTATTAGTGTCTTGGCATAAGTGATGAAGAATGGCATTATACAGTATTTTTTGGAGAAAATAAGTAGTCCTCTCAAATTTGGGATACCTGTAAATGGGTGCTAGTATATTTTAAAGTCTGTAAAGTGGAGTTTTAAAAAAAGTGAAATTCCTCCTTCATACAAGTACCTGCAATCCCAAAAACAATCCTTCTTAGAGCATCCCCTAGAACCTTATTTCGCTAATTTTTGAAGTTGTCCCCCCACTTTGTACTTTTTCGCCCCCAAAATGAAAGTACTTTTTTGGAGTGTTCCTTACTTTTTTTCAGTTTTTTTTTGACACAGTTAACCTTTCACCACCTTTGCACCCCCAAATAAAAAAAATGCACTTCTTTTCACCACCTATTCATAGGCGAATCTTTTTCGCCTATTACATTGCATTGACTTTTCACATACGTGAAAAGTATTTGGAATTGAATACGGTGATACTTTTCCGCCTGGCGAAATGACGTCACCCGCGATACTTTTCCGCGGAAAACGGCTTTTCGCTTCTTATTGAATACAGCCCTTAGGTGGGAAGTTATATTTCATTGCATGTTAATTTATTATAACTGATTTATTTTTTGTTCTTAAGCATTGTGAAAACTTTTCCAAAGTCCAGAGTCTGTGTTCATATAGCTCATGGATCAATTTTTTTTTTTTAATGCTACATATTAAGGCAGATATTACTAGGTTGATTGCTGATTAAAATAATTTGTGGAAGTATTTTTCGAAGTAGAGGGAGAACTTAATAACTTCTTAAGGGCAAGCCCTTGAATCATATGTTAATGGTAATGGTGAAGGTAAATGGTGGTATTAATCAGTTTTAGACAGCCCAGGTGGTTGTTTTTTATTAACCTTTTGACACACAAGTGTCACAACACTCTTAGGTGAGACTCTGTCCTGGCACCATATAGCAGGTCTGAACTCCATGCTCTCCAACAATGTAAAAATGGCACTATTCACTTGCTTTCTGCCACTCTACTGGTTTCCATGGCATTGGAAGACTGCAGTGACTTCTTGGAATGCTCAACTGCATTCCTGACACTAGCTTGCTGCTGGGGAAGGCACCCCCCCAACTAAATACAGTAACTGCTTCCAATGAAGCAGCGTTGTTCAAGAAAAAAATGGATCATGCTATTGTGGTACCCCCAAGTTTGTTCCCAAATAGGGGTCCCCCAATTTTTAATTTTTTTTATTACTTAGATTGGACTATCCCCACAGCTTAGGGACATAATGTTATATACAGCCCCATTCACATAGACAGGGATACTGAACTCTGAGTGACCCCACTGTCCCTGAACCCCTACTGGGCATGTGCAGCCTAAAGGAAGAATTTGTCATCTGTCCAGTAACCCCTTTTGTGCGGCAAAAATGCCCCCCATTGATTCGCCCACCGCTGGTTGTAGGGCAGAGGGACCTGTGGGTGGACTGCCACTGGGTCCCCTGGGCCAATGATTCATGCCGGACCGACAGGGAGGAGAGAAAGGGAGAGTTTATAAAAAAGCAATCCCCTGGAGGGGAGAGAGGATGCCCTGATGGGAAGTAACTGGGCAGTAGGAGCTGTCATGTAGCAAGTATAGAAGTGTACCAGCAGAAGGGTAAGTGGCTGAGGGCACTCAAAGCTGCCACAGTGTAATGGATCTCCGGCTGCGTTGAAGCCGGCGCAAGACCCCTGTACCCTGTCAGGACTGTGGCTGTTATGAAGAACTCACACAGATGGGAGACTTACCAGTGAAGTGGCCCAGCAATGTAGCCACCCGAGATAGAACACGGAGTACGAGGGGATGCCCAGCGGTGATACATACAGCGAAGGTGATCCGGGGTCAGCGGCTGTGACACCGATTGGAGGAGATGCCACAGTGAAAGTACCCGGCTGCTAGTTGAAGCCGGCGCAAGGACCCCGGCTCAAGATGCCCGCTGGGAGGAACAGGACCTTTCTGAGAGGACCCCAGAGGCTGCCTCCTGACTTGCCGGCCGTCTGTACTGGAGAAACCCCTTGACTGCCTGTAAAGGAGATATGCCTGTCACCTGTGAAGAGGACTTGCCGCTGAGACCCCGCTGCCGAGGATGTCACTCTAGTGCCCGAATGCTGCTGGGGCCAGTTGAGAGGATGTCAGGATCGCAGGGGGCAGCCGGGACTGTGAGGACCCCGCTGAGGAACCAGCTGACTGGACGCCATTAGGGAGAAGCCCGTCTGACCCTGTTTCAGGACCGCAGCCATGCCAAACACCCCACAGAGGATACTCACCAGAGGAAGGACCCGCACAGTAGACCGAAGGGACATCGTGGAAGTCACAGGCAAAAGAGAGGACAGCCCCTGAAGAAAGCTCCGCAAGCCCCCGGGAGGATGGAGGAGTACCGCACCTGTTGGACATGGAGTCTGAAGAGGGGGACTGCTATCACTGACCACTGCATGAGTACCCCAGCACAGAGGAAATGGGAAGGACCTTGGAGAAGATGCTGCTGTGAGTCTGAAGCTAGAGCGCAGCCTGGTGCAGTGCTTTGCATCCCAGGCAGCGCTGGAGATTGGAGGAGGCACAAGCGCCGCTGCAGGGGGTGAGAACTTGTGTGGGTCCCTACTTACCCCTAGTTATGGTTTTTAAGCAGGGCTCCCACATTTAGGGAAAATAGCTGCCTCCGTGCAGTGGCTGGGAAGTCGTGTTTTATTCTGCCTCTACACCTGTGGGTGCTAAGTATTGATACAAGGAGGGTTAGGTCAGCCCTCTTATTCACTCCCTGCGGTCCTGGTGGGGTACCCAGAAGTATAGTTAGCGAGCTGGAGTGGTTGATATAATTAGAGAATTAAAGTTCCCTGTACTCAGCTCATGTTATACAATGCTGATGCTTGATGCTGTATTGCACAAGCTCATGCGTTGTGTGAATTGTTTTTGCTGTGTTCTATAATGGCATGCTCACTTGTTAGTAAATGTATAAATGCTGGAGTCTTACAAAAGGATTGCATGTTCATTTGCTGGTATATATAGCTAACCTGTGTTCCCTCTAAGTGCCTTGCACATATATGTATAGATTGTTTAAATGTTTAATTATTTCTGTAGTAGAATACCCCACCCCTGCATAACCACAGCTGGCAAGTTTCTCTAATAGTGATTTGTGCATCACTTAGCTGTATTTATGTAGCTAACTGTGTCTTGCTGATGCTTAAGACTTATGCTTCTTAGACGTGTTCTCGCTACAAAATGCAATGTGCTTCACTACACTGTTTGCTACAGAGACTCTATGCCACTTTATAATTGCATCTGTATGTACTTACCTGCACTGTGCCAACGTAAAGAGACTGCTGCATGATTTTTCTGTGTTGTGCTTCACTACGCTATTTGCTACAGAGACTCTAAGCCGCTTATTATTGCAACTGCCGTATATTTTTCAGAACTGTTTCTACACAGAGACTGCAATATTATTCCTCGTCACTATGTTGTGCCTCCCTCAGCTTGTCGCACCGGACTGTACCTAGCTTTAGATTGCAGTAGCATCAGGTATGATTGGTTTGTCTGTTTCTTGCTAGCTGGGGTTGCACACGTTTGCTTGAAGGGGGCTTAACCTGTTTATGATTTCTTGACTGCTATTGTAACTAAGTGGTATTGTTTGAAAGTTCTGTTGCAAATCCTTAATATGGTTGAAATTGTGACATCTGAATTTATATTCTAACTGTATGCGACTTAATTTGGTTACAATAAAATTGCGATGTACCTTCATCATTGTGTCTGTTTAAAAAGGGAAATACATTGCTTGCCCCTCTGATCAAATCCGAACCTGGTCCCTAGTTTAATAGATGAGACATTACACTATGAATAAAAATACAGTGAACATAGAATGAAAGGGATTCCGCTCACTAAAGTTTACACTTAAGATGGGATGACAGTAAGGAAAAACAATTCAGAAGTGATTGTTCCTGCACAGTCATGTGTACACTATACACTATGGGCCTGATTGAGAGCCGGACGCTATTTGCGCTCGCTCGTTCAGAAAAAGGGGTCAGATATTTAAATAGAGCGCTCGCTCTTTGCGGTCTGTTGACGCCTCTATGTCTGAACGAGCGAACGAAACATGCGCTCGCTATTTTTTAAAAAACGCCCCCTGGCCGCTCGCATCCTACGTCATCTCCGCTATTTATTAGATTAATCGAGTACATCGAAAGGCATCTGAACTGCTCGCAGTGCTTGTGGTAGCATTTTCCAACCGCAATCATGCGAGCAGTTCAGGCTAAAAGACAACCAAGTGACGTGGTCGATGACGCTGCTTTGTTAATTATGCACACCCTTAAAATGCCCGTTTTGGCCGTTTGGCACGCCTGCGTTCGGATCTCCACTCCCCGTTTTCAAGCACCTTCCCCTGCTACCACCCACAAACGCCTCATTCTGTCACTCAAATTAGCAGGCATTCGCTATTTTGCGAGCACACAATTTCCGACTGCAATGACTGGTTTCGCGCATGCGTATTACAACCCATACGCATGCGCAGTTGTGCGAACATCGCTCGGATCGAACGAGCGGCCGCTTACGAGCGGCTCTGAATCAGGCCCTATATCCATATGCATGCTTCTGCCCAGCACATCTCAAACTGCATGTCGTGACAACTTAATGTTTCACAAGTTGGTCCCCGGTGTGTTACACACAATGACAGTGAGGTGACAAAAGAGAGGAGCTGAGGTTAGACAGCCGCAGACTCAGTATGACAGCAGAATAAGAGGATAGGAGGCCTAATGTAATGTAAGTAAACTTCAGAACTTCAGTGGTTGAAGAGAACCGGGAAGGGGAGGGGGGTTTGTTATCTAAGTAACCACTGGGAGTGTGTGTTTTGTTTTGGGTACAATAGGTGCCATTTACATTCATATTTATATATTTTAAAATGTTGTGTCACGTATGTGAATGTCACTCTTCAGTGGGCCTTATTCAGAAGTGGACACTGATACCGCTGTGATTGCAGTTGCAGTGATATGCAAATGCTGGTTTCAGCTTACCCATTAGTGTGCACCGGCCAGTGCAAGCCCTGGGATGCCTGTGGACAGTGCAAATCCACTGGTGCTCCAAACACTCCCCCATCGGTGCACTGTCTGCGTCCACCATCGACACTTGCACTAGTCTATGGCAGACAAAAGTTTCTCCTTCTAAGCTCCAGCTAAACATGGCCTCTGTGGGAATGCCGTCGCGTTCACTGACACGTCTGTAGCACTCTCATAACACACCCATGAAATGGCCTTTTTTTTGCATTCACCACCTTCCAGACACCTCCCCAGAACTTCCATGATTCTGCCTCTCCGATGCTAATGCCAGCACCTCCGTATGCATTCGTGGACTCCGCATACACTCAGGGGAATGTGTGCACCATAGGGGTTTACAGGAATAATTGTGCATGCACAGTAGCAAATTATTGCTGGACTGTGCAAACATCGTCCTTGTGTCCACCTCTGCATCAGGCCCAGTGAGTTATGGCTGACAAACGTTGCACGCTCAGATCTCAACATACTGTATGGATTACTGAGAAGAAGAATGATAAATACAATACCTGTTATCTAGAAAGTAGAGAAGAATCAGTAAATAGGAAATCTAAAACATTTACTGCTGTTCAGTAATTGGCATAAATAATCTTCATGAGCCTCTTCCTATAGTCACCAATGCTTAGTGGCAGCATGCAGAATATTTTTCATAAAATTTTTTGGAGGGAGTGTGGCCACACCTCCCAGACTTGGCCACACCCCTCAGCATCACCCAGGTCTGCTTTATGTCTCAACGGCCCTGCTCTGAAGTATAGTAGGGAACTCACACAGTGGCTGTAAATGAAAGCTGACTGCTCATCAAAGGACCACCCATTCTACCAATCAGCAGGCAGCTTTCATTTGCAGCCGCTGCGTCAGAGCTCTCCTGGTTTTAAAGTTTGAGCAATACTCATGGTAAGTAGCGATATCTGACTACTGGGACCTGCTAAATACATCGAAGGGACTAATCCCCAAAATCTAACCAAAATACTGTTAAAGGAAAGGGAGAGTATTAACTAAAAATCATATATGAAGCACTATTGGATATGCTGGCACTATATAAATGTCAATAATAATTATTAAGATGAAAAGGACCTTAATGATGAAGCCAATGCTAGGGCCAGTTTGTGAAAAGATAACTGTTTTTCCAGGGTCAGCCAAGCTCTTGCATATCAGCATGGCTGGATATGGGGCTTGATGGTGAGGTGGGCCTGCGATGGGTGCCCATTACGGATCTGCCACACTTATCTTCTGTGTATGCTTGGTGGGCACGCAATGCAAAGTGAAGCCCTGTATGGGCTTTCAGTTCAACTGTGATGCAGGTATGCACACTGTGGGTCCCACACTGCTAGTTATGTCCCTGAGTATTGTGATTTAACATTCTTTATAGCACACCTGTCATTTTCTTTTGCAAAGGACTATTGGCATTTGATAAATAGTAAAGCAATATATCATGGAAAGTGCTTACATTTTCCACACAATATATTCTGCAACACACCAGGAAATAAGTTAGAAAATTTCTATCAAGTTGCACATCAGGTAAATTAAAAGAAAATGCTAACGCTGAAATATTACCTTTGTAAGAGCTTTCTCAGTCTGCCACTGTGTCACAAGACTTTCTCACTTATCAGAAATAACCAGATGTATGATGTTATCTGAAATATATTGAAAATGTTGGAGGCAGTAAAATGTAATCCTCGCAGTTGTCATTTTGTCTTTTAAACAAAGCACAGAACCAGCTTAAATATCCAAACAAAGCTGTGTAAAAAATCCACATGGCATTTAGCTTGAATTGTCTGATCACTTTATCATTGAAATCTCACTGGGATCACTACAAATCCCAAAGGTCAACACTACTAGAGGATTAAGAGCAGATTAAAGCAGGAAAAATTGGCAATTATAAACAACTTACAGCTCATCCGTTCATCAAAGGCAGCTTAGCAAAATCTTTATATGACTCTTGCATGATTCAAGACATTTCCCTGATCATCCTTCATGTAAAATAAGAAATAATCTGAATGTTAAAGAATGTGAGTACATATTATCTATAGGTTATGAGGTACACGTATTGATCCAGTGCTGAGTAATTAATAGAAGGACAACACAAGCAGCGTCATCACCAAAATATTAAAATTAAACTGTTGTGTGTTTATTTTCATTATGGACTGTTAGGGGGCATTGGTGATGGTCTTTTTGCATAGACAAACATTTGTATTGGTTATTGCACATTACACATTTGCAACACATTTTTAACCAAAACTAATGTGGTGTCTCACAAAATATAAAAAAAAATTATGGAGCATATGTAGTTTTAATTGGTAATATAAACAAGCAGATACAAGGCAATGTCACAATTTTGATTTTATTTATCAATTAATCAATTGACCGATCAATCATTTTCCTCTCTTCCACTACATACATACATATTCCACCTTCATTTCCCTCATACTCAGACTCTCTGGTGCTACCTCATACATGTACTACAGGGGCATCTTACCCAATTAGGAAGGAGGGAGGAGAGAGAGTAGTATGGCCAGCTTCTCTTGCAATCCCTGTCAAGAATCCTTGCCTATTAACATTGTATTCTTTTTTCTATTCTCAGTTGCTACAAACAGCTCTTCTAGGTCAAGTCTCAATTTTAATTTTTGTATTAATCGATCAATCAATCGATCATTCTTTTTTACATGCCTTCCACTACATAATCCACCTCCATTTCCCTGTACTGCCATCGGTCCTCTGTCTGAATTAGTTCTTGATTAATGAAAACATGCTATGGGGTCGTATAGCTTATTAAACTGCAATTATGTCTGCCAAAGCTGTGTTGCAATGTTTCATAGATGTGCTATATTCTTTGGCCAGTTTAGCCAGACAGCCTTTAGCCAATATTGGTGAACAATATTGTAAGCTAGGATGTGGTCAAAATTGACTGAAAATTGAGGCTAATAATACTGTAGTAACTAAAACAGGCCCAAATTATATGATTTTAGCTGTTTTTATCAATTCTATTAAAAAATCCAGAACCACAAAAATCCAAAACCAAAACACGTGAGGTTGGTTTTGGCAAACCAAAACATAATGATGAATTAGAACCAAAAGCAAAATCAAAACACGTGGGTTCACATCTCTACTTTTTTAGTTTATAGCATCTAGCACCAGCCAGATGTTGGAGTGACAGCATGCAACGTGTGTAGCTGTGGCTTCAGACAATGTTAGATAGTGTTTTCCATCAAGCAACCTCTTTCCTTTACAATACCCTGACAACACTGTACTCACCACTAATAGGTACATGTGGCTTCACCTTCACAATTACAATAGCATGAAGGACAGTTAGCAGATAGTCTCTCTCCTACCTGTCCCCACAGCTTTTACTAACTGTGAGTGTCTTAAGATGAGTTGCTGCTTGGCCCTATCCTAGAATGTTGGGGGCCCTGTTTGGGAAACTTATAAAATTCTATTAACCTCTTGTAAAATCAAGCAGTTAATAAACATGCTACGGTCAACAACATTAACTGAATATCATTCACATTTCTCAAATAGACCAGCATTTTTGAACCACTAGTGTGCCGCAAGCCGTAGTCATGTGTGCCGCGGCGGTCAGCTCAGCGCACTAGTACTGTAGTGTGTTTTATTCCTGAGGAGGCCAATATAGTGTGTTTTATTCCTGTGGAGACCAATATGTGTGTATATGTTTATGTGGGAGCCAATGTTTTTTTTTTTTTTTGATCACGCACACCGCATAGTATATAGCGTGCCTTGGCAATTTTAAAATCTTGTGTAGTGTGCCTCTAGTTGAAAAGGTTGAAAATCACAGAAATAGACCAATTTGCTCTAATGACTCCCAACCTCACATTATTAGGACCATTATTAGCATTAACAAATATCCTGCCTACAAACACTACAGTACATCAATTCCCCTGCACATTACAGCATCCTCCCTTCCTCACCACTCTACTGCCACTTAGCCCTTCTACGTTACAGGAAAACAACCTGAGTCCTATACATTACTGCAATTGGCTACACTAACCTAACATCACAGCACTACCACTCAGCCTCTACATTATAGGAAAACCACCAGAGTCCACCACATTACGGCAGTCGGCTAGACTAACTTTACATTACAGCACTACCACTCAACCTCTGTATGTTACAGGAAAACAACCTGAGTCCTCCACATTACTGCAATAGGCTACACTAACCTTACATTACAGCACTACACTCAGCCTCTCTATGGGCTCTATTTATTAGCATTATTTTTACTAAAATAAAGTGAAAAAGGGTGTTTTCACACCCTTTTCACATTATTTTAGTATCACCTACAGTTACTAAAGGACAATTGGAGTAGAATTCGTAAAATTCTACTCCAACCCCTAAGTATCACTTACTTTTAGTAAGCAGATCCCATTTCCCATAATTGTAATGGGAAATGTGATCTGACCAAAGTTACTAAAAATAAACTGTGAAAAAATACCTGGGAAAGCCCTGTGATAATAACGCCACCTGGAGGTGGCGTTATCCAGGGTCTCCCCCCGGTTACCAGACTCCTGCTCCGCTATAACGGGCAGAGCAGAGCCCGGAGCCGGCCCCAGTGATCAGCTGTGTGGTCTAAACAGACCACACGCTGATACACTGTAAAAAAAAGTTTAAAAAAACCCCCAAACTTACCTCAGTCCAGGGACCGGAGATCGGGGCTCTGGTGATGTCCTCCATCCGGTCAGCTGGTCTCTCAGCCTGCACTGGGGCCCGGTCATCACCTGACAGGGTCCCAGTGCAATATGGGATGTCTCCTGACCGGAGTGGCAGGGGGCATCACCGGAGGCCCGATAACTGCAGGTAAGTGTAATTAAGGGAGGGGGGTCGCGGGGTTTTTGCGGGGGGTCCGCAATCACGGGGTAGGGCTTAGCAATGGGTGTGGGGATTGGCGATGGGGGGGTAGCAGCGGCGGCCGGTCGGCGCATGCACCGGGCACTTGTCACTGTATTTTTTATTTTACATGTACCCCCAATTTAACTACAGCAATTATTTTTCATAAAAGACATTGGTTAATATAATTTTTCCACACTTATGCAAAATATGGGCAGCACAGACGGTGTAATGGTTAGCATTACTGCCTCACAGCACTGAGGTTGTGGGTTCAATACCCACTACGGTCCCAACTGTGTGGAGTTTGTATATTCTCCCTGTGCTTGCGTGGGTTTCCTCTGGTACCCTGGATTCCTCCCACATTCCAAAAATATACTGGTAGGTTAATTGGCCCCCAACAAAAATTAACTCTAGTGTGTCTGTGTGTGAGCATGTGGTAGGGAATATAGATTGTAAGCTCCATTGGGGCAGGGACTGATGTGAATGGCCAGATATTCTAAAGCGCTGTGGAATATGTGTGCGCTATATAAATAACTGGTAATAAATAATAAATAAATAAATATGCATAAAACAGCCCTTTGACTCAAAATTAGATCCCTAATTACTTTTATATGGCTAATAATAAACTTCTATATTGATTCCCTGGGTGAGTTAGGCTTTATTAGGGGTACAGACTGATTTCCCCAAACAAAAAATTACCTTTTCGCCGGTTCCGCTATTTGCTACATTCTGTCCATATGCGTTTTTGCCTGTTTTACAATTGAATAGGGCGAAAAGCGGGTGTGCGCATTGAGTAAGCCTGAAAACATGTGAATGAGGTGAAACCATCTCACTTTTCGCCGATCTTGACTTTTCGTGGCTAACTGAATCCAGCCCATAGTGCCGAGCAGGATGGGAGGAGCAGACAGCGGCGGGTGCAGAAGCAGGGATTCTGGTAAGTATAATTTTGTCTGTCTGTGTGTTTCAAGTGTATGAGGCACTACTACTGGGGGCACTATATAAGGGCTCACTACTGGGGGCACTGTATAATGGGCACTACTGGGGCACTGCATAAGTGGCACTACTGGTGCACTGCATAAGGGGCACTACTGGGGGCACTGCATAAGGGACACTTCTGGGGGCACTGCATAGGGGCATTGTATAAGGGGCACTACTGGGGCACTGTATAAGGGACACTACATAAGGAGCACTACTGAGAGCACTGCATAAGGGACACTGCATAATGTGCACTACATCAGGGGGCATTGCATTAGGGACACTACTACTAGGGGCATTGCATAAGGGGCACTACTACTGGGGACATTGCATTAGGGGCACTACTACTGGTGGCACTGCATAATGTGCACTACAACAGGGGGCACTGCATGAGGGGCACTACTACTGGGGGCATTGCATAAAGGGCACTACTACTCAGTGCACTGGAATAATGTACACTACAACAGGGGGCATTGCATGAGGGGCACTACTACTAGGTGAATTGCATAAGGGGCTCTACTACTGGGGGCATTAAGCAAGGGGCACTACTACAGGGGGCACTGCATAATGTGCTCTACAACAGGGGGCATCGCATGAGGGGCACTACTACTAGGGGCATTGCATAAGGGGCACTACTACTGGGGGCATTGCATAAGGGGCACTGCTGCTGGGGGCATTGCATAAGGGGCAATACTACTGGGGGCATTGCATAAGGGGTACTGGGGGCATTGCATAAGTAGTACTGGGGGCATTGCATAAGGGGTACTGCTACTGGAGGCATTGCATAAGGGGCACTGCTATGGGGGAATTTCATAAGGGGCACTACTACTGGAGGCATTGCATAAGAGGCACTACTACTGGGGGCATTGCATAAGGGGCAATACTACTGGGGGCACTGCATAATGTGCACTACAACAGGGGGCATTGCATAAGGGGCACTACTACTGGGGGCATTGCATAAGGGGCACTACTACTGGGGGCATTGCATAAAGGGCACTGCTGCTGGGGGCATCGCATAAGGGTCACTACTGCACACTCCTTGTGGCATGTGGCCACGCCATCTTTTTTGGTGCACGCACATAGTGAGGGTGGTGTCGAAGCCTGATAATTGGCTGATACAGGATCAGTTTAAAATTAGATCGAAGCGATGCCATTTTGCGAATGGCCATGAGACGCCATTTTGCGACTGGCTGCCCAGCACCATTTTAATAAAACTCGCCATTAAGTACATACGGCGTTGCTATTATTTAGCGTTGTGCAATTCCCACACAATTGAAAGAAGTTAAAAGTACTCACCATGTAAACACAGACAGTCACTAAAACATATAAAATAATTATCCCTGCAAAACACGCACCATAATGTACTCCACAAAACATATAGTCGCACAACGCTAACTAGCGTCTTTTCCGAATTCCCCAATACTTACACATTGCACACGTACATAAAAGGTTCCCTAGTATTAAAGTGTAATATTCAAGGTTTATTCAGTACAGGTTGAGTCTCCCATATCCAAATATTCCGAAAAAAGGAATATTCTGAAATACAGAATTTTTTTGGCTTGACTGAGAAAATGAAACCTTTGATTTTTGATGGTTCAATGTACACAAACTTTGTCTAAGGCACAAATTATTACAAATATTGTATAAAATAACCTTCAGGCTGTGTGTATAGGGTGTATATGAAACATAACTGAATTTTATGTATGTACACAAACTTTGTTTGAGCCACAAAATTATTGAAAATATTGTATAAAATGACCTGCAGGCTGTGTGTATAAGGTGTATATAACACATAAATGCATTCTGTGTGTATACTGGGGTCACATTCCCAAGATATTTCATTATAATATGCAAATATTCCAAAATACGGAATATTCTGTTATCCAAAATACCCCTGGTCCCAAGCATTTTGGATATCGGAGATAACAGGATAACCTGTAATTATTAATGTTGTGTAATAAGGTTATTTGTTATCTAAGGTTTAGTACATGGTAAGCAGACCATGTCTGGTGTTGTACTGATCCACTGGGTCTCCACAGATTTCCGGTACCATCGGTGAGAAGATCGGAACCTGCGTCTGCAAACTATGGACTATAGAGAGTTAAAACATTAAAATGTACTCTGTAATGTTAACAGCTTAGATTAGCATGCAGCAGGAAAAAGGACACAAAGGGCGGTTGGAGGCTGTTTGTGTCCATTTGAAATTATCCTATAGACTATCCTGTAACAGAAACACCTTTAAGAAGAACCAATGGAATCATGCCAAACTTGTCTATTGTATTGTCTATCCCTGAAAGAGTATATATGTGCGCTCTCTGACCCCAATCGAGAGTCTTCTTGCTGTGCTGTTGACAGAGGTTTCTAATGCTGATGCCGGTATCTGGGTCCAGAGTGCGTGCGTATGTAACAACTGTACCTTGGGTCTGTATGATTTATTTGCGCTAATTGTCTTTAGATCACAGCCATCTGTTTTTATATTGAATAATAACTTTTTGTGCTTTGGAACCACATTCAAAGTCTAAAGGCATTTATTTACTGTGCGACTCATTACGCTAAATTGCGACAATTTTAGAAGGTATAGGCAGGATTTAGAAGGTATAGGTAGGATTGCATAGAGGTTTAAATTAGGTATCAATAGTGGTCTCAGGGGTTTTCAGCTTCCAAATACCCTAGTTACCTCACTGCTTAAGAGTCTAGTCAGTCATCTATTATTGATTTAAGCCATAAGTAATCCAAGCAGTATTTTAGAACAAAAATGTAAACCTTTATTTAATTGAAAGTGATGGTATTAAAGGGGTAGGCAATTAGACTTTGATTTACCTTATAAAGTTTTCCGCTTCTCCACACCTCAAGGAAGCATCAGTTTCTATGGCTGCTTCCAAATGCGGTGTGGGGGTGTGCACACGATGTGCGTTTGGTGGACCAGTGATTTGTGCTCGTGGAAAATTGGCGGTTATGGTGTGAACATGTCCCCCTTTTACTGTCCAGTGATTCAAAATAATTAACAGACATTCAAAATGTGATATTTATATTATTGACTACTATCTACCATTAAATTTTTTTTATTCTTGTTCTTTTTGCAGTGACGGGTCTAAGTGGAGATTAATTATTAATTATATATATGTATTTTATACATTTGCATAAATATTGACAGGTGTGAGTGTGGACGACTTACGCTGTTCTTGCACTTACATTTGTAGCCAAATTAGAGTCTTTTTACCTTGCATCAAATAACTAAAATGATGTCAATAAGAAAATTCACAAAAGATTCCTTTTAAAATGCACAGTAATTATCCATTCTGAAATAATATGCACCATTAGGTTAAGCGCAGTATGCAAATAGCCAAAGAATTGATGATATTAAAATGAACCTCTATATACCCCTGCCTGTACCTTCTAAAATCCTTCCTATAAACCTCTAAGGATGATGCTAATTTGCGTACGCAGTCATACAATAAATAGAGACTCCAGACTCAGAACATGTGGTTCCGAAGCACAAAGTATTATTAAAGTAAAAGTACAGTCAGTTACACGCTATGATCTGTGTACAATTTAGCGCAAAGGAATTATACAGACCCCAAGTACAGTATACATATGCATGCGCTCTGGACCAGATCCCGGCATTCAGAAAGAAAACCTCCATCTGTCAGCGTTCAGCAAGAAGACTAAAGACCCAGTGTTTGAGCACACATGTTTATACCCCCCCAGAATAGACAGGTCAATAGAGAAGTTTCTTGCTTATGCCATTGGTTCCCATGGGGGAACCATCTGTTACAGAGCGTTTAACAGGCTGCTTCAAATAGACTCAACCCAGCCTTCAACAACTAGGCATCTCTGCCCACCCGCCCCCTAACAGTCATCCTAACGGTTGTTCATAAAATATACATTTTGTTGTTTGAAGTCTCTGCGATCCATAACTCGAGAATGCATGATGCGATCTCCCCACCGATTACACCGGAATACTGTAAAAGAGTAAGCATCAGTACAAAACCAAACACAACTTGTTTAGCATGTATAATACCTTAGTTATCAAATATCTTTATTTCTCAGCATTTAAACTAACTGAACCAACTTAAATCATACACTTTAAAGCTTATTAAACCTTATGTGTGAATATGTAATGTGTGAGTATTCGGGATTTGATATAAAGATGTATTAATGTGTGTATGAGGAAGGGTGCACTTAACTCTCACTTAAGTGAACATCTTAGCAGTGTGACATGCTGAGCCAGATAGTTTCACATGCCCACTCTGCCAGCAGTCCCCCCCACCTGTCCTAGACTTCAAAAGAAAAACTCTTTATTCTCCCAGTCTCTTGTGTGAAATGCAAATAGCCCAGCTACAAGAGACAGACCTAAGATGACACTCTAGTCTTTGAAGTCATGTCATTGCAGGAAGCTTGCTAATGTAGGTGTGTATTCTAGCCAGACCACCTGTAGTGAGGGCAGACACTGTCCAGGAAGCTTATCTACACAAGCAAGTTGTCACGTAGTCATTTGCTTTATTCAGCTAATGCAATAAAGTAATTTCTGAAATATATCCTTTATAATACGTAAAGTCATGAAATAGGCTTCTGGTGAATCGCCGTAACTTGCTAATAGTATTATCGCCACATGTACTAAAGTGCGAGTTTATCTAAAATGGCGCTTAGGCGGCCATCTCGCAAAATGGCATCTTCGCAAGATGGTGTTGCTGCAATTCAATTTTAAACTGATCTTGTCTCAGCCAATAATCTAGTTTCAACAGTCCATCCTTTGATAGTGAACAAGATGCTATCACAATCTGATCTTAAAATTTAATTTACGCTTACATTTAAATATTATTTAGTGTTATTATGGGATGGCACAAGGTGGTTCTTAATCCATCAATAATGTGTCTCTGAGTGGGGACATAAAACTACTATTATACGCACACCGCGGATCTTGGAAGATCATGTGAAAGGTGTGGGGATGCACCAGTCTTATAAAAGCAGTCTTGAAGGGGAATTGAGACTTTACATTATCTGAGGTGTTTTAAAAATAAAATTTTAATAATACATTAAATAATGGTATTTCCTAGCTCAGGGTTGTAATGCAGTTCTGTATTTACCTCAGTATTCATACTGGCCACTATCATAATTTCATTCTTTTGTTTTACTCTATTTTTTTTAAATTTTCCACGCTTCAACACAATAGGAACACACCGGACGCATATGCCAATTATTATGATGACAATCAGTATAAGGATCAAGAATTTGCCTATGCTGGCGATCACTTCCTGAACCCATTCCCCTAGACCTGAGAACCATTTCACTGGGTTCAGCCATGAAACCCATCCTTCTATCTTCTCCCCTACTTCAGCCACTGAAGCATTATGGTTCTTGCGAAATTCCCACTTTAGCTGCAGAATTTCATCCATCTTCCGGTCTATCACCTCCTTAGGGTCGCTGGTATCATTGGTGACATAGGTGCAACATTTTACTCCAAATTGGGTGGCTAACATTACGCAATACCCTCCAGTAACAGCAGTTAAATAATTCAACACTAGCCTGTGTTGCACCAGTTCTTTCTTGTACGCTTGCAATTCTCTCCCTGTATACCTGAATGTGTCATCGTACATCTCGATGATATTATCTATCAATTTAGCAAGTTCCTGAATATATCTAAAATTTAATGTACCTCGAGCAATCCTGGTGGGATCCAATGCGACTAAAACTTGAAAGCCAGTTGTCTCACTGATTAACCGAGCGGCTTTATGCACATCACCAGGTATCATGTTTCTTTTGCCTCTGTGTTCATATTGCGTGTGAAGATATGGTGATGGTATGTTCTCTTTTACATATACCAAGCATTTCAACATGTGTGAGGGTCATAAGTTCTGGAAGTATTCTTCCCAAATAACATAACAATTACAATACTAAGACTGGTCAGACACTCCCCTGGTTTGGTATAGCACTCCTCCTCCTGACTCCACTCCATCACCTCTGCCATCAGCTCACATTTCCTTTATCGGTCCTCCATCACAGACACTGAGTATCCCCAAACAGATCATCACGACAAAAACTCTGGAAAAAAGAAGAACTAGGATGACCACAGCAGACCACTCCATTGCTGGAAGCACTGATCTACACATTTCTTTAGTTCAGATATCTCACCGTCACCCTTTTAATCCTTCCGGCACAAGCTCGCAATTGACAGGTCCACGTTATCGGCCTTGTATCTCCACCGGTTGGTTAACCTTCCTATAGTGATTGGAATGGACCCACGTATCTTCCTCGGCCACCCTTTGTGGATGTAGTATCGTCAGATACTGACCTTTCCACCGATCAGTCAAACAACCTGAGATAAAAAATTTTGGATCATAACAAATTCTCCAGATTTGACATCATGACAGTTTGCATTAAATATGTTAGTTAATAACACTTTCAATTTCTGTTATTTGCATTCATCTTCATGAGACCCTTTACAGTAACCTCATTATCATATTTTCACATGAGACTGCCTGTTTGAACAGTATCTCAAAGGGGGGGGCAAATAAAGGAAAAGACAGTCTGGGATAATCTTAGTGTTGTTACCCATCACCTTACACATGTTCTTGGAAACATCACCTGTAAAATAAGTCCCCCTATCATTTTTAATAATTCTAGGGATATAGTATCTGCATAAAGGTTCCTGCAATTAAATCTTGTTATTAATAGCTACTGCTTTAAATAATGCCTGGGCCACTGGGTTGAATAGTATTCCGAGTAGTCGACCTCAGCCTGGCATGGCTGCCGTTTATCCTTAGCAACCTTGTGTCCTATGAGTGGGAGATAACGCACAACAGTTTAATATCATTTAAACTTGACTTAAAATACAACAATAAATCGTCCACATTTTACATTAGAACAGATCCATTGATAGGTTGAAAAGATTGTAAACAGTCGTGCAATGCCTGGGAGAAAATACTGGGGCTGTCTATGAAACCTTGGGGTAATCGTGTCCATGTGTATTATAAACCTCTGTATGTAAATGCGAATAGATACTGACAGTCAGGATGGAGAGGCACAGAGAAGAAAGCAGAACAGAGGTCAAAGACAGTGAAATGGGTTGCATTTGGTGGGATCTGCATCAGAATGACAGCTGGATTTGGCACTACCGGGAATTGGCTCTCTACTACCTTATTAACACCTCTAAGGTCTTGTACCAGCCTATAACCCCTCCCACCACTCTTCTTCACCGGGAAGATGGGACTGTTGGCTACACTAGCTGTACGAACTAAAATTCCCTGTTGCAATAATTGCTCAATTATTGGAAAAACCCCTAATTCTACCTCCTGGTTTAGTGGGTACTGGGGAATTTTTGGAGCTTGCCTACCGCTTTTTAAATTTACCACTACGGGGCTTACGTTTTCCATTAATCCAGTGTCCTGTCCATCTTTCGTCCAAAGGGAATCTGGAATTAGGGACAACATTTCATCTACCTGTGATGGAGTTTCATTTAAAACTGTAGAGTGATACATTATCCTTTGAGGAGTGTCTAACATATCCCGCACCTCGTATACCATTATCTCTGGGATATCTAAAAATACACCATCAGGGGTGCAATATATAACACATCCCATCATACATAACAAGTCTCTGCCCAGTAGATTAGTCGGAGCCGCAGCAGCCAGGAGAAAAGAATGCCTGGTATGCAACGGCCCAATTGTAACCTCTGTGGACTTGTTAAAGGATAATGTTCCACTTTACCTGTTACACCCATTGTTGGTACTGTCTCGTTGGTCACCTGCAAATTAACGGGAGATTTTATCACTGACCTGGTCGCCCCTGTGTCTACAAGAAAAGGATATTCAGTACCAGCTACATCAACCATCATGACCGGTTCTTCCCTAGTACTTCCCGTTAACCTGACTATCTGTAGACTACAGGTATGACCTGACCCCTAGCGTTGGCTACCATTCTCCAATAAAGCATTTACGGCTACAATTGGAGCTGGTGCCTGCTGAACATTTGCTGGCCTCTGTGCATATCCCTTATGGGGATATCCAGGTCTTCCCTGATGTGGGATCCCTACTCTTTTTACTGTACAGTTTCTACTTAAGTGTCCTGATTGTTTACAGTTAAAACATGTTCGTGTATCGGTTGAAGACATGTGGTTTTGTGAGGTTTGCGCAGAGGGTAAAGGTGGTGGATATGGGTAAGGATAGGGAGGGTAAGGGTATTGTGGGGGATAAGAAGTTGGTGGGTAGCCTGGGACCGGTGGTTGCATCGGGTTAGTGGGATAGAGTTGTGTTTGTTGTTGCGTGGGGTTAGTGAGAGCACATACTTGTTCAGAAGTGAGTGTGTGTGCAAGTGCAAGTGTGTCTGTTGGCTGTGATGTTACCGTCATTCCCTCCAGAGCTTGTATACTGACAGCCATTAGTTTTTCGCTGTGGGCTTCTCTCTTCTTGGAGATGTTTTTATCATGTTTAATGGCGGTTTCTATTAGGGTATCTATTGTGAGTTCCCGCCAGCCAGGCTGTGAGGTCTGAACCCGAGTTTTTAAACTCTCTTTCAGACCATCCACAAGTACCGTGACTATCATTCCGCGATGGTGAGTGTTATCTTTAATATCCTCTATCCCAGTGTACTGGGTGATAGCCCGCAGAGCCCGATCGCAATAATCTTCTGCAGTTTCACTCTCCTTCTGCTTAATGGTGAAAATTTTGTTCCAGTTAACTACTACTGGAAAATATATACCCAACTGAGTTACAATGCGGGAAATGTTACCTTGGTTTACTTGGTCTGTTAAGGGAACGTCAGCATCCAATACACAATCCGTGATAAATTTTGTCACGTCGGTATTGCGTGGCAGACAGGCCCTTAACACCACACGCCAATCTTTATTATTGGGTTCATGTGAACTACCCAAATTTCTCAAAAATCTTTGACATTTGGCTAATTCCTTTTTGGGATCTGGGAAATCATTTATGATGGAATTTAGTTCTGCTCTTGTCCAACGACAATGCATTACTACTTCCCTCGTGGGTACTATACGGTTTGCATCTGCATTTCCATTTGGAACAGTTATTGTCCGAATGGGATGCGGACCGGTAGCGCTGCTACCTTTGACCTGATTACCTGGCTGGGTGTTTAGTCTGCTGCTGCTACGTATGGTGTGAACAACTTCCTCTACGGGTGCAGAGGGCATTAACACTTCCCTTGCTGTTACCGATGGAGATGGCGGCACCACTCATGATTGTGGTGATGCAGCATCTATCATCTGCACAGCATGGGAAATGGCAGACATTACAATAGGCTCATCATCCGCATTCTTTATAGTTGCTTAAGAGAGGGTACAAGTTGCTTGTTACATTTTTATGGGTATTTTTGGTAACTGTACTTGCACCTCCATCCACATAAGGTGGGGGAGGTGAGCGTGAACTGCTGGCAATACTCTCCACGACGCTACCTTGCCGCACGGGCGCGCCATTTTGCGGCCCGCCCGTATTGCAATTTAGCATCGCGGATGTATTTTCTGGCAATGTGCTCACGACGCTAGTTTGCGTCGTTTGAACATTTTTAAGCCACGCATCCCCTTCATGCTGCCACAGTTTAAAACATTCAAAATATTTAACCTTTTCTCTCGGGAGTGCATCAAACTGATGTGATCCTGGACATTGTCTAACACATTTTTATCAAAACTACCAATTCTGGGAAACGGTCTAACACTCTTCCTAGTCATATTAAACCATAAATCACAATACCTTATTGCATAAGTACCGTACTTAGTATGCATGATACGACGGGGCCGATCCGATCGGCGCCTCCATTAGCAGCACATCATTGTCTAACATCTCTACTGTTTGTGCGGCTCCCATTCTGAGACAACTCCTACGCTTTTCAATAAAGATTTAAACTGGTGAAAGACAATCAAGATACTTTCACTTACCTGTGGACGATTTAAGTCTGCGGCGCCCACACACCTGGATAAGATTTAGTAAGGCAACTTCCACACCTGGATAAGATTTAAAAAGGCAACTTCCACACCCGGATAAGATTTAGTAAGGCAACTTCCACACCTATGAGAGTTTATATGTCAGCTACTCTCACGCACCTCTCTACAACAAAGACAACATGTACACCTGCTACTGTGTATAGAACGGTAAAGCTGCTTACCGAGCGGCTAGACTAACCCTTGCACCTAACCCTTAAAGGTCATACGGTACCTTTAACTGTAGGGAACAAATTAACCCTACCAACAATACACTCACTGTTACACACTTTTTCCTGCGCAGAAAAATACACGTTAACCCAGATATTGGTAATAAAAAAAAATGTAAACCTCAATGGCTTTGTTCAAACACGTGGCAGCAGAACCGGAAGTGCGTATACGCTATTGTGCGACCAGCCACATACACAATAATGCGACTACCACACAACCGTATAATGACTTTTTAACTGCGTACACAAAAGTGCGTCTTTGCTATGCGCAAACCTGCGACTTAGCCGCGTACTCAGTACTGCGGCACCCCTTTAAACGTAAGGTTCTATCAACAAAGGAAAACAAACTTTTGTCTGTCTTGTCCCTGGATTCTAGTCAGCTTCCTTTGATCACACGAAAACGGATAGCGATTTTTCAGCACAAAGCGGCTGCAGGAAAACCCTGCATGTGGCCACTCCACCCTTTGCTGAGACATTGATAGCCGTATGTGCAGTGTGAGTAGGTAAGTGACTTTACTCAATGAGCCCCCGGATCTGATGATATTAAAATGAACCTCTATATACCCCTGCCTGTACCTTCTAAAATCCTTCCTATAAACCTCTAAGGATGTGGTTCCGAAACACAAAGTATTATTTAAGTAAAAGTACAGTCAGTTACACGCTATGATCTGTGTACAATTTAGTGCAAAGGAATTATACAGACCCCAAGTACAGTATACATATGCATGCGCTCTGGACCAGATCCCGGCATTCAGAAAGAAAACCTCCGTCTATCAGCGTTCAGCAAGAAGACTAAAGACCCAGTGTTTGAGCACACATGTTTATACCCCCCAGAATAGACAGGACAATAGAGAAGTTTCTTGCTTATGCCATTGGTTCCCATGGGGGAACCATCTGTTACAGAGCATTTAACAGGCTGCTTCAAATAGACTCAACCCAGCCTCCAACAACTAGGGGTCTCTGCACACCCGCCCCCTAACAGTCATCCTAACAGTTGTTCATAAAATATACATTTTGTTGTTTGAAGTCTCTGCGATCCATAACTCGAGAATGCATGATGCGATCTCCCCACCGATTACACCGGAATACTGTAAAAGAGTAAGCATCAGTACAAAACCAAACACAACTTGTTTAGCATGTATAATACCTTAGTTATCAAATATCTTTATTTCTCAGCATTTAAACTAACTGAACCAACTTAAATCATACACTTTAAAGCTTATTAAACCTTATGTGTGAATATGTAATGTGTGAGTATTCGGGGTTTGATATAAAGACGTATTAATGTGTGTATGAGGAAGGGTGCACTTAACTCTCACTTAAGTGAACATCTTAGCAGTGTGACATGCTGAGCCAGATAGTTCCACATGCCCACTCTGCCAGCAGTCACCCCCACCTGTCCCAGGCTTCAAAAGAAAAACTCTTTATTCTCCCAGTCTCTTGTGTGAAATGCAAATAGCCCAGCTACAAGAGACAGACCTAAGATGACACGCTAGTCTTTGAAGTCATGTCATTGCAGGAAGCTTGCTAATGTAGGTGTGTATTCTAGCCAGACCACCTGTAGTGAGGGCAGACACTGTCCTGGAATCTTATCTACACAAGCAAGTTGTCACGTAGTCATTTGCTTTATTCAGCTAATGCAATCAATTTTGGCATACTGTAAAGTCATTTCTGAAATATATCCTTTATAATACGTAAAGTCATGAAATAGGCTTCTGGTGAATCGCCGTAACTTGCTAATAGTATTATTGCTACATGTACTAAAGTGTGAGTTTATCTAAAATGGCGCTTAGGTGGCCATCTTGCAAAATGGCGTCTTGCGGCCAGTCGCAAGATGGTGTCGCTGCGATTCAATTTTAAACTGATCTTGTCTCAGCCAATAATCTAGTTTCGACAGAATGGAGGGTAGTTACATTTGTTTTACCTAGATAAGCACAAATTATGCTCTCCTTACATTACACTTGCCCAAATTTGTACATACAAACCATATGTAGAGGACGACACAGATAGACTGCTTGTTCTTAATCTACATTAGAGATGTGCGCGGATCCCAGTGTTTTGGTTTTGTATCTAGATTCATCTTCGTGTTTTGGTTTTGCGAAACCACCTTCAAGTGTTTTGGTTTTGGATTCAGATAAAAATCTATTAAAAACTGATAAAAACAGCTAAAACATCTGAATCCAAAACCTACCGACAACAGATGCGAACTGGGTAAGAAAAGTGAATCTGAACTTTGACCTGGTTCTATTCTGAACAATAAACATCGGGTGTGTTCGAATTTCAGAAATCCGGACCCACACATCTCTTGTGATCATCATTACCATATTCAGACTTTAAAACCTGAATCCCTAATGTTATTGTCCATCTAAATGTATATTGCTGGAATCAGTATGTAATACCGACATGAGAAGCCTGACAGCAGGATATCCCGACGCCGGCTGGTAAGTACCCTAACCCTTCCCTCTCCCCTCCCTAACCCTCCCTTAGGAATGCCTAACCCTAAAACACCCAGGGTGGTGCATAAAACCTATGTCCCCCCAGGGGTGCCTAAACCTAACCCCCCCTTCCCGCACCCTAAACCTAACCCTCCGGTGGGGGTGCCTAAACATAACCTTCCCCCCTCGGGGTGCCTAACCCTAACCTTCCCCGTCAAAACCTAACCGTAACCCCGCTACACTACCTAAACCTAACCACCCCCCCCCTCAGCTAATGCGAAGGACGCCCCGGACTTACCTCATTTGGACTGTCATCCTTCAGTATTCCGGCGTTGGGATTCAGATAGGTGTCGGTATTTTGATGCCTATCTGAAGTCCCCTGTCTGGCTTCTCGTGTTGGCATATAGACCGGTGGCATTTGGCCGCTGGTCTATACACTGCATCCCATATTGCTCTATAGTATATAATAATATACTGTATGCCAATATGGGCCCATCACTGTATATTGATATGCTTTTTGAAATTTCAGTGGGAAAAACAGTGGAGGAGAATCCTCAGAATATTTACAAAAGACATACATTTATTTATGCATTCCATTTTAGTAACTGGACAGTCTTGAATCTTAAATAACGTATATGTTATTTTGTTTGAATTCTGGTAAGGGTGTTTAATGCCTCCCATACAGTACCATTTCTTCACTGACTTTCCCTAGATACGCTTGTCCCCTGCCATCAGACAGTTCCACCTTCCATTCCCAGAATTGCAGACATAAAATATTCTTCAAATATACTTTTTAGTTTTTACATCATCAATTACCTACCTCAAATCATAGCAAATGATGTGTTAGAAATAATAATCAGTGACTCATAATTTAAGGGGAGATGCAATCGACCTTCTAAAGAAGACAAGTGGAGAAGTTACCCATAGCAACCTATCAGCTTCTAGTTATCATTTAGCTAGTGCATTCTATAAAATGATGAGTAGAATCTATCTGATTGGTTGCTATGGGTTACTTCTCTACCTGCACTCTTTAGAAGGTTTGATACAGCTCCCCTCTAGTAAGATCGTTTCCTAAAATAAAAATAAAAAGTGTAGATCTTTGTTTCCCATACAACGAACACCTTGCATGGGTGGGTTCAGGGCCACCATCAGGCGGGGACTGCCGGGCCTCCTGTCCAGGGCCCGGAGAGAGATGGGGCCCGGGTGGCAGCGGCGAGAAAGAGAATCAGTGCTGCGGCATTTGAACTACTATGGAGCCGGCCGCAAGCCGATCAAAGCTTGCGGAACCTCAGCAATCAGGAGAAGCCGCTCCTGATTGGCTGCTGTTCTGCAAGCTGTGATTGGCTCATGGCCAGCTCAGTAGTATTCAGCTGGCCGCGAGCCAATCACAGTTCGCGGAACAGCAGCTAATCAGAAGCGGCTGCTCCTGATTGGCTGCCGTTACGCGAGCTATGATTGGCCCGCGGCTGGCTACATAGTTCTAATGCCGCAACGCAGCCAGATGCTCTTTTTCTCTGCCTGCCGCCCAGTGCATTACTCGCTGCTGCCACCCTGGCCCCTTTCTCAGGTTTGCTTCTGTTGACCCTGTCTTGTGCCCCCACTCGATTACAGCCAGCCTTCCCTAAGCCCTCTCCTTCCCAGCCATCCTTCCTTCCCTGCCCACCCCCCAGTCCAGACAGCATTCCTTCCCTGCCTACCCCCCCAGTCCAGCCAGCATTCCATCCCTGCCCACCTCCCCAGTCGAAGCTGGCCATCCTTACCTGCCTACCCACCCAGTTCAGCCAGCCTTCCCTGCACTCCCTCCCCCTTCTAGTCCAGCCAACCAGTCTGTTTTCCCTCTCCTAGTCCAGCAAGTCTTCCCTGCGGCACCCTTATGTCTAGCCAGCCTTCTCTGCCCTGCCTCTCCTCTAGTCCAGCTGGCCTTCCCTGCCCTTTGCCCCCCCAGACCAAACCAGCCTTCAATGCCCTTTGCCACCCCAAGCCCCTTCCTTTTGTGGTGCCCCTGCTTTTATAGCCTTCCCTGCCCTGTGCCCCCCCATTAATATCCAGTCTTCTCTACCCTGTGCCCCACCTCCACCATGTCTAGCCATCCCTGATTTACACACCAATTGATGCACCACCTCCGAAGTAGCTCCACCCACATTATCCAGAACTCCACCCAAATCTGACCTATACCCCGGGGGGCCCTGCCTATTTTGTTAGTATTGGGCCCCAAAATTTCTGATGGCAGCCCTGGGTGGGTTTGATGGTAAAATATAAAGGTTACATACTGTATCTAGAGTTATATGCTAAGCATCTAAAAGTGGTTTAAAAGCTTGTACACTCAGAGACAGTCATACTGCTAGTGTAGTGTTTTCTGTTAATCCAGTAGTGCTACAGATGTACTAAAATTAGGAACAACGATGCACAGGGGCATTACAAAGAGGGAGGCGCTGTGATAATAACGCCACCCGGAGATGGCATTATCCAGTGTTTGTCCTGGTTCCCCCGTCTCCTGTTCAGGCAGAGCAAAGCTGGGAGCCGGGCCCCAGTGATCAATTGTGTGGTCTAAACAGACCACAGGCTGATCACTGCAAATAAAAGGGGGGGAGGGTGGTTGGTTGTGGTATCCGGTGGTGGCGCACGTGCAGACACATTCTCCCTGTATTTTTTCCGAAAAGTACAAAAAGAGTGTGCGGAAGGGATTTGCAGGGACAGAGCTTTATCGCACGCTTTATCGCAAGCTCTGTCCCTGCATGCAGATGTTAGTACAGCCATGTAATATATCACACTACAACTGCAATTTAAATGCGGATTGTAGTAAATAGGGGCCTAAACAACAGTACGGAGGAAGTAAAGATGACTCAGTTTACACTTGGGATTATCTGTTTGACTGGAGGGCAGAAAAGGAATGAACCCAATATTTCCCTTTTATATCCATTCTATATAAATTACATACAATATGCGCATACTGTACTGTGCCTGTCATGTTTGATTTTGTGTGTACTGTATCTGTCATGTTTGATTTTGTGAGTTTTGCATGACGTTACTCACAGAATAAGTGGCAATATAAAAATATCTTCTGATGTCTCTAAAGTGGTAATTATGCAATCTGTATCACCGAGCACTGCTACCTTGTATTTAAGAGAAGTGAGGTCAAAATGTGCCGTACTAAATGTGATGCTAAATTTAGTATGATATTTTCTCACAGAGGTGTTTTCTAAGATACAAAAGGGGGAAGGAAGTGCAAATGTGCCAAGTGCCACAAATATTTTTATGAATCTGCGTGTACGAATTCATATTCGATGTGCGGCGATTTTAAAAGGAGCCAATCACATGCAGATTATAGCAAAACGCTGCACTGCAAACAGAACATCCTGCGTCCTTATATAGTGCTGCGGTAGCATAGCAATGCAATGGATTAGCATACTATCGCAGATGAACTGCGTGCGCAATTGCTATTGCATTTGCAGTTGCGATCAGTAGTGAATCAGGCCCACTGTTCACTACTAATTTATCCCGTTGCTTGCATCCAATTTTGACTTATGTATCTTTCAGATAACACATTTATTAGAATTTTTTTTTTGCAATCCATAGGCCTGGTGCAAGCTAATATGTTGATGATGACGACAAGCATATATGTATGCTATATATAGAGGGAATTCAATTAGCCGCAGTAATCTACTGCTTGCTAATTGATCCCCCAGGGCTATTTAATTAGCACTGAAGGCAGCCCGCAGGCTTTACCTAATAGGGATTTTTTTCCATGGTCTGATCCGACTAGAAAAGAAATCCTCTGACTTCTCACATCCGTAATACCTCGCAGTCCTCTGTATACATCGGTAAGAACGATTAGCATCGGCTCCTCAAGTAGAATTACAGCGGTCTGAGCTTTCTCAGAAATTGGCAGTCTCGTCGCACGCAGTGAGTACACAAGCTGCATATGCTGTCGCAGTGCCTAATCTATGCACGCCCATGTAACAGTTTTCAAACAGACAGGCACGCCTGCCTTTCTCCGACCACTCCCCGTCACCACCCCCAAACACTGACGTCCCATCGCTCACTCTGTGATGGCTTTCTATCTGCGTGCGTGATCGCAGTGTGATCGCAATGCTAACCTGCGGCCGATCGGCATACTGTACGTGCATGCAATTGCGATCCATGCTGAATCAGGCCCTGTGATCTTTAAAGGTTTTAAATAATGCTGCTTGATGTGTGTTTTTTTCTTGGATAAATTGTATGGTTGCACAAGAAGATACATTTAACTCGTTGTTTGGAAAAACTGTACTTTGGTACATTCCCAACCACTGTAACACAAATAACTGGTCTCCTTTCAATGCGCTGGACTAGGTTGTGTAGGTAGGACTTTCTAAAGGGGCTTCCACTACAAAGTAGAATGACAGGTGAATGATTCTCACTTCAGGTGCTGTAGCCAAACATAGGCAAATACTATGGTATCATAGATTAGGTTCATAGAGACGTATTCTGCACTTGGTTGCTTTAAACCAAACTGACATAAAATTGCTAATGTAAAATGATGGCACAGTTAATGTAATTTATATGAAGTATTAAATGAGTTTGTAGTCATTATGTCGACAGTCACTATGTCGTCACGAGAATGCCAGTGACTAGTTCCCGACATGGTTGTAATGCCACTTAAAGCATTTTAAGGGGCATATTCAATTAGCCTTGGGGTTGTACCTGCGACTAATGGCCAAGCCGGTCTTATTCAATTGCCGGGGATTCCTTGCGTGGGAGTCCCCAAGACCCTGTGCGCAAGTCCCCACAGTCGGACTTTACCTCGCAACTCCTGGAGGTGCTAGGTAAAATCCTCGTTAATACAATCAAAAAAACACATTGATTCCACAGTTTACATGCATGAGTCCCGATTTTATGGCTCGGCGAAAAGGCTATTTAATTGAATAGCTTTTCCCCACGTAGTGGGGATTTAGGATGGGAATTAGTCATGGGGACAACCCCGCGGCTAATTGAATATGCCCCTAAGTTTGTGGACATATCTTTAAATGGTTTGGGTACAGAATGCTGGAAATTGGGATCCGGGCGGGCAGAATCCCAACATGTGCATCCTGACAGGGTTAGGATACCGACACTTGTCAGTAAGTATCCTAACCCCACCTGTACCCCACCCCTAACCTTCCACCCCGCAGCCTAAACCTAAAGTCCCCCCTAGTGTCTAACCCTAACCCTCCTCCTAGTGTCTAACCCCCAACACTAAGCCTCCCCCTATCCCCACTACTTACCGTTGGGATGCCAGCGGTGGGGATGCTGGCACCGAGATTCTGACTGGTGTCGGGATTCCGGTGCCGACATTCTGAGCGCCGGCATCCCGACAGCCGGGATTTAAACTACATCACCTTTAAACATGCCGCTTTACTGCTTTAACTAGTATTACACCTATGTTGGGATCCCAGCATCTGTATTCTGGTGTCGACATAGTAACTTTCGACACAACATAAGTATCACATTAATTGGCCAGGGTTGTAGTTCTAATTGGACAATGCTGCCCAGCCTGTGCTTGGGGTTATCAACCAAAGGGAAATGTTATGCTATTTGGGATCTGTATATTCAAAGACACATTAATTGAATTTGTCTAACTTTCTGAAATGAAAATGGGCACAGGTATGGTAACTTGGCTCATATTCCATAGAACAAGAACACCATGTCAGTAGCTACCATTAGAAAACTATGAATGATAAGGGATTTATCTTGCAGCACTGTAAAAATCTCTAAAAATATATTTTTAACAGAATAAAGACAGTATTTAATATATGCACAGACAATGCAAACCGCAGTTCTGTATATTTTAATTTTATCCAGCGCAACCAATATATAATATACTGTAGTACAGGAAATAGCAAAACAATTAGCTTTACAAATAGAAAAACACATGGTAGGAAAAGCATTTTTTCCCTTGAGAAATTACTCTAATCTAATGAATGAATGTAGATAACATAAGGGTTGTACGTTCTGGTGACTGCAGCTTCATTGTTACATTGTAACATGGGCTGGGGTGGAATTTGGACAATACAGAATAATTATCTTCAGCGTGAGCTGGGTATGCAGAGACAAGTGATGAATTAGTTAAATGATGGGATATTTAGGCCTATTTAATATATGAAAGCAAACAAATATTAGTATGCACATTGTGTTAAGTATATAAAATACTTTATGATAAGTGTATATACAGTACTGCCTATGGTTAATGGGGGGTGTTCTCTCTTGCAAACATGCAAAAAGACAGTGCAAATGATGTTATGTGACGTCACACGCCTACTTTATGTAAATGAAGCCCTATTATATGGGGAAAGTGAATTGATGTGTAAACCATGGTGTGTTCATCAATACTAGGTTGCTGGCAGGTATGTGCACATAGCTACAGTGCTGACCAGAATGACAGACACCAGTAACCAACAAATGTTAGAGAAGTCAGGTAGGCTGAGTCATACACAGATGAACAGGAGATTTACAGAATCAGCAGATGAAGACTCTGTGTGAAACTGGCACTAAGGTCAGGACAATAAAAAGCAAGAAACAATAGTTAGAAGCAAACTGAAGGTTAGCAAAAAATAATACAATAGCACTCAGGTCTGTAAGCAATGCCTATAACAGAGACCCAGACATGTATAGGCACTGAGGACCTCATTCAGAGGTGGTCATTAGTTGCAAGCGGTCGCACTGAATTAGGGCGGCCACTTGCATCCTGAACGGCCGCCTCCTTGTCGATCGTTAAGCTGTGGGTTACCACCCACAGCTTAACGACCGACCAGGTTGATGGTCGCCATGGTGATCACAATCGCGACCATCAGGGCTTACGACCAGACCCTAAGGTTGGGTCTGGGCACTCGTAAGCCCCATGGAGCTTTCTGCTCTGATGGAGCAGGAAGCTCCCCACTGATCAGTGCGGCCGCCCACAAAATGGTAGGCGTTCGTAAAGGAACGCCTCCGTTTTGGAAACCACCGCCCGTCCCGCCTACCAAACGGGGGCAGCTGTCGATGAACATCGACAGCCGTCCCTTTGGTAGCAAGCTCCGGAGCGACAGAGTTTCTCTGTCGCTCCGGGGCTTGCGCACGCACAGTGCGGCCGCTGCGCGTGCGCAGGCCTAGCAATCGAATCGGTTACGAGCGCATCGCCGCTCGCGACCAACTCTGAATAAGGTCCTGAGACTCTATTGCACACACATCATTGTGGACTATAGGAAGGATTACATTTTCTGTGGAAGCTGCTAATAAGCCATTGGATAGATAAGTATCTTACAGTAACAGCCCCATACCCTTATTTTGGACTTTTTGGGGAAAAAAAAAATAATTAATTTAATTTAAGCATTCCTCATGTACACATTTATTTGATACCCAATACGTCTCCCCAGGACAGTGAAACCCATGGATATGTCAGCGTATGGTTGTTTAGGGATGGTGAAGGTTAAAGCAGACAAATTGAGCAGAACTAGGTGTTTGACTTCTCTTCTATAAAGTAGGCCACCAAGATAGTCTGAAGATAGTCTGAAAATTACCCGGCCAGTGTTCTGTAAACTTGAGTGTTTAGATTTATTTTGGGACAGAACGATTAATGATTGATATAGCTTGGCAAATTTGAAGGGATCAATCTCAGAGCACCAATTATTTTAAACACAAGGAGCAATGGGAAAGTTTTTAGATGCATGTTCAGCAAAAAACTATAAGATAGATGTAGCCTGAAAAGACAGATTGGAATCCAATTGCTCTCTTTCTCCAACACACATCATCATGAGGACAATGGCTTTAGAGTCCCAACAAAGGGGATTCTTATGCACATAAGCATTGTGTATATTGGTGCAAGCTCACTGATGTATAAAGGGCAGACAGTGATGTCATCATGCACATGTGAGTGCACAGCATGTTGGCCTTAGACACACTCTCTCCAACTAAGACACACAGGGTGGAAGCAAAGTTGGCCACAATTGCGTGTGTATGCAAATCTGCAACTACGGCAAGATACATGTAGGTCTCCACCAGTAGCAGACATCCGTTTCTGTCGTCAAAGAAGTTGCATCATGCGTATGCTAGTTATGGATGATAGGGAGTTATTGAGTAGAATGCTATTTCTTGTATGCAGTGTTATAGCCAGTTTTAACCAGTTCTTAGGTGGGAAGATACTCATTGTGACCGTTGGAAGACTGATCCATACCCCTGATGACACCGTATGAACTGACCAATGACCAGATTGACCAGAAGCAAGAACCAATGAAAATCTGCCAACTTGTCTCCTTTGTTATCTCTGTAACCTGTACCGTATATAGGCTTGTGTACTGGCTGCAGTATACAGACATCTTCTTTGCGACCCCAGACTTCAGGACTGAATGACTGTATACTGGGACCAGTGCGCATGCGTATGTATCGGCTGTACTTATTGTATATTTCTTGCTTTTTACTCTAATTGTTAAACTTCTATCGTGTTACTTTTTTACATAAAATAACTTTTTGTGCTTTGGAACCACACGATTAGACTGGAAAGCAATCATTTTATTCATTAGCGACTAAACGGCATTCATACTAGCATAGGGGAAAGAAAAACTAAAACCATTTGCTTGAATGCACACAAAAACATCTATATAATTAGCGAGAAAGCGTGTCTGTCTGTCTGTCCACTTGTTTGTCCTTTATGCACGGGGACACTCTTACATTACACAGGTTTTGGGGCTGGCTCCAGTAGAAATTGGCAGTCTGCCAAAAACCTGTGAGAAAGCTACAAAAGTATCCTTTTAACCTCAGTCTGAGCAAACTTGATGAACCCAGAACCTCCGTGTTTGCATGCAAGAGCGTAAATAGAACTTTGTGGGCCACATAGCAAGATCTTATAAGGGCCCCCCAGAGGTAAAAAAAACCCCACATACATTTGCCCCCACACAGAGCCCATTCATATTATGCCACACAGACCCCATTCAGGTTATGCCACACAGTAGTACCACTTATACACATTCTGCCATGCAGTAGTAGTGCCCCTTCTACATTAAGCCACACAGTAATGCCCCTTACACTACACAGTAATGCCACTTACACATTATACCAAACAGTAATGACTTTTACAGATTATGCCACACAATAGTAGTGCCCCATACACATTATGCCCCCACCCAGCAACTCACCTCTCTGTGTCCCTCCAGCAACCTCTTGCCTGTAGGTCATGCATGTGCACTAGCGTCACTGCTCTGAAAGGGTTTTTTGCAGTCTATTAAGTGCTATATTAGGTGTCAGCTGAATATTTGGGCTAACTCTTTTGCAGACAGTCTATTAAGTGCTGGTTCTGATGTAAAACAGTAATTACTTTCTACATACTGTAAGGTATGCAGTTTAGGCTTACTCAGTTCTGAGTGCTGGTTCTGTGGTAAACGCATACTTGCCTACTTTCCCGGAAGAGGTGGGAGGCTCCTGATTTTTCGGGTAAACCCCCGAATGCCCGGAAGTGTAGGCAGATCTCCTGCATCCTGCAGACTTCCTAGTGAAGCGGGCAGGATGGTGAGATTTAATGGGGAATGCGGATTCTGAATTGTGCGATTTGTGTCATTTAACCCCGCCCCCTCATCCCGGGTACATGAATCGCTGCTATGTGTTTTTTTTAATTATAGAAAGGGGTGTGGCCTAATTACCTCATCAGTCCGGTCCCTCCCTCCAAACTTCTAGTGGCAGCTCTCGAGGCTGATCCCAGAAAGGATAGCTATAAAGTAGGTAAGTATGGTTAAACAGTCTTTTCACACATTAACTATGTCATTATACTTACTCAGCTCTGAGTGCTGGTTCTGTGGTAAAACAGGGCCTAATTCAGACATTTATGGTATAGCAGGAGGTGTCTTAAGTAAAAAGACACACACTGCCGGCTTCTCAGATCCACTGCTGCGTCTGAAGATGCTGCATCGGATCAACTGTGTAAACATCGGACATCTGAGTAACCCTCAGGTTACTCAGGATGTCCAGCAAATTCACGCTACCGCTGCCTGTGAAGCTGTGTCCAAAGCTTGGCATGCCCAGGCTTCCCCTATTGTTTCATAGGGCCGATAGTTTCTGCTGCTTTGCAGGGGGGTAGGCACGTGGATTTACCAGGCTTCACACAGCTCCCACCTGTCAAACCGGCAATTTTAGAATAGAATAGAACAGGGCTGTCATTTAGAAACCGCTGCAAAACCGCCACCAAACCCCCGGGGTTTAGAACAGAATAGAACCTGCCACCAAACCGCCAGGGTTTAGAATAGAATAGAAACCGCCGTCAAACCGCTGCTTAGTAAATTTTGCCCTATGGGTAAATTTACTAAAGGTTGATTTTAATCAAATAAAAATCGATCTAAATCAATCAACATTAATGTTGTGTTTCAGGGGCTAAATCACACATTTACTAGCAGACAATTTTTTAATAATCGATTTTAAAGTGTGAGTAAATGTGCGATTTAGCTCCTGAAACACAACATCGATGTTCATTTTTAAAATCGACCTTTAGTAAATTTACCATTTGCAATCCTGATGTCTCCTTAGGCGCATGATTATTTTAGAGAATGAATAAGGGGCCTGATTCAGGTTGGATCGCAAGTCTGCAATCGCATGCACTCGCTCGCTGCGAAAATATGTAAACGAATGCAATCGCAGCAAGTCAGCAAAAACGCAGGGTTGTGGTTGAGCATGACATGCCTCATAACCTGCGAAGCTTCCTGTCGCCATGTAATGCTTTGGCTGTACATATGCCATCGCCGGGGCTTAATTATGCACGCCCCTGTAACGGAGTTCAAACGCACAGGCACGCCTGCGTTCCTTCAACCACCCCACTTCTCCACCCTAAATGGTGCTTCCTGTCATTCATTTCTGTGCGTCGCTGTGTGTCCGCTCCGTTTGCATATCCAATCGCAGTGGCTGCCTTGCGCACACGCACTGTGATGCCTATGCATGCGCAGAACGCAAACATCGACCTGTTGCATGCTTCCGCAGCCTTGCGATCCAAACTGAATCAGGCCCAAGCTTCAAAGTTCCAAGAAATTAGTATTTTAGGATTACAATGTAAAAGTTAAATTACATGAATGGAGTGATCAAAAAGTGCACACTAACACACGCACACACACATATGCACACACACATATGCACACACACATATGCACATGCACAATTTGTTTCCTTTCTCTTTAGCATGTCTAGTCTAGAGCATATCCTCCAACATTCTACACACATAATAAAATTCATGGTATCCCGTAACTAGAGTGTAAACATGGCAAACTCTTGTTAATTTTAATGAGCCACATGTACTGCATTGTAGAAATGCAATACCTGAAATCTGGACTCTTATTGCCACCATCAACTGTGTTACCAGATAGGTAATTGGGAAATAAGAGCTGCGAGAGAAAGGAAATAAAAATACAAATGTACTATTATTATGTGCATAAAGGATGTTTCTTTACCACTTTGCATGCCTTCAGTTTTACAAATATATATCTGCACTTACTGTATGCTGGGCTGTTAGCATCTTGAGATGCGTCCACATCAGTACTGGCAGCATTTGCACAGAGTGTGCGACAAATCATCATTATTAGTGTGGATCTACACTGCCTATGCCAGGTACAAGAGATACCTCCAAACAAGTGCATATGCGGATAACTACTGGTCTGCATTAGCCATATGTGGATTTGCGTATATATACATTCTGAGCATGCACAGTGCAAAACTGTGCAAGATAAACGATGCAAACTATCTTGGTACTCACTCCGCATCAGCCCCTACATGTCACCAAAACACAATGGAGGCAGCTGAACAATTACAATTGGTCATAAATGGCTACTAATGATAAGTCCATGGGTGTCTCTGACATACAGTAGGGGCTCATTTATCAATGAGTTTTATCAGTTTTAAAACTTGTTGCGTATGATAATAGTTCTCCAGCCAATCAGCTCCTAAAGGCGCATATCCACTACACAATAAAAATGAACGATTGAACGATTACGACATCATTATCGAGCAATCTCTCATTAATCGTGCAGTGAATATGCTAGCAACGACCAGTGATGCGCGCTCCTGCTGGTCATTGTCGGCATCTGTCATCGCCTGAACATGCAGGCCAACCTACCAATATCGACAGGTTGTGCATGTTCAGGGATGAGGGAGGGTGCCTGCACTGAGCGACATATCATTCACTGTGGGCACATTAACCACTGCACAGTATGATGAACGATTACGATGTTGCAATCGTACAGTCATTCTACACTCGTGTAGTGGATACGCACCATAACTGTCATTTGTTGAAAAATGACAGTTGGGAGCTGATTGGCTTGAGCACCATTTATCATACGCAATAAGTTTTAAACGTGTTGCATATGATAAATCTTGTTGATAAATGGGCCCCATTGTTTCTGAACTCAGAAATCAGTAACAGTGCATGTTTTGAGCACAGGTGTATATATTAGTTACTGACCCTCTGATTCTGCCAGAAGACCTGGAAAACATGCACTACTAGTGGTCCCTGAGGAAGAGATTCCAGTAAAACTGGTCTACAACCCAGAGGGCTATATATACGAAGCAGCAGCTTTTGTAAGGCGCCGCTTCTTGGCGGGCTGGAGTTGAAAATTTAAAGCGGCACTCACATTCAGTGTAAAACACTCCGACTCCAACCAGCCGAGAAGCGGCTGCTTACAAAAGCAACTGCTTTGTAAATATAGCCTAGAGCTTCTTCACTTAGGACAGTGGTTCTCAACCTCAACCCTCAAGTTTTATAAACAGGTCAAGTTATGAGAATCCCTGTCTGTGGAAGCAGGTGGAATAATTACTGACCCAGTAAAATAGCCTAAAGCTGGCCACACATGTAAAGATTATTATTTGCTAATTATCTTTGCAACCAGCCAGCTAACCAATTTGCCTGAATGATTCTTTTGCTGTGGCGTCAATAGGGGGGTGCGGACCGCAATGAGTGTCACCCTCTGAGGGGTGACACCAAAATGCCAGCTCCTCCTCAGTGACAGGGGGTCGGGTGCTGCACACTAACATCACAGCAAAATATTTATTCAGGCAAATTAGTTAAATCTTTTTGATTTAACCAACTTGTCTGAATTACTGTTTGTGTCCATTTTACAGCATACAGTATGTGAGCACATGTGTAATTATCTTTTGGTCCCATACATTACCAGATTTTTGTTCATTCAAGCCAACTAGTCGGCTAGTTGGAAAGATAATCTTTAATTGTATGGCCAGCTTAACTCACCTGTACATGATTAAAGAAATCCACAAAACATGGCGTGGTGGTACTAGAGGACTGGAGTTCAGAGTCCCTGGCTTTGTAGTTTGTACATGATAAAGTTCTACACACACATAATATTTCTAGTCCAACAATAGTAAAAGTGAACTTTTACTACAACACCAAATTATAAAACACTGTTTATTTCGACTATAGCAGTCCACATTTGTATTCCACCATCAGCAGTAAGTGTAAATAATAAATAGTTATTAGGTTTTGATTTCGTTTGAGTGCCACATACAATGAGAACAATTGCACATGGGAAAATAGGAATGGAAGTTTGCCAGTTAATCAGAAATTTGCCAGATGGTTACACAATAGCAGCGCACATGTTTATTGAGCCCACTTTTGCTTACAGAGAGATATTTTTTAATTGGCCTCTTATGAGTAAAAGGCAACATTTTTTTTTTTTTGTAGAAAGAATACCATAGGGAAGATGGATTAATTGTAGGCTAAATATGTCCAGCACGTTGATCACAGATTATATGGCACAGCATGTAACATTGTATTTTTACAAAGAATTTGTAATTATCAATGCATTTGTCCTCATTCTAAACACAATTATAGGCACTCTGTATGGACATGAACAAATAACAATGTATATAAATTAATGCTTTTAATAATCTTTGTGTTTATTTTACACTGAAATAAAATCAACCTTATAATATGGGTCTCGTGCAGTGCTGTACATATTTTTCTTTTTGAATAAAACAGGCTTTGCACCAGGGACAAAGTGAGTGGGGTGAGAGATGGAGCTCCAATCCCGAGTGGGATCCTCTATTTTACTTTATAGTAAAACCTGTGAACAGGGGGAAGTAGGAAGGGAGGGCGATCGGCTGCTTACAGTATACGTAACTCCTCTGAGGAGCCTTGTGCTGCAGAAACAGGCTGCACGGCCCCTGTCTCCGTTCTGATGTCCTATTCATAGGCTATATAGGACCTACCTGCTTGCTGAATACTACTGTGCCTGCATTAAGTGAAACAGATGTGCTCACCAACAGGTAAATTATGGCAAAGGGAGGAATGGGTGTTGCTTATGTTAGTAATATTAAGAATAAGGGGGTAATGGGGTTAATTAAGATTAAGGGGTTTATGTACTAAGCAGTGATAAGTGACAGAGTGAAAAGTGATAAGTCTGTGATAAGTGCCAGCCAATCAGCTCCCAACTGTAATTTTTCAAACACAGCCTGTGAGATGACAGTTGGAAGCTGACTGGCTGGCACTTATCACAGACTTATCACTTTTCACTCTGTCACTATTGCCTTTCACTCTGTTGGTATTGCCTAGCCACCGGCTAATGGCTTCCCAGGTGCACCAACAGCTTCCATGCTGCCACTGGCTCGCCAGCCACTGCATCGGTTTCCCAGCCACACCAGCAGCTTTTGTGCTGTCCCCATCTCCCAAACCACACCAACAGCTCTGTAGCCACACCATCGTCTCTCAAAGCCACATCGCAAGTACACCAGCTTGTGTATCGGCTCGCAAGACGCACCGTCGGCTCTCAAAGCCACATCGCAAGTACACCAACTTGTGTACTGGCTCCCAAGCCGCACCATTGGCTCTCAAAGTTGCATCTCAAGTACACCAACTTGTGTACTGGCTCCCTAGCCACACCATCGGCTCTCAAAGCCGCATCGTAAGTACACCAACTTGTGTACCGGCTCCCAAGCCACACCATCAGCTCACAAAGTCACATATCAAATTCACCAACTCCTACATGCTCAAAGCTGCACCATCAGCACTTTAGTTGCACTATCGGCTCTCGAAGCCGCACCATCAACTTAATTATTTCTGCTACCGGCCCTAAGCCGCATCATTGGCTCTCAAAGCCAAAGCTTTCTACACATCGGCACTCAAACCACATCACTGGCTTTCCAGCCACACCATTGACACGTAAAGGAAAACCTTCCTGCATATCGCACTCAAGCCACATCACCGGCTCTCCAGCCACACCATCGGGTCTCTGATTGCCTTATTGACACTTCCTGTTCCAAACTCCTCACCTTACCACTGGATCCCATCAGACACTCGTGTAAGCCACTAGTACTCCAAGTATTAAGTCCAGGTGGCCACCTTGGTACAGGTGAACGTCTTTAGTTCTAAGGGAACAATGGGTGGCTGTCAGTGGCGGAAAACCTACCTAGGCTGGGTTCAAGAAGGCTTACTCGGAGAAGTCTTTGGGATTCATAACAATAAGACCACATGTATGGAAATGTTTCTAATTAATTAATATTGTATTGCTTAAGTCTAATTGGTGCCTTTACACACTATAAGAAATATTATTTATTGTAGACCTAGACTAAAGCAAATAACCACACAGGGAATTTCGACACACCGTGTCTTCCATTGGCTGCATATGCAGAGGTGGATGTTGTAAGGTAAGTTTAATGTACACCTTACTTACCCTGGTGCATTTTTGACCACAGCATAACTGGATGCATCTTGATATATGTCCGACTCAGCTTACAGTACGCATGCAATTGGATTTTTTGCAGAGGCATTTTACTAATGTTGAGACAAACTGAGGTGTATAATGTTGATGCATAGGATAATATACAACCTTTCTGCAACTAGACATAATGTAATGATATACTATTAAAGAGTCACTGAGATGCACGATATCGCATGCGGAGCCATGCAGTGTAATGAAGGATGTAACGAGTGATTGTTCCATCGTTCATTACATTGTTCTGTTGTGCACCCAAGATCCGATATTTTGGCCAGTCAGGCCGACATATCGGCTAGGTACACATCACTCAATGTATACCCAGCATTAGGGTAAGGCTGGCAGATGGGATGGTTCGGGTTAGGCACTAGGGAGATGGTAAGGGTTAGGCTAGGGTTAGGCACCAGGAAGGGTTAGGATTAGGGTTGAATTACAAAAAAAATTGTGACTCATTTTTTGTCAACCATTTGTGTTGACCATTTCAACCTGTTGAAGTTTTGTCCCCTTCGCTATTCCATGTGGACCATCTGGTGTTAACCTATTGACTGTCGACCTTTACATTGTCAATCGTTTGTACCACACCCATCTCACATACCATACAAAACAAATACAACATTACAGGTTTAGAGATTAGTGTCCATTTAAGATCAGAAAATAATGCTATTTATGTACTGTACTTCTAGTTTGTGAATTAGGACCTGATTCAGACCCACTCGCTAGATGCGGCTGCTCGCTCTCGGTGTATGGAAATTCCGCTAAGTGACATCAAGGCAGCCGCTTGCATGGCAAGGCAGAAGTACGCCCACAATATCTTGGAAAGTGATCACTTTGTGTTTACAGACACCCACCAGCCTGTCTTTAGCCGCCCACTAGCGTATGTCATCTCCAGGAAGTATACACAACCAGTGGTACATCAGGAACCATCGGATCAGACCACAGCACTTGTGCTTGACTGTACCCTACCACAAGCACTGCGAGCAGTTCAGTGCAAAAATCAACCAGGTGACGTTTACTATGACGCTGCCTGTTAATTATGCACACCTCTGAAACACTCAGGCACGCCTGCGTCCTCAACTCCACTCCCCCGTTACTACTGCCCTTCCCCTGTTACCACCCACAAGCGGCCTCTCCTGTCACTCATTCCACTGGCAGGGCAAGTGAGCACATTCCGATCGCTAGTACTAGTTTGGGCACGCGCACTGCGAACTACACGCATGAACACATTAGCGAACATCGTCTGCAACGAGTGGCAGCTTGCTAGCGAGCGGGTCTGAATCAGGCCATAAGTGTTTTAATGTGAATCAGGAATACAGAATACTGTAAATAATTGTATGTACTGTATGTATTTATGAAAAAAGCAATTTTATCAATTTAAAGCCATTAACACATTTTAATAAGTCATGTTCTCTGTTAGTTCCTGTATGCAAATTAGCCCATTTTTGCACTTGGATCTTTATAAATCATGGATTAGTACATTCTATGAATGAGTCTATTTTACAAGTTTGATGTTTTAAATTAGGTAAGAAATTTGATTTTAAATGTGGTATACTCAAGTCACCACACCCAACCACTAAATCACAGCTGTTCCTGCTTTCTTTCTTTTCATTTAATTCAGTTATAGCCTAATATTTTAATGGAGAGTGCAGTATTTTTGTTATAACTTTGTGTTCGTAGTTCAAATACTATTAAAAAAAAAAAAAGCTATTTCATCCAACAGAGCCTTTGATGATCTGAGGATAGCTGATGGCCACAAATATCCTATGGAGGCGACATCTGACCTGACGGACAGTTATGATTTAGTTTATTGCACATTTATTGCCAGAGATTTAAAAATGTTTTATTTTCAGTGCTTGCTGACAGCACAAAGTTATATAAAACATATAATTCACAGTCTGAGACATCTTCTCTGTAATGTGGAGACTGTGGGAGTCTGGGCTGCTTAGTGGTAGACAATGTTCAATGTACACAAATATGGAGTTATGTACGTGGGCGTGTAAATACGAAAGCCTCATTGAGCAGCACTAAGTACACTGATTAAATCCTTGATGGAGAAGAAACCACACAGAGTATTTCCTAATAGAAAGCCATATATAGCAATGATAACAAGAACTAGAATAGCATTGTGTAACAAAAATCCCATTATGAACTGTAATATTACTTGGGTCTCGTGTCTGCAATACAGATTTTGTATTTGGCATTACCTAATGCCCTGATATGCACTTCACAGTTACCAAGGGTTGGGTTTGGGATGCCTGCGCTCGGGATCCCGGCGTCAGAATCCAGCCTAAACCTAACCCTCCCCCCTAATACCTAACCCTAACCCTCTGTCTAGTGCCTAACCCTCCCCCTAACCCCACTACTTTATCCCAACAGCCGGGATTTAAACTACATTCCTCCCTTACCGAGGCACCTTCCCTTCTGCTCGACCATGTGTCATTTGCGGTGATCATGAAGCTAAATCACGGTTTCTGTGCTGGATAGAAAATGTCCAAATGTTTTACTGAACATTTAAAACACAGGCAAAGTACAGTATAATAAGCATTATGGGCCTGATTCTCAGTCGCAGCCAAATTTTAGCCAACTGATCTGTAGCGAGTACAGGCATACAGTAATTAGATATCTCAGGAGGATCTCGGCCGTTTTTCTCCATCTGTGAAATTGCAGCTTCTGGGTGGTAACAGTGCTAATGCATGGGGTAGGTGTAACTGCTAATACTAATGATGACAGCTGTGACTGCAGACAGGAAAACAATAGGCAGCGTGATGTATTTGCATGAAGATGTACACATACTCGATGATCTGTCCAACCAGCCAACTAGTTGATTGGTTGGAATGAAAATCTGGTAAGGTATGAAAACAAATGACAATCAGCAATTTGCTCCCAAATGCTGGAAAATGGACAAAAACTGTTGTTTGAACAAATTGTTTAGATCAAACATTTAACAAACTTGTCTGACAACCATTTTCATCTGTTTTCTGGCATTTAGGAGCAAATTGCTGATCATCAGTTACTCCCATACATTACCAGATTTTCATTCCAACCAATCAACTAGTTGGATGGTTGGATGAAAGTTGGTCTAGTGTGTGGCCAGCTTTAGTCATCCAGCCGAAATACGAATGTGGCCGCATTGAGGACCTGCATGTTACTCATAATCAGGACTGATGTGTATGAATGGAAAAAAAAGAAATAATCTTAATGCATAAGATATTTGTGTATTGTATGTATTTGTGTATAAAGGCACACGTTGATGTTGCCATTTTAGATTTATGAAGCCTAATATTATTTAGAAATTGCTAAAGAAAAGTACAATAAACATAATAATCAATATGTGACAACAGCTTAGGAAGACTAGAATTTAGCTATTGTATTTTAATTTATTTTATTAACCTACATTGTGCTTTATAGCTGGGTAAGACTGTGAACAACATCTTGTGCAATGACCTATAAGGTGGCAGTACTTTGATGAGTGAAGGATGAGATATTTTAAGCAGAGATTGTTCAGAGAATAATTATATGTAAGAGCTTGTTGCTCAGTATCAAAGTGAAAACTTCTAAAGAGAACCATAGTTATATTTTTTTAACTTCTGAAAGGAACATGATTATCTCTTCTTGTATTGATCAATGTTTTTCCAAAAACTTTTTTCCTATTGTCTTTAAAATATAGCATTCTGATTATTTTATAATTACTTATGTGTATTGTGCACCTGTAATGCTTGAACGGACAATAAATATTACCTACAAAAGGACAATCATTGCCCATCTACTGCAGGCTATAGCACAATGTGCATTTTGTTACTTATAACATTATTACAGTTTACCTACAATCGGGGTGCTGAAGGACGAAATCCCAGCGCCGGAATCCCGACCTGCGGCCACAACACCTGCGCCGGAATCCTGACATCAGGTGAGATGCCGACACCGGAATCCTGACAGCCGCATCACAGTATAGCGGCCCAGATTAGCTGTTAGCAGCGGGGAGGGTTAGGTTTAGGCACTAACCGGGAGAGTTAGGGTGTAGGGGGGGGGGGGATTAGGATGCAGGAAGAGAGGGTTAGGTTAGAGAGTGAAGGGGGGAGGGTTAGGATACTTGCCGAGTCCCTGTCAGGATTCTGAGCATCGGGATGCCGCTGTCGGTCTTTTGACAGCTGGCATCCCGACTGCCGGTCTCCCATACCCAACCCCATTATTACAACACTCTAAACATAAAAAATATAAATAGTGAAATAGTGTAAATAATACAAAACTTGAGCACACCCAAACCTTCCTAAATACACATATATATGCATAAATAATGTGCTTCGTTTTTGATTCCTTAATATATACAAATTAAATATATTACCATCAACAATATTATGGATAATAAACTGAGGACTTAAACTTAAATACTTATAACTTGAATATTGCACAGTATTTATTATAATGCATGCCCAGCCAGGGAAACTGCAAATGTCAGCTGCTTAGAATTAATGGTTTAATAAATCTCAACAATTTAAAAAAATTCTGTACTGACAACTGCTATAAGTGACACAATGTGCTTATTCCATATAGCATGTCTTATTTGGCATATTGCAAGCACCATGGTACTGTACCTCCTATAAATGTCACATCGCAGGTCCAAACGACTTGCTCTGTCCATTTCCTTGCTAAACTATATTGCTAATCGATAGAATGAGCAATATATCGCCAAGTGTGTACCCTGCATTTATACAAATATCTCCTGGCAAAGTACAGTCAAGGATAGTAGTAAGCTTGTTGTCAGCAGCTGAGTTTAATTCATGGGTAACCAATTTTTCCGGGCATGGTACAGACAAGGATTGTTTAGTACACAGGTATCCGATATCTCCAGGTAAGGCACATAGTCAAGCCCAGTTTGTTGGGCGGTACTCATTTAAATAGGGTGCAGACCTGTGACATTGATACACAGAGGTGATATAGGCAAGTGGATATAATACCTGTACAATGAACTCCTTGGACCTTATGAGGAGCAGAGCTAAAACGGCAATGAAAGACGTGATGACCATTGACCAAGGAAGCTGGAGAGCACAGGCCAGACACTGAGACTAAACAGAACACCATGACAATAGACGACTGCCAGGAACCCTCCCTGCACCTAGAGCTCTCCACAATTACTTACCCATGGCGGCGAGTATTGTTAACTCTGCTTATGACACATTTACTCTTTTTATGTAGAGAATATTTGTCATTTACAGTCTAAATTGCCTGACATATAAGCGCGTGCACACATACACATTAGTCGGCAAGTCTTCAGATCAGACAAAAATGGATCTTCTCAAATGTATTTTTTAATATTACAGTACATTTGAAAGAGTAGGATATGCTTATGTACATCATCAAGTGCCATTGTTAAATTAGCACAAATTTAACTTGTTCATGAGACCTTTATTCAAATCTACCAAACTCAACTTTTTATGCAATGAACAATTTTTTGCATACGTATAACACAGTATCCCCACACAGGGGATGCTGGCGCTTAGAATACGGGTGCTAGAATCCCGACACCTGTCAGAATCCCGGCGCTGGCATCCTGAAGGTAAGTAGCGGGGAATGGGGGAAGAGTTAGGGTTAGGCACTAGGGGAAGGGTTAGGTTTAGGCACTAGGGGGGAAGGTTAGGTGTAGGGTGCGGGGAAGGGAAGGTTAGGAGTAGGCACTAGGGGAGGGAGGTTAGGTTCAAGCACCGGGGAGGGAGGGTTAGGGTAGGGAGAGGGGGAGGGTTAAGATACAGAACGACAGTTATTGGTGTCTTAACCCTGTCGGAATGCCGGCATCACGATTTTGACTGCCGGGATCCCGAGCGCTGGCATCCCGTACCCATCCCAATAGCACACTATGCCCTCACAAACTACTTGTATTATTATATACAGAAAATGTTCTAAGAGAATACGTCAATTTAATTTCCATATATTTCAGTGAAGTTGCTTCAGTGTCCTCATGCATGCATTTGCAATTAGCTGTACATTACTCTATGGACCCAACCAAGAGAACAATTAGCATTAGGGAGCAGCTATTACAGCTGTCCTTCACTTATCTGCAGAACACTTCTGGCTGTTTTCATTAGCTGAACACAGAGAAAGAATTTAAGAACCTGCTTTTCTTGTGTCATAACTAAGCACATGATAGCAATAATCTCACCTAAAAATCCTTCACTTAAAGTTCTTGTTACATTTAAGAGCAATCATGTGATCACCCTAAAATCATGTTGGTAAATCCCCTCCCCCCCCAAAAAAACCCCCACCGACAATGAAACAATACACTGGTAAAGCCATCAGTCAAGATATTGTACATGTATTAGAAAATACAACTTTAAATACAAAATATCTCTGTAGTTGAAATCAGGCTATAACTATAGGATTAGATTTTTTCTAAAAAATCACACACAATAGAAGAAAGACTGCTATTGTGTAGTGCACACACCCCTACAATCTAATATTAAAACATATAATTTATTAGATATACATTCAAATTTCATGGGAAATCAAACTCATAGGTAATATACAGTATAATGCTATAATAAGCAAGTATGGTTACATACCAAGTTAAACACAAGTGAAAATACAAAATTAATAGAAAATAAAAAGAGATCAGTATTTAAAATGGCTGCTCCTTGTCCTCAACAAAAAGGTCCTTTATAAGTCCAAAGTCACATAGAAACATAGAATTTGACGGCAGATAAGAACCACTTGGCCCATCTAGTCTGAGTAACTGTGTGATCTTAAATTGTGTGTAATGCTGGCCATACACGCTACAATTATCGGGGCGATCCGCCTGATATCGGCGGATCGCCCCGATAATTGTAGCGTGTGTGCGGGCGACCGAGGGTTAAATATTGCTCAGTTGGGCATGCAGGATTGTCCAGCATGCCCGTCCAATGCGATATTTACCTGGTAAACTGTCGGCCGCATCGGGCAGTGTATGCCCAGCCGCGGCCGACAGACACACATTTCCTGTGTTCCTCCTACGGAAGGAACAGGGAAATGTCTCCTCCCCCGGGGGCGGAGAGCAGATGACGGGCTGATACACTGTGAGAGAAATCTCACAGTGTATGCCGGCGACATCTGCGGCTGGCAGCCGGCCAGATAAAATGTCTGTCGGTCTGACAGACATTTTATCTGGCCGTGTATGCCCAGCATAAGATGTTTCCAATGTACATTATCAGAGTGTCTCATGAGTTATTTGCTTAGTTACTATGGGGAGTATTCAATAAGGCTGCAATGACGTCATTTTTGCATGTTTCAATTATCCCCGTATTCAATTTTAAAGACTTTTCGCCGGTGCGAAAAGTCTTTTGAAAAAACCGGGATAACTTTTCACCATGTTTTACATGGCAAAAAAAAGTGCAGATTTGGGGTTTAGGGGTGCAGGCTTAAAAAAAATAGCCTGCACCCCTGGGAATAGCCCCTAAAATAAGAAAAGAAAAAAAAAAAAAACGGATACCCCCAAAAAATTATTTTAATTTTGGGGTTAAAAAAAAAATATGGGGAATACGTTTTTAAATTACGAAATTAATTCAGGGGGTGTTCCCAAATATGCGGCAGGTGTTTAAAAGAATGCAGGTGGTAGTGGCAGGTGCATTTTTGAAGAATGTTCAAAATGCACTTTAGGGACTTAAAAATATGCCTACTCCCATTTTCATGTACCCCAAATTTGATAGGAATAGTTATTTTTCCCAAAAAAACAAAATCTAAGTGCTATTCTTCACCACTTCTTCATAGCCGCAAATATGCACCTGACGCGGCTATTAAAAACCCAGACTTCCTTCACCAGGTAAAAATGGGGGTACCCATAGTGAGCCCCCATGTCTTTAGGGGGGCTCCAGGTACATTTTCCGAAAATTCCTGTTTTTGTTCGTAGATGGTCTGAAAAGTGTATGTAAAAAACAGGGATAATTTTTGCCTTGCCTACATCAGGCGAAAAAAAGTGCAGAATTGGGGCTTAGGGGTGCAGGCTTAAAAATATAGGGAATGGTCCCTAAAAATAAGCTGTGTTAAAAAAAGTTTTTTTTTAAAAAAATCGGGTCATTCTGAAATTTTTTTTTAAATTTGGGGTGAAAAAAAAGGGGAACAGTGTTTAAATATAGTGGAATAGGTTCAGGGGTATTCTGTAAGTATGGGCCAGGTGTTTTCTAGAATAGACTCTTACCGGCAGGTGCTTTTTTTGCAGAATTTACAAAAATTAGTTTAGGTACTTAAAAATATGTTAGTACCCATTTTCATGTACCCCAAATTTGATGGGACCACTTTTAAAAATGAAATAAAAAAATCTAAGAGCTCTTCTGCATCACTTCTTCAATGTCGGGAAAAAAACACCTGCCGCGCTATTTAAAAACCCGATTTTCTTCTGCAGGCAAAAACGGAGGTACCCATAGTGATCCCCCAGGTCTGGACATCTTTAGGGGGGTCCTACAATTATTTCCCGAAAATTCCCATATTTTTTTTCCCGACACAATGTTTCGCCGGTTCCCGATTTCGCCTACTTTGGAATTGAATACGGGGAATAGCGGGCACGCGCGCGATACTTTTCTGCCTGGAAAACAGATGAAGGAGGCAAAAAGTCCAGCAGGCGAAAAGTCTGGACTTTTCGCCTCAAATTGAATACGGGCCTATGTATCATACAGTTCTACCAATATTCTATAATGCAGCTATATCTGTGTAGCGGTATAATATATCAAATTAAACGTCTGTATGATCTTTCCTCCTTAACCATAGGGTTACATCCTCCTTAAGTTTTTATTTCCTTCTTCACAGAGCTGCTAGTATAATTCTGTACACCCAATATTAGGAGAAGTATTAGAATGATTGTATATTACAATGGTTATGCCCTACTTAGAAATAGGGATTTCATATCACCAAAATTATATAAAATCCCTATTTATAAGTAGGGCGTAACCATGAGCTATTGGGTAGCACCACACATAATAGATATCTCAAATGATCATAAAAAGGACACTTCCACAAATTTGGTGTGGGATTTACCTCCATTTCTTCTCCATGGTTATAAAAATGTAAGAAATGTTGAAACCGTAATAAACTGTACCATTATATCTTAATGAAAATTGTTCACTAGCCATAAGTTTTTCATTGGTTCACCACCCCTACCCTCACCCAACAGGACATTGACACTTGGAAAGCTACAGTTGTATTGCTTCTTGTGTTTCCATCATCCTTAATACTGTTTGCTTTGAATATCAGGACTCTACATCCGAGGCATTGATTCTGCATAAAGTTATATGTAACATTCAAATCATGCTACTATGTGACATCACTAATTTATTCACCGCAGTAAGGGATGTACTGGGAAATGTGAAAAGTTCTTATAGTATATACACTCATCACTCATATCAGTGATGGGAGAAAACAAGGAGCAAAGTTACTGTACTTGTTACCATTGAATCAGTTAAGTGATAAGTGTTTTCTTGAACATTAAGTTTTTATTTTCTAGATTCTGAACAACACAGTATGCTGTGTTATTGTATCGTAAACTCAACTGAACCAGCTTTCTTATTGCATTGTTATCTACAGCTGTACATATTGTCAGACTGTTATGCTGCCCATCCACTAGCAGACCATAGAAACGACAGCACGATTACGACATTGTAATCGTGCTGTCGTTTCCATGTCTAGTATTGTGCCTAGACTGAAAGTTCACTTGTTCAGTCTAGGAACATCCATCATCCCCGCACATGCTGAACATGACGGGATCGTCAGGTTGACCAGCATGTACGGGGGCGATGATAGATGTCGGAAACAACCAGCGGGCACGTGCATCGTTGGTTGTTTCCAACCAAAACATGCCCCATGCATGCACGATTTGCAAGTGATTTGACGATAACGACGTTATCGTGCAATCGCCTGTCAAAATCGCCCAGTGGATGGGCAGCATTACAATAAGGGAGCAATTCCATTGTTTTGGGTGCCTGTAGATCTTCAGTGACGGAAGCTATTCAATTGTTTACGTGACCAGCCTGACACTTGTCACAATGGCGGCATTCTCACACTTAATATGCATGGGACTAGCCGTGTAAAGCGGCTACTTCCATGTAGGGATGGACATCAGAAGCCCACCATCAAATGATGGCAGTGCTTCCACCATTTAATCTTTCGATGAGATGGTAAATAACCATCACATCCCAAAAATTTGATGGTAAAAACTATTTATATGAATAGTCAAGGGGGCAGGATTGGGGGAAGGTTTCGTAGCCAAAACAAAAACATACAAATAGTTGAGCCAGGCAGGCAGCGAGCTGAGGACAAGGAGGGGAATGAGCTTGCTTCCTTCCACAGGTGCCCTGTGACTGTATATTTCTTTCTCACTAGATTCAAAGAAACAGCCAGTCATTAGCCTGAAGTTTAACCATATTATCAGAGAGATTCAATGTCACTCAGGGAAGGGTCAGTCTGACCAGCACTGCACAGATTATGATGATGATGATGATATGGGGGCAGGGGCGTAACTAGAACTTTGTGGGCCCCATAGCAAAATTCTTAAGGGGCCCCCAACTCAGGTCTCAACCAGAGTGTATACATATATATAAATGTACAAATATATATATTAGCTCCCCACACCTCATAGCACCTCACTCTCCTCACCCTGTAGCACCTCACTCTCCTCACCCTGTAGCACCTCACTCCCCTCACCTCATAGCACCTCTCACTCCCCTCACCTCATAGCGCCTCTTACTCCCCTCACCTTGTAGCATCTCACACCCCTCACTCCCCTGTAGCACCTCACTCCCCCTTTAGCACCTCTCACTTCCCAGTAGCACCTCACTCCCCCTGTAACACCTCACTCCCCCTGTAGCACCTGTCACTCTCCCTGTAGCACCTGTCACTCCCCCTGTAGCACCTCACTCCCCCTGTAGCACCTCACTCCCCCTTTAGCACCTCTCACTTCCCAGTACCACCTCACTCCCCCTGTAACACCTCACTCCCCCTGTAGCACCTGTCACTCCCCCTTTAGCACCTGTTGCTCCCCCTGTAGCACCTCACTCCCCCTTTAGCACCTCTCACTTCCCTGTAGCACCTGTCACTCCCCCTGTAGCACCTGTCACTCCCCCTGTAGCACCTGTCACTCCCCCTGTAGCACCTCACTCCCCCTTTAGCACCTCTCACTTCCCAGTAGCACCTCACTCCCCCTGTAACACCTCACTCCCCCTGTAGCACCTGTCACTCCCCCTGTAGTACCTGTCATTCCCCCTGTAGCACCTCACTCCCCTTTTAGCACCTCTCACTTCCCTGTAGCACCTCACTCAACCTGTAGCACCTGTCAGTCCCCCTGTAGCATCTCACTGACTCCCCACAATCACCGGAGGGAGGGGAGTTCAATGTATTATGCGGGACAGTCTGGCCGGCACTGGGGGCATCAGCTGCGCTGCAGCGGGGCTTGGGATGGCGTGTGTCCTTCTGTGACTGACCGTCAGCAGCGGGGGCGGGGAGACTCGGGCCGGGAGGGGGCCCCGGGGAACAGGGTTGTACTCACCATGTTAGGCTGTGAGCAGACTCTCCAGCTGCATCTCCTTCCTGCGCTGCTTCCTGTTGCGGCTCTGGGCGGCTCTTCACAGTCGTATAGGACTCGAAGACAGTGTGTCGGCGTAGCTACACAGGGTGCAGCAGGGCCATATTAAATAAACTTTATATTGAAAAGTGCAATTTGCTTGCTGGAACTCGGGCCCCCCTTAGCGGCGGCCCCATAGCAACTGTACCCCCTGCACCCCCTGTAGTTACGCCACTGTATGGCGGTCATTGCCTGGGTGCGGTGCTAATGCAGTTTTTAGTTCAACAGGTTGTTGTAAATCACAACTATATGTGGCTAACTGCATTGTTGTGTACTTATTGTTATTATTATTATTGCTTGCCTTCTGAGCTAGTTTACATTCACTGACATTACTTTATCCTCCTCCTCCTGAGCTCCGAGCGAGACTGTCTGTGTGTCTGTGTGTCTGTGAGTGACTGCTGTAAGGCCAAGGCTGCACACTGTTTGGCTCACTCAGACAGTGAGAGCCAATCAGAGCTAGCAATATGCCCTGTGTTGCCTAGTAGCAGCCTAGAAAGAGGGGAGGGACTGGGTCATGTCTTAGGCAGTGAGAGACAGCCTCCAACAACCCCAGCAGCATGAGCCATGAAGATTATTAGATAGAGAGACACAGCACACAGCAGCCAGTGAGGCATAGCTTATTAGGATTTCAAGAAAAGAAGTCACCATCGGAACACCATCAAATATCGAAATGCTGACATCGAATGGTAAAACCACTAACATCGAAAGAAAAATTTCGATGGTCGGCAAACATTGACCATCAATGTCCATCCCTACTCCCATGCTAAGTGCCCGCCGCGCCTCAGCTAAGGGCCACCCGCCACTCATGCCCAGTCCCAAACACCTACTTTTGGAGAATCTCTGATTGTGCGAGCAGAAATCTGCAATAAGTGCAGCTTCGGGGCTGGGCACCCAAAACAAATGAATACCTCCCATTCACTTTAGACGGGAGCTACAGATGCCCAAAACATTTGAATCACCTACTAAATGTTTATATACTAGGGGTGTGCACCGGCCACTTTTCGTGTTTTGTGTTTTGATTTTGGATCTGGATCTTTCTTCGTGTTTTGGATCTGGATTGGTTTTGCCAAAACCACCCTTCCGTGTTTTGAGTTCTGGGTTTTGTGTTTTGGATCTGTATTTAAAAAAAAAAAAAAGAATAAAAACAGCTAAAATCACAGAATGTGTTGGTTTTTCTGCTTCTATGCTATTATTAACCTCAATAACCTTAATTTCCACTCATTTCCAGTCTATTCTGAACACCTCACACCTCACAATAATGTTTTTATGTCCAAAAGGCTATGCTAAGCGACACGAGTGGGCGGCACAAACACGTGGTCCATCTGGGAGTGGTACTGCAGTGGCAGACAGGATGGCAGTTTGAAAAACTAGGCCCCAAACAGTACATAATGCAAAGAAAAAAAAGAGGTGCAAGATGGAATTGTCCTTGGGCCCTCCCACCCTCCCTTATGTTGTATAAACAGGACATGCACACTTTAGCAAACCAATCATTTCAGCGCCAGGGTCTGCCACACGACTGTGGCTGAAATGATTGGTTCGTTTGGGCCCCCACAAAACAAGCTGGCAATTAATCTGTCCCTGCACAAACTGGCTCTACGGAGGCAAGATGTCGTCCTCATCCTCCTCATCCACCGATTCCACACCCTCTTCATTGTTGTGTACATCCTCATCCTCACAGACTATTAACTCGTCCCCGCTGGAATCCACCACCACAGGTCCCTCTGTACGTTCTAGAGGCTGGTCTCCCTGGAAGAGTTGATAATTCATTTTTATGAACATCATCTTCTCCACATTTTGTGGAAGCAACCTCCTACGCCTTTTGCTGACAAGGTTCCCGGCTACACTAAACACTCTTTCGGAGTACACACTGGAGGGGGGGCAACTCAGGTAAAATAGAGCCAGTTTGTACAGGGGCCTCCAAATTGCCTCTTTTTCCTGCCAGTACATGTACGGACTGTCTGACATGCCTACTTGGATACTGTCACCGATGTAATCCTTTAACAGACAGACGCACGCTTGTCGCTGCTGCTTTGAGGATGCAGGTGCGGCTACAGCCCACACAATTCACAAAGACAGAAAAAAAAGAATTTTTTATGTTTTGTGGAGCGCACTTTGAGGGTTACACCACCCTTTAACAGACAGACGCACGCTTGGCACTGCTGCTTTGAGGATGCAGGTGCGGCTCCTGCGCATACATTTCACACACAAACACAGAAAAAAAGAAGATTATTTTATTTTGGTTGGAGCGCACTTTGGGGGTAACACCACCCTTTAACAGACAGACAGACGCATGCTTGTTGCTGCTGCTTTGAGGACAGTATCATATGCATTAACAGTAGACTTGTCAGAAATTGTTGGCACGTCCTTCAGTCCGTACCAGATGTCCAAACCGGCCCTTGACTTATGACACAGGCTCACGCTTGGCGCTGCTACTGTGTTGATGCACGTGCGGCTACATCGCACACAAGTCACAAACAAATAAAAAAAATAGTTATTTATTTTTTGGAGCACTTTGAGGGTTACACCACCCTTTAACAGACAGACGCATGCTTGTCGCTGCTGCTTTGAGGATGCAGGTGCGGCTACAGCCCACACAATTCACAAAGACAGAAAAAAAAAGAATTATTTTTTTATTGTTTGTGGAGCGCACTTTGAGGGTTACACCACCCTTTAACAGACAGATGCACGCTTGTCGCTGCTGCTTTGAGGATGCAGGCGGAATCTAGACGGGATTTGGAACCGGGGACACACTACCTCCATCAATTATCTAAATCCCACTGCACTAATGGCGGCTACCGGACGCACGTCTAACACCAACATAGCAGTCAAGGCCTCAGTTATACGTTTTGCTTCAGGATGACTGCTGTCGTACTTCACCCTCCTCGCTAGGGACTGTTGGAGGGTCAATTGTTTAGTAAAAATAGTGGTGTTCCTACTTCCTCTCTGGGATGATGAACAACTCCCAGCAGCAGCAACAGCACTAGGAGGAAGTGGTTCTTGATCGTTCCCTATTTTATTTTTATCGGAGAAAGTTTGGTCCTCCATTTATGTTATATTGATATATACGTGTGGCTAAGGCGCACAAAAACACAGAAAATTTTTTTTTTTTTTTGTTGGACACTAGTGCACTTTGTGGGTTACACCACCCTTTAAGAAATGAGCCAGCCGGCCCTTTACTTATGGGACACAGGCGCACGCTTGGCGCTGCTCCTTTGTTGATGCACATGCAGCCACAGTGCACACAATTCACAAACACAGAAAATATTTTTTTATTTTGTTTGGAGTGCCCTTTGGGGGTTACAGCATCCTTTCATGGACAAGCCAGCCGGCCCTTTACTTATGACACAGGCGCATGCTTGGCACTACTTTGTTGATGGACGTGCTGCTACTGCGCACACAATTCACAAACACAAAAAAATATATTTTTTTATTTTGTTTGGAGTGCCCTTTGGGGGTTACAGCACCCTTTAACGGACAAGCCAGCCGGCCCTTTACTTATGGAACACATGCGCACGCTTGGTGCTGCTCCTTTGTTGAAGCACGTGCAGCCACAGTGCACGCAATTCACAAACACAGAAAATATTTTTTTATTTTGTTTGGAGTGCACTTTGGGGGTTACAGCACCCTTTAACGGTCAAGCCAGCCAGCCCTTTACTTATGACACAGGCGCACGCTTGGCACTACTTTGTTGATGAACGTGCGGCTACTGACTGCGCACACAATTCTCAAACACCCCTGATGGACAGAGCACCCCCTGGACAACACTACAGCACCCCTTTAGGACTGGAACACTGCACAGGACTTTGGAGTGGACACAGCCCCTATGGACAACTGACTGCACAACACAGTCCAGCCAGCCCCTATGGACTTTGGAGGAGTGGACACAGCCCCTATGGACAACAGCAGCACAGCACAACACAGCCAGCCCCTATGGACTTTGGAGGAGTGGACACAGCCCCTATGGACAACAGCAGCACAGCACAACACAGCCAGCCCCTATGGACTTTGGAGGAGTGGACACAGCCCCTATGGACAACAGCAGCACAGCACAACACAGCCAGCCCCTATGGACTTTGGAGGAGTGGACACAGCCCCTATGGACAACAGCAGCACAGCACAACACTACACTACACTACACTACACAGCCCAGCCAGCCCTAACTCCCACCCTCCCTCTTCACTGTCCACAGCCGAGTGAGAAAATGTCGCCAACGCGGGTACCTTATATAGAATCCAAAACCCGCGAGACCCGGAAGGCGAGATGATGACGTTTTGCCTCGATTTCAGATCCGAGTCAGGCTGGAAAAGTCGAGCCTGACTCGGAACGGCCTCGGATCGGGGGAGCTCGGGGTGGTTCGGATTTCAGAAATCCAAACCCGCTCACCCCTATTATATACTGTACAGTACAATAAAATCCTTATGTGACACTGTCCACATTTTGGGCCTCATTCAGACCAGGTCACAAGCTCGCAACCGGGTCGATGTTAAGGCCCTGCGCACACGTAGCGGCCGCACTGCGCGTGCGCAAACCCCGGAGCGAGAGAGAAATTCTCTCGCTCTGGAGCTCACTACAAAAGGGACGGCTGTCGATGTTGATCGACAGCTCGCCTTGTTTTGTAGGCGGGACGTGGGGGGGTGGCTACACAAACAGAGGCGTTCCTGACGGAACACCTGCCATTTTGTGGGCAGCCGCACTGACATCAGCAGTGATGTCAGTGGGGAGCTTCCTGCTCGATCAGAGCAGGAAGCTCCCTGGGGCTTGTGGTTGCCGAGACCCAACCTTAGGGTCTCGTCTCAAGCCCCGATGGTCGCAATGGTCTTGACCATCGTGACCATCACCTTGGTCGGTCGCTAAAGCTGTGAGTGGTAACCCACAGCTTAGCTAGCGACCAGGAGGCCACACTTGAAAAGGCAAGCGGCCGCCCTCATTCAGAGCGAGTGAATGAGGGCCATTGTCTATTATGACTTTATAACATGTCTATATAGCTGCTAGAATTTCTCATGCTGTACTTTGTTTATGGCAGACCATATAGTGTTTACATATTCTGTACATATACTTTATAATTTAACAAGGAATTGATGATGTTTGGATTATATATTAAGAAATATTTTTTATTTATTACTTGTAGTTGAAAATATTGAACTCTTTCTTATATCTGTTTTTCAGGCATTGATTAAATAGTTGAGATAACACACCTTAGTGGATTAATAGGTACTCAAGGCGATTGGATAATGTCTCTGAATAGAATGGTATAGATTTCTAGAGAATTTTTTTTACCATATACATCTTTAAAGTAATTAGTATAGTTAACAATTGCAAACAATATTTACATAAATTCTATAGATAGTAAGCTTGCGAGCAGGACCTTCCTACCTCTATGTTTGGCTGTTATTACCCAGTTTTGTTCTATAGCTGTTGTTTCCACTTGTAAAGTGCAACAGAATATGCTGCGCTATATAAGAAACTGTTATTAACAATAATATTAATAATAATAATAATTCTATTATTAAAATTATAATTTTCCACCTCCACTAAAAAAAGTAATTGTAATGTTGTTCTCATTTTGGTAAGAAGTGAATATTGTGAAAAGGAAAGTGCCTTGAAATCTATGCTCTATTACACCAGCCGTAGAACATTTTTTTATGAGGGATTAATCATTATTACCGGTTAAACATAAAATCTCTGATGGGACTGCAGAATATGTCTAATAATTTATCTCAGGAACCTTTTAGCAGGATGGACCTTTTTTACTTATATTGTGCTCAGTAAATTAATTTATTGATTAGTACATCTAACATGGATCATTATTGCTTGGACAAAATATAAATGCTTTGCTTATTACAAAATAAAATGGGAACAGAAGAACAAGTGAGTTCCAGAGGCCCCTGTGTTTATATAAGAATAGCAAAGATTTTGCAGTAAAATAATGAATTGCTTTTAATCTGGTGAAACAAAGACTAAAGTACACAACAACAATAGACAATCCATAGAAATGTGTGTTTGAAGAAAAAAAAAAATGAGTAGCAATACACATATTTATATATATGGGATACAGGGCCTGATTCAGAGCCGGACGCTATTTGCGCTCGCTCTTTCAGAAAAAGGGGCCGGCTATTTAAATTAAGCGCTCACTCTTTGCGGTCTGTTGACGCCTCTATGTCTGAGCGAGCGAAACATGCGCTCGCTATTTTGTAAAGACGCCCCCTGGCCGCTCGCATCATACGTCATCTCCGCTATTTATTAGATTAATCGAGTACATCGAAAGGCGTCTGAACTGCTCGCAGTGCTTGTGGTTGGATTTTCCTACCGCAATCATGCGAACAGTTCAGGCTAAGAGACAACCAAGTGACGTGGTCGATGACGTTGCTTTGTTAAATATGCACACACTTAACACACCCGTTTTGACCGTTTGGCACGCCTGCGTTCGGATCTCCACTCCCCGTTTTCAAGCACCTTCCCCTGTTACCACCCACTAACGCCTCATCCTGTCACTCAAATTAGCAGGCACACGCAATTTTGCGAACACACGTTTTCCGACCGCACTGACTGGTTGGCGCATGCGCATTACGACCCATACGCATGCGCAGATGTGTGAACATCGCCCGGAGCGAACGAGCGGCCGCTTAGGAGCGGCTCTGAATCAGGCCCACAGTCAATATCTCGGCGGCTGCAATGCTGGTGCTGATACTACCAAGGCCGGAATCCCAAAGCCTCTCATAATACCGACGCCGGCATCCCGAGCACCAGGATACCGAAGCTAAGTAGCGCGGGGGGGGAGGGTTAAGTGTAGGGTTTAGGGTTGGGCACTAGGGGGAAGGGTTAGGGTTAGACACTAAGGGGAGAGTTTAGCTTTAGGGTGCGTGGAGGGGGAGGTTAGGTTCAGGTATTAGGGGAGAGGTTAGAGTTAGGCATTCTGACAGTCGGCATCCCATACCCAACCTATATATATAAAATTATATAGCTGTTGTGCTTTACATTTGGGAATGAAACAGTAACAAAGTAATAAATCAAGACCGGGTAATAGCAGACAAAGAGGCAATTGGGCCTTGCTCGCTAGTTTATAATATATAGGGAAGTATGCATTTAATACATGAGAAGTGTATTTAAGTGCATGGTTCCTTTAAAAGCTTGTTGGAAAAGGGTTGTACCATGACTTAAACAGGGGTTGTCCTTCTCTGTAGCATTTTAACCTTTCCACCAGACAAGACAGTATTACCTGACTCGAGGAGTCAGTCTAAGCAACTTTGCTTTCTGAACGCATATAAATGGAAGACTGGATCTATTCAGTACTGTTTGCAGAGCCGTAACTAGACTTTTTGGTGCCCTGTGCCAGAAAGAGCATTGGCGCCACCCTCATTTTTCAAAGGGACATAATGCACCCAAAAAAGGGGAATGGCCTCATGGGGAAGGGCCAGGGAAGAGATAGGAGAGGCCAGTAGATGCTGGGGATGAAATAAGAGGAAGCTACAAGTGAGAATGATAATAAACAGAAATTTGACAGGCCCAAACAGCACCCCCTGACCTGTGGTGCCCTGTGCAATGGCATCGGCTGCACTACCCTAGCTACGGCCCTGACTGTTTGTATGAGATGAATAGAAAGATTTGTTCAACAATTTTGAAGTTATGCATTCAATTCTTTTTTGCTATCTCCTATAGGTGGACAAAGTGTTTTAAAGCAAATACAGTAACCTGATAGGATGTGAACAGATGACTACATTATGGAACAACAGACATTAACAAAGCAGCTGACTGGCCTGTCATTAAGAGCATTATGGGGCCTATTTACAACAATGCACATTTACTGTAAAATGTGGTTGTAGTGTGATATTTTCACCTAAAATTGCATTGTGAATTTAGGAATTATCACATAAATGTATTAAAATTCACATGGAGGGACAGAGCTTGTGAGAAAGCTCTGTCCCTGCGAATTCCCTCTCCGCACTCCTCACTGTATTTTTGTAGAAAATACCCTGAGACTGTACCTGCACATATCCTGAGAATATACTAACAGCAGATGGGAACTCAGACCAGCCATTATTTTCCAGACAGAAATCTCTTATTATGCCACCATACTCCCCAGTTCTTTACTTTAGGACATGTCAGAACATCCTGTTACTGGGAGATTCAAATCTGTGGAGCCTCCACTTTCTAAGGGAGAGGGAACTTTTTATGAGAACTTTAAATAGGAGACTTTACTGTTCCAGCATTCAGCATTATCTCCCGCAGTGTTCTATTTGAGGATCCAAACCATCACCAGGGAGTTCACCCAGGTAATCTACTATTGGAACAATTCTACATCCCATTATTGATATTGTCTGAATTCTGTGTTGCCGGGCCCATTACCTATTATCGGGGCACTATCCAAACTGTCCTATTCAACTTCATAAACCGCTTTCCAGGCACAGTCAGCTTCAGTGAAAATAGCAAAAACCAGCGCTGAGACAAAGTGATTAAAAGTAATTCTTAAAATCCTTACAATAACTTTAATCTATCACCATGGATCTTCTATTTAAAAATCATTTAGTTATAGCATATTTGTTACAGATCTAGGTCTGTAACAGTATGAAACAAATCTACACAAGTTTCAATAAAAAACAGCCACAATTAATAAGATAAAAATCCACATGCCAGGAATAATTGTTCTGTTTTAGATTGTGTATATGACGCCGATGATCTCCTTGATGTAATGATCCTCTGTGTTTAATGCTGTTACCCCGTTATTACTTGGGATCCACAGGGTGGTAAAACCAAATGATGTATATACAATACATATATGTTCCTCTCCCCCTGCTCGACCAGTCATGATGACCAGGAGAGCAATATGAACTGCAGAGGATAAATTGTACTGTCAAGCAGGTGCGTAACTAGGGTGATGCAACATGTCTCACGGCACAGAGCACTGGACGGCAGGGGGCGCTGTTCTGCGTCGCCTATCAAATTTCTGTCTATAATCATTCTCACTTGTAGCTTCCTCTTCTTTGATCCCAGGCATCTCCTGATCAACCCTATCTGATCCGTGGCTGACTCCCCCTGCATGTGGTAACCTCCCCAAGCACCTTCAGCCACATCATCCTTTATTTAATGTGCACATTTTAAAATGCTGTCATACCTGGGACTCGAACCCTGATATTTGCTGCATATACACTACAAGCAACACTTTTTCTATACCTTCAGCCAGTGATCTACACTGCCAGTTCCTGGATTGTGTATGGCTGTTCTGATGGACAAATACTGCTGCAGGTGCAGCTTTACTAGCGTTCTCCTACATCTAGAGCTGGTGAGTTATACTGTATAATTATTGTGTATCATCACTGCAGCCATTGGACTTACAAAGTATTTGGCATCAACACCTGGATGACAGTGGTACAAGGGGTTTGGTACCCATTTATCATTGTACAGGACAAATCAGATTTGTCATGCCCCGTTCCCATGAGGCCACACCCCTTTTTTGGAAGCACGGCTTATGTCCCTATTTCAATGGAGGAGGGGCACCAATGCTCTTTATGGCCCAGGGTGCCAAAAAGTCTAATTATGGCTCTGCCGTCAGGGGTGCAGGTGGGCCTACCCCACCTGTGCCCGGACGGTAAGACAGGATTCCCTGCAGTGTGCGCTGTGCTCCCGGGCACTGTGGCTGGTTGAGCAGGGATACATAAGTATGGCAGTTGCTCATGCTGCCACTTCTCAGGAGCAGCTCACGGGGATACCATCTCCATCTCTTTGTCCACTCCATCGGACTTTAGGGTACATCTTCACTGGTCCCTGATGAAAAAACATCCCCTGCAGTTTTACTGCACTCCCGGTCATCACGACTGGTCGAGCAAATATGTTATAAGTAAATGCTTTTTAAATAGTAGATCCATGGTGATAAATTAAAGTTATTTCAAGGATAATTAGGAGTTACTTTTAATCATTTTGTCTCAGCACTGTTTTTTGCTATTTTTCCTTGATTACCCAATAAAAGATTGACTACTTCTACAGCATCAGATTCCACAGTGATACTATTAATCGTGCTGAGGTTTCTTAATTTTCTACATTCTGCTTCAGTGAACACTGCCCAGTCTCATATTCCAGTGACTGCTGCCAAGTGTTGTTGACCTGAAGATATACTGCCAAGTTTTGGGGCCCAAATTCTTGTTGTCAGGGCAGGAGCCCTAGTTCCAGATGTTGGAGATTGAACCCGAGTTTCTGGTGTGGGATTCAAATTACCAGTGTCTACCTTTTTATCTTCTTCTGAGGGTCCCGTATCCAAACCTGCTTCTAAGGGTTCTGTATTTGAGCTTGGTTCTGAGGGTCCCATATTCAAGCTTGCTTCTGAGGGTCCCATATCTAGGCCTGCTTCTGAGGGTCCCATATCCGAGCCCGCTTCTGAAGTTCCACAATCTGAGTCCACTCCAGGGAATCTGCAACCTGAGTTCACTCCAGAGGGTGCACAATCTGAATCCATTTAAGATGGTCTACAATCTGAGTTAGCTCAGGAAGGTCAGCGATCTAAGTATGCTCCAGAGGGTCTGCAATTCAAGTCCACTCTGACCTTTCTTGTCTGGTGTCTGTGGATCCAGTCCCAAGTCTCAGGGTACCACTGTCACTTGAATCTTCCAAAACATTACTACTAAATCTTTGGTGTTACAACTATTAATATTTGATGGGGACCTAAGATAATTTTTTCCTCAGGTGCAACAATGTATGGCACACTTCCCTTCTGTTCCAATATACCATTGCAATCAATTTAACCAAGTAGCAACTATCTTTAGGGGCTTTATCATTGAAGCATTAACTTGGGCTACATCCCTTACCCTTATCAAAAACAATGAACCTGTTCTCTATCCTTTTTTAATTTATCTTTTACAGTTCCTGTTTCTATGCCAGAGTTCAATTCTGAAGGCATCTGGAATCCACCTGCAAGGAAGAGGAGATTATCACATCTCAGCTATTGCAAAAAGGGATGGTGATCTCTTTGCCCATTTTGTTTCACTTGCTTGGAGCTGTAAGGCCAAAAGCGTCTGGAATCTGCTTGGCAAAGGGGAATAAAGTGTCATGATCTGGAATCTGACTGCTGTACTACTTGTTGACCAGAGTTGTTTTTGTCAGCTAGGCAGACATTGGTTATATATGGGTTTGCTCCAGCATATAACCTACACCTGTCTCCATCTGTGAAATACCTGTCTCTAACAAACAGCCAAAGCCAGATTATTGCATCAAGTTTGTCCGCTGGTTCCTCTGTCTGCTTGTTCCAGTACTCCTTCTGCCCTGGACTTCTGCCATTCCCCTGGAAATCCTGCTTCATCATTGCCAGACATTGATCATTCATCAAACTACATTGCAGCAGCAATACCTATTTTATGCATTCAGTGTTAGCTGCCACTTTTTCCTGCTTGCAAAACCCTGGGTACTTTTATTATTTACCACAGCTTAACCTTCAATTATCTGCTGCTGTTACACCAGTGTTTACCTGCAATTATTAGACCATTGTGCTCCTGTTTTCCCAACTACTGTTCCACTATTGTACCTCTAAACTCATTCTTTCCTGTTACACATTTATTTGGGAGTTGGAGTATGAGTGCGATACATGCACAGGAAGTTGAGGAACATGTCTGACAGTCTCAGCACTGGACCTATGATTGGGGACCTTTGGGGACATGGTTTGATTTAAGATATTCCATCCATAACTGAAATTTCAGTTTTGAGTAGAATTATATTTTATGCTGTGGGGCAGTAGTTACTTAATTCACAGAGAAAATATTAGTAGGGAAAAAAAGAAAAAGGTGAAAGTGGGAGATCGAGTGACTCGATGGAGAGCTCTAGGTATAAGTGAGAGATGTAGCATCTAGCTGTCATGGCTCCCAGCAGTCTGGTGGGACTGGTTATGGTGAACCATCCACTTTGAAGGTCTCCACTTTGCTCCTCTGTGGAAACACTGGAGTAGGTGCATATGCAACCAAACCCAGTTATAATTTTTCTTCCATATAGGAAAGCACAAGTGGGGCTTCACTGTGCAGATTCCCTTCATCTTGTAAAGAGTAGCTCAGAGGTCTCCAGAGCAGAAGCCTCTCACTGCCAGCCCCTTCGCACCAGTTTTGTTATGTGGCACAAATATTCAGTGTTCTGCCCCTACCATACACTTTTACTATTCACTCTACTTTCACACTTTTTTTCTAAGCAAATTAATTGTCACAATTACAGTCTCAAACATTCATGTTGTGTTTATATACATACAGTATATGTAAGGCTATGCTGTACCCTATGTTAAAAGTGGAGGATGTGAAAATGTTCTGAAAAATGACATTGATGAAACAACTATGCAATTGTACAACATGTTAATACATCTGTTAAAAATAATTTATTTAGAATACTAGTTGTTGCCCGTGGCTTCGCCCACAATGAATTCACTTCTGATAACATAGCAGTGCCAATGTCACTGTGTGCCCTGTGCACTGACAGCTATGTAGCCTATCCTATTTAAGTGTACGTAGGACCAAAGCACCTCTCCCCCCACCCCTTACTGACCACGCGCATAGTGCCACACCTGTCTCTTGCATAATGTCAATACATTTTGGTTTTGTTATTGCTCAGTTTTAACTTGATGGAATGAGATGAAACAAAGTGCAGGTTATTTCTAGGAGCTTCCACTACAAAATGATACAGTTCTCATGAAAATTGGTTCAGTAGTTTTTGCGCAAAACAAATAATGATCTTATTATACTGGTATAGATTAGGGCCTGATTCAGAGGTGGACGCTAATGCTTGCACAGTTATACATAATTGTCGCAGTGGCAGTAATATGCAAATACTAGTTTCAGCCTTCCCCCTGAGGTGCCCACTTTAACTCCCCATGAGTAGTGCAAATCTGCCGGTGGTCTCAACACTCTGCCATTGGCGCACCTTCGCTGGCATTTCCTTCTGAACTGTAAACATTGCCTCTGTAGCTGCAGCTCTGCATTTCAGAACACAACCGCGTTTACTGACATAGAAACATAGAATATGACGGCAGATAAGAACCACTTGGCCCATCTAGTCTGCCCCTTTTCATTTTTCCTTTTGGCAACTTCAACCATACTTGCTCCTTAGGTCTCTCTTAAGGATATTCATATGCTTATCCCAAGCATGTTTAAATTGTTCATCCGTCTTAGCTTCAACCACCTCTGATGGGAGGCTATTCCACTTATCCACTAACCTTTCTATGAAGTTGTTTTTCCTCAAATTTCCTCTGAGCCTACCTTCCTCCAGTTTCAGTGCATGTCCTTGTGTTCTTGTACTTCTCTTCCTTTGAAGAATGCTTTACTCCTGTACCTTGTTAAAACCCATGATGTATTTGAAAGTTTCTATCATGTCTCCCATTTCCCTTCTCTGCTCCAAACTATACATATTAAGATCTTTTAGGGCTCTATTTACTACAATCCGCATTTGTAATGCAGATTGTAGGCAATATCACAGGGATTTACTATAAATCCCTTACAGGGACAGAGCTTGCGAGAAAGCTCTGTCCCTGCGAATCCCCTCCGGAGTCTTATCACGGTATTTTCGCAAAAAATACCGTGACAAGTGCCACACGCATGCGCCGATCGCTGGGGCTGGCTCCGGGATCTGCTCTGCACGTTTAAGCGGAGCAGGAGTCCGGTAACCGGGGGAGACCCTGGATAACGCCACCTCCATGTGACGTTATTATCACAGGGCCTCCCCAGGTATTTTTTTCACAATTTAATTTATTTCATTACAGTTATACTTAGGGGTTGGAGTAGAATTTTATGAATTCTACTCCAATTGCCCTTTAGTAACTGTAGGTGATACTAAAATAATGTGAAAAGGGTGTGAAAACACCTTTTTTCACATTATTTTAGTAAAAATAATGTTAATAAATACAGCCCCTAATCTTTCCGGGTAAGTTCTGTGCTGTAGGCCATGCACCATTTTAGTTGCCCTTCTTTGTACCATCTTTAATGTATTTATATCCTTCTGGAGATATGGCCTCCAGAACTGAACACAGTATTCTAGATGAGGTCGTACCAAGGACCTATACAGTGGAATTATCACTTCTGTTTTTCCTGCTACTGATTCCTCTCCCTATGCAACCAAGAATCTGACTTGCCTTCCTCAATGCTTTGGTGCATTGCTTGCCTGCCTTCAAGTCATCTGAAATGGTGACTCCTAAATCCCTTTCCTCCTCTGTATTTTCCATTATAGTGTCCTTGATCCTATATTTAGCCTTTAGGTTATTGAGACCCAAGTGCATGATTTAGCATTTTTTTACATCAAACTGTAGTTGCTATTTTCTTGCCCATTCCTCTGGTCTACCTAGATCCTCAGTCATGTGTTTTACCCCTCCTGGTGTGTCTACCCTGTTGCATACTTTTGTGTCATCTGCAAAAAGGCATACTTTCCCTTCAATACCATTTGCAATATCACTAACATAGATATTAAAAAGCACTGTCCCAAGTACAAATCCCTGGGGTACTCCACTGGTTACCCTTCCCTCCAGTGAATACACTCCATTTACAACAACTGTCTGTCTAACCAAGATCTTATCCATTCAACAGTCAGAGAATCCAATCTTAAGCTTTCCAGTTTGATTATCAGTCTGCGATGCGGGACCATGTCAAAAGCCTTACTAAAGTCTAGATAAGCTACATCTACGGCCCCTCCTTGATCTATTACTTTTGTCACCCAGTCAAAAAAGTCAATAAGATTTGTTTGGCATGATCTCCCCTGAGTAAACCCATGCTATTTGGGATCCTGTAATTTGTTGGATTTTAGATATTCCACCACCCTTTCTTTTAATAGTGTTTCCATTATTTTTCCCACTACTGATGTAAGGCTCAATGGCCTATAGTTACTTGCTTCTTCTTTGCATCCACTTTTGTACAGTGGTATTACATTTGCTCTTTTCCAGTCTTCTGGAATTACTCCAGTAGCTAGTGACTGGTTGAATAATTCTTTTAATGGTGTTACCAGCACCCCTTTAGGCTCTTTTAGAATCCTTGAATGTATCCCATCCGGCCCCACTGATTTATCCACTTTCAGTTTAGAGAGTTCTGTTAGGATCTTCTCCTCTGTAAATGTACTATCATTTACCTCATTTTTATGAATGCCTCTGCAACCTAACTGCGGTCCCTTCCCCTCTCCTTCTGTAGTGAATACTGAACAAGAATAATTATTTAGATGATCTGCTATTTCTTTGTCTCCCTCGATCATGTACTCAGTCTCTGTCTTAAGTTTTATTATTCCTCCATTTTACTTCCTCATTTTACTTATATACTGCACTCAAAAAAAGTTTTTCCCCTTTTATCCACTGACTGAGCCATTTTCTCCTCAGCTTCTGCCTTTGCATGCCTAATCACCCTCTTAGTCTCCTTCCTTCTGGCAAGATACACCTCTTTGTCGTTATTTTGAGTCCACATATTTCCTAAAAGCCATCTTTTTTGCTTTCACACTAGTTGATATCTCTTTTGTAAACCACACTGGCTTCCTTTTTCTGGTACTTTTCCTAACCCCTTTAAGACAAAGGTCTGTAGCCTTCAATATTGCATTTTTAATTTTTTCCCACCTTTTCTGCACTCGTTCCAAGTTCCTCCAATCTGCCACTGACTCACAAACAGATCTCTCCATCTCTGCAAAGCCAGCCTTCCTAAAATCTAACACTTTTGTTTTTTGCATGTCATGAATTGGAACCTGGCCCTGATTCAGAGCCGCTCGCGAGTGCTGTGCACTCGCTAGCGGCCCGATGTTTGTGCCCTGCGCATACGTCACGTCAGGTGTGCGCGAGCACCGCTGAGCGACTGAAGTTCAGTCACTACGGGGCTTGCAACAAGACTGGGTGGCTGTCGATGGTGAGTGACAGCTGGCCCCGTTTTGTGGGTGGGTAGGGGGGGTGGCCGGACAAACGCAGGTGTTTCCTTAGGAACGCCTGCCGTTTGTTGGGAGGTCTTACTGACATCACTACTGATTTCAGTAGTGGACTTCCTGCTCTATCATAGCAGAAAGTCCACTCGGCCTTGCGGCAGCCTAGACCCTACTGTAGGGTCTCGTCGCAAGGCCGATGGTCGCAATTATCGCGATGGTCTCCTGGCCGCTCGCACAAGGTGTGGGTGGTCTCCCACAGCTTTGCGAGCAGTCAGAGAACAAAAAAAATAAAATAAAAAAACGCCCACAGACCCAGCGAGCGGCCAGCGGCTGCGAACGGGTCTGAATCAGGGCCCCTGTCTTTATCCTAAACCATACTGTTTGGCATTTACCCACATTTACATCTGGTATTCTGTCACAATTTGTGAGTATCAAGTCTAGAATAGCATTTTTGCGAGTGGGCTCCCTTACCAATTGTTTTAGAGATGCTCCCTGAAGGGAAATTAGAAAGTTGCCACTTCTAGAGGAACTTGCAACAGACACCTCCCAGTTTACATCAGGTAAATTAAAGTCTCCCATGATTATGACCTCTCCTTTTAAAGCCATTGTAGTAATGTCCTGCAATAGGTACCTGTCCAGTTCCTCTCCCTGTCCAGGTGGTCAATAGATCACCCCAGTGCGAATTACGTCGTTGTCCATTGTATCTATGGTCACCCAAAGGGCCTCAGTTTTTACTTCAATATTTTATAATATAGTAGCATTTATGCTGTTTTCACATGCATAGCTACTCCTCCTCCAATCCTCCCCATTCTGTCCTTTCTAAATAAACTATAGCCTGGTAAAGCTATGTCCCAGTCATGATTTTCATTACACCATGACTCTGTAATTGCTACAATATCTAGTTCATCCCTTGTCATTATTGCAATAAGTTCAGGGATTTTTATCAGTTATGCTTTTGGCATTTGCACACACACTGTAGCTCTACGAGTTTTGCTTGTGAAATTTTTTTTTCTAGACATGGTCAGGCAGTGTATTTGTAAAGGACAATGCTTAAGAAGAATTTTGGAAGTACCTGGTCTCAGATGTTGTTCAATGTTTGTTCAACTGTTTTTTAACTGTTATTTAAAAATTGTTCACCCTTTGTAATTTCCTCACTTCGTATATTTCCAAACTCAGACAACTGCCCCCAAAACTGAATGCAAATGTATAGTACATCTGATTAATACAGGCTACAGCTGAAGACACATGACCACCATCTATTCAAAGGAGTTGAATTACCCTGTGTTAAGTAAACACTAGGCCATAAATGACACTTCACTGAACAATATCTTCAAAACAGGCAAGACCAATTACAAGCATGTACTAATATTACACACATACTTTTAAATACACATGCCCGTGACACTCCCATAACATGCCCACGAGATGGACTGTTTTTTGTGTTAACTTCAGAACATGTCCCATTCACCTCCCAGGAACACTATGGCTCAAAAGGGAGCAATCTCATAAACAACAGCGATCTCTGCGTACACTCAGTGGTATGTATACGCAATTGGGCTTTCCAGGACTTTTCGAGCACGAGCAGTAGCAATAGTCATTTAACGGCACAAACATCGATACTGCGTGCACCTATGAATCAGGCATTTAATCCTTAAAAAAAAGTTTTTATCAGTATATGTTTTCTTAAGAGAGTATACTTTTATTATATTATATATTTTTAATAGCATGAACAATACCACCCACACCTTCTTACTAAATTGTATAAGAGGTAGAAATAGAGAATAAAAGTGCTGTATGACATTAGATTTTGAACTGCAAAGAAATAAAATCCCAACGACAAGTCATGGCTAAAACTTATTTTGATCCTCTTACAGAATATCCCCCTGACTATAGTTATAATGGTTTTCTAACATATTAAATAGAATGAAACATATTTTTCCTTTAAGATAATGCCGTTGTATTTCTGAAACAAAGAGAGGAAAAGTAATTTTAATAGGAACGTGAGAAAGGAAATTAGGAGTTCATAAAAGAAAAAAACAGCTTGTGGGGCAATTTCTGGTCTTGGGATAGTTTTTTCTTTAATAACCAAAGCTATAATGACATAGAGGGTTGAAAAGAGAGGCAAATCAATACGTGACAGGTTGTACTCTCTATCCTCACAGAGTACTGCCAAGCTTCATCATTAGTCGCTGCTCGTAAGAGTGAGCAGTGATGGAAAATCTTTTCGAAGTAAATCAAATTGGTTCTTAATCTCAGAATCCCATAACATCAGAATATTGTCTGGTTTTAGACCAGCCACAATCACTTGTTTTGTGACAACATTACAGCGCTGGAGAGAATCAATTTAAATTGGTCGAGTCGGGAGAGGATGATTAAAATGCATTTCTAGGGGATTGACAGAGCTACTGGAGCTTCGAATGTTTCAGATTTTACAAAATTACCTCAAGGCAAGTTTTTGAAGGGAACTACAGAAAGAAAATAATTTTACTCACAGGACTATTTTTCACTACTCTAAGGCTTGAAGCAAAAGAAAGACTTTTGTGTTAGAAATTTGCAAAACATTAGAGAACATTTGCATTCATTCTCTACTTTAGTCATGTCAAAAACAAATTATCAGCAACACAAACGTTATAAACAACCCCATATGTGTTAACACTGTTACTGGCGGTAAAGATTTGTGGAAGAATAAATAGAAACATTTTAGGTATTTTCATTATAATGTACAGTTCCTAACCTGCATAATAAAACTTACATAAAACTGAAAATTAAATATAAATAACATACTGTACTTGAAAATATTTTTTAATATGGTTTGACTTACAGTACTAACTGTCTTCACCACAGCACAGAATAGAGGAGGCCTTGTACTCGTCTCATTGCTGAATGATGTGTACCGGCTATTACAAAACCTGTTGTGTTTGTGGAGACAATGTCCCTCATTCAGAGACGGACGCTCTGAGCAGAGCGCACGCTCTGAATGAGGGCCGTCCTCCATAATTATGGAGCGTCCTCCTGGACGCTCAAATAGCTGTGGGTCACCACCCACAGCCTATACGAGCGTGCAGGTTGATGGCTGCGATGGTCTTGACCATCGCGACCATCGCCACTGCGAGCCGGAGCCTGCGGTTGAGTTTCTCAACCGCAAGGCCCGGAGTGATTTTGGCTCTATCAGAGCCAAAATCACTCCCACTGACATCACTAGTGATGTCAGTGGGCCGGCTTCTGATGGTAGGCGTTCCCTTAGGAACGCCCCCGTCTGGGAGGCACGTCCCCGGCACGCCCACCAAAGGGGGCGTGCTGTCAATCAATATCGACAGCACGCCCCCTTTGATCAGACACAACGAGCGAAGGAAAGTCCTTCGCTCGTCGCGTCTGGCGCATGCGCACGACGGAGCTCCCTCCGTCGTGCGCATGCGCAGTGCACACCATCGACCCACTTGCAAGCGGACAGCCGCTTGCGAGTGGGTCTGAATGAGGCCCAATATTCTTTTAGGCCGATTTATCATGGAAAATGGTAGGTTATGCACCACTTGTTCTAGGCCAGCAAAGTTTAGTAAATAAAAGTGCAGATGTATCAAGCTCTGGAAAGTGATAAATTAGAGAGTATTAAAGTACCAACCAATCAACTCCTAACTAGGGGTGAGCGGGTTCAGATTTCTGAAATCCGAACCCCCCCGAGCCCCCCCGATCCGAGTCCGATCCGAGTCAGGCTCGACTTTTCCCGCCTGACTCGGATCTGAAATCGAGGCAAAACGTCATCATCCCGCCTTCCGAGTCTCGCGGGTTTTGGATCCTATATAAGGTACCCGCATCGGCGCCATTTTCTCACTCGGCTGTGGACAGTGAAGAGGGAGGGTGGGAGTTAGGGCTGTGTAGTGTAGTGTAGTGAAGTGCTGCTGTTGTCCACTACTTCAAAGTCCATAGGGGCTGGCTGTGTTGTGCTGTGCTGCTGTTGTTAATAGGGGCTGTGTCCACTACTTCAAAGTCCATAGGGGCTGGCTGGACTGTGTTGTGCAGTCAGTTCTCCATAGGGGCTGTGTCCACTCCAAAGTCCTGTGCAGTGTCCCAGTCCTAAAGGGGTGCTGTAGTGTTGTCCAGGGGGTGCTCTGTCCATCAGGGGTGCTCCCCCCAAGTGCTAAAAAAAATATATTTTCTGTGTTTGTGAATTGTGTGCGCAGTAGCCGCACGTGCATCAAAAAAGTAGTGCCAAGCGTGCGCCTGTGTCATAAGTAAAGGGCCGGCAGGCTTGACCGTTAAGGGTGCTGTAACCCCCGAAAGTACACTCCAGTCCAAACCAAAAAAAAAAATATTTTCTGTGTTTGTGAATTGTGTGCGCAGTAGCCGCACGTGCATCAACAAAGTAGTGCCAAGCGTGCGCCTGTGTCATAAGTAAAGGGCCGGCTGGCTTGACCGTTAAAGGGTGCTGTAACCCCCAAAGTACACTCCAGTCCAAACCAAAAAAAAAATTATTTTCTGTGTTTGTGAATTGTGAGCGCAGTAGCCGCACGTGCATCAAAAAAGTAGTGCCAAGCGTGCGCCTGTGTCATAAGTAAAGGGCCGGCAGGCTTGACCGTTAAGGGTGCTGTAACCCCCGAAAGTACACTCCAGTCCAAACTAAAAAAAAAAATATTTTCTGTGTTTGTGAATTGTGTGCGCAGTAGCCGCACGTGCATCAACAAAGTAGTGCCAAGCGTGCGCCTGTGTCATAAGTAAAGGGCCGGCTGGCTTGACCGTTAAAGGGTGCTGTAACCCCCAAAGTACACTCCAGTCCAAACCAAAAAAAAAATTATTTTCTGTGTTTGTGAATTGTGAGCGCAGTAGCCGCACGTGCATCAACAAAGTAGTGCCTAGCGTGCGCCTGTGTCATAAGTAAAGGGCCGGCTGGCTTGACCGTTAAGGGTGCTGTAACCCCCGAAAGTACACTCCAGTCCAAACCAAAAAAAAAATTATTTTCTGTGTTTGTGAATTGTGTGCGCAGTAGCCGCACGTGCATCAACAAAGTAGTGCCAAGCGTGCGCCTGTGTCATAAGTAAAGGGCCGGCTGGCTTGACCATTAAAGGGTGCTGTAACCCCCAAAGTACACTCCAGTCCAAACCAAAAAAAATATTATTTTCTGTGTTTGTGAATTGTGTGCGCAGTAGCCGCACGTGCATCAACAAAGTAGTGCCAAGCGTGCGCCTGTGTCATAAGTAAAGGGCCGGCTGGCTTGACTATTAAAGGGTGCTGTAACCCCCAAAGTACACTCCAGTCCAAACCAAAAAAAAAATTATTTTCTGTATTTAGCCGCACGTATATATCAAATCGATATAACATAAATGGAGGACCAAACTTTCTCCGATAAAAATAAAATAGAGAAAGATCAAGAACCACTTCCTCCTAGTGCTGAAGCTGCTGCCACTAGTCATGACATAGACGATAACATGCCATCAACGTCGTCTGCCAAGGCCGATGCCCAATGTCATAGTAGAGGGCACATACAATCCCAAATGGCAAAGTTCAGGAAAATGACCTTGAAAAAGTCATTTAAATCAGCTGAAGAGAAACGTAAACTTGCCAATATGCCATTTACGACACGGAGTGGCAAGGAACGGCTAAGGTCGATCCCTAGTATGTTCATGACTAGTGGTTCAGCTTCACATGACGATGGAAGCCCTCCTCCCACTAAAAAAATCAAAAGAGTTAAGCTGGCAAAAGCACAGCGAAGAACTGTGCTTTCTAAGAAGATATCACAAATCCCCAAGGAGAGTCCAAGTGTGGTGGTGGTTGCGATGCCTGACCTTCCCAGCACTGGACGGGAAGAGGTGGCTCTTTCCACCATTTGCACGCCCCCTGCAAGTGCTGAAAGGAGCACCCACAGTCCACTTGCTGATATGCAAATTGAAGATGTCACTGTTGAAGTACAACAGGATGAGGATACTGGTGTAGCTGGCGCTGAGGAGGAAGTTGGCGAGGAGGATTCTGATGGTGATGTTGTTTGTTTAAATCAGGCTCCGGGGGAGACAGTTGTTGTCCGTGGGATGAAAAAGCCCATCACGGTCATGCCTGGGCAGAAGACCAAACATTCCACCTCTTTGGTCTGGCAATATTTCTATCCAAATCCGGACAACAACTGTCTTGCCATATGTACCATATGTAAAGGTGAAATAAGTAGGGGTAGGGACGTCAACCACCTAGGAACATCCTCCCTTATATGGCACCTGCAGCGCGTTCATAAAAAGTTACTGTCAAGTTCAGAAACTTTGGCTAAGACCGTAAGCAGTCCAGGGACACCTAAATCCCGTTGTCCTGTTGTATCCAAGCGCCTGCAAACCACACCGTCAACTCCCTCCTCGTCAATTTCCTCCTTAGTCAGGATCGGAAGTAGTCCTGCAGGCCATGTCACTGGCATGACTGACTCTCCTATCCGGGATTCCTCCGGAGGATCCTGCATTGCTACGCCTACTGCTGCCGCTGCTGCTGTTGCTGCTGCTGGGAGTCGTTCATCATCCCAGAGAGGAAGTAGGAACACCACTACTTTTACTAAACAATTGACCCTCCAACAGTCCTTAGCGAGGAGGATGAAGTACGACAGCAGTCATCCTGAAGCAAAACGTATAACTGAGGCCTTGACTGCTATGTTGGTGTAAGACGTGCGTCCGGTATCCGCCATTAGTGCAGTGGAATTTAGACAATTGATGGAGGTAGTGTGTCCCCGGTTCCAAATCCCGTCTAGATTCCACTTCACTAGGCAGGCGATACCAAGACTGTACAGAAACGTCAGAAAAAGTGTCCTCAGTGTCCTGAAAAATGCTGTTGTACACAATGTCCACTTAACCACGGACATGTGGACAAGTGGAACAGGGCAGACTAAGGACTATATGACTGTGACAGCCCACTGGGTAGATGTATCACCTTACGCAACAACAGCAGCAGCGTCACCAGTAGCAGCATCTCAGAAACGCCAGCTCGTTACAAGGCAGGCTACGCTGTGTATCACCGGTTTCAGTAAGAGGCACACCGCCGACAACCTCTTAGAGAAACTGAGGGAAATCATCGCCCAGTGGCTTACCCCACTTAGACTCTCCTGGGGATTTGTGATATCTGACAACGCCACCAATATTGTGCGGGCATTACATCTGGGCAAATTCCAGCACATCCCATGTTTTGCTCACACAATAAACTTGGTGGTGCAGAATTTTCTGAAAAGCGACAGGGGCGTGCAGGAGACGCTTTGGGTGGCCCAAAAAATTTCTGGCCACTTTCGCCATTCAGCAACTGCGTGCCGAAGACTGGAGCGCCAGCAAACACTCTTGAACCTGCCCCGCCATCACCTGAAGCAAGAGGTTGTGACGCGGTGGAACTCAACCCTCTATATGCTTCAGAGGATGGAGGAGCAGCAAAAGGCCATACAAGCCTATACATCCACCTATGACATAGGCAAAGGAGGGGGTATGCACCTGACTCAAGCGCAGTGGAGAATGATTTCCGTGTTGTGCAAGGTTCTCCAGCCCTTCGAACTTGCCACACGTGAAGTCAGTTCAGACACTGCCAGCTTGAGTCAGGTAATTCCCCTCATCAGGCTTTTGCAGAAGCAGCTGGAGAAAGTGAAGGAGGAGCTAAGACGGGGCGATTCCGCTCGGCATGTGGGACTTGTGGATGAAGCCCTTCATTCGCTTTGCCAGGATTCCAGGGTGGTCAATCTGTTGAAATCAGACCACTACATTTTGGCCACCGTGCTCGATCCTAGGTTTAAAGCCTATGTGGTGTCTCTCTTTCCGGCCGACACAAGCCTGCAGAGGTGCAAAGACCTGCTGGTGAACACACTGTCAGCTGAAGCGGAACGTGACACGTCAACGGCTCCTTCTTCATTTTCTCCCGCAACTGGGGCTGCCAGGAAAAAACTTAGGTATCCTAAGCAACCCGCTGGCGGTGATGCAGGGCAGGCAGGACCAAGTTTGGACATCTGGTCCGGACTGAAGGACCTGGCAACAATTTCTGACATGTCTACTGTCACTGCATATGATACTGTCACCATTGACAGAATGGTGGAGGATTACATCGGTGACAGCATCCAAGTAGGCATGTCAGACAGTCCATACCTGTACTGGCAGGAAAAAGAGGCAATTTGGAGGCCCCTGTACAAACTGGCTCTATTTTACCTGAGTTGCCCCCCCTCCAGTGTGTACTCCGAAAGAGTGTTTAGTGCAGCCGGGAACCTTGTCAGCGAAAGGCGTAGGAGGTTGCTTCCACAGAATGTGGAGAAGATGATGTTCATCAAAATGAATTATCAGCTCTTCCAGGGAGACCAGCCTCCAGAAGGTACAGAGGGACCTGTGGTGGTGGATTCAAGTGGGGACGAGTTAATACTTTGTGAGGATGAGGATCTACACACTGAAGAGGGTGAGGAATCGGTGGATGAGGAGGATGAGGATGACATCTTGTCTCCGTAGAGCCAGTTTGTGCAGGGACACATTAATTGCCAGCTTGTTTTGTGGGGGCCCAAACAAACCAATCATTTCAGCCACAGTTGTGTGGCAGACCCTGGTGCTGAAATGATTGATTTGTTAAAGTGTGCATGTCCTGTTTATACAACATAAGAGTGGGTGGGAGGGCCCAAGGACAATTCCATCTTGCACCTCTTTTTTTTCTTTGCATTATGTACAGTTTGGGGCCTAGTTTTTCTAACTGCCATCCTGTCTGCCACTGCAGTGTCACTCCTAGATGGGTCACGTGTTTGTGCCGCCCACTCGTGTCGCTTAGCATAGTCATCCAGCTACCTCGGTGCAACCTTTTGGACATAAAAACACTATTGTGAGGTGTGAGGTGTTCAGAATAGACTGGAAATGAGTGGAAATTAAGGTTATTGAGGTTAATAATAGCATAGAAGCAGAAAAACCAACACATTCTGTGATTTTAGTTGTTTTTATGCTTTTTTAAAAAAAAATACAGATCCAAAACACAAAACCCAGAACCCAAAACACGGAAGGGTGGTTTTGGCAAAACCAATCCAGATCCAAAACACGAAGAAAGATCCAGATCCAAAACCAAAACACAAAACACGAAAAGTGGCCAGTGCACACCCCTACTCCTAACTGTCATTTTTCACACACAGCCTGTAAATGACAGTTAGGAGCTGATTGGCTGGTAGTTTATCATTTTCCAATTTATCACTTTTCAGAGCTTAGTACATCTCCCCCATAGACCTTTATCTTACTGTGTCTGTACAGTTTTTGGCATTTCGCAAAAAATGAAAGTTATGGTCCAAAGTATTTATTAGTAACTAAGGACCTGATTCAGCAGCAGATGCAATGGCGGTTACACAGATCAGGCGCTTGTTTGCCATTGCACATGCATATAAACTGCAGTGCGCATGCGCAGCAATCGCATTGCAATTATGGACGCACAGAGGAATCTATCGTAAAGTCAGTGACAGGCTGTCAGAGTTTGGGGGTAGTGATGCGGGTGGTCAGAAAAACACAGGCGTGTCTGTCCGTTTGAGTGCCATTTCATGGGCGTGAATATATTAGCCACTGTGATTGCATACGCAGCATGAGAGATCTCTGCGTACGAAGAGACTTGTGGTGTTTACAGCTGGTCAGACTTGGTGTAAATGCTGCATGCGTGCCCGATGTACGTCGATGGTACCGATGTTTACGCATAAGAGTGACATTGGACGAATATGAGTTGGCAGCTGTGGGTGTCTTTATGTCGGCTGTTATTTGGCAGGCATTAGCATATTTTAGCAACTGTGATCCGTAGGTGATTGCAGTTGCGATTGCATCCGCTTCCGTCTGAATCAGGCCTTGAGTCAATATAGCCCTCCAGCTAATATAAACAAAACAATGTAAATCAGCAAGGAAAATTGTCCAGAATATTATAAATGTATTCATTTATAATAGTTAAAAAGGTGTGAAACACTGACTGATGTGGTGCTGACCTGACAATTGGACAAACAGATATAGGGCATATGTACGGCAGTGCATTACGCACATGTTCACTTTTGCACTTTTGTTGTCTCAAGATGCGATTTTTCACTATGCACATACTCATATGGATTTTCGCGATCAGCGTCTTTTCTCAGGCTCAAACGTGACTTCAGACTGTGTATGACTAGTGGGCCAAGATTAGGTCCGTAATTGGCATGCAGTCACAGGAAGTCACAGGAAATGGGCGTGTGTATGATGGCAGTGGGAGTGCAGTCACAGCCAAAGTACAGTAAGGGTGTGGTATGGGTGAGTAATCACAAAAATGCAGCTTCCTGGGGGATCTAAGGCCCTCATTCAGAGCTGCTCGTAAGCGGCAGTACGCTCGTAGCGTTCCGATGTTGTGAAACCACGCATGCGCCGTTGTTACACTGCGCATGTGCGTACGGGTGATTGCGATCTTTTTTTTAGTCGTTCGTCGAATAGCGAACAGGAAGTGACATGTCAAATGTGATTGACAGAACAGGCCGTTTTTGGACGTTGACGGGGGTGGAGATGGGAAAACGCAGGCGTGTCGAGGCATTTTTTGGGCGTACATAAATTATCTCATGCGAACGGCAAATGTGATCGGAACAAGTCATACGTCACTGTCTGATCCACTTTCCGTTCAAACTGCTCGCCCAGCTTGTGGTCTGGTATACTCTACCACAATGTCGATGGTCTCGTCCTCCTTCCCGTGCCTCTTCGATGTTTCATCGATTTATCATTTCTTGCCAGAAAAGCAATCAACTTAGAATTGAAAACAAGCTTGTAATGTGTTTAGCAACTAGTTTTTTTTTAGTAGCACAAAACCGTACGCAGGTGAAATACTCAGCTGCTAATTTCTGGATTAGACAATCAATTAGCGTACCAATTTTTCTTTTTTTTGGGGGGGGGGAATTTTATTTTTGGTTTTGTGTTATTGCAACAATATTGTCATCATGTTTGTGTTTTAGCAACATTTTTAATGGGCCAGGAAAATTCCCATCCATTTTGTTTTGGCAAAGTGTTCCTTAAAACTCATAAATGGTTTTTAACCCTTTGGAATCTGATTTAAAATTAATGTTTTTTTTGGGGGGGGCCGGGATTACCTAAAAACCATTTTTTTAATAATGTCACAATACAATGGAGCAGATTTAGAAATGTTTTTATTTTTTACACACAATTTTTTTTTTTCAGGTGCATTTGCCAGTTTTCAGTCCTGGCTAATGTCAAAATTTTGGAAATAAAGATTGCAAACACAACAATAGTGGCATTTGCCCAAAAGAAAATAACACACATTAAAAACAATTCACAAGAAAGGAGAGGGAAGTTTTGGCCCTTAAGGAATATGGGGCAAGCACAGAAGGATTGTGGGAAAATTAGCCAGTGCTGTCATCGCTTTTTGCCCCGTTTGGCTGCGGTAGAGTGGGAGCCTGACCGGGTCAGGGATGTCCTTTGGCTAGCCTGTCCAGAGGCAGATGTTGGGGCCTCTGGACTAGGCAGAGGGCTAGGCACATTTGGAGGGATGGCTGTTGTGCCAGAGGTGGAGGATCCTGATGTTCCGGCAGGAAGGGAGGGCGGCTCCACCATGTGCTGGCTAACGAGCTGCTCCAGGGCATTGGCAATTCGGATGGTGGCCCTGGTATTTTTGGCCAGGGCCTGACCAATGATCACGTTGGCCGCAGCATTTTGCTCCATGGCCTCCGCCACCCATAGCAGACTGGCGTCCATCCTCAGCAGAATCTCCGTGTGGTAATCCGATTTAAAATTGAGATCTGTGAGGAGGGCCACTGCCTGCGAGGGGGATTGCCCTGGACTGGCTTCTGCAGGGTCCCCAGCCGGATCTACTGCTTGCTCCCCTGCAGAGCCAGCAGAAATTCTGCGGCCAAGGCTCCCCTCTGGAGCAGACTCATCCGCCTGTGTCTCTGTGCGAAAAAAGATAAAAGAGTCACATTAGAATCTACATATTGGCATAAACACAGTTCAGAGTTGGTAACATAACAACATTTACCTGGGACAACATGAGGAGCCGCAAAGTCTGGCATGTCCGTATCCATGTTGGACACGCCAAACACCTCCTCTTCCTGCACACACCCCTGTGCCAGCTCTTCCAAGTCATTCAGCTCCAATGACACAGGGGTGGGACCCCCACCTGTCCCCCTTGCATGCCTGGCCCTGTCAGCCAGTTTTTGCTTCAGGCGATATTTGAAATCGGTCCATCTGTGGGTGAAAAAGTTGGCATTATTCCTGCAGTATTTGGCCCTGTAACCACTTTTTATTAAAATGTAGTTTTTACGTACCGGCGTTTGACATCCCGGGTTAGACGGTCCAACTCACCCACCCTATTGACAGCACTGGCTATCTCATCCCACATTCTCCACTTCTAGCTTGCACCCATATTCCTTTCTGCCTGTGGCAGGGTGTCCACACACTTTTAGACCAAAACCTCCATCTCCTTTCTTGAGAATTGTGGCTGCCTTTTTTTTTGTAGCTTTTGTTGGCCTACTCGGCCCAGCAGCCTCTTCCATGGCATCCTCAACACCTTTTTTTAAAAACATTGTTTACATTTTTTGTGTCAAATTTGGGTTCTAAATAATCCTTGAATACAAAAGAGACAAATACTTACTGGGCGCCTCTTGGCCATTGTGTTGCTGTTCTGTAGCCATTCTGTGTACCTCAACTTGGACTACAGCAGACCGTTTGTGAATTTCCGTGACGTATTTATACATGCGTCCTCATTATTCGTCCGCATCATTGATTGTGCGCTCCTATGATCGGTCCTTAATTTGAGCGGGAAAATAAAGACTATTTATGGCTTGTTGCGACTCGAGTCGAGGTGGCGGGTGATGAATGTTGGAGGTTTAGATTGGAGGAGTGGATTGTTGGCGTGCTTAGTGGTTTCAGGCGGTTTGTTGGAGTTGTTTTTTTTTTTTGGCTGTTTGTTTTTTGGATTTGACGTTCGCTTTTTTTTTGTGGTTATTTTTTGAGTAAGTCTTTTTAAAAACTCCTTGAAAAAATATTGGTCTACTAACCAAATGTTCTTACTTATTTTTTTGTTTTTTATTTTTTTTACAGTTATTTTGGCTGTGCCCCATTGAAGTTTTTGGCCTGTGACTTATTTGTCGCTTTTCGGTAAGTTTTTATTGTTTCATGATTTTACAATTGTGATGTGTTGGTCTTCGCATATGTTTTGCCAAGTAATGTTTTATTTTTAATTTAAACAATCATGTATTAACACTAAATATAGCGTACTGTTTTGCGAAATATATTTCCTTTTTTTTTAAAGTAAAAAAGTGTACTATTTAGTGCACTAATGTCTCCTTATTCCCCATGTAAAAAAGCGTACTATTTAGCGCACTAATGTCTCCTTATTCCCCATGTAAAAAAGCGTACTATTTAGCGCACTGTCTCCTTATTCCCCATGTAAAAAAAGCGTACTATTTAGCGCACTAATGTCTCCTTATTCCCCATGTAAAAAAGCATACTATTTAGCGCACTAATGTCTCCTTATTCCCCATGTAAAAAAGTGTACTATTTAGCGCACTAATGTCTCCTTATTCCCCATGTAAAAAAGCGTACTATTTAGCGCACTAATGTCTCCTTATTCCCCATGTAAAAAAGTGTACTATTTAGCGCACTAATGTCTCCTTATTCCCCATGTAAAAAAGCGTACTATTTAGCGCACTAATGTCTCCTTATTCCCCATGTAAAAAAGCATACTATTTAGCGCACTAATGTCTCCTTATTCCCCATGTAAAAAAGCGTACTATTTAGCGCACTAATGTCTCCTTATTCCCCATGTAAAAATGCAAACTATTTAGCGCACTAATGTGTTTTTGAGTATAAATTTGGACATTCTTGTTTGTCCACTAAATGTAGGGTGCATTTTCAAAATAATGTGTGCTCCCCCCTATCTTTTAACGCATTTGCAAAATTTGTTAGATTCCAATCTGACCCCCAAAAATTGAAACACGAATTTCTAATTTTGAAATGTAGGTTGTGTGCATGACAATACCCCGGCATGTAAGCATCTTTGGATTTTGCGGCAATGATAAGTATATTTTTGGTTTCACATTTTCCTCAAACATTAACTACCTGGCTTACCATTTCAGGTTGATGTTGGTCGTATTATTTTGGCCATGCTTCCGGAACCCGACCAACCTCAACCTCGTCCCAGGCGTAGGCATCGTAGGCGTGCAAGGCCCCAGATATATAGAACATGTGTCACCCTTTTTGGAATGCCCGATGATGAGGTTTTAAGACGATACCATCTTCCTCCACAAATCATCAGACACTCTCTCATTAATAGAGAGTGATCTTGAGCGGCAAATTGACAGTCCTACAGCAATACCACCACTTACGCAATTAATGGCGGTGTTACATTTCTGTGCCTCAGGATCCTTTCAAACCACGGTGGGACTAGTGGCCGGAATCTCCCAATCCTCCTTTTCAAGGATCCCGAGGGCAGTGATGGAGGCCCTTTTCAAGCACCTCCATCATTTTATTAAAATGCCAGTGGATATGGGTTCCCTTAGTGTGATGAAGGCCAATTTTTACCAAATAGCTGGCTTCCCACACATCATAGGGGTTGTGGATGGTACTCACATACCACTTCAGCCTCCAGCACGGCTGGAGGCCATTTTTAGGAACCGCAAGCACTATCACTCACTGAATTTAATGGTGGTATGTGATGCCTCCCTCCAGATCCTGTCCCTGAATGCCAAATTCCCCAGGAGTGCACATGATTCATTCGTCATCCGGCAATCAGGAATTTGGCATAAATTAGACAACCTACAAGCTGGTGATTCGTGGCTTCTGGGTAAGTGGAGACCTTTAGTTGAAACCAATGCAAAGCTTGATACACAGTGATCCTGATTGTTGTATTTGTTTTTTCACAGGAGACAGTGGCTACCCTTGCACGCCCTGGCTGATCACTCCTTATTTGGCCCCCATACCAGGGCCACAAAGTGAGTATAATTCTGCACTTACAGCCACTAGGCAGGTGGTGGAGCACTGTATCGGCCTTTTAAAAGGCCGATTCAGATGCCTCCACTGCTCTGGTGGCGAACTCATGTATTTGCCGGCTATGGTTTTGAAAATTGTGGTCCTGTGTGGGGTATTTCACAACATCGCCATAAGGAGTGGTGTCCCAATGCAGCCAGGGGATGCCTTACCTGAGGATGGCCCCCCCGAGGTTGGTCGGAGGTCAGTATGTGGGGGGCCATACGCGATGATGTGGTGGCCAAATTTTTCAGGTAATTATTGACAAACATTTACTTAATTGTCCCAATGTCTACATGTACAATTGTAATGTGCCTTTTTAATCTTGTTTTTCAATTTTTTTTTGTCTTCCTTTAAAAACCATGTAAAAACGATGCCTACTACCTGATCCACTAAATTGTCTACATGTGGCCACATTGGAACTAACTTGGGGACAATTATTTCATCGCCTCATTTGTGGATTCATGTTGGCCTGCTACTTATTTCAACAGTTTTTGAGTGTTGATTTTGTTTTAGGTTGTTTTTTGTAGTGTGTTTTCACTGTGTGAATTGCTTGTCACAATTCACTTTCTGTTTGTGTGTGGTGTGTATTAAAGTTTTGTTTTCCGTTAAAAAGACTGTTTATTTACACATTACAAGCACGTGTAATCTGGCTCAAAAAATGCCACCTTTCATAATGCCTAATCCTGTAATGTGTGAAATGGTTAAGTTTTTGAACATGCTTTGTGGCTTAGAAAAAAAAACAAAGGTATTAGGGGGAATCAGTAGTTTGTAAAAAATAGGCCTAAGCAGGTTGCAGTTTCTATTTACATTACCCACCACAAGAAAAACAACAAACTGTTGGATTTTCAACAAACCTATTGGTATGGTGAGGTGTTTAATGTGGCAGCTTACATACTTACTAGCGCTTTGTACAATCTAATTTACCTTACTTTAAAGAACATGACCAAATAGTGGACTTATGGATGGTTAAACAATGTAAAATTTTCAGTCAAGAAATGAGACTCGTTAACATACAACGCTATTTTATTTATGAAAAAATACAAAACAGAATAACACAAAAATAAAAAATCAGCTCTGAAGGAGCGCCATGTGGTCCAGGACCACTAGCATGGCAATGACGTGGCCACGCAAGGTGGCCAAGCCCTCCTGCATACCATGCATCTGCCTCTGGTCCTCTGTTGGTATAAAAAAAAAAGGGATCCTTAATGAAATGACACCTTACATTCGAAGTTTACAAAACAAACTAAACAAATAAATCTAGTTGCAAACAAGATCCAGTTTGGAGGAAAAAAACTAAGTACTGGCAAATGCTAAGATGGTATCAATACTAAATTATAAATGAACACACAAAAAGGTGACCCAAAAAGGACAAAGTACCCTTGTTAGGGTAAACAAAAAAAACACAAGAATGAGTGTTTTGACATGTGTGATATGTATCAGTGGAAAATATCCAAGACATTGTATATCCAATTAAAAATTTATTTTTTAAAACAAAAAAAGGGAAACATACCGGTCATTGGGTTTGATGGTTCTTGGAGGCCCTCCATCCTCCTCCTCCTCAGCGGTGGGCCAGTGCTGGTGGGTTGAGGGAGGGGAGATGGCGTAAACCGTTGACGGATAGGAAAATCGACGGGGTGGTGGAGGGGAGGGTGAAGAAAAGAGAGGGGGTGGTGGAGGGGAGGGTGAAGAAAAGAGAGGGGGGGGAGAGGAGGGGGAATTTTGGGGGTGGTGCAAATTGGGAGAGGGAGGGTACTCAGCTATTGGCCGGTCAGGGGTGGAGGGGGAATTGGGGGAAGGTTGGGGAGATGGGCTGGGACTTGTCGTCGGCGTCAGGGGCCGAGCCCGGCGACGAAGTCTGCGGCGAGGCCGGCTTCTGCGTTCAGCCACTAAATGATTATTGAAAAATGTTTAGTTTTTTTTTGGAGGGGGGGGTGGAACACAAATTTACAACTACAAAAATGTAAAACATAAAAAAAAAGGAAAACATGCACACGCAGGCATGTCATAAAACAACAAACAGGGCTATACTGAAAACAAGCACACGCAGGCATGTCATAAAACAACAAACAGGGCTATACTGAAAACAAACATGCACACGCAGATAGGGCCGCAATAAACAAACAGGGCTATACTGGAAACAAACATGCACACGCAGATAGGGCCGCAATAAACAAACAGGGCTATACTGGAAACAAGCACATGCAGATAGGGCCGAAAACAAATCAAAAAAAAAAAAAAAAACACTTACTTGCAGCGATCCGCAGCCGAAAACATGCCAGCAAGCGGGGGGTGCGGCACCGCAGATCCGACCACCTGCGCTCTAATTGCCCGATATTATAGCGTGAGCCGAAGGAGCGCAGGTGGTGGCGAACCTCCGCATAGGCCAATCGCTTTGCCCGGTTGGTGATGGGGGGAGGCTGGCTGGTGATCCTCCGGTCCATGACCTCGGTGAGGACCAACAGCTCCCGTGTGGTAAATGCGGAGGCTCTCATGATGGCAATGATTTTTTTTACAACAAACAGTTTTAATAAAGGCCAGAGAAAAAATTTGATTGGCTAATGTACTTTGTAAATTAACAGGAACCATTGTATTGGTTATTGTATGAGTCATGTGTCCTACAGGCTCCAAAATATAATGTGAGTTATGATAGGCTTCATGCAGTGACATGCGTCAGCTAATTTAAATAAAGAAATGAAGAAACTAAAATATGCCTAACACAAACACATGAAAACAATAGGATCATTGGTTACAACATGTATTTTTGATAAAGTAAACCATTGGTGAAACCCTACGGATTCTGCGGGAAAAATGACACACACGGATAAGAATAAAGTTTATTGAAAATGGAAAAAAAAACTGATTGCAAACATGTGAAGAGCAATTAAGCTAATTAATATATTGATTGGCATGATACGATTAAAGTATGTATGCAGAATGAACGAGCAGGTAATCGAAATCTGACAGGCCCACTTCCGGTTTGGACTTGTGCGAGCGTTCCCTGCAACCAAATTTGGAGATGGACGGTCGCAATTTTGCTCGTTCGTTAGCTAGAGGAGGGGTTGGGAGACTTTGGGGCGGAAGATTAGCTACGAGCGAATTTACGAGCGACCACTTGAATTTACATTTTCTCGCTCATTCGTCCACTTGCGTATGGCTCTGAATCAGGCCCTAAGTTTCATGTGCTCTAACCCTGATGTAAATGTAAAGTTGATAATGATGACTGATCGCAAATGGTGAAAACACACATTTATGCTGAATTCCATCATCGATATCAGCATTTTTCATATTTTTTTATTCACTTGAAAAATTTTAATACATTTTTTTGAGTTCTGATAGGAGACGGACCCCCTATTAACAGTAGAAGCAGCACCTGTCTATATTATTCTGCGAAAGTCTAGGTTTTCCTGCCATTAGCTGGTGGCTTTACTACCTATACTTAAACTCCAGCCATATGGCTAACAGCATTGACAGTCCTACAATATAACCTTCTTGACCTTTGGTACAGTGTCCCAAAGACTATAGATTGTTGCAGGATGCTCTCCTCCTAACACCATGTGAAGACTTCCCTACTGCCTGCTCTTCCCAAATCTCCTGGTATTTTTGCACATCTTGCTCTTACTGTAATTATTGGAATCTGAGCCCCACAATCCCTGACTGGCTACCCAGTGGACATTTCCCACACCAGACTACCTAGCCATGCTGTGGTTGTGTGTACATGTAATTGTCTTTTGCCATTTATGGGTACATATTGCTATGCAGACAGTACTTTTATTTTCATTCCAGTCAAACAGTTGGTGCCTATTTTTACCATTTGTTCCCCCTCACAAGGGAAGGCTTTAATAGTTTTTGGCATATGTTATCACAGAGAGCCAGGACCCTATCACAGTGCACCGGAAGCCAGAACTTATTTACCTGGTGGCACTGTTCTCCCTAGGCTGCAGTGCTCCCGCTCCGGACGGGTGTTAAGCGGCATCCACTACGGTGATGTGTCAGCAGCCACACGGTAGTGTCTAAATCCCCTTCACGGAGAGGACCCTGATGTCATCAGCCAGTGTCCAGCGTCATTCCCTACCATCCAAGTGCGCATAGAGGGGGAATATAACTATATGGCGAGCGTAGTGAGCCACAGAGCCCGAAGTGTGGCGAGCGCAGTGAGCCCGCGAGGGGACAACTTTCTTGTTTAAGTGGGTACAACTTACTTGTTTGGCTTGCCTTCATGGGCATGAACTGCACTTCCGCCCTTACTCACGTCACTTCCAGGTTCCTAGCAAGAAGGGGAAATAAGCTCTACCGCGGCCGCACTGTCTTCTGTTGTCCTTCTCATACCTGTAGTATAGGCGGTCGCGACTCCCATATGGTGCGCGTGCACCGACCTGTTTGTAAATTAAAAGGGAATATGCGTCAAACATGACATCACATTTGGCACTAAATTTTAATCTTGTTCCTATATAAGGGAGACTGAGCACTAGAGTTGGCCAATGGTATGGTTACCATTGATGGTCATCAACTATGCACTGGATGACCATCGATGGCTTCACCAACCGATGGTCATCCTTGTTCCATGACTGACTTGCTTGTGGGCCAATCAGAACAGGGGGCATGGCTATGTGGGTGTCGGGGGCAGAGCTATTCTCCGTGTCCCAGCACCTTAAAAAAAAAACTATTCCTTTATGTTCTTCCATCGATGGAAGGAGACCATCTGGTTCTCCCCAATCGATGGGAAAAACATTCGACATCGGCCATAAACCATCGATGATTATGAATCATTGGTGGTCGGTGGCCATCCCTACTGAACACTGACAGGTGCCAGAGTATTAGGTCCCATTGCTAGCTCCAGTGTCTTGTTTCCTGAAGCTGTTTCCTAATTTTAAGTAACCTGTTCCCCACCTCTCCTGCATCAGTTTGCTATTATTGTACATTACTGCTTTGCTCCTGCACATCTCTAGTCACATTCAGCCACCTACCAGTGCCTACTAGTTCCATATGGTGAACCCAACCATAGGGCCGCAATGGCGTGTCAGGCACCGCAAAGTCCAAACTTCCTTACGGGGGTTTTTTGGTGAAAACCTTGGCATGTTAGACTACACTCTTCTGTTCTGGGTATAAGTAAATCTCCTAGTACGAGTCAGCATCCACACTAACTATCTCTGAGTACGTGACAAATATGAAGGATCATTGGTGTAGCTCAGAGGATAACTGGTAGCAGAGCCGTAGCTAGACTTTTTGGTGACCTGTGCCAGAAAGAGCATTGGTGCCCCCCCATTTTTTAAATAGGGACATAAGATAGTGCACCTGAAAAAGGGCCATGGCCCCATGGGGAAGGGCCAGGGAAGAGATAGGGGAGGCCAGGAGACGCCGGGGATAAAAGAGGAAGCTACAAGTGAGAATGATAATAAACAGGAAAATTGACAGGCCCAAACAGAGCCCCCTGCCCTGCGGTGCCCTGTGGCATGGCACTGGTTGCACCACCCTAGCTACAGCCCTTACTGGTAGTGACATATATGAAGGATCATTGGTGTGGCTCGGAGGATAACTGGTAGTTAAATAGAACAAGTGGTTTACGGAGCTACAGTATATGGCATTATGTGTGGATAGGCAGCTTGCGCTGGCTGACGGGAAGAGTTAAAATGAAAGGATTTATAAAACAGTACGGAGTAGGAGAATCAATGCACCTGGTCTTGTAGTACAATGCATAAAAGACATTTTAGGTTGAAGAGGGAAAATAAATTCCATTAAAGTGTTTAGAGCACAGACATTTCCACTATTTTTGCACAAGTCCTGAGAAAGTCCATGGTCACACTTCTAATGGGACACATTTTGTGCCATCCAGTTGCACATTGGTGGAGAAGCTCATTTCTAGGCACACTTTGCCAAAAGTGAAACAATGCTTCAAATACACAAAAATACCACATTGTTATGGTTTTCCACGTGCAGCAGCCACCTTTCACTTACTGGGCATAGAGGCCGCTGACCCCATGACTCTCTTCACACACTGTGCTTGATTTAGCAAGGATCGCTATTGCGATCGCAATAGCGATTATGCATGCAGTCTCACTGCGAAGATATGCTAACGATTGCAAACGCAATGCCATAACATAAGGACGCCCACTTACCTTACACACATCCGTAATACTTAGCAAGACTGCGAAACCATTGGTAACATCGAGTACCATCGCAGCCTCACGCACACTTACACAAGGTCTGACCTTACTCAGGAATTACTAACCTCATCCCACGCAGTGCAAGCCCAAGCTGCGTATGGCATTGCAGTGGCTAATTTATGCATGCCCCTGCAGCAGCGTTCAAACGCACTGGCACACCTGCATTTCTCCGACTACCCCCCCCATCACCACCCCCAAATGGTACTTCCTATCAATCCCTCTGCGATGGGTTTGCATGGTAATGCATGCGCAGAACGCAACTAGCGGCCGATTGCGTGCGTAATCGCATTATCGATCATTGCTGAATCAGGCCCACTGATCGCAGAGGGTATCTCCCTCTGCACTACATCTGATGCTGGTGCTGTTTCCCCTGCCTACAAGGTTGGGTGAGTGGCTCTCTGTTGAACTTCTGCTTGCAGTCATGTGACTGCTGACAACAGGAAGACAGCACTTTCGATGTCCTGTTCTGGCTGCTGCACGCTGCAAAAGAAGTGTCATCCCAATATCCACTTGTTCTCATGATTAAGAACCAAATTAATCTAAATCATGCAGTAGTAGTTTAGGAGTAAAAAACAAAACAAAACATTAACATAATAAAGAAAAGAGAGAATGGTTCAGATTTTCATGTGCCTTTCACACTATGGGGGTCATTCAGACCCGGTCGTTAGCGCCGATGCGCTGAGACCGGGTCGATGGCCCCCCACAGAGCATGCGCATGACGTCGCTGGCGCCATCGTGCGCATGCGTGAGACCCGCTATGACCGACAGCGCCGGTCGTAGCGGGTCTCGATCCAAAGGGGGCGAGCTGTCGATGTTGATTGACAGCTCGCCCCGTTTGGAAGGCGGGCCGGGGGGGTGGCAGGCCAAACGGAGGCGTTCCCATGGGAACGCCTACCGTTTGGGGGCGGCCCCACTGACATCACTAGTGATGTCAGTGGAGAGCTTCCGGCTCAGACAGAGCCAGAAGCTTTCCGGGGCTTACGACAAGGGAGACCCTACCCTGTGTTAACCCACAGCATAACGACCGCAACAGAGGCGGGCGGTCAGGATGCAAACGGCCGCCCAGTTTCTGAGCGGTGGCATCCTCCGACTGCCTCTGAATGAGGCCCAATGAGCTTCCAACTACTGTACTAGCAAAGCTAAATTTTTTAGGAGTGTTCTAACAGTTAAAAATCGGAATGCATCTTTGAAATGCGCTGGACGGACAAGTAAGCGCACACGTGCACATAATAGAGGGCTGCGGATCTCCTAAATGACTACTTCTGAAATATATTTTTATATAGCTGTATATTTCATTGTGCTAAATTATCTTATAAGTCATTGTGCAATATATTTTCAGATCCAACATATCCAGTGCACTTGAGCTTTTCTATATTTTTTATGTAAACTGTTAGGTAACAATAACTAAAAATAGACATGTTATTGTAATAAATACATTCGCTATTCCCTCAATCCTTTATTATATAGTGGTAGGAAGGAAGAAGTACAAACATCTAATCATTTGGGTGAAAATAATGAATTCTGTGAATATATGAAATGTATGACAATGTGTCCATTGTTAATGTTTTTTTTTTTTTTATCATCATCCTGCAAAACAAACCTTATTATTAAGCAACATGAAGTATTCTAAACACACGAGACTGGAAGTGTGCAGCTAGCCTTACTTCTTACTTATGTGCCAGATGCTGACAATGTTTGCATTCACTCAACTAGATGATTTTAATTTGTGGCTATTGTGAGCATTAAAGATCACCCAATCTCAGCGGCTGATTCTGAGTTGGGAGCAGTGACGGATTTTACCTAGGGTTGCAGCCTCCCCAGTAAAATCCGCCACCCCCAGTGAGTGTTCCCTGGCAAGGGCAGTGGCTTCCTATTAAAGGCACTTTCTGCTAATCACTCCTTCCTCCAGTACTGGACTGCCAGTCTTGACCGGGATTAGCAGAGAGACTGCTTGTAATGGGAAGCTACTCCTCTGCCTTGTCATAAGCCTTATCCGGCTTCTAGGGGCTGCAGCAGATGAAGTACCTAGAAGCTGGTGCTTCCGCACATGTGCCGGTTGCGTGCCCTCCCAGATGCATTGTGCATGTACAATGCACCTGACAGGAGCCAGCTGGGCCGCTGACTGGATTGCTGCACAGGCTGCCCACTGAAAGAGAAAGGTAGGAGCCGCCTCTGGTTTGGAGTAATGCAAAAAAGAGCAATTAACCTTGGTACCCTGGTAAAACCATGTGGCACTGCAGGGGGAGGGGCAGATTTAAAATGCGCGGAGAGATTTAGATTTTTGCTTTGCTCTCAACTCAGAATCACATTCTCTAAGGTGAACAGCATTAGATTTTAACTTGTTATGTTGCATACACACGGTCACATTTCTTATCAGATATGAACGATAACGATTGTAAAAATTCCCGCATGTCAGATAACGATCTCTGACATTGACTGTATTTGCATCAGATTTTGACGATTTCATTCATTTTAATACTGTCAGAAATCGTTCAATCGTTCATTGTTGATGAAATCATTCAAATCGTTGTAAAAATCGTTCAATCATTCATCAAATCTGACCATGTGTATGCACCATTAATGTTTAAATAGAAAACGAGAGAGACTGTAAAATTTTGGACCAAAAACGTTTCCCACAATGACATAAATCTCCTAGGATTTTTTTAATCGAAATGCTAAATTTCTTCAAGCATGTTCTTCAAATTATTAACTGAACAAACATATAGAAATAAAGATTCCCTTTTAAGTTTGCAAATGGTTTTAGTTTTGAAAATGTTTTAGGGCCTGATTCTGATATGGATTACCTATATATCCGATGTTTGGGGGTCTGCGCAGGGGTGTATTAAGAGAGGGGGCCCGGGACAGGCAATGCACACGGGTCCCCTCCACTCTCCCCAGTGGCCGGCAGCGCACTGACCGCAGCAATAGACTCTGGGCACTAGACTGTGCCCAGAGTCTAATGTGAATGTGCATGTCATTTCCCTGCTGCGCATGCGCCAAACGCCGGAAATATGGCTGCGGTGGCCCTTTTTCAGGTGTTTTGTGCAGCGCTGCTACAGCTGACGTGGGACTTCGGAGAGTTAAGTAATAAAAAATATTGGTACTGGGTGTGCATTGTGGGCATCCATGGGTCTTGTATGATCGCTCACAGCCCCCCTTAGCCTGGGCATGACTGACATGCAGTGGCATTTGGGGGTCAAAAAGATGGGGCGGCAACCAGGACTGTTGTAAACATTGATAACATTGATTTTCTAGGAACCACGTGATATCACTGGCTATAACTGTTATGAGCTGCTGCGCTACTCACAACGGCTCGCACTGCCCACCTCTGTCCCGCTCACAATGGCTGATGGTCCGGCTATTACTAAGCAGCCTGAGATGCTTCACAACATGTAGCCGTTACTTACTTAGGGGGCCTGTCCCAGTTGGCCTCTCTGCCAGTTATAGCATCTCTGTCCTGCAAGTAAGCTGACCTGCTCTACAGTGCTCCTGTGTATATTCCTGTCTGCATCTTTTGTTCCAGGCCACGCTGAGTCTATCACTGTAGCCTATTGGACCCTTATTGTTCCATTTTGTTTTCCTGCATCACTAGTTTCTTATACTCCATTGCAATTGTTACCACTCCAGCCTCACCCTCTGTAGCCACCTGTTTCTCCACATAAGCTCCTACGATTTTGAGTTTAAGTCCTGGTGGCATCCTAGTATCAGTGAGAGCATACATTTCTAAGGCACAGGTTCTCAAACTCAGTCCTCAGGACCCCAAACAGTGCACATTTTCCATGTCTCCTCACAGAATCACAAGTGAAATAATTAGCTCCACCTGTGGATCTTTTAAAATGTGTCAGTGAGTAATGAATACACCTGTGCACCTGCTAGGTGACCTAGAAAACGTGACCTGTGTGGGGTCCTGAGGACCGAGTTTGAGAACCACTGTTCTAAGGGAATGGCAGCTGTTATAGGTGAAGACCTCTCTGCTAGATTCTAGGAGTTCATGCTGATTCCAGGTGAGCCATAGCAATCACACCGTCTTAGCAAATCGTGCAATATATGAATTGTTTTGATGAACAACTACAAACCTCCTCATGTCATGTTTCCCCAAGTTGATTTCAATTTTGTATACATATTAAATAGTATCCTTCAATAGATATGTATTAATTGACAAATCCCAGAACTTAAGAATATATTGTAAGAATTACAATAGGCAGTTTGTCAAAACGGAAAATATGGGGATTCCCTGGGAATATCCTTATAGATTAAGGATAATTTTCTATTGTGATGCATTGATAGGTTTTAATGCCTTATTTAGCTATTCTAAATATTGATTCAGTCATCATAATCATTGATTTAGGCATCACAATGGCTGCTTTTGGATAAGCAAAAGTCTTTCTTTTAAATAACGAATTCCAAGCTTTTCAATATGATTTTTCCGTGAATATCAATAGATGAGATAATGTAAAGCATCCTGTATTATTATTATTTTGGTTATGTGTTGCACAAATAGGTTATCCAATCTCCAACGTTCTGATTTTATCACATAACAGAAAAAAAATAGATTACATGCTTAAAATACTTCCTTGCAATTGACAGCATGATGTACCGTGGACTGAAGATTAATGATAAGAAGCTTGAATATGCTGTAACACTGCCTATGTAACGCAGGTTCCATTGATCACATTCTCTATTAAAACAGGCTCACAAGCTGTTTTATAATCACCTGAACCAAGGAGAAATATGTTTGTTGACCAAGAATATTCCACAAAGGACCAAGTTTAAGTAAATTTGTGAATTTCAATTTGAACAAAAAATAAAATAAAATCAGTTTCAAGTCTTTGTCTCAACAAACTGGAGCCTATTTAGGGAATTTGGCTGTGACAAGTTCTAGAACAAAAGTTTATATTCTAATGATTCCCCATTCCCATAATGTGTATTTTAAAGAGCGTTCTGCTGCTTCTCTTTCATACACTGGTCAGTGGGAAGTCCTATTGCCACAGAGTTAATTTGTTAGTTCAGGAAACCAAACAAAGGGCATGTCAGAGTTAATAAAGGTACATCTGACATGCACCAAGAAAGAGGAAAAAGCATTTACCACCAGCTGGAGTTTCCCGTAATTACTCCTGGCTGCCCTACAGCAGAATTTGACAATTGTCTTGTGAGACTGAAAGATGCAGAAAGCATAAAACGAGAGAACCTATAAAGTAGATGGTAATTTGCAAGCGTGAGTGGCTGTATCCTCTGTCTCTTACCTTAGAAACAGCAACTGAAATTCACACAATAGGAGCAATTTGCAAATGTGTCGCTCCAATTATCCATGATTTGTATGCCTTGGCAAAATTTTGTGCCAGTTTTTAAATGTTTGCAATTTATCATTTATTTACCAAGATGTTTATATTAAATAATTAGCAGACCAGAAACACTATGGCGTTCAGAGCTATTGCACATTCAGGCATACAGGTAAACAAGATTAGTTGCAATGCCTGGAAATAATCTGCACACAAATAGGACTTGAACATATATTGGGACTGTGTGAGTCAGCAGAGGACACACGCAGTGGAAGAATGGAAGTTCATGGATTTGTGCCGTGTTACCTGCGAATGTCAATTTGGCTGTGCGTCATCTGCAAATGTCAATTCTTCAGTAAGTAAAGTAACATGAAATACATTCTTATCTAGTAGGGTTTCTCAGCATTTCAGTATAATAGTAAGTGAAATAAAAGACAGCTATGGTTAAGATATTTATCATTCATTTTTCCCTAGAAGCTTTCCAATGATAGTGGGGTTACCGATTATCTTTGATAGGGGCACAAGCAGCCTAAAATAGAGTGGACTGGAACTATGTATATAATATATACTTAATATTGATAAATTGCAGGAGGTTTTCAACAGTGATTCAGCCCAGCAGACTCCATGAGGATTTTCAGCACAATAGACATGAGAGCTTGTTGAGGAAAGGTTGGCATAGGGATCAATAATCGGTCTGACATATTTAAGTTCGACACTCTTGCAGTTTTCCTTTGGTAAGGTAAACTAATAGTTATGAAATTGTAAACTACAACACAGATATGTAAATGTACTTTCAGGAGCCACAAACAAATATTTGTTTACATACTTTTGCAACCACAAAAAAAATTAGGAATATACCCTTGGAAATCACAAAGGTATATACAGTATTATAATGTGCTTTTGCAGACCGAAAAGACAAATGTGTGAACACACTCTAAAGCCACAAACATGTTTGTATAAAATAGAAATGATGGACGGTGCCAAAGGAATACCCAAACCTGCAGGAAAAGGAGAATAGGGGTTTCCCAACTTAATTTAAATTAAATTAGGAACATACCCTTGGAAATCACAAAGGTATATACAGTATTATATACAGTATTATATTGTGCTTTTGCAGACCGAAAAGACAAATATGTTTTTTTATTTTTTATTTTATTGTTTATTTTTAGGTTTCATCTATATCATGCCAATATTTCTCCTCATGTGATAATGTGATTTAAAAAATATGTTTTATTAATTGATATCGTTCATTTTATTTTTATATAACTGATTTTATATGAATTTCAGTGTCAATAATAGTGGGAACTGTTTTAGACCAAGTAATATGTAACTCCATGACATCATGCTTCTGAATCTTTGAATGTGCATTAGTTACAAATATATTTTTTTTAATACCAATTGTTGTTGGACATTTCATGTTTGTACAGTATATAGTTTACCTGTGAGTAAAAGGATTGGTTCCACCACACATTCATCTGTAGATTATTTATTGTCTCAGACACAATTTCCCAGACATAGGGGCCCATGAATCAAGCTGATTTTCCATGAAATTATGCAGAAACTGCAGTTTCTGGATAATTTTATGTATCGATCCTATGCACTAATAGCACAATGCAAGAGATTTCACAGAAATCTCCGGCAAAGTGCTAATTAGCACTGCAGATCGCAGTCCCCATTATTATCAATGGCTACTACAATCTGACCCCTATGTACTAAACTCCAAACAATTAAGCTTTTCAGAGTCTAGCATCGGTAGAATACTGTTTGTCTATGGGGTCTCCAGGGGAAGGAGAGAGATTTTTCAATCTCACCCCCGCAGCCCCCCGGGCTGGCCCTGGAAGCTGACACAGGGCCTGATTCAGACCCGCTCGCGAGCGCATAGCGCTCGCAAGCAGGTCGGTTGTGGGGTACTGTGCATGCGCAAGCCCCGGAGAGAATTTCTCTCGCTCCGGGGCTCACTACAAAAGGGGTGGCTGTCGATGTTGATCGACAGCTCGTCCCGTTTTGTAGGTGGCTACACAAACGGAGGCATTCCCGAAGGAACGCCTGCCATTTGTGGGAGGCACCACTTACATCACCAGTGATGTCAGTGCAGAGCTTCCTGCTCTTTTGGAGCAGGAAGCTCTCTGGGGCTTGCGACGGACGAGACCCTACCACAAGGGTCTTGTCGCAAGCCCCGATGGTCGCGACCATCGCGACCATCACCTGGCCGCTCGCAAAAGCTGTGGGTGGTTACCTACAGCTTAGCGAGCGGCCTGGAGGCCGCAACAACAACAAAAAAACGCCCTGATTCAGAGCGAGCGCTCTTCAAGAGCGTCCGACTCTGAATCAGGCCCACTGTGTGCATGTGCAGCATCAGCTTCCCCCGGGAAAGTCTTTCACTTCTGTGAAAGACTTCTCCTAAATTATGTGGATATAACTCGTGGGGACAGCGGTTACCACAACCGCTGTCCCTGTGCGTTCCTGGTAGTGCATAGCCGGGATATTTTTATTAAAAATGAAAATATCCCTGGCGAGTTGGACCGTTAATAATCGCGGCAGTACATCGATTATTAATACATAGACCTCTAAGCTTTAAATTATGCTTCCAGTGCCAGAGAAAACCTTGTTTTGTTTTAATGTTTGTATAAATGTATACTCTGAAATCTCAAAACTAGATATGTGAACACAGTTTTGCAAACCACAAAAGCAGATACTGTATGTGAATATAATCTCACAAATCACAAAAACAAATATGTAAATATATACGGAAAAATCACTAAAAACAAATGTTTGGTTATATTCACAAACCACAGAAGCAAATATGTGAATATACTCTCACAAATCACAAAACAAATGTGTGAATATAGGGCCTGATTCAGACCCGCTCGCGAGCGCTATGCGCTCACAAGCGGGTCGATGGTGGCCCAGTGTGCATAAACACTATGGAGCCGGCTCCGTCGTACGCATGCGCGAGACCCGGATAGCGACGGGCAAACCGCCGCTCCGGGTCTCGTACCAAAGGGGGCGTGCTCTCGATGTTGAGTGACAGCACGCCCCCTTTGGTGGGCGGGCCGGAGGCGTGGCTGCCCAGACGGAGGTGTTCCCATGGGAACGCCTACCGTCTGGGGCCGGCCCCACTGACATCACAAGTGATGTCACTGGGAGTGCTTTTGGCTCTGTTAGAGCCGAAAGCACTCTTGGGCTTGCGGCAATGAGACCCTACCACAAGGGTCTCGTCGCAAGCCCGATGGTCGCGATGGTCTTGACCATCACGACCATCTTCCTGGCCGCTCACTATAGCTGTGGGTGGTCAGCATGCGAGCGGCCAGGGGGCCACTCTAAAAAACAAGAAGGCCGGCCCTGATTCAGAGTGAGTGCTCTGTCAGAGCGTCCGGCTCTGAATCAGGCCCATAGTCTCACAAATCACAAAAACATATATGTGAATATACTCTCACCAACTCTTACCAACCACAAAAACAAATGTGTGAATATATTCTCACAAATCACAAAAACAAATATATGAATATTAGGGATGTTCGCCGACCACCGTGTTTTGGTTTTGGATCTGTTTCTCCTTCATGTTTTGGATCTGGATTGGTTTTGCCAAAACCGCCCTTGTGATAAAAACTCCTAAAATCACATAATTTTTTTTGTTCCTATAGTATTATTAACCTCAATAACATTAATTTCCACTCGTTTCCAATCAATTTTGACCACCTCTCAGCTCACAATATTGTTTTCATCCAGTTTAGGCCCAAAATTTGCATCAAGCTAGCTGGCTGACTAAGCTAAGCGGCAGCAGTGGGCGGCACAAATATATGGCAGTTTAACTTCCAACATGGCAAATCAGGAAATAAATGTTTTTATTATTCAAGAGGCCTGAGGGAGTTGGAGTATGTATGTAGCTGAAGGTAAGGAAATAAATATTGGATTGGTATTAAATTTCATTTAATTTTTTGATTCTGAAGCAAATTTATGAGGGAGGAGGGGAGAGCATGGGTGAACAATATGTCCCATGTTTTGCCCACAAAATCAACTTGGTGGTTCAGAATATTTTTCAAATTTAAAGGGCATGCAGGAGATGCTGTCTGTGGCCATAAACATTTTTGGACACTTTTGGGATTCAGCACCGCATGTCAAAGATTGCAACAGCAGTGGCAGTTCAACTTCCAACATGGCACACCAGGAAACAAATGTTTTTATTATTCAAGAGGCCTGAGGGAGTTGGAGTATGTATGTAGTTGAAGGCAGGGAATGGAAGATTTGATTAGTAGTAAATTTAATTTAATTTTTTGATTCCGAAGCAAATTTATGTGAGAGGAGTGGAGGCATTTACAAAAAATATTTAAATCATTTACATCAGTCCCTGCCCCAGAAGAATCCTTGAGCGCTATGCCTGCTGCTGCTGCTGGGAGTGGATTTTCTTCCCAGAAGAATACCAGGAAGACTACTAGTAGTGCACTTCTTTGCAAGGGGGAGCAAGTATGACAGCAGTCACCCAGTTGCATAGCGGATCACTGACACCATAACATCTATGTTGGTATTAGATGTGCATCCAATATCTGCCAATAAAGCAGTGGGTTTTAGACAGTTAGTTGAGGTCCTATGTCCCCGCTACCAAGTCCCATCTAGATTCCACTTCACTAGAAAAGCAATTCCCAACCTGTACATGCTCATTAAAAAAAACTTAATTAGTGGCCTCCAAAATGCTGTTGTACCCACTGTCCACTTAACTACAGATATGTGGACAAGCAGAACAGAGCAAATGCAAGATTTAAAGTTCAAGTCATACGTTGTTCCTTTCTTCCCAATGGACACAGATCTGAAGAGATGTAAAGAGCTGTTGGTAAGCAAATTATCATCTCAAGTGGCACGTGATGCAGCGATGGCTTCTCCTTCAGTTTCTCCAGCAAGTGCATCTTCCAAGAAAAAAATTTTTTTTTCCAAAAGACCCACTAGTGATGCAGATGAGTCAACATAAACAAGTTTTGACATCTGCTCGGGTCTAAAGGAATTACCTACAACTAATGAGACCTCTACCATGACTCCATCTGATACGGTCACCATTCAAAGAATGGTTTATGGCTATTTAACATTTTTTAATGATAGCGTCCAAATAGGCATGTCAGACAGTCCGTTTGACTACTGGCAGGAAAAAAAGGCAATTTGGAAGCCCTTGCACTTAATAGGTTTGCTTTATTTGAGCTGTCCACCCTCCAGTGTGTACTTAGAAAGAGTTTTCAGCACAGCCAGGAACCTTGTCAGAAATCGCCATAGGAGGCTACTTCCTCAAAGTGTGGAAAATATGATGTCCATCAAAATGAACTACAAATTCTATGCCAATTACATCCAAAAATTACAGATGCACCTGTAATGGTGGATTCCAGCGCGGGCAAATTAATATTGTGTGAAGATGATGTACACACTGATGATGGTGAGGAATTGTATGATGATGGCAACAACATTTTGCCTCTGTAAAGCCAGTTTGTGCACATAGAGATCATTGCCAGCAATGTCAGCTGCCAATTGGTAGTTTGTTTTGTGGGGGCCCTACAAACCAATCGCTTCATGATTGATATTGTTGACGAAGGTGTTGGTGGTGAGCTAGCTGATGCTGGACTGCTTGTTGATACTATTTTAGCCAAAGTTTCAGAATTTTGAAAAACATTTTGGATAGATGAGCTGCAGATGATGTAAGAGGGAGGAGATTCCTAGATGGCTAAGGAGATTCTTCTACTTACTCTGGCTTTACAAAGCATACAGATGGCTTGACAATTGTTGTCCGGATTTGGGTAGAAATAATTCCACATATAAGAAGTGGAAATTTTTGTCTTGTGCCCATGCATGACAAAGGGCTTTTCCTTATCATGGGCAACAACTGTTTCTTCCACTGGTCCCTGATTTACACAAACAACATCCTCATCAACAACATCCTTATTTGCATCAGCTACACAAATATCCTGCTCATCCTGGTGCACTTCCACAGAAGCATCCTCGATTTCTATGTCAGCATGTTCAATTGTGCTTACATAATCTTAAGAGGCAGAACCACCACTCATAAATAAAGGCCAATGCCTTAGCCTTTCCTTGCTACTTCATGTGGTGAATGGCATATTGCCAATTTTATGTCTTTCTGCAGCTAACTTTCCCTTTGATGTTTTTTTCTTTACCACTGTAAAAGATTGGTTCTTGATTTTAGATGCCGTGACTTAAGCCCTGTACGCAATTGGGCATCATCTTTAGTAGATGATGTAGATGGACTAGTCTCTTCATATCTGGTGGCACTGGCAGCAGCTCCAGCACTAGTATGTAGTTCCTGCTCTCTCTCAACTGATCCTGCTCCATATCAACAAACACAAATTAAGTGGGGTAAAGCACACACATCAAATTGTACCAATTTTAAATATTACACTGCTGTATCAATGACCTACAGTGTCACAATATTTTTTAGAAATAAGAATAACACACTGCTCTACCATTTACAGTGTCACAAGATTTTTTATGAATAAGAAAAGAATAACACACTGTGCTACCATCTACAGTATCATAAGATTTATTTTATGAATAAGAAAATAATAACACACTGCACTAACACTTTTTTTTATGAAAAAGAATAACACAATGCGCTACCACTTACAGTGTCACAAGATTTTTTATGAATATGAAATACACACTGCGCTAACACAGTGTCACAAAATTTTTTATGAATAAGGATAACACACTGCGCTTTCACTTACAGTGTCACAAGATTTTTTATGAATAAGAAAAGAATAACACAGTGGTGTCATTATGTTTTATATATAATGCATGTTATTTAGCACTTTGTTGTGGTCTTGTTGTTAGCGAGTAGTCTAATCATTTATTCATGATTGAGGAAAGAAGTGAAAAGTTGAATATTACACTGAGCTACCTCTTACAGTGTCACAAGATTTTTCATGAATAAGAATAACACACTGCGCTCATACTTATAGTGTCACAATACTGTACATGGATGATAAACTGCGGTCTGGCCGGCAGTGTCACTGAACAATAACAGCTCATCTAAGTTGCTAACACGCACACACACAAAAAAATAAGATCTTTTTTATTTTTTGAGGAATGATAATTTTATTTCACTTTTATTTTTTTTACACTGGGAAAGAGCACCCCTGTACAAGGCAGCAGCCCCCTGATGAACAATACAGACAGCACCCCTTCTTTATGGACAACAAAGCATCCCTGAGTGCCAACAGACCACCTGCAGTGCAGAGTCACAAATACATGGACGATAAACCGGGGACTGGCCAGCAGTGTCAAATAACAATAATAGCGCAGCTAAGATGCTAACGCACACACACACGCACACAAAAAAAGCACTTTTATTTTTTTTACACTGAGGAAGAGCCCCCATGGACAACACAGTACCCCTTTATGGACTGCAGCCCTAGCCCCTTGATGGACAGGACAACAACACAGCAGCAGCCCTTATGTATAACACAGCAGCAGCCTCTTGATTGACAGCACAATTGACACAGCAGTTGCAGCACCCACTGAAGCCCCCCTTTATATACTGCAGCCAGAGTCCCTTTATGGACAACACAGCAGCAGCCTTCAGCCCCAGACCCCAACAGGACAAGTTGGACAACACACTGACGCAGACATCGACAGCAACAAGTCTGTTCAGTTCACCATCCACACCCAGAGTGAAAATGGCGCTGATCATCGGGAACTTTATCGAATCCAAAACCAGGGAGAATTCGACAGTGGGAGGATGACGTTTTGCCTCGTTTTGAGATCCGAGTCAGATGGGAAAACCCAAGCCGATCTCGGTTTTCGTCTTGAATCTGGAAGTTTGGGTGGGTCCATTTCTCTAATAACTTGGGGGCTGATTCAAACCCGCTCGCAAGCGTTATGTGCTCACAAGCGGGTCGCTGTTTGCTCCCTGCGCATGCGCCACCTCCGGCGTGCGCATGCGCAAGACCCGGCCAGCGACGGGCGCTCCTTCGCTACGGGTCTCGCACCAAAACGGGGCGGCTGTCGATTGTGATTGACAGCTCGCCCCATTTTGGAGGTGGGAAGGAGGGGGTGGCTACACAAACAGAGGTGTTCCCGAAGGAACACCTGCCATTTGTAGGAGGCACCACTGACATCACCAGTGATGTCAGTGGTGAGCTTCCTGTTCTATTTAGAATAGGAAGCTCACTGGGGCTTGCGGGAAAGAGACTCTACCACAAGGGTCTCGTCGCAAGCCCCGATGGTCGCGACCATCTCGACCATCACCTGGCTGGCTCCATTTAAAAAAAAAATCTCCCTGATTCAGAGCGAGCGCTCTGAAAGAGCATCCGGCTCTGAATCAGGGCCTGGACCCGCTCATCTCTAGTGAATATACTCTCACAAACCACAGAAGCAAATATGTAAATATACTCTCACAAATCACTTAAACAAATGTGAATATACTCTCACAAACCACAAAAACAAATGTGTGAATATAGGGGCATATGTATCAAGCCGTTTTTTACCTAAAATTATACAGAAACTGCAGTTTCTGCATAATTTTATGTTTCGATCCTATGTATTAATGGCACAATGCAGGAGATTTCACAGAAAACTCCAGCAAAGTGCTAATTAGTACTTCAGAAAACAATCCCCATTATTATCAATGGGGACTACGATTTGACCCCAATGTGCTAAACTCCAAAAAGCGATGCTTTTTCGGAGTTTAGCCCCGGTAGTTTACACCATTTTCAGATGTTGCAAACTACTGTTTGCCTATGGGGGCTTTCGGTGCAGGAGAGATCTTTTGATCGCTCCCCCTGCAGCCCACGGCCAGTTCAGGAAGCTGAACGCATGCGCAGTGTCAGTTTCCCCCGGAGAAGTGTTTCACTTCAGTGAAAGACTTCTCTGAAATGCCGGGAATATAACTCACCGATATAGTGGTTACCACAACCGCTGTTCCTGCGAGTTCCCGGTAGTACATAGCAAGAATATTTTTATTAAAATTAAAATATCCCCGGCAGTACCATGATTATAAATACTGTACATTGACCCCATAGTGTCTGAAACAACAAAAACAAATATGTGAATATACTCTTACAAACCCTGAGACCAAATGTGTGAATATACTCACAAATCACAAAAGCAGATATGTGAATCTACTATCATGTAAATAAACTCTTATAAATGCAATATATGATTATACTCTGAGACCATGAACACATAGATGTGAAAATACTCTTGGAAATCTCTTATGTAGATAAGTATTTCCAGCAGTCTAACAAAAACACAAATATGTGAATTATATCACCAAAATAATTTGAAGGTGTATTTAAAAAATTCTTTTCAGTAATTTGTCTGACTGTTTATAATAAAACTAAAAAAAGATTGCTTAGTGGAATGCATAATACACATATATTGAGGGGGAGGCAATCGGGAAGCCGACTGCCTAAATACCGGCAGCCGGCTTCCCGACTGTCTTATCCCGGCAAGGGTGAAATGCCGGGCGTCTAGATGTAGACGCCCGCATTTCCCCGACGCCGGGCGCCGCGAGCAGACAGCCGCGGGGGGGAGGGTTAGGTTTAGGGCTCCCGGGGGGACTTAGGGTTAGGCAGCCCCCCGGGAGGGTTAGGGTTAGGCTAGGGGGAGGGAGGGTTAGGGTTAGGCACCCCCGGGGGGAGACTTAGGGTTAGGCACCCCCCCGGGGGACTTAGGCTTAGGTAGCGGGGAAGGGGGTGGTTAGGGTTAGGCACTTAGAGGGGGGATTAGGGTTAGGCACTTGGGGGGAAGTTAGGGTTAGGCACCCCTAAGGAGGGTTAGGGGGATTAGGTTAGGTTAGTGGATACTTACCTATCCACGATCGGGATTTCCAGCGCTGTCGGGCTTCCGCTGCGTCGCACTCTGCACCTGTCGGACGGCCGGCGGTATTTCATACCAATTCCTATTGAGGTCCACAAATTGTATGAGAATCACCTCAGATAAGAAAACTTGTTTGAAGAACATAGAAAGAAGTGTTAAATACAGTATGTGTGTAACTGGCGGTGTTATGGCAGAGTAGTTGTACACACCTGCGGATGCCCTGACTCTGTGAACAGCCCATGACTTAACCAGTGGGGTGATTTATTAAGCATTAATGTGATTGGGATGGGCATGGGATGCCGGTGCTCAGGATCCCAGCAGTCAAAATCCTGATGCCAGAAAGTCAGGGTTAGGTTACAGACACTTGTCAGTAGGTATCCTAACCCTCCCCCTCTCCCTACCCTAACCCTAACCCTCCCATCCTGGAGCCTGAACCTAACCTCCTCCCTAGTGCCTAAACCTAACCTCCCCCTCCCTGAACACTAAACCTAACCCCATCCCCCTAGTGCAGTGATTTTCAACCTCGGTCCTCAAGGCACACTAACAGTCCTGGTTTTGGTGATATCCAGGCTTGAGCACAGATGGTTAAATCAAAATAACTGAGGTACTAATTAAGTCATCAGTGCTCCAGTATGGCTATCCTCAAAACCTGGACTGTTAGTGTGCCTTGAGGACCGTGGTTGGGAACCCCTGCCCTAGTGCCTTAACTCTAACTGACCCCCTAGTGCCTATCCCTCGCCCCAAACCTGCTACTTACCTTTGGGATGCCAATGGTCGGGATTGATGTGTCGGGATTCCGGCGCTGGTATTCCATGTGATTAGTACAGCTGTACTCACAGTAATGCATATACATACTCTATGGCAAGGGTGGACAATGAGTGTCCCTCCGGCTGCTGTAGAATTATATATCCCAGCATGTCCTGCCACAGTTTTACTCTTTGGCCATGCTAAAACTGTTAATGTGTAGTTCAACTGCAGCTGGAGGGACGATTTTTGCCCACCCCTGCTCTACAGGATGGAGCGGAACTTGAGTGGAGTATACAGGTCACCAGCTAGCGACTGTATGTGGGTAATAGTGCAGGATAGAAGAGGTATCAGCAGTAGGTCTCCCTGGAGCTAAATGGGACACATATAAAGAACCAATTAGGCGCTAAAAATAACAATGATATACTGTAAAATGGGTTGTGCGTTAATATGCCAAGTTTGGCAGACTGCAGCTCCAATGATAAGGTGTGTGCTGTTTATGTACTAGTAAACACAGCCTCTTCCTGCTGTGATTAAGCCTAATATTTACAAGGGCACTACTTTTTATAGCAAAACGCTCCATGTGAGTAGCACCCTGAACCATAAGGGCTGCCATATTATTTTGTGAGTGCTCTAATTAGGTTTAGTCATTGTTATATATTTTATATAATGCCCTAAGCTGTGCTGTCTATGTCATGCGCAGTGGAGCCTGAGGAACATACGGCAGACTGAGGTGAACCAGCAAATGCTGGGTCCAGTTTACTTATACATACAGTAAGTATCTATATATCTATCAGAGCCGTAACTAGACTTTTTGGTGCCCTGTGCCAGAAAGAGCATTGGCGCCCCCCTCATTGTTCAAAGGGACATGATGCACCCAAAAAAGGGGAATGACCTCATGGGGAATGGCCAGGGAAGAGATAAGGGAGGCCAGGATATGCTGGGGATGAAATAAGAGGAAGCTACAAGTGAGAATGATAATAAACAGAAAATTGAAAGGCCCAAGCAGTGCCAACTGATCTGCGATTGCACCGGCTGCACTACCCTAGCTACGGCCCTGATATCTATCTATCTACCTATCTCAGTGTTTCGCAACACCAGTTCTCAGGGATCCCTCACAGTGCATGTTTTACAGATCTCCTAGTTGGTGCACAGGTGTATTCATTACTAAACTTAACAATTGTAGTCAAGTTTCTCTCCTCCACAAGCACACTGCAGAGTAGAGATGGCCATGAACCAATGAAAGTTAACAACCATGGGAGGTTAACTACTGATGGCATCGATGACAGACTGAGAACCAATAATTTGTTATTTATTTTTTTCCGGACAGCAGGGAGCTTAGCCCCCATGATGGCCCACTAAGCCCTACCACGACACCGATTGGCTCACCGTGCACCCCAGCAGCATTGGCCATCAAGGTGTGCAAACCATTTATGGCTCACCATAGATGGGTTTGTGCCATCGACTGTAATCACCAATGGAACCACTGATGGTGACCATTAATGGACAGCCCACCGATGGCCATCCCTACTGCAAAGTGTCTCTTAGCATCAACTTCCTCTTTACCCAGGCAGCAGAGACACACTGCAAACTGAGTGACACACCTATTACTTAGACCTTGCAGATTTGCAGTTTCTAATTAGCCTTCTGTCTACCTGAGAGGTTGGAAGACCAGAACTGGGCCCCAATAATGGAGCCCTTCTCTGTCCATTTACAACAGGGAACCCATAAACTAGCTCAGTCAAGGCTTCTGGGAAACTGTTTATGTCACACTATTTCCTTATTGTACTAAAGTGCTTTTTACCATTAATTTAATTGAATGGAATCCTGAATAACATACTGTATGCAAGTATGGAACAAATACCGAAAACTCTTCATACACATATTATAAAAACACAGGGAATTTTAATGCTTTTTTCTACTATTGAACAAATTCATAAATGTGGCATTGCCTTAGAAGACATTAGAATGTCTCCATTGCATTATAATACACAGTACAACTTGTTTGTAATAATATCTGTAATAATATGAAGATCATAATATTATATACTAACATAGATTTGTGAAATGCATATAATTGGAATGTACCCTTATTCCAGATGCAAAATGAACCATAATGTTGCTATATAGACATATTAAAAGAAAATAAAATGCTGTGAATTTCCCTTGTTCTTACTTTAATCATGCTTAAATACCAGACTTTTGGCATTATAAACAACTGCCAGTTGTATTATAGCCTTGCTTCAAGAACAGCAGCAATATGTTTCCTAACAATAAGTCAACTTAGGTGCTAAGTTCAAACATCTGCAACACATTATACATATATAAGCAGCGTGGCCAATTGGCAAGGAAGGCTACTGTACTTAGCTTAAACATTAATAAATGACTTAGATACTTTGGTGACCAGGTGCATGTTGTACAGTATTATAGAGTTAGATTTGCCTCTGCCAGACACTTTAGGTGTATTGCCACATGTGCCACCCTCCCATTGCTGCAGGTCTCCATGGTCCCATTCCACCCACAAACTTCTGGTATAAAATAAATACATATAACTCAGTCACCCCTAATTCATATGAATAATTAATAAATATGCAAATAATTAATATATTGAAAAAGTCAAAATTTGTGCGCCCCATTTTGTTCTTTACACAGACATAGACATAGGATGATAATACTGTACCTATGTCATGCTAATTAGTGCCTGATGGGTGGGTATCATAGTCTATTAGCTCAGTCAGTTTATTCAGGTTGTTTTTGTGTTTACACAAGTCATGGTGATCTCTAGCCTTGCCTAGTAATACCAAGTTATGTTGTAGCCCAGTGCTTCAGTATTCTGCACTGAAATAGGAAATTATGTAATGGTTCCCTTACCGGGACAAAACTACTACTTGTGCTGCCGATGGGGCCAGGTAGTAAGGGGGCAACTGATGGTAGAAGTCCATCAACAAAGGCCCTTACATTCCACATGGTTTCTTTATGAACTTCCATTAAACTATTTAGTAATTAGAACATTATTTTGCATACCCTAAACCTTTCAAAATATGATCATCCTGAATCTGTTCAAAATCTTTTTGTTCATCTTTGGAAGTTAAAATAAAACTATTATTTTAGTTTTAAGATTGTTTTCCATGAAGCCGTTACATATTTAAATTTTTGCCATGTAGAACCCCATAGTTCCACAGTATGAGAGCCTTAATTACAGTATACATTTTGCTCCTAATAATCTGAACACCATTAGTTGACTAACCCCCTCTGCAGGAGCACTTCTTACCTCTCAGGATAGTATCAAAGCTGCATTTAGTTTGATTAAATGCCTTGTAATTCCTAAGGCTATCCTTGGAACAGCTAATATTAATGGCGATACATTGGTCCACTATTTGTAACATCAGTCTCCTGTGGGATAAACCACACTTGTATCTTCTGAAGATGACAGTATGACTGAATGGTGTGTGCTGCATCCACATAATCATCTAATAGTCAGACGGGATGCGGTTAAAATGCAGACAGCGGGGATTCTGGCAGTCAGATTGCTGGCGCTAGAATCCCAACACATTTTAGGATCCTGGTGCTGGAACCCCGACTGCCGGAATCCCGAAGGTAAGTAGCGGGGTTGGGGGGAGGGTTAGGCACTAGGGGGAGGGTTAGGTTTAGGCACTAAGGGGGGAGGGTTAGGTTTAGGGTGTGGGGAGGGAATGGTTAGGTTAAGGCAATGGGGGGGAGGTTAGGGTCAGGCACCGGGGAGGGAGGGTTAAGGTTAGGATAGGGAAAGGGGGAGTGTTAGGATACTGACTGACAAAGTGTCAGTATTCTATCCCTGTCGGGATGCCGGTGTGTGCTTTATAAGCTCAGGGCTCTATCATAGTATAGCCCAACTGTAAGAGAACTCTGTAGCTGGAAAACATGTATTGCAGGCCCCCATTTCTACTGCGCTCATCTTATGTTCATAAATATTCCTTACAGTACTACAAAAAAGAGATGGCTTTCTGCCTGATGTTATTGCATGTGGTTTCAGATTTACACTGTAATTTAGGAAGTATCCCGCCGTGCCCATGAGAGTTCAACAGCACTAACCATAGTACCATAATAGATGTTATTTATCATAGGTCATGTATAGATAGTAAGACCTATTGAGCAAGTCCCTCTTCTCTCCCAAAATGATACCATCATCTCCTTCCCGCTGCACGACAGGCCCAAACCTTTCAGGTTCAACGATACAATGTGGGTATGATTATGCAATAGCTTGCATCCCATGTACTGCTATGTTTGTACTGTAAAGCTGGCCACACATCTAAAGATTATCTGTCCAACCAGCCAACTAGTCGATTGGTTGGAATGAAAATCTGGTAAGGTATGAAAGCAAATGACAATCAGCAATTTGCTCCCAAACGCTGGAAAATGGACAAAAACTGCTGTTTGAACAAATTGTTTAGATCAGGGGTTCCCTACCACGGTCCTCAAGGCACACTAACAGTCCAGGTTTTAAGGATAGCCATATTGGAGCACAGGTGACTTAATTAGTACCTTAGTTATTTTGATTTAACCATCTGTGCTTAAGCATGGATATCACTAAAACCAGGATTATTAGTGTGCCTTGAGGACCGAGGTTGGGAATCACTGGTTTCGATCAAACATTTAACAAACTTGTCTGAACGACCATTTTCATCTGTTTTCTGGCATTTAGGAGCAAATTGCTGATCATCAGTTACTCCCATACCTTACCAGATTTTCATTCCAACCAATCAACTAGTTGGATGGTTGGATGTAAGTTGGTCTAGTGTGTGGCCAGCTTTAGTCTTTTGCATTTTAGTTTTCTTGTTTTGTATGCATTGTTTCTGCTTACATACTTTGTATGGTGCTGCAAAACCCTTGAAGGGGCCTTTACATAAAGCATAATAGTAATAATGAACATTATACAGTATATATATATTTTGATTAAATTGGAGCGTGAAATAAATGAGGTCATCACACACATTTGTGCACCACCCTCAACCCCTGCAACCACACTTCTTTATGATAAACTCACATGTCACATGCAGGGTCAACGTTTCGTTCCCATAGGAACTTTGTCAAGACAACCAGCGATTACAACATGGTACAGGGTGGGCTCAGTATGAGTATACCTTGGTTAGACTGCCTCATGTGCTTTATGTCCAGTAATGTACAAGGAACAGACGAGCGAGGGAGAGCACTTATGCGTTATGCCCGTCTGTGTGGGGTTCTTATCCTGCGCTCTATTAGTACCGCTGTGTATAAGAGGTTTCCCACTCCACAAAATGTTGTGAACGCTGGAAAGTATGGTGCAGGAGCATAGGTAACATCTATAGTTAATAGAGAGGGCACTCACCAGTTCAAGTTGTGCAAAGTTTTTCTGAAGACAACCAGCGATCACAACATGGTACAGGGACACCAGAAAGCAAAATGACCCTGTACCTTATTGTAATCACTGGTTGTCTGGAGAAAAACTTTGAAAACTTGAACTGGTGAGTGCCCTCTCTATTTACTAATATATATTATGCATCACTTGTACCTGCCTAGAGAAGGGTGACACTTTTGTACACCCACATACGGGTAAATTGTTTTTCATAAAATATGTCGTAACATGTACAAGCCGCTTCGTAATTTATTACATCAGATGCCCATGCGGTCTATTTTATATAGGCAAAACTATTAGGCATTTAAAGGAAAGGATGTCCCTGCACTGATCTAGCATTAGGGCAGCTTTAGAAGGCGTTTTGAAATTACCAGTGGTCTGTCATTTCCATGATTTCAAGCACGGATTATCTACGATCAGGTATAAAAGAATCGACTGGGTTCCCCCTAATCGCAGACAGGGCGACAGAGGCAGCACGTTATTACAGCTGGAAACGAAATGGATGCACACTTTGAACATTGTTCATCCACATTGCCTCAATAAGATGATGTCCTATACATGTTTTTTTATAATGTTTGGCTTTAATGTTTATTTCACAAAATCTTTTGCTTAAATTCTTGTGTTGTTAGCTGATTTTCGTTTTTTGATTAGCAGGTCATGTTTTCTGGACTTACTGTTAAAGAGTTTGATGGCTGACTCTTATCTATTTGGTTAACAGGTCATGTTTTTTGGTCTTACTGTTTAAGTGTGTGATGGCTGACTCTCATTTATATACTCTCATATGAGATTTGGTGTCTGTATAGGTGCTTTCGATGTGGATACAGTTATAGCTAGGTTAGCCACATACATGTGAGGCATGTTTACACTATTTATATCATGTAATTTTTGTTGTATTTTTGAAATGGCTGTTTTTGCGATGCAGACTTCGTCTGCACAGTTGTCATGGTGATGGTACACATTTCATTGGCCACGACCCAGTGAGAGGGTCAGGACGTTGGAGCTGGGCGCATGATGTGACGTCATCCGGTCTCCGACGGGGGTTGAGGCCAGGAGGATGCTAGAGCACCGGGTGAAATGATATAAGGTATGTGTTTTTTATTTTTGTATGTCTTGATAAAGGAGTAATATCTCTGAAACATCGATTACAAGAGGTGCGCTGTCAGAGTCTTTTATGTTTTGAGTCGTTTCTGAGTGCCGTCCACTTTGCCATTCATATACTTACCTTAGGAAAGGCACCGGAATTAGTTGTTTTTTTTGTACCTGAGTGCCAGATTTCAGGAATATATATATATATATATATATATATATATAGTATATATATATATATTAGAGATGTGCGGGTTCGGATGTACTCGGTTCTTATCGCCATTTTACCGCAAGTTCGGATTAGTTCGGATTTATTGTATTGGCTATCCAAAACACGTGATAGCTGATAGCCAATTAAATGCCGCTTTGAGATCCGAGTAAATCCGAGTAAAACTGAGTAAATCCGAACCCGCTCATCTCTAATATATATATATATATATATATATATATATATATATATATATGTACAATATGTACTGGTAAAATAAGTATTAAACAATCCACACATGCAAAGATATCAAACTATAGATGTCCATCAATAAAGTTGTGTGTAATAATGTGAAATGACCCAGGGAAAAAGTATTGAACACACTCACTGAAATGTATTTAATACTTCATACTAAAGCCTATGTTGGTAATGACAGCTTCAAGACACCTCCTGTATGGAGAAACTAGTCGCATGCATTGCTCAGGTTTGATTTTGGCCCATTCTTCCACACAGTCAGTCTTCAAATCTTGAAGGTTCCGTGGGCCTCTTCTATGAACTCTGATCTTTAGTTCTTTCCATAGATTTTCAATTGGATTCAAGTCAGGAGATTGGCTGGGCCATTCTAACAGCTTTATTTTCTTTCTCTGAAACCAGTTGAGAGTGTCCTTGGCTATGTGTTTGGGATAATTGTCTTGCTGAAATGTCCACCTTCGTTTCCTCTTCAGCATCCTGGTAGATGGCAGCAGATTTTTATCAAGGATGTCTCGGTACATTTTTCATGGTTGAGTGCATTACTTCTTGTTTTCTTTAAAACAATTGTACCTGCTAATTCCAGGTGTTTCTGAAGCTCTCAAAAAGTGGTCCTTGGCTCCAGAGCCGGAGCTACCATTAGGCAACTTTAGGCTTCTGAGAAGGGGAATAACAGCGCTCTCGATCTCTTGTTTGTAATAACCCTAGCAGCTCCACTAAAAAGAGGTATCCCACCTCTACACAAACACAGCTAATAATCACATTAGTGGTGCGCTCTGGGTTATTAATAGTGCAACTATTTTTTAGTGGTAATCTGTAGGTAGTGTGTTCTTTAAATGATTTCAATGTCTCAAAAAGTACTCCTATCCCTAAATGGGAAATATCTTTAAATGTATCCACAATGTCAAATAAACTCTCGTGGTGCTTGAAACATAAGTGTCTTAAAGAAATGTCTTATACAAATCTGTGGGATGGATGTTCTTTGTATAATGCCTTCCTTAATTCTGTAGGATGGGTGTTCGGTATTGAACGTAACCTCTTCTCTCTCCTCTCCACCTCAAATGTAATGCATATGCACAGTATCAGGAACAGGCTATACACGATCATGCAGGTAGGTAAGTGATGGATGTACTTACCAAACGTGAAGTCAGTTCCTGCTGGTATCCCTCGTCCCGGTGCTCAGGGGAAGTTTGGTGGAGAATGGGGTAATGGTACTTAAGGAGACTGTGTACTCCAGTGGAAATAGATGGTTTTTATTTTTTAAAATTATGAGACTCACCAGAGTCTAGTACAGCAAAAAAGTGGACAGATATTATAAGTCCCAATTTGTGCACTAATGCATGTAATAATATCAAGTTCGTTGTTAGTAAAAAAGGGGCGTGGCCAAACGCGTTTCATCCAGTTAGAATGGACTTTTTCAAGGTGCCTACCTTTCTCTGTGTTCCCTCTTAAATAGGTTTTGTGGATCATCTGTACTTGCTGCCACTGTTCGCGCCCTCCGCACTTCCGGGTTTGGGATCGCGTCATCGTCAGTTCCAGTGACTAAGTTGTGAACACTAGAGTGTGCACTACAGTCTTTAGTTAATGTATTGCGCTTGCGCGGACTTCGGCGGCCATTTTGGTAAGGACATCAATCTAATGGCTTATGGATAAGGTTATTGGGGCGGCCATTTTATTGGTGGGGAGCATCTGTGATGCTGGGATTATGGCCAGGAAAAGGGAATTTTGTACAAACCTTCGAGAAAGCAGTGATACAAGATATACGCAAACTTAATAACAAACCAACAAGGTCACAGAACAATCTAACATAAATAGAAAAGATTGCACTACAAGAACTAGAAAAAGATACCTCAATAGTGATAAAACCCGCAGACAAAGGAGGTGGTATTGTACTTCTAAACAAGGAGGATTACTTGAGAGAGGCTTACAACATCCTGTCTGATGAGAGTACATATCTTAAACTAAAAGGTGAACCCACAGACAAATTCAAAAAAGAATTAGACATAATATTACAGGAAGGACAATCGGCAGGGATTTTAGACAAACAAGAATTCGAATTCATCAACATCAAACAGCCAGTGATCCCTGTCTTTTACTATCTGCCAAAGATTCACAAAAACAGCAAGAACCCCCCAGGTAGACCAATAACTTCAGGGATTAACTCATTGACATCATCACTCTCTCAATATATCGATCACTTCTTACAAAAATACGTAAATGAACAGAAATCCTACATTAGGGATACGACCCAAATTCTGAACATCCTACAGGAAGTGGAATGGAAAGAGGATTACTGGCTTGCTACCAGTGACGTAACATCCTTATATACGGTGATTGATCATACCCAAGGCCTGGAAAGTGTGAGACACTTTTTAGAGCAAGACCCAGACATTGACAAAATACAGATAGAATTCATAATTCAAGGGATACAATTCATACTTACCCACAACTACATGTGGTTCCAAGATGATTTCTATCTACAGCGCCGCGGCACTGCAATGGGGACCAAGTTTGCATCGAGCTACGCAAACCTGTTCATGAGCCTATGGGAGATCAGGAACATTTGGGGTGAGCAGGAGCTCGGTGCAAACTTGCTCCTTTGGAGATGGTACATTGACGATGTGCTATTTATATGGCAGGGAGATGAAAATTCCATCAAGAAGTTTACACAACACTTAAATTGCAACAATCAGAACCTGATTTTCACCACTAACTATGATAGGAAGAGGGCAGAATTCCTTGATTTGGATATATACATACATAACTCAAGTATACAGACCAAAACACACTACAAAACAGTTGATGTCAATAGTTACTTCCTTGCTGAGAGCAATCATCACCCCAGTTGGATTCAAAGTATCCCACAAAGCCAGTTCACATGTATACGCAGGAACTGCACAAATCTAGAGGACTATGATCTACAAGGGAAAAATCTAATAAATCAATTTAAAGAAAAACATTATGGTGAAACACAAATAATAAAAGCATATGAGGAGACAAGATTAAAACCAAGAGAACAACTCGTGTATAAAGATAAAAAGAAACAAGAAGATAGGGAAAGTAATAAAATCTACTTCATCACTAACTACACAGACTCAGCTCCCAAAATAAAGAAAATTCTAAACAAACATTGGTCTATTTTACATCTAGACAACAAACTGAAAAGTATCTTACCTGCCAAACCAGATGTAGTTTACAGGAAAGCGCCAGACTTGAAATGGAAACTAGTGAAAAATCATTTAAAAACAAACAGATCTGGGAAACAAACCACAATAGATGGGAAGATTAACAAGACAGGCTTCTATTATTGTGGCCGCTGTAAACAATGTATGAGTTTAGGCTATAGAAGCACCTCCCCTATAGAGAGCATTATCAGCAAACAAACCCAACAAGAACATAGGATATGTCACACACTGACATGTGATAGTAAGAACGTGATTTACATACTAGAATGTCCATGTAATCTACAGTACGTGGGACGCACCACTAGAAATCTAAAAACGAGAGTGGCAGAACACATTCGGAACATCAAGAGAGGTTTCGAACAACATAGTGTGTCAGATCACTTCAGAAAAGAGCATCAGAGCAACCCCAAGGGTTTGAGGTTTTTAGCCGTAGACCAGGTCATGCCATATTGGAGGGGATCACAATGAAAGGATTGACAAAGTAGAAAGCAAATGGATATTTAACTTACATACTCTGATACCAGAAGGACTAAATACAGATCCGTAACCCCAATTGGATCATATAATGCACAGAATGTCTATGTGCATGATATGATGTGCGATTATTGACCTAAGACGACGTGATAAGAGTTGTCATAACATCACCTGACCTTAATGCCCTGTAATATATGACTGACACTGAGACATTGTTCAATCCATAATAATAAACATCACTAATAATTATATTATTTTTTGGACCATGTAATCATAGCATGGTATATGGATGAACTAGGTAGACATCACAAAAAGGGCAAAGATATAATTAATGTTCAGACAACATAATATCAATTAAGAGAATTATATCATAATTAATATTGGATCCACATAGTTATATTACTACTATAAACAACTAGATAAGCAGAAGTTTATTATATATATAACTAAGAATATGGCCGCATACTATGAGGAGACGCTTTCCTGGCCATAATCCCAGCATCACAGATGCTCCCCACCAATAAAATGGCCGCCGCAATAACCTTATCCATAATCCATTAGATTGATGTCCTTACCAAAATGGCCACCGAAGTCCGCGCAAGCGCAATACATTAACTAAAGACTGTAGTGCACACTCTAGTGTTCACAACTTAGTCACTGGAACTGACGATGACGCGATCCCAAACCCGGAAGTGCGGTGGGCGCGAGCAGTGGCAGCAAGTACAGATGATCCACAAAACCTATTTAAGAGGGAACACAGAGAAAGGTAGGCACCTTGAAAAAGTCCATTCTAACTGGATGAAACGCGTTTGGCCACGCCCCTTTTTTTTACTAACAACGAACTTGATATTATTACATGCATTAGTGCACAAATTGGGACTTATAATATCTGTCCACTTTTTTGCTGTACTAGACTCTGGTGAGTCTCATAATTTTAAAAAATAAAAACCAACTATTTACACTGGAGTACACAGTCTCCTTAAGTACCATTACCCCATTCTCCACCAAACTTCCCCTGAGCACCGGGACGAGGGATACCAGCAGGAACTGACTTCACGTTTGGTAAGTACATCCATCACTTACCTACCTGCATGATCGTGTATACCCTGTTCCTGATACTGTGCATATGCATTACATTTGAGGTGGAGAGAAGAGAGAAGAGGTTACGTTCAATACCGAACACCCATCCTACAGAATTAAGGAAGGCATTATACAAAGAACATCCATCCCACAGATTTGTATAAGACATTTCTTTAAGACACTTATGTTTCAAGCCCCACGAGAGTTTATTGGACATTGTGGATACATTTAAAAACATTTCCCGTTTAGGGATAGGAGTACTTTTTGAGACATTGAAATCATTTAAAGAACACACTACCTACAGATTACCACTAAAAAATAGTTGCACTATTAATAACCCAGAGCGCACCACTAATGTGATTATTAACTTTAGGCTTCTGCTTATGGCCGCCGGCCACTAGAGGGCTCTGTTGAATCAGTCACCCATAAACATGGAGGACGTCTGATCGAGACATCCTTCATCTGCTGAAAACGCGGGTGTAGGCAGGTACAGTCACTGCTCTCCCCTGCTCTCTGGGCTAGCTGTCATGTAGGCTCAGGCTGTGCTGTCAATCTTCACACAGCCAACCCTGACATTGGACAGCACAGCTCCCATTCCCTGCTGTTTCCTTCCCTCAATCCCAGCCACACAGAGTCGCTCCGCCCCCTAGAAGAAACAGACTTAGGAGTCTATTTACTAAGCAGTGTTAGGAGACAGAGTGAAAAGTGATAAGGTGCCAGCCAATCAGCTCCCAACTGCCATTTTTCAAACACAACCTGTGAGATGGCAGTTAGGAGCGGATTGGCTGACACGTTATCACTTTTCACTCTGTCTCCTAACACTGCTTAGTAAATAGACCCCTGAAACTAGGAAGCTGGCCAGTGCTGGGGTGAGAGCTGCAGCTTCATACTGACACACTGGTAGTAAGTGCCATATGCCTATGTCAGAAATGTGACCTGACACTTGTAATTTACATATATTTGCTGTGTTTTGCTAACACATCTGTGACACTCCTTCTCTGCTGCTGCTGGGGCTATCCATCTATCTGTCTCATATCTATCTATCTTTGCAATTTGGCTACAGTTTGCATTTTTTGAGTCTGCTTTCACATGTTTTACGTAGATGCTGTCTGACTTGCGATAGTGTACTATTAGGGAGCTGGAGTAAATTTGTATGTGAGGGGCTGGGCAGAGGGTTTAGGGAAGCAGGGGCGGCATAGTGAACCTTTGCCTAGGCTGCATTAAAACCTTGCACCGGCCCTGCTTGGCTCTTGGACAACTCTTCTGATAATTCTTTTCACTCCTCTGTCAGAAATCTTGCGAGGAGCACCTGGTCGTGACCAGTTTATGGTGAAATTATGTTCTTTCTACTTCCGGATAATGGCCCCAACAGTGCTCCTTCTGTAACCAATGCCATCAGTATGTTTTGCAACAATAAGGTTGTGAAGGTCTGGAGAGAGCTCTTTGCTTTTACCCATCATGAGATGTTTCTTGTGTGACACCTTGGTAATGAGACACCTTTTTTTAAGCCATCAGTTGGGGCTGAACCAGCTTATATTAATTTGCACTGACAAGGGGCAGGATTGCTTTCTAATTACTGATAGATTTCAGCTGGTGTCTTGGCTTTCCATGCCCTTTGCACCTCCCTTTCTTCATGTGTTCAGTACTTTTTCCATGTGTCATTTCACATTATTACACATAACTTAATTTATGGACATCTATGGTTTGATTTCTGTGCATGTGTGCATTGCATGGGTTGTTGCTGACATTTGGTGAAAATGTCATTACAATAACCCCATCACAAATATATTTACTGAGAAAAATGTTGATATGTTTCCAATACTTATTTTACCTGCTGGATATATATATATATATATATATATATATACATACATACATATACACAGTATAAGCATACACACACATATATATATATATATATATATATATAGAGTAACAAGCAATGACACACTTACCACACACTCGCTGCTGCTGCGGCTGCCTCAGGGGTCGGGAAGGTGTCAGGCAGGTTGCGAGGCATGTTTGCTCTCACCTCCTTCTTCTTTCCCTAGGTGGCCGCACCCGCAGCTGCATGAAAGCAGGGAGACAGAAGAGATGGCGCACCGTCACAAGTAATGACGCCCCTGCAGGGGTAAAACATACGGCACATCAGGTGACAGGGGTAGCTGAGGAGAGGATCATCAGGGAAGGGAGTCACCGGAGTGGGTCACTGTGGGGGTGAGAGGGTGTTACCCTGACCTGCTGCATTTGTTTGCACAGGGCTGGATGAATGGCCGGTGCAATCAGTATATAAATCACATTTAGGAACCATGGCATCGCTAGATACCCCTCATAACCATAGGTCCCAGACACACGGGGCCCCTCTCAGCCTGTGGGCCTAGGACAGATGTATCCTATGTAACCCCCTGTCGCCGGTCTGCATTTGTGTGATGACCTAATCGCAGCTGAGGCACTTGCGCATCCCACCTAATGCAAAACCACGAATGAAGAGGACGGGGAAATAGGAGGGTAAGTATGATGGGACAGGGCGGAGCGGCTGAGGAGGCGGGGCGGCTAAGGTGATCTGACAGATGCTGGGTCCATTTATTTACTAGTACATATATGATATTATTACTAAATTGTTTCATAGGGCCGAATTCAATTGAATGCGAAGATGAACAGCCGCGGGAGGGAGCTCCCACAGCTATTCAATACACTGCACTATTTGGACGGGCTAAAGGATTTCTTCTCGCATCCCTCTGGGGATGCGAGAAGAAATCCAACAAAAGTGCCAGGTGCGCAGCTGTTTGGCAGCTTAGCCGGCACTTTAGTTGGAGAATGCCGTTCTCGCAACTAAAAACCCAGGTTAAGTTGTGAGAGCCGGCATTCTCTGACTTAACCAATTCCCAGCCAGGAGTACAGTGCGGTGTATTGAATAACTGTGGGAGCTCCCTCCCGCGGCTATTCATCGTCGTATTGCATTGAATTCGGTCCATTGTTATTACCCTATCACCTATCTGATTTCCAGGTGGGATAATCCTGTTTGAGGAATAAACCAGTCACTACACTTCTTAATGAGGAAGTCAAATATGTGCGTCATAGGGAGCATTACTGATAGTATGAACATAATACAGAGGTTTAGATTTTACAGAAATCATGAAGATAATACTAAATAAATAAACATTCACCCCATTCCGGAGAACTTATAACTTTCTATGTGTATTACTAAGGTGCATTTTAATTACATTAGTGGAACATTAGCAATATTACTGTACATGATCTACAAAGAACTTCTTCAACAGCCTGGATCCATGGTAAGATGTATCATGTGATCAGCTCACATCCTACCCTGTATAACTACTGCAGCCAGATACACTGGCCACATTGGTTTAATTGTGTCCTGTCCTTTAAATATTACCTGCTCATCAATTTGGCACAGGTTGTAGCAGTACAAAATTGAATTTAATATTGCGGGTGTATGGCCATTGAATTGAGGTAAGTGGAAGGAGAGGTTGCATTCTTTGGGGTGCTTCTAGCTACATTGGAGCCACTCACACAATTAAGGCAGGTCTGACCCTCCAACTAAATTCCTAACTTTCCTGCACTCAGTGAGTACACAAGCTGGGTATGCCATCCCAGTGGCTAATTTATTCACGCCGACGCACACTGGCACACCTGAATTTCTCATACAACCCCTCCCCGTCACCACCCCCCAAACGGCACTTCCTGTCAATCACTCAGCAATGGGTCTGTGTAGTCACTGCGATCACAGACCCGATCGCAGTGGTACCTTCGCGCATGCGCACTGCAATGTATACGCATCTGCAGTGAGAAACAATCGTCCGTCTGCATACGATTTAGCAGTTACGATCCTTGAATCAGGCCCACAGTTTGAATGTGGGGACCAATAGACAGTTTTGAGTCAAGGAATAACATTGGTAAGTTATAAAAAAAATTCTTTGGACCTTTTGATAGACTCCAAAATAAAGCAGTGGGAATCTGGCCCATAAGGCACCAGCTGTACAGCCCAGCTTTGAATATTTTGATCAATCTTTCTGGTTTTAAAATATTCCTTTATATACTGTTCAGAAACCTGATATTTCATTAAATGACATTTCACTTGTAAATTGTAATAATACAATTCCAACACTTTGATGAAAACAAACCTTGAACACACATTAGCAACTGGTTATATGTTTCTGAACAATGCACTGGCCCCATCCTTTTCACTACTCTGAGCCGCCATGAGCAATATCAGCCTTTATACTAACAGGAACAAACGCCTACAGTTGTGGACCTTCCTGCAAGAATACTGCAGGGAAAATACATGTACTAAAAACATATAATGTTCTCACCCTCGGCTCTATTTATTACATTATTTTTACTAAAATAAAGTGAAAAGGGGTGTTTTCACACCCTTTTCACATTATTTTAGTATCACCTAAAGTCACTAAAGGGCAATTGGAGTAGAATTCGTAATATTCTACTCCAAGCCCTAATTATCACTTATTTTTAGTAGTGATGTGCATGCTCGGACAGGTTAAAATTTTCCCGCCAAGTTTGGATTTTTCCCGCCAAAAATCGGGTCTCAGAGAGAGGCAAATTGTCATATTTCATGGACAAACATCATCATTCCTGGACAAAAGTAGATGGAAGATGATATTTGTCTATGAAAGATGACGTTTTGCCTCTTTCTGAGACACGATTTTTGGCGAGAAAAATCCGAACTTGGCGGGAAAATTCTAACCTATCCGAGCATGCACATCCCTAATGTTTAGTAAGCAGATCGCATTTCCCATAATTGTAATGGGAAATGTGATCTGGCCAAAGTTACTAAAAATAAATTGTGAAAAAATACCAGGGAAAGCCCTGTGATAATAACGCCACCTCCAGGGTCTTCCCCGGTTACCGGACTCCTGCTCTCCTCTAACGGGCAGAGCAGAGCCCGGAGCCGGCCCCAGTGATCAGCTGTGTGGTCTAAACAGACCACACGCTGATACACTGTAAAAAATAAAAAAAAATTAGTACCAAAAAAAAAAAACTTACCTGAGTCCAGGGACCAGTGATCGGGGCTCCCGTGATGTCCTCCCTCCGGTCAGCTGGTCTCTCAGCCTGACTGAGTCCCAGTGCAGGATGGGATGTCATCTGACCGGAGCCACGGAGGACATCACCGGGGCACCGATCACTGCAGGTAAGTGTAATTTAGGGAGGGGGGGTCGCGGGTGGGATGAGGGGGGTCGCGGGGGGTCCACAATCACGGGGGGCAGTGCTTAGTTGCGTGGTCAGGGCTTAGTGACTGCCGGTCGGCGCATGCATCGGCACTTGTCACTGTATTTTCGCGAAAAAGTGTGCGGAGGGGATTCGCAGGGAAAGAGCTTTATTGCAAGCTCTGTCCCTGCAAGGGATTTTTAGTAAATCAGTGTGCCATTGCCTGAATTCGCCATGCGAATTCAGTCGGTAATATCACACTACAATCTGCTTTCAAAATGGGGATTGAAGTAAATAGAGCCCTGAGTCTTTTTATTTTTTTCAAAAATATGTTTATGTATATAAATATGAAAATATTGATTAATTGTCCGCATTGTATCAGTAATTTACTATAAACTGCAGGTCATTTACCTCTTTGCCTGCCAGCAATATTAAAAAAGTCTTGGGAGCCTCATGTCAAGCATCAAGAGTAACACACTGAGTGGTGGTAGACAGAAGTGACGGCATTACTCTAGGGAAGCTACTACGCATTGGGGGCAGGGGTAGAGATATCAAGCACAATACCCTGTGTAATTCTTATTCATCATTTACTTTTATTATTTTGCTGTTTATTAAATACAAATTATACAATTTATTTAAATCGTTCAAGTGCTTTGGGTTGTATTTGGCAAGGAGTGGCTATGGATATTGTGAGGTTAATTAGCCAGAGGCCAGGTACACATTAGAGGATATAATTTGGACGATATATCGCTCCAACGCGGATCAGAATGACATATCATCTATATAATCTAGTGTGTACGCACAAACGCACGTGCGCATACGTCGTCAGCTGAGTCATCCTGTCGGCTGTGCTGTACATCAGATGGGACGACTTCGCTGACGACGGCATGCAGGTATGTGGAGGATGGAAGCCCCTGAGGAAAACTGTCACTACAGTTGAAACGGACGTTGGGCTGTTGCAGCGCTGCTGCTTATCACCATGTGAATTAAGGAACATTTCTAGCTACTAAACGTGAGTGCTGGTTTTTTACACTTTGCTACTTCAGAAAGTGTTAGTGGTCATATATATATATATATATATATATATATATTAGGGATGTGCAGGCTCGGATAGGTTCGAGTTTGCACGTTGAGTTCGGATTTTTCCCTCCAAAAAAACGGAACTCAGAAAGAGGCTAAACGTCATCTTACATGGACGAACATCATCATTCCTGGACTTTTGTCCAGAAATGATGATGTTCGTCCATGTAAGATGACGTTTTGCCTCTTTCTGAGTTCCGTTTTTTTGGAGGGAAAAATCCGAACTCAACGTGCAAACTCGAACCTATCCGAGCCTGCACATCCCTAATATATATATATATATATATATATATATATATATATATATATATATACACAAATACACATTCATATATGTAATAAATATACCACTATACTCGAGAGTTGTATATCTATCTTATAAAATGGCCCCTATTGTGCCACAATAGTTCCAAGTGGAGATGATGTAGGGTAAAACAGATACAGAGATGTTATTGTTTATACTTTTAAGGGCCTATTCATCATTAATCATCTTGCTGCGTGGGATACTTAAGTATTCAACTCGAAGTGGGGGAAACTTAATACCAGAGTAATTCATCATTGCTCCGGTGCGGGGACAGCTGCTCCGAGAAGCAACTGTCCCCATGGTTAGTAGCGTAACTAAAGAAGTAGCTGCATTATTTACCTCCGCTGGGGAGGTAGCGAGAATGCAGCGGAGGGATCCGGTCGGATCCCTCTTCACATCCCCGGAACTCCTTCCCATAAGAAGGAGCGGGGATCCGAGAACAAGCGCCGTCTGAGGATGGCGTTTGTTCTCGCAAGCAAACTCCAAAAACTTTCAGTTTTCAGAGTTGCTGAATATCAGGGGTCCTTTTCGGACCCCTGATGATGAATGGCCTGGTAACCTAAATAGCGTTTACACATGGCTACCGGGCCATTTATCGTTTGATGAATATGCCCCTTTTAGGGGTATTCAATATGGGAGCGAAAACTCCGTTTTTTGCGTTAATATCGCACCTATGACGTCATTATCGCAGGTTTTAGTTTTACACCGTATTCAATTTCAAAGACTTTTCGCAGGTTCGAAAAGTCTTTGATAAAAAACGGGGATAACTTTTCACCATTGAATAGGTGTCGAAAAAAAGTGCAGAATTGGGGTTTAGGGGTGCAGGCTTAAAAAAAATAGCCTGCACCCCTGGGAATGACATTTAAAAAAGAACTGTGTCAAAAAAAGTTTTTTAAAAAAATAGGGACACCCCAAAAAATTAATTTAAAAATTGGGGTGAAAAAAAAAAATTGGGAAAAAATTGTTTAACAATAGGGAAATAGGTTCAGGGCTATTCTGCAAGTATGCGGCAGGTGTTTTCTAGAATAGATTTATAGCGGCAGGTGCACAATTGCAGAATTTTCAAAAGGTTACTTTAGGGACATCAAAATATGCTAGTACCCATTTTCATGTACCCCAAATTTGATGGGACCACTTAAAAAAACGAAAAAAAATAACCTAAGTGCTCTTCTGCAACACTTCTTCAATGTCCGGAAAAAACACCTGCTGCGGCTATTTAAATCCCCGACTTTCATTTAAAGGCTAAAACGGGGGTACCCATAGTGATCCCCCATGTTTTTACAACTTTAGGGGAGTCCTACAATTTTTTTAAGGAAAATTTCGTAAGTTTACGCAAATCCCACTTCGCAGGCTCCCGTTTTCGTTAGTTTCATATTGAATACGGGGATAAGCGGGCGCGCGCCCGATACTTTAACGCAGGTAAAAGCTCCGATATGAAACGTAAACTTCGACAGCGAAGTTTACGTTTCATATTGAATACTCCTCTTTGAGTGATACAGCTGTGGATTTGTGATGAGGTTTTAATAACAGTGGGAAGCAGATCAGGCATTAAGTATGCGATCGTTGAAAAATAAGGCACAATCATGTGATCTAGTGTGTGTCCAATCATGTTGGTGGGATCTGTTTTAATATATCACACCATTTTATAAGTAATAGATATACCACTCTTGGGTGTGCAGTCGCTCTCTGATATACGCAGGCCTTGGTGTGCATTCAATAACCTAAGGCATGCGTATATCAGGGAGCAACCGCACACCCAAGACCTGTATATCATCTTATAAAATGGCCCCTGTTGTAATTAAATACAGTAGTTCTACATGGAAATTTTGATGGGTGAAACAGATACAGGATGCAGTAGGAGGAAAAATAGTTCAGAATAGGCTGTTTAAATAGAATTATTTTCAATGAATAAACATTTAACTGGATAACAGTGTAAGTAAATAAAACAGTGGACATCTTTCTGTCACAAATGTGTATTTCTGCAAGTGAGGCAATGACATGCTGCTTTTCTATGAGTAGCTTCTCTGTGAGTGGCGCTAGTTACTGCTTACATTTGTGGAGTGATACTGCTGTGGCTTTGTGATGAGGTTTTGGTGACAGTTGGAAGCTGTTCAAGGTGCGGTCACTCTGGGCGGTGTGTGGTCGAAAACAATGCACGGTCATGGGATTTAGTGTGTCCAACCATGTTAGTGGGATTTATGTCATTATATATATATATATATATATATATAAAGAGATAGAGAGGGGTGGGCGCGGGTAGATATAAAATTTCAACTTCTGTTTATATTTTGAACAAATATATTTTCTCTGTAGACTTTGCTGCTGTAAAAGGCAGACAGAGAAGGGTGTAGCTTGAAGGACCATGAATAATGCTGAGAGTAATTAATGTGCTGCATTCATAGGCAAGTCATTAGGGTTTTTTTGCTTATCTTTCATATCTAGCCGCCCGTCCCACTGGGAAATATATCCTGTCATAGCTCTGATGCCTCATTCGGGAGAGCTCAGCTGTTGTTGAGATCTCTGATGTCGAAAACCATGATTAATGACTTAAGGTGCTTGGAACATAGTACCGTACAATAGCTAAAATTCATTAGGTAAAGGCTCAACTTTATACATATGCATATATATATATATATATAGATATATATATATATATTTCACTTTATTTTTTCAAATGTTACGTGAAAACTTTATACATTTTTCAAACAACCAACATTTTTATTACTGGTTGAGTCTCCGATATCCAAAATGCTTGGGACCAGGGGTATTTTGGATAACGGAATATTCCGTATTTTGGAATATTTGCATATCATAATGAGATATCTTGGGAATGGAACCCAAATATACACACATAATGCATTTATGTGTTATATACACCTTACACACACAGCCTGCAGGTCATTTTATACAATATTTTCAATAATTTTGTGGCTCAAACAGAGTTTGTGTACATACTTAAAATTCAGTTATGCTTTATATACACCCTATACACACAGCATAAAGGTAATTTTATACAATATTTTTAATAATTTGTTCCTTAGACAAAGTTTGTGTACAGGCCCTCTGTTCATAATTACATGGGAACCTTAACTGATGTGGAATGACAACAGTTTTTGGGAGGATGTCCCGCAAATTTGTGTTAATACAACAGCCATAAAATCTGGACACAAGAACATTTATGGGATTTTCTGAGATGACGTCTGAGTGAGCATATTTTTTACCATCTTCAAACAATCAGCACTTTCTCACTTACAATGGAGATGTACTGTATGTCTTTACAATTCCAGACATTTGTAGTCTCCATTCCATGGTGCACACTTGTATAAAGGTAGCTCATGGTGGTCTTACACCTTATTAAGTGACTTTATATTGGTGCCAGCTGAAGCAGAGCTGATCGGGTTACAGAAGCAGATCACCGATCAGAGATCCATGTGTGCAGGTAAGTTTTGTTTTATTTATATTCTATTCTAAACACCATTTTTATGCATGCAGCCTGTGTCCTATCTGACACAGGCTGATTACAGTTGCCCAGCTCTGCTTTGCCTGTCAGGTATCAGGAAGGGCAGAGCAGAACTATGGGAAATGGACCAAAGCTTCTACTAACGCCATCTGAAGATGGCGTTAGTGTGCTCGAAAAAGATCTAACAATTTAGGTTTGTTATATCTAGGTTTAGAGCATTTACCATCAGAGATATGGGAAATGCGCTCAGCATGCAGAGCTGATGCAAATTTTAGGGCATGGAGGAGATTATCACAGAGGGTCTGATTCAACCCGCTCACGAGCGCTGAGCGCTCGCAAGTGAGTCGATGTTGGCCAAGAGCGCATGCGCACAGGGGAGCCGGCCCCGTCGTGCGCATGCGCGAGACCCGAATAGCGACGGGCAAGCCGCCGCTATGGGTCTCGCTACAAAGGGGGCGTGCTGTCGATGTTTAGTGACAGCACGCCCTGTTTGGTGGGCATGCCGCGGGAGTTGCTGCCCAGACGGAGGCGTTCCCATGGGAACGCCTACCGTCTGGGGCCGGCCCCACTGACATCACAAGTGATGTCAGTGGGAGTGCTTTTGGCTCTGATAGAGCCAAAAGCACTCCAGGGCTTGCGGCAATGAGATCCTACCACAAGGGTCTCGTCTTGACCATCGCGACCATCTTTTTGGCCGCTCGCTATAGCTGTGGGTGGTCACCCACAGCTATGCAAGCGGCCAGGAGGCCGCTCTAAAAAAAGAGAGGGAGGGCACTGATTCAGAGCGAGCGCTCTGAAAGAGCCCGGCTCTGAATCAGGCCCAGAATCTCCTCCAAAAGCACTTTGGTAAATTTATGTGAAACTAAAATAATATTGTTAAAAATTATATTAGTAGAAAAAGCATTGATAAATATGACCATGCGCCTCAGAGAGTTTAAACCTAAAGTAAAATGTTTGGAGCGTGTGAAAGTGTGAAACCTAGGGCCTCATTTATCAACAAGTTTTAGGGATTTAACACTGTGTAATTCAGCAAGGAACGCATTTGCTAATATGCATACAAATGGTCGATTAATTCACATTGTGCATGCGTATTAGCAATTGCGATGGGAACTGCATTTGCAGAAGCTACGCAGACCCAGAGCATAGTGATTGACAGGAAGTGCCGTTTGTGGGTGGTGACAGGGGTGATTGGGCAAACGCAGCCGTGCCAGTGCATTTCAACGCAGTTGCATGGGCGTGCATAAATTAGCCACTGCGATACCAGACACCGGCTGAGGTCTCATAGCGTGCGTAGAAGTTAGCAATTCCTGAGTGAGATCTGACCTGCCTTAATTGTGCGTATGGGTCCGATATTACTCGATATTACCGATTGTTTTGCTATGTTGCCCCCAAGTATGCGGATGCGAGTAAGGGGAAGTGGGCGTCCTTATGTTAGGCTGCGTTCGCACTGTGAATGCACACATTTAAATAGCACCGCTGATATTAGCATCTGCGGTGCGTGCGTATAAGCAGAATTGCGATCCTTGCTGAATCAGGCCCTCATTACGAATGATAATTTTGCTGCAGCTATTTATGAATCCTGATAGTGCTCTTGTAATGCAGCGCTATTTCATTTTTCATATATACATTATAATTAGTAAGGTGCTGATATATTTATCAATGAATGGTATGTTTATCTTACTGTTCATTGTGTTATTTTCAACTCTCCAGGGTCCTTCTGTGGTCCCGCCAGGCAGCTCCGGCAGGGGCAGATTGGGATAAAAAAACAGCCCGGGAAATTTCTGGAAGCAGCCCTAATGGAGGCGGGGTCTGTTGATGGAGGCAGAATACTCCCTCTTCATAGAGCCTGATTCTGAGTTGGATGCAGGCGCGGCCTTCCTTGTATCTTTGGCTGCAGTTGTGTCTTCAACTTTATTCTAATACCGCTACAATGCCCTTCCCTGGTGTACATCCATGCGTCTGAATGTGCAAAGACTGAGACGGCCACTTTCAGTGTCTACAGGCGCTGCAACCATGCCTTGTGTGTCTTTAGACGCAACCATTGGCTGCATCATTGAAACTTGCACCTGCCCTATGTTAGGTGCAGACCATCAGTCCAATGTGACTGATCCAGTGTCTTTGTATACAACCACTTTCAGCAGCACACCCGTGTCACTCCAATAACACGCCCATACTACATTACATCTGCATCTGATTAGCCAACCCCTTGTAACCACCCAGCAATGCCCAAAACATTTCTAATACACTTGAGCGTACATCTGAATCTGTACTCAAACTCTGTATGAATACCATTGATTAGCATATGCGGTGCAACTCAAATGCATGAACAGACGAAAAACTTTGCACAAGAAAGAAATAAAACACATTGGCCACCACAGGAAGAAATAACACACATTGTCCCTCGCAGCAAAAAACACAGATTTGCGACCACAGGGAAAAAAACACACAATATCCCTCACAGGAAAATAAACACAATTAGCCCCCATTTGGTAACATTTGTATCAGTAATATGGTTTCTTTAGGATAGGTGTCTTCATAAAGATCACTCTTCCCTAGCCTTTTCCTACCAGTTATGAATACTCTCCAGCCTCATACTCTCTGCGCCTCTCCAGCCTCATCCTCTCTGCATCTCTCCAGTCTCATACCCTCTGCTCCTCTCCAGCCTCATCCTCTCTGCATCTCTCCAGCCTCATACCCTCTGCTCCTCTCCAGCCTCATACCCTCTGCTCCTTTCCAGCCTCATCCTCTCTGTGCCTCTCCAGCCTCATACCCTCTGCTCCTCTCCAGTCTCATACCCTCTGCTCCTCTCCAGCCTCATACCCTCTACTCCTTTCCAGCCTCATCCTCTCTGCATCTCTCCAGCCTCATACCCTCTACTCCTCTCCAGCCTCATCCTCTCTGCATCTCTCCAGCCTCATACCCTCTGCTCCTCTCCAGCCTCATACCCTCTGTTCCTTTCCAACCTCATACCCTCTGTGTTTCTCCAGCCTCATCCCCTTCTGCATCTCTCCAGCCTCATCCCCTTCTGCGTCTCTCCAACCTCATCTCTCTCTGTGCCTCTCTGCCTTCATCCCCTTCTACATCTCTTCAGCCTCATCCCCTTCTGCATCTCTCCAGATTCATCCCCCTCTCCATCCTTATCCCCTCCTGCGTCTCTCCACCCTCATCCTCTCTTCAACTCTCCAGCGATATTCTCCCAACATCTCACCAGTTCCACTCCCCCTGCATCTCTCCAACAACATTACATCCATCTCTTCAGCACTATCCTCCCTGCAACTCTCCAGTGCTATCTTACCTGTGCCTCTCCAGCGCTATCCTACCTACATCTCTACAGCCCCATCCCCCATGTCTCTCTCTTTATATATATTAAATATATATTATATAAATGACCAGGGAAAAGGGGAATGGGAGGATATAGTTTGAGCACAGGATCTAGTATAATGGATAAGGTTGATCAAAAAAAGAAGATATGGAAGTCCACAATTATAAATATCAAGCTCTAGTATGGGTATCAAGAAGGAATGTTATTAAGTGTGGAGGTGCTCCCCATGAGAGTATAGATAAGCGTAGTAAGAGGAAGAAGAAGAAAACTCTCTTTTTTGGGGGCACTCAGGTGTAAAGGTTATAATCAAAATAATATAATATAATAAATAACTTTTATTAAGTATATATTAAAATGCCAACAACAACTCTGAGCCCATTACTGAATGGCCTTACTGTTTAAAATAACAGCTGTGAACAATCACCAGCAGAAAACAAAAACAAACATAAAACATAGAAAGACATATAATACAATGCTTATCACAAATGTGTGAAGCTGAGTGAAATAATACAAGGTGGTCTCTAATTCTCTATCTCATACAGTATTGAGACCAAAGTGAGACATTTTATAGTTCAATGGCCACATGATATCATCATAGCACAATGGCTAATCACAGTTGCAGCAAAGACATCAAAGGAACTCTTCTAGGAAAGAGTATGATAATAACAATGCGTTTTCAATATAAATAACATAAGTATCACAACACAATTCCACTATATAGTAGTATTAAGTAATACAAAGAAAGAGGGTCAAAGAATCAAAAATAATACATGACCCTTCAAATATATAAATATAGGTGAATCACAGGTTGTTGTGAGAGGCAGATCACACATAAGTCGCCTATGATGCCACCCAGGTACTTGTAGACAGTTTAGTTATAGTTAAAAGTGAAACTACTCCCTTATATGGAGTTTTCAAAATAGCAGCTGCTGCGTGCCATTGTATTACCATTGAATGGCAAGTGAGCGTACTATTCAGGTACTCCCAGGGTAGGGAATAAGTGTAATGAGTATCTGCTGTTGGACCACGTTAAAAAGAAGGTCCTGGTGTAAACATTGCAGGAGCCTCTAATAGACGGACCCCAATGAGAGTACTCATAGAAACAATAGTGCTAAGAACCGTAATGGAGTTAAATAACACAGCATAGGTTTGCAATCTGTGCTGCTGCCAATCATGTACCAAAAGGTAGTGGTGAGTGGTGGGAAACCCAGATCGCATATGCAGTGATAAGAAGAAAGGATATGAGTATAGCTGCACTGTGGCTATTGCAGGACAAGTTGAACTCTGTTCACCTTAGACATGGAATCTTTGTATACGAGTATCCAACATGACACTGGTATCTCAGCAATTTGATATTTCCTACAAATGGAGGGGATGGATGAGTTTAAAAAGTTCTTACTGGATCTATTGGAGTTCATCCTCCACAAAAACTTCTTTACATTTGATGACAAGTTCTTCCTTCAAATCCGAGGAATGGCGATGGGTGCAGCATGTGCACCGACATATGCCAACCTGTTCCTCGGCTGGTGGGAGAGGGAGATTGTCTTCAAAGAGTCCAATGAACGATTTACTAGCCATATAACCACCTGGCTAAGATATATCGATGATATTTTCATGATATGGCAGGGAGATATGCACGACCTACTTACCTTTATCCATGAATTGAACAAAAACTCAATAAATTTGAAATTAACATATACCTTTAGCAGAGATGATGCCACCTTCCTTGATCTTCACCTCTTTACGAATGAGAATGGACATCTACAAACAGAACTGTTTAGAAAGGAGACAGCTACGAATAGTCTTCTTCACTGCAGTAGCGCCCACTTTCCACCTACGATTAAAAACCTACCTAAGGGTGAGTTTCTCAGACTCAGAAGAAATTGTACAACTGATGAGACCTTTCTGCGTAAAAGTCAAGATCTCTCTGAACGCCTCCTATGCAGAGGCTATAGTAGGAAAATGATTAAGAGTGCCCAATACCAGGCCCTCAAAACTGACAGACAAACCTTGATCTTCTCTAACAACAAACCTAGTGAAACAAAAAACCAGGTATGTTTCATCACAAATTATTGTAATGAGTGGCGAGAACTGCAGGAGATCGTCACACGACATTGGCACATTTTACTCATGGACGATGATTTGAGAAAATCTCTGGAGAATAAACCCACCTTTAGTTGGCGAAGATCCCCAAATCTCAGGGATAAACTGGTGAAGAGCCACTTTGTAGGGAATCCCAGAAGGCAGATGAAATTAAAAGGTACTTACCCATGCGGTAAGTGTAAAGCCTGTGGCTATATCACCAAAAAGGACAACGTTATCGATAGGTATGGCCAGACTATCATGCTAACACAATTTATCAACTGTGATGCTATGGGGTTATATATTGCTTGGAATGCAGTTGTAACCTAAGGTACATAGGCATGACAAGTCGCATCTTCAAACAGAGAATCTTAGAGCATGTGGGGAATATTAAAAATGCAAGAAGTGACCTCACCAAAATGAAGAAACACATGTCGCCAGACACTTGTTAAAACACCACAATGGAACAACACAAGATTTGAAAGCCTTTGGGCTAGAACATATTAGATTGGGTGTAAGAGGTGGCAACCTGACTAAAATATTACTTCAGAGGGAAAGTAACTGGACATTTAGACTTAATACTGTGAGCCCGAATGGGCTTAATGAAATGATCAACTACAGTACTTTTCTCTGAGAGATTTTTTGTAAAATTCACGTTATGTTTGATTAATTTCTATCTGCAAGCAGCAATGGATGATTATCGGAGATTCAACTCCAACTCAACCATCACTTTGATAAATTCCCAAACCTGATATTTCAACTTCATAGAAAGGTCTTTTCCATTTCTCGATATTATAACTCTTCATATATTAAATATTTTTCAATATTTTTTAAACTTTTTCTAAATTTTCTCATTTTTATCTTATTCACATTATCCACACACACATTTATACTTAACGTACGTGTATATATATGCACATTCTAGCATTACTTATTGTTAATACTAGTAACCTTATACTTATTTTACTTTGATGTCACACTTCTATCCTTGGTTATTTTATTATCCTATCCATTTATTTCACATCATATTTCTAATTGTCATCATTTTCACAATTTTATTATTTTTATTTTCTCCATGGTACTTACCTTACACTCCACCTTTATGGCCATTATTCATGTTTTTGCACACATCCCTACTCACTTTCTCATATACATATATAATTTTTTTTTATTGTTTATAATTGTCTAGGTATTTATTTTTATTTTAATTTTTATTAATAATTATTATTATTTTATTTTTAATCTTCCTTACTCTACCATATACACATTAATCAATACCTATTACCTATGTATTTGTTTTTATCATATTTATATTAGTGATCTCTGTATAAATAATTACTGCTGCAAGACAGACATACTAGCTACTAGTCAGGTTTTCCACCTAAGCCTGTTAGCTTGATCGTCATGAGCTTCATTTAATCCAAACACTCCCCCCTCCTATGACTCACTCCCTCCTGTTGCTGTGGGACAATAGAGGGAGTCAACACTAGGACCTATTGACAAGGGCATTGTATCTGCAACACACAGCAGCTGCTCTCCCATTGGTCATGACACAGGTTAAAGATCACCTGTGTATTCCAGCCCACAGGCATCTGACTGAGGAAGCAATAGTGAAACGCGCGTCTCAGACCCGCGAATCCGGCTGTGTACAGGCGGGATTCGTCATGGCAGCAAACTGACAGGCTCTTCTAGCGGCAGATCTCCCACATCCTACACCGGCTCCCTGCAGGTGAGCGCCAAGGTACTTTTCACACAACTCTTTCTCTAGCGCACTTAACGGCTATATTAAACAGAGACAAGTTTGTGACCCTGCAATACCTTAATGGCAACAGAGTTCAACTTGTCCTGCAATAGCCACAGTGCAGCTATACTCATATCCTTTCTTCTTATCACTGCATATGCGATCTGGGCTTCCCACCACTCACCACTACCTTTTAGTACATGATTGGCAGCAGCACAGATTGCAAACCTATGCTGTGTTATTTAACTCCATTACGGTTCTTAGCACTATTGTTTCTATGAGTACTCTCATTGGGGTCCGTCTATTAGAGGCTCCTGCAATGTTTACACCAGGACCTTCTTTTTAACGTGGTCCAACAGCAGATACTCATTACACTTATTCCCTACCCTGGGAGTACCTGAATAGTACGCTCACTTGCCATTCAATGGTAATACAATGGCACGCAGCAGCTGCTATTTTGAAAACTCCATATAAGGGAGTAGTTTCACTTTTACCTATAACTAAACTGTCTACAAGTACCTGGGTGGCAACATAGGCGACTTATGTGTGATCTGCCTCTCACAACAACCTGTGATTCACCTATATTTATATATTTGAAGGGTCATGTATTATTTTTGATTCTTTGACCCTCTTTCTTTGTATTACTTAATACTACTATATAGTGGAATTGTGTTGTGATACTTACGTTATTTATATTGAAAACGCATTGTTATTATCATACTCTTTCCTAGAATAATTCCTTTGATGTCTTTGCTGCAACTGTGATTAGCCATTGTGCTATGATGATATCATGTGGTCATTGAACTATAAAATGTCTCACTTTGGTCTCAATACTGTATGAGATAGAGAATTAGAGATCACCTTGTATTATTTCACTCAGCTTCACACATTTGTGATAAGCATTGTATTATGTGTCTTTCTATGTTTTATGTTTGTTTTTGTTTTCTGCTGGTGATTGTTCACAGCTGTTATTTTAAACAGTAAGGCCATTCAGTAATGGGCTCAGACTTGTTGTTGGCATTTTAATATATACTTAATAAAAGTTATTTATTATATTATATTATTTTGATTATAACCTTTACACCTGAATGCCCCCAAAAAAGAGAGTTTTCTTCTTCTTCCTCTTACTAGAAATATATATTATATTCAGATTTATATTTATAAAATATAATAAATAATACATATATATAAATATATTATATATAAATATAATATATTTATATATATATTCACAAAGATATATATATATATGTATATATATATATATATATATATATATATATTGCCAGTGGTTGTGGTATACCAAACAAATAGTGTATAAATAAAACAAAGTGTCATGCATAAAAGCCACCCCCCTAGTCCAGTGGGGTATCAGCTCAATCGGTCAACTACTTAAAACAGGTAAAATATTAACAATGAAATCAGATCAGAGAGCCATAACGTGCCACAAATATATTTGTTGGGGGTGGGGAGAACAATACAGGACATTTGGGGTGGTGGATCACAATGCTAAACATACATACGCCTCCTGCTAAACATGGTCATGCCGTTAGGAGGCGTGCTTAGTGCTTCCAAAGCAGTAGCCTGCCCCAGTCCCCTTTTCCCACCCCTAAATACATGCCTTAAAGGCCGTACTTCCCATCCGTACCTGAATTGGGACAAAGTCCTTATAATGTGGACATACAGTTGGGGCAGTTCCCTCAGAACAGGACTGTCCAGGCCAAATTGCGGCAGCTGGATGATATGATATGTATTATAGTGTAGCAATTTAAGATATTTGTAAAAAAAATATTGCATGTTCAAATAATCATAATCACTTAGTGTACCTGATACTGTTCTGGATTACAACGAAGTACTACTGGGGGGCATTACTACTGGGGGACGACTATAAGGGGCATTACTGCTAGCGGGCTAAAAGGGCCATCGCCCGGAGCACCGACACCTAGAGGGCGCCACTGAGTCCCCCCCGAAAAAAAACCTAGAAGGAAAAAAAAAAATGCTGGTCCCAAACCCCCCCCCCCCCCCACAGCCGCCGCCGGGAGGCTGCATTTGCCGGGTGCCCGCTGATATTTGTTATCAGCAGGCACCCGGCTCCCTCCCTGCAGCGGCAGCCGAAAGCTGGAGCTCACTTCTGAGCTCCGGCTTCTGGCAGATAGAGTACTATGGGAGGGACGTCATGATGTCATGACGTTTCTCCCATAGATCCGAGGGGCTGTGGTCGGACCGCACGGCAGCGGAAGCAGAAGCGGGGCTAAAGGAAAGTATTGGGGTTTTTTTTCAGTCGGAAGCACTGGGGGCATGATTATAGGGGCATTACTACTGGGGGGCATTACTACTGGGGGACGACTATAAGGGGCATTACTGCTAGTGGGCACAACTAGAGGTGGGCACAACTACAGGGGACATTATTTCTGGGGGCATTACTACTGGGGACTTTACTACAGTGGGCACTACTATAGGGGGCAGTACTACTGGGGAGCATTACTAATGGGGGATTACTACTGGGGAGCATTACTAATGGGGGCACTACTATAGGGGGCATTACTAATGGGGGGATTACTACTGGGGAGCATTACTAATGGGGGGCATTACTACTGGGGGAACTACTATAAGGGACATTACTACTGGGGGCATTATTACTGTGGGCACTACTAATGGGGGCATTACTATTGTGGGCACTACTATAGGGGGCATTACTAATTAGGGGATTACTACTGTGGAGCTTTACTACTGGGGGAACTACTATAGGGGGCATTACTACTGGGGGCATTACCACTGGGGGTACTACTAATGGGGGCACTGCATGGAGGGCACCACTACTGGGGCCATTGTGTAAGGGGCACCACTGCTGTGGGCATTGTATAAGGGGCACTACTACTGTGGGTATTGTATTATGGGCACTATTCTGTGTGCTCTACGGCTGCTTACATAAGCCTCATTAGTTGAAAACATTTATTGTAGGGTATAGAGGGGTCAGTGATGTAGTGAATGGCATAGAGGGGTCAGTAGTGTAGGTTGTTGATGGTGTCTGTAACATAGTTGTGAGAATAGAGGGGTCAGTAGTGTAGGTTGTTGATGGTGTCAGTAACATAGAGGTGAGAATAGAGGGGTCAATAATGTATTATAGTATATAGAGGGATCAGTGATAAAGTGTAGAGTATAAAGGGGTCAATAATATATTGTAGGGTATAGATGAGTTAATGATGTAGTGTAGGGTATAGAGGGGTCAGTAATGTAATGTAATGTAGGGTATAGAGGGGTCAATAATGTAGTGTAGGGTATAGAGGGGTCAGTGATGTAATGTAGGGTATAGAGGGGTCAGTAGTGTAGGGTATAGATGGGTCAGTAATGTAGTGTAGGGTATAGAGGGGTCAGTAATGTAATGTAGGGTATAGAGGGGTCAGTAGTGTAGGGTATAGAGGAGTACATGATTTGTGTAGGTGATTTAGTGTAAAGCATAGAGGGGTCAGTAGTGTAGGGTATAGAGGGGTCAGTAGTGTAGGGTATAGAGGGGTCAGTAGTGTAGGGTATAGAGGGGTCAGTATCAGCAGTGTCTCATGCCCTCTTACCTGAGGGGGCTGAAGCTGCTGAGAGTAGGGACTGATACTAAGAAAAGGGAAAGAAAGTACTATATTTATTGGGGGCACTGAATCCTATGATACTAAGTAATTAAAACATAATGTTTATTAGATATACTGTACACTAAAAGTTATATCATGACACATGAAAGTAAAATCATGAGCATAATGAGGGCAAAGTAGGCCCTATGTAGATAATGAAAGAATATAATTTATCGGCAAATAAATTAATGGCAATAATAAACAATTCTAATTATTATACAGGGAAAATCCCCTGAACCAATGATAGAATAGTATTAGGGAATTATCCCAAATATGCACAACCATGTCATTTATAGATAGATTAATCTTTCATCCAAAACCTTATCAAAAGCTTTTCAATCTCTACTTATGTCCACTCACATCTGAAGGCCATCTGAATGCATTTTGTGGTTTTACCAACCACTATCTTTGCTTCCTATAGCTGCAAAAACAAAGGATTTTGCAATCTACAGTATATGTCCTGGTGACAAAGGGCCTGATTCAGCATGGATCGAAATTGCAACCACATACGCAGATTGGCCGATTGTTGCGTACTGTGCATGCATATGCACTGCGCATATGTGGTGATCACGCATGCAGATAGGAATCCATCACAGAGTTAGCGACAGGCCGTGAGCGTTTGTGGGTGGTGACAGGGGAGTGGTTGCAGAAACACAGGTGTGCCTGTCCGTTGGAACACCATTGTAAGGGCATGCATAAATTAGCCACTGCGATTGCCTATGCAGCCTGAGTACTCACTGTGGGCCTGATTCAGAGCCGGACGCTCTTTCAGAGCGATCGCTCTGAATCAGGGCCCTCCTTCTCTTTTTTTAGAGCGGCCTCCTTGCCGCTAGCATAGCTGTGGGTGACCACCCACAGCTATAGCGAGCGGCAAAAAAGATGGTCGCAATGGTCAAGACCATCGCGACCATCGGGCTTGCTTCGTTGCCGCAAGCCCTGGAGTGCTTTTGGCTCTATCAGAGCCTAAGGCACTCCCACTGACATCACTTGTGATGTCAGTGGGGCCGGCCCCAGACGGTAGGCGTCCCCATAGGAACGCCTCCGTCTGGGCAGCCATGCCCCCGGCACGCCCACCAAAGGGGGCGTGCTGTCACTCACCATCGACAGCACGCCCCCTTTGGTACAAGACCCATAGCGACGGCTTGGCCGTCGCTATCCGGGTCTCGCGCATGCGCACGACGGAGCCGGGTCCGCCATGCGCACTGGGCCAACATCGACCCGCTTGTGTGCGCTCAGCGCTCGCGAGCGGATCTGAATTAGTCCCTGTGTGCGACAAGACATGCAAATGCCGAGACAGGTCAGACCTGCTGTAATTGTGCATGAAGGGACGATGTTCTCTGATGTTACCGATGTATACACAGAACTGCAAAGTACTACGGATGTGAGAAAGCGGTAGTGGGCGTCTCTGTGCTGGCTGAGCGGTGGCAGACATTAGCATATTTTCACAGATTCATTGCGTGTGATTACGCAGCTGTGATCGCAGTTGTGATCCGTGAGGAATCAGGCCCAAAGTTACCATAATTGAATACTGTATAACATTTGGTTAGCATTGTGACAATCATATGTTAATCTTATTTCCAACTCCTTGGTCACACTTAAAATTAAGATGTATCTCCTAAATGTGGAAACAGGCCTTTTCATTAAACACACAGAGCTAGGTCCATTTACTTGTCAAACCTTTCCTATATGTTATCCTTTTATTAAGAAACCTCATGCTATATATTCCATAACCTGTAATATGCCACAGGATACATGACCTAATAAAGGCAGTCACATTTCCTGTTCCTCACAACTAGTATCGCATGGAAACTGTTACCTGCAATATGTGCCATATCTCTATATTCCTTAAATGTGGGTATATTAAGGGGGGATGTAATAAGCTCTGGAAAGTGATAAATTGGAAAGTGATAACATAGTTGCCCACCCCCCCGCATTTTGCGGGAACCTCCGCTATATGGAGGATCCCCAGATTTTCCCCACTGCGCTGTTGAAACTCCGCACTGTGCAAGCGCAAGTTTGTTGTGACTGGGGTGGGCCCTGGACTCGACATCACGTCACGGCCACTGAGGTGTTGTGGGTAGGGGTGGCTGCCTAGCACAGCCCCAGCACGCAGGCTCACAGTCACTGCCTTCCCCAGAATCTGTCTAATGGCAGTGACTGGAAGTGGCATCCCGATGGTAAGTACTGGGGTTAGGGAGTAGGTTAGGGGTCAGGGTTAGGTACTAGGGGAAGGGTTAGGGTTAGGTACTAGAGGGGAAGGTTTTTCTCTATCTTAATCCAACTGCGCATTCAACAAATGACACATATTGCATAGTACAACATACAAACTCGTGCTGTCCTTTGGTGTAAAGATGTATATTGATCGAGATATATATATATATATATATATATATATATATATATATATGCTGCATAATTTTATATATATATATATATTTATATATCACACAAAAATAACCACTCATTAGTAGAAATGAAGTGCATGGAGTCGAGGCTTCTTCAGGACGGTACAGTGGCAGCAGTTGTGAACAGATCAGCAGCCAAGTGTTTGTTAAATGCACAGTTGGATTATGTCCTCATGAGCTATGTGCTATTAACAGTGCCCATTTGTGATATGACTTACTGATTGCCTCCATCTGGTACTGTATATATATATATATATATATATACGTACAGTAAATATAAATCAATATACATGTTTACACCAAGGGACAGCACAAGTTTGTATGTTGTAATATGTAATATGTGTTGTTTGTTAAATGCACAGTTGTATAATAATAGAGAATGTTGTCATGAGCTATGTGCTATCAAACGTACGCATTCATTAATCTTGACTGCTGTAAGAAAATGTGATCATCAAAATCAATTGGTATGGTTATGATGAAATGCAAAATTTTAGCCTTAGAAAAACACACAAATAATTTCCTTTTGCGACAACTTCTAAGGCGGCAATTATCCCACACTATACATGCAATTACTGGAGCTCAGCTGGAGCTGGATTTACAAAGTATGAGGGTAAGGTTTAGAAATCTGGACTCAATGACTTGTCATCACTGATTACATTGTGTCGGGTTGGTGAGACCACCTCAGAGAAGCCATGCATGGGACCTGGTTTGATTTAGTGAAAGGAATATGTAACTGAATAAAGCAAAGTTATACGGACATCGCCAGTTATGATACATGCACCTCACCGAAGTCTAAACAAGACCATCCATAAGAATGATCTTATTACAGCAGGAGGTGATGTCTGTCTGTTGTACAACAAGCATTAAACAGCTGTGTAAATGGTAATTATATCACTGACGTGCGGTGAGGTCAATGGCTGGGGAGGCACACATGTATAATAAAACAGTTTTAATATCAAAACCCTGGAGCATGACAGGGAGTATGATAGGGGAGGGAGTATGACAGGGGAGGCTCTGCCTCCCCAGTCTACCTTGACCGCACGTCCCTGCATTATACAGTATATAGCACATACTGGACACTACAGTATAGCTACAGCTTTTTTTGGAGGACTTTGATGAAGAGCTCCAATTCTTCATCATGTTATTTAAACAAGACAGTTGGTTTTGTACATTAGAATACTGTGAATTCTACAACAAGAAAAAAAGTCTGAAATGAGATTGCAACACAGGGCAAAACATTACTTGTAGGTATATAGTTGATATTTGAGTAAATGCTACTAGAGCATGCATGATAATGTACCATATTACTAACAGCAATAGTTTGCAGAAAATACACCATTGTCCAGTGCAGTGTAATGTAAAATATGTATAATGTATAATTCAAGTGCACGGTCTGGAACCTGATCCCTAGAGGAGGGGGTGGGCCAGTGTAACTCTGACTGCTTCTCATATACATAGCAGAGACCAATGATTTGAATTATCTGTGAAAAGTAAGCTGGAGACTATGATGGTACTGGAGGGCCATGATATAAGGGCAACTGAGTATTAAATGGAAGTTCTTTGAGCAACCCTGCCTGGGAAAGCGAAAACAATTGTCCTCCAGGTAACACTAGGTGAGAATGGGCCTGATTCACAGTTGAAAGTAAACCCGATGGTTTATACAGTACACATGGTGATGGCCTGCGTTCTTGAATATGAGGCATATCGGCCCCGTTTTCAGGGCATGCTGAGGCCAGGGTCTGGGTCTTCTGATGCAGATTTCCTGGCCCAGGCAGAGTGAAAAAACACTGTCCATTCTGTGTAGCCTGAGGGTTATTCTGATGATCCGATGCTGTGTCCTTGGACGCTGCAGCAGATCACAGAAGTTTGCAGGAGGCATCTATTTTTGCCTTCTGCTGCATTAGCTTATATACACCAGTCATCTTCATCCAAAGAAGCAGTTACTACTATATGTGTACTGTACTAGGCCCATCTCTGAGTAAGGGACCTGATTCAGACCCGCTTGCTAGGCTGCGTTCGCACGTAGTCTGCCGATGTTTGCAATGTGCGCATGCGTATAAGACGCAATGCGCATGCAATAACTAGTCCATGCGATCGGGAAGCGTATGCACGCTGCACATAGCCACCTTGTTAGAATGAGTGACAGGACGAGCCGTTTGTGGGTGGTTACAGGGGATGGTCGATGGAAAAGGGGGGGGTGTGGTTGTGCGAACGCAGGTGTGTCTGAGCATCGTAACGCCATTTTAGAGGCTTGCATAATTAAGACGCAGCATCATAATACACGTCACATGGCTGAATTACACACTGAAACACTCGCAGTGCTTGCGGTAGGGTATGGTCAGCCACAAGTGCTGCATATGCATCCGATGTTACTCGATGTTTCTGATTGTTGCATACACTTCCTGGAGATGACGTATATCACTAAGGGAAAGTGGGCATCTTAAGACAGGCTGGTGGATGTCTATATACACATCGCGATTGCATGCCAAGACATAGTGGGCATGCTCAGTGGCGTAAATTCATCCCAGATGCCTGGAGGCAAGTTATAATTTGGTTCCCCCCTGTCACAGCCGCTGACACTGTAATGTAGCAATTTGCATAATGACAGGCTATAGATAGACGAAGGTAGCAGCTGATGGTCTGACATGGTGGCTTCTCAGGTGCCGGGAAGGGGTGCCATGTTTTGGGCGGCCGTGACGGTACACTCCGGGTACATAGTTACAGCCCTAATTGGGGTGAATTTGTTTTGGACAATGGAGGAGGTGCCCCTTCAGAGCTGGAGCCCGGCGTCAGGCGCCTCCATTGTCTCCCATAGTTCTGTCCCTGGACGTGCTAATGCCTTGCCGTGTGATCGCGGGATTTGCATACATTGGCTGCGCGCGAACGCATCTAGCAAGAGGGTCTGAATCAGGCCCCAGGCCCAATGATACCACAAAAACCACAGTCCAAATTCATCTTGTCATCTTGGAAACATTTGCAGTAGTTTCACAAGTTTAAATCACAATTTGAATTTTAATTGTTTCATTGACTGAGACCTTAGTCTCCTTCAGTACCAAAGTATGGAAACTCCAGGTGATGTGATTTTTCAGGTTTAGCTTAATATATGTTACAATGAACACCTGCAACTTTGTCTTTAAAATGATGTGCTGAGAAAATGGTAAATGGGAGTCTAGGTGGAAATTCTCAAGGTAGTAAGTCTTCAGAGTATTACTAGGTCACTTAATGCAGGCTAGTTACCGTACAGTATATGCAGGATCACTGATGCTTCCCAGTTGAATGATCTTGAAATTACTGTATAGTGTTAACATTTTAGCTTGATAGGGACAATCCAGTAGATTGTAAACACACAGCCCTTGTAAGGAGGCATCTCATTAGACTGGAGTTTCTTTCTAGTTTTCATTACTTTGTTTAGAGAAAACATTTCTGAGGACCTGCCCAAAGTTACGGAAAGACAACATATATCTAGCCCTGGGACGTAAAGTTGTTGAGGTGTATACAGAAGTGTATTAATGCTTAGGGAAGTAAGACTGTGCAGCCCTTGCTCAGGGCCAGATTAACAATGGGGAGAATGGAACAACAGTCCCAGACCTCAATATAAAAATAGGCCCATCACAAATACAGCAGGCCAAGTATTACATATATATTTCTACTTATTTCACAAAAGATGCATTTTTTCTACTTATATGTATTTAGGGAGACATGGGGAGATATATCAAGCTTATTTGATTATAAATTTGTAATGTACAGCATTTTAAATAATGGTATAATGTCTGTCAGTATTACATATTGTGTAAAATACATGATTGATCTTAGGCCCATTATTATTACTAAATTTTATTTTATTTTATATAGCGCTTACATATTAAGCAGTGCATTATAAATAATATTTAATCATTTGCATCACCAGTTGGAGCTGACAGTGTAAATTCTTTATCACACAAACACATACACCCTGGGATTAATTTGATCAGAAACCAATTAGCCTCCAATTCAATTTTGAATTCATGGGGAAAGGGAAGGGCTGACAGAACTGCGTTAGCAGCCTAGGTGGGAAGAATGTAGTATTCAGCCCTGTTCAGGCCCATTCATCCTCTGTAGCAAAGTGTTTCACGAACAATTGCCATATATCTGCTTGCTGCTAGTTTGGAAAGTCCTACTTCTATGCATTACCTGCCAATATATGTAATGTATTACTGGCTATTATATGTATGGCCCATTTTACTGACTCCTATTCAGTAGATGGTTTGGGTGAAGAATTATCCCATACCTGGCGTATTCAGTGTAAATAGAAGTAACAGACTCAAAGAGTTTTGGAAAGCAGAAATCTTATTTTAGAAAATAGATTAAGCGACTCCTTACTGTTATCATGTGAGTCCATTGTCCATTAAGCAATTGCATTTAATTTGAATAGTTTAGCATCCATTACACAAGTGTAAATCTATTGTGTTATCTAAGTATTGAACATATCAGAGACAATTATATTTAAGATACAAATGTTGGAAGTAAAAAATAAAACATTTAATAGCGATTAAAAAATCCAAAATCGACAATGTGTGCGGGGGAAGGAGATGGAACATTATGATATAAAACAAAATGGTTTTTATCAAAGTAAACACCTCAAATAGATTGCCAAAAAGTATTTTCAAATTATATATCAATACATTTTCTTGGCAGGTTTTTGTTAACATTGTAACCCACGGTTTATTACATCCCTTATCTCTCTCACTGGCTGTTTCTCTTTTCCAGCATTCAGGATGTTTCAGTACATGCTATAATGAATTGGCATCAGTCACATTTTGTGAAGCACTATGAAAAATTGGCTTATTTATGTTGGAGCAATAAACACAGTAATAATAGTACAATGAGCACCGTACAAGGAGACTGCAAACATTTTCTGTAGGTTTGTCTCTTGGTTAACCTTAAAATCACCTTACATTTTCAAAAGACTTTTGTATGGTTAATCAGGGCCGTAAATAGGGGTGTGCGGCTTTTGCTGTCACAAGAGTACAGGGCTCTGTGGTACGTCACTCTGCAGCCAGGATCACTGCTGCAGCACCGCCAGAGCTTCCTTTAGATGCTCCTAGCAGGCAGAGGAGTAGTGAGGAACCATGGCACCCGGAGAAAGTGCATGTCATACATTGGCGGGCTGGGCCGGGGGGCAGGGTGTCATGTGCCCCCCGGGCTGCAGCGTCATGTGGGCCGCGGGCCGTCTGTGTCACTGTGACACAGACTGCACCGCGTGTGTAGCGCTGACCGGACGGAGTTCGGTCAGCGCTACACAGCACTAACACACAGCCGCCGGAGCCGGCAGCTGTGTGTTTGCTGTAATCAGCAGCCGCAGAGAGTCTGTCAGACTCTCATCGGCTGCTGCTGCTCCCACTGCGGGAGCCATCTTCCGGCTCCCGCAGTGGGTAATGGGAGAGACGTAGTCATGACAACGTCTCTCCCATAATGCAAAGCGGCCAGAGGAGCCGGTAGAAGCGTCGGGACCAGGAGCGGGAGTTTCAGGTAAGTGTTTTTTTATTTTTTTATTAAGTCTCTCTCTACTGGGGGGGGACTACTGGGGGCACTACCAGGGGGGGGATTACTATGGGGGCACTACCAGGGAGGGATTACTACTGGGGGCACTACCAGGGGGCTGGATTACTACTGGGGGCACTACAAGGGGGGAGACTACTACTACTGGGGGCACTACAAGGGGGGGAGATCTACTACTGGGGGAACTACAAGGGGGGACTACTACTACTGGGTGCACTACAAGGGGGGGCTACTACTGGGGGCACTACAAAGGGGGGGCTACTACTACTGGGGGCACTACAAAGGGGGGGACTACTACTGGGGGCACTACAAAGGGGGGGGACTACTACTCCTGGGGGCACTACAAGGGGGGACTACTACTGGGGGCACTACAAGGGGGGGACTACTACTACTGGGGGCACTACAAGGGGGGGCTACCTCTACTGGGGGCATTACAAGGAGGGACTACTACTACTGGGGGCACTACAAGGGGGGGGCTACTACTGGGGGCACTACAAGTGGGTACTACTACTACTGGGGGCACTACAAGGGGGGGACTACTACTAGGGGCACTACAAGGGGAGGGGACTACTACTAGGGGCACTGCATAGGGGGGAGGGGACTACTACTAGGGGCACTACATAGAGGAGGGGACCACCACTGGGGGCACTGCATCGAGGGAACACTGCTGGGGGCTCTATATAAAGGGCAATACTGGGGGTACTGCATAGGGGGGAGACTACACCTGGGGCCACTATTTAAGGGGCATTGCATAAGGGTTACCACTATTGGGGGCACTGCATGGGGGGTGGACTGCTACTGGGGGCACTATATAAGGGGCACTGCATAGGGGGTACCACTATTGGGGGCACTATATAAGGGGCTTACTACTGGGGGCACAAGGGGCACTGCATAGGGGGGGATCACTACTGGAGGCCTGCATAAGGGTGTTCTCTCCTGTGGCACACGGGGGCACTATGACAGGGGGCTGCCCCATATCTTTATTTTTACCTTAGATTAATCCCATATGGACCCGCCTCCTCCCTGAAACACTTGAGGGGGGTGGCGTCGTAGCACGCACGTTCTTCGGGCATCCTGGCTACACGCTACTCCTCTGCCAGGGCCGCCTGCATGCATTTGCCCCCCAGGCTAAAAGTTGCCAGCCAGTCCCTGATGTCATAGTGCCCCCACCCCCCACTCCCTGTACTGAACTGTGCCAGTGTGGTATGGCCAGCCTGCAGGGGCATATTGAAGTGCTGAGAAAACAGCAAACAGTGGCAGTATCACGCTGGGGCATGGAGGTCCCATTGGGGGAAAGGGAATACTATCTGACATTAAGGGGTAGCTTCTTTGGCACTGCTTTATTTATGTATAGCACCTAGGATCTGACTTTTTCTCCTTTGAATCATTTCAATCAATTATTAGTCAATAGAGGAGATTGTATTATATATTCTGATCATTTTACTTAAATTGACAGAATAAATGTACAAGAGTGAAAATCCACAGGGTGCACAGCTTATTACTGCCCCAAGCAGCTTTCACTGGAGTGGGAACACCTATGGGAAGCTCCCTTCTCAGCTATGCTCCTACTTAGCAAATTTACATTGCACCTATATTAATGTGGGTACAACTAACCATGTTCTGTCTACCAACATTATTACGTAAATATGGAAATATAATTTTCTCACTGTCTCTTCTCTCGTATACTTCACCCTCTATACAGGTAGCAGATACAGAAATAAAGAACGCAATTCTGCAGTAGGAAAGGTTAGGTACAGTATGAGGAAGGAAGGAGGGGATCAACATAAACAAAGACAAAGGATCTTATCTTAATGAACAACAGGAAAAACAAAAAACATTGAGGTGTTTTAAATGGGCTGTGTGACTGCTTTTTGTAGCGAGTACTATATGCATGTACTGTATCTTTATAACATTAGATACATTTTGTGGAAACGCTTTACACTCTGTATATAGGCCCTGGCTTTCTGTTACAGCACTTTTACTGCTTGCAACTCTCCTGTTGCTTCAATTTCAACTCTGATATCAGCTATAAAATTGTAGTTGTGGCTGTGGACCCAATCCATGCAGCTAAGATGTCCGCCATCGCATAAACATTTGTAGTATGGTATCATCAAAAGGAAATATTAGCGCTATATATTTACTGCATATTATGTAGTATGTACATTCTTAATACCTGTTGCCAGTGCCATAACTAGGGAGACGCGACCAGTGCCGCTGCACAGAGCTCAGGGCTCTGTGGGTGGCACCGTCACTGCCCAATGGCCCTTGCTTCTGGCTAGCAGGGTGCCTTGGATGGCATGCAGTCATAATGTCAACAAGAACATTGTCGACAATGTTTTTGTTCGCACGATAATTCTGGCACCATGATCTTGACACCGGTAAAAGGCAAGTTAAAGCCTTGTAATGTTGTTGGCAGTAAAACTGTAAACATGCTGCTCTAACAGTATGTTTACAGCTATACTGCCGGCAATGTTAAAATGCTTTAATTTGCAATTTACCTGGGTCGACATTGTGGTGCCAGGATCAAAGTGGCAACAAGAGCAATGTCGTCAATGTTCTTGTCAGCATAACTTACTACACCTTTCAATTTAAAGCATTTCTTTGATATGCACACAAATGGGCCTCCTGTGTCTCTGTGTAAAAAGAGTCAGTACTAGTGGTCATATTTTAAGAAAGTTAAAAGGAAGACTTTCAACTGGGACTGCTCGAGGAGGTCCGACCAATGGTGTGTCAATGGTGGAGTGGTCAGATCCACCAGTGGACTTGAGTAGTGCTCACATATCCAAAGCAGGCGTTTGCTCAGGCCGTTGCACATTACTGCACGAAGGGAATTCTTAATCTCGCATTTGAAAATTTTCACAAATGCAACTTCATGAGAAATCGCATCCATGCATGAATAGCATGCACCTCTGAATCAGGCCTACTGTATGATTTCAGGGTTAATGCCATTGGACTCACCGGTTGTTTCAAGAGAAACTGAAGGTATACTTGTAGATTGTCTCAGGGACCTGTGTGATCTGAGTGTTATTATACTGGGATCTGTTTTTGAGATCTTCTTACAGTACATGTACTTCGCCCACTCCATGTCTGGTTGGACTGCTATCAGCTCTTGGTCTGTTGTGTCCTGAAATTGTCAAACCATGCTGTACTTGGACCATACCTCTTAATCTCACTATTATTAACAGTTACATATTTAGTTACACTTTACAATAGGGAACAAACAGTAATAAAACAAGACTAGGTGATGACAGACATATAGAGTGGTAAGAGGGCCCTGCTCACAAGCTTTCAAGACTAGCTATGGACTAGCAGTTTTCTCTCCCTTAATAAGAGGTTATTTAAGTAAATCTTGTGGAAGGGCAGACCTGCGACCTTCCCACCCTATAGATTCATCTTTCCCCAATCCCCACCCTTATTTATTTTTTGCCTATACTACACGCTTGATAAATGTTTAGACTTAAGCTCAGCCTATCTTTGACTAGAGTTTAATACACAATCATTTTATAGAAGCAATAGATTGAAATACACTATTGGTCTGAAAATCTTACCCCCTACCCTAACCCTCTGTTTTCTGTTTCTGTATCCCTTTCCCAAAAAAATGTGCTCATTTTACAAAGCTCTTGCTAAAATGCATTAAAAAAAAAGAAAATAAATTTCCCCAAGGCTATCTGCACTATTGCAAGGGAATTGATTTTGGATTTTAATTCAACACTAGTCATTCTCATTTCCATTTGAAAATTTGCCACCAATTGTTTCATATTTTGCAGTAGATTTTCCTCGGGAAATGGATCAGAACTTGGCCGACTACTCAGACACTCGGTGGTAGGACCGTGAAATCCTGGCAATCTTTTTTCTTAAGGAATCCAGCAAGACCAGCTTGTACTGCTTTTGTCAGTGGGCCATTGCTCTCTGAGAAGTGGTCAGCAAAGATGAAGACTGAAGCAGCTGCTCACCTGAACTGACAGAGGGGAATCTTGAATAACATACTGTAACAGATGACATTGGGTCCAGAACACATGGTTAGACCCATGAGCATATAAGCATACAAGAAGATATAATTAAGTACCGTAGATAGAGAAAATATTATGATGCACAAGGTAGTGCGTAGCCTTATATTAAGTCAGGGGAAATATAAATAGGATGTGGAGCTTATTTAGTTATATGTAATATGATGGAAGCTAATTTGATTGCTTATAATCAGATTATGTTATGTCTTCCTAAGAGGGTATACTGTATTATTGTTCAATGTGTGTCTTTACTGAATATAGAAGTACAGTTTTATTTGCTACCTGAAATATGATAACCAGAGCCGTAACTAGACTTTTTGGTACCCTGTGCCAGAAAGAGCATTGGCACCCCCCTCATTTTTCAAAGGGACATAATGCACCCAAAACAGGGGAATGGCCTCACGGTGAAGGGCCAGGGAAGAGAGGGGGGGAGGCCAGGAGAATGCTGGGGATGAAATAAGAGGAAGCTTCAAGTGAGAATGATAATAAACATTTGACAGGCCCAAACAGCGCCCCCTGCCCTGTGGTGCCCTGTGCGATGGCACCGGCCGCACTACCCTAGCTACGGCCCTGATGATAACAATAATGAGCTAATACTATTTGTAGAAATAGAGGTAATACATTATTAACAGAAATTAATTATCAACACCTAAACATTTAACTGTCCCAGTTTCAAGTGACTGCATATGTGTCTAATTTGTTCACAAACATGTGCAGCGAAATGTAATAGATCCACCAGTTTTGTATAGCACAAATTAATTTTTTACTTCCCAATTACAGTGATCAGATGATGACTGCATACATGTCATATTGCTTTCAGATCTCTGGTTATCCTCCAGTTGAACTACCAGAAGTACTTTTGTATATTTACTAAACTGCAGGTTTATAGAAGTGGGTTTGTTGCCCATAGCAATAAAACAGGTTCTACTCATCATTTATCTAGCACCTTCTAGAAGATAAAAGCTAGAATCTGATTGGTTGCTATGGGCAACATCTCCACCTCTAAAAACCTGCACTTTAGTTAATGTACCCTTAAGAGTCTGTCTGTCAATCACACTTACCTGTATGCAGGCCCGGCGAGAGGGGGGAACTAAGGGGACATCAGTCCCGGGCCCCAAGGGTCAGTGGGTCCCCGAGGATTCAGGGAAAGAAAAAATAAAGCATCAACACCTATTAGTACCTTTTAAACTGCTGTGATGCTGTAGACAGAGATCTTACAGCTGCAGCATCAGTCCAGCAGAAGCTCCCCCACCATCACCCTTCCTTCCATCCCTCCAGCTGCACACTGCCTCACATACCCGGTGGTCAGGAGACAGCTGGTCAGCTTCTTCTTTCTCCCGGCGGGCGGCGCTTCAGTGACATGGCCTGCCTCCCCAGGGGCAGAACTATGGGAGACAACGGAGGCACCTGCTGCCGGGCTCCAGCTCTGAAGGGGCACCTCCTCCATTTTCCACAACATATTCTCCCCACTTAGGGCTGTAACTATGTACCCGGAGTGTACCGTCATGGCCACTCAGTACATGGCACCCCTTCCCAGCACCTGAGAAGCCACCATGCACTAGTGGAGAGCTCCATGTCAGATCATAAGCTGCTGCCTTCGTCTATCTATAGCCTGTCTGCATGCGAATTGCTACATTACAGTGTCAGCGGAGGGGCACCAAATTTATACTTGCCTCCGGGCATCTGGGATGAACTTACACCACTCTGCCTCCCCCATCCTATAGCAGGCCAGGAATAGACGCGGTGACGTCATGAGGCGATGTCTGGTCTGTTTCGTTCTCGCGGCATGCTGAGCCTGAGGAGCAGGGCAGAGGCAGAAGAACTGATGGCTAATGCTGCGCTGGAACACAGACAGGAGCGCTCTTCCAACCCTTATGTTCCCTGTGGGCTCCTGCTCTCATATACGCTGCAGGACCTGCTCACTGGGGGCCTGATTCTGACGCGCTCGCAAGCGCTGAGCGCTCACAAGCGGGTCGACGTTGGGCCAGTGCGCATGCGCACGAGGGAGCCGGATCCGTCGTTCACATGCGCGAGACCCACATAGTGACGGGCAAGCCGTCGCTATGGGTCTTGCTACAAAGGGGGCGTGCTGTCGATGGTGAGTGACAGCACGCCCCCCTTTGGTGGGCGTGCCGGGGGCGTGGCTGGCCAGACCGAGGCGTTCCCATGGGAACACCTACCGTCTGGGGCTGGCCCCACTGACATCACAAGTGATGTCAGTGGGAGTGCTCTCGGCTCTGATAGAGCCAAAAGCACTCCTGGGCTTGCGGCAGACGTGACCCTTCCACAAGGGTCTCGTTGCAAGCCCGATGGTCGCGATGGTCTTGACCATCGCGACCATCTTTTTGGCCGCTCGCTATAGCTGTGGGTGGTCACCCACAGCTATGCGAGTGGCCAGGAGGCCGCTCTAAAAAAGAGAAGGAGGGCCCTGATCCAGAGCGAGCGCTCTGAAAGAGCGTCCGGCTCTGAATCAGGCCCTGTGTTCTGGGAGGTGGTGGGGTACACAGCAGCCCACAGGTGTTCCTAATCCTTATTATCCACAGTAAGTGAAGACACTGGAGGGGGAGGGGGGAGTATAATTGTTTTACATGTTTCAGTTTGGTATCTGAGGTTAAGGAGCTGGGGGGGTTGGAAGTCAGTGAGGAGTGGGGGTGCTGCTGGGATGTTTAGATAATTAGGGGTGTGGGTGTAAGTGCTACGGGGTGTAGCATTGATAGAAGAATTAATCAAGTTAATTAAAAAAAAAACAGTGGTGGGGTGGGATGTGGTGTGTTTGGTCAGGTCAGGGATCACTGGGGCTGCTCGGCTGTCAAATTAAATAGAATACGTATAAAGTGGGGGTCAGCAGTGTCTGGGGCATAAAATAGGGATCAGTCGGAGCAATGTACAAATATATATAGTATAATACACACACACATATGTATATGGGGATCTGTATGAGGCTGTTTTTACATGTATATTAGTGTATGTATATATGTACCTATGTTATAAAGATGTACAGTATAAATAAACAGGTGGCATATTTCCCACTAGGTATGTATACCTGTGTATGAGTCTGTACATGCTTATCTATATGAGTATGTGTACAGTATGTATGTAAAGACACCCCTTGTCACCGCCCAAGAATGCCTATCAGAATTGCATAGATCTCCACGCAATTCCGATTTGCATCCCCCCTGCATTAACCATCGGGACGCATGCACAGCGGTTTCAGCTGTCTGTATCTCTATGGTCAGTCAGCTCTAGGGGCTTCTCTTCGTGAAAGCAGGTGTGTGAATGGCAGCAGGAGGACAAGAGGCAATGACGTCAACGCCTATCTCCAGCCCTTCACAGCGGCGAGACGCACTCTCTCACTCTCACCTTTCCAGAGAGAGCAGGACCTCCTGGTTGTCACGGCAAGCAGCATCTGTGCTGGCCGTCACAGACTCCTACAGGGACATTCTCTGTTCATCCGGAGCTACAGATCACGTACCTAGGTATCAAAGCTTGCTATCCACGCTGGGACGCCAGTGCAGTTCACTGATATCTCATCTTGCTCACAGGTACTTACAATAAGAAACAATCCTTATTCATATATCAACGGATGTCCAAATGCAGCAAACGTAAGAAGCATATATATTTTTATACAAAGATAAATTCAACAAAATAACTTGATACAATTCAACCGGAATTGAACTTTTTCACATCTTTCAGCAACAGTGTAATCAGTTCATATCTTGATTATCTTCATCAGACTTTCACTTTGCCAGAGCATAATTTCAATTGCAAACTATCCATGCAATATACTGTATGTTCTGTATGTCATATGTCTCTCAATTTTTATGTCTAGATCGCTATTGATCCTCTAGCATATTTTAATACATGTTATTATTTACTAGTAAAGATCATTTCACTCAGCAATTTCATTTTATGTATATTTGTATGCATAATCAATTTATCAGTCAGCTTTAAGCACAGCGCAATGTTTGTGTTGTTTGTTTGAATATTTCTATTTTTGGGAGTTCACACTAAACTCCCAACATTTGCCGCAGATCACTATTGATGATTCATTTACAATTCAATATTAGCGCCGGGAGCTGGGTAGACGTCTACCATTGATTTGAATACTATTGCACCTCTCTCTCATTTTTTACTTCCATTTAATGATGTTATATAGAGGACGGTGTGTAGGCATCTATTGAAGTGCAGAAGGGGCATGTGGAAAATATTGTTTTATTTTGGCGGGGAGGAGGGGGATAAGTGGTGCGTGACTACAACACATGCACTGGGGTAAATGGGGGCGGTACAGTCAGGGGCGTAGGGAGGGCGGTTCCAGTGGAGCGCAAGCTCCAGGCACCTAAGGTGTCCGGAGGCACCGCCCGCTGTGTATACGGCAGCTGTCTAAGCTGACAGCCTGCCGGGCAGAGGCGGAATGGGCTGGGAAGTAGGGTGCCATGTGCCCCCCAGGCCGCAGCACCATGCGGGCCGCGGACAGTCTGTGTCTCTGTGTCACAGCTGCACCGCGCGTGTAGCACTCACCGGACAGAGTTCGGTCAGCACTACATAGTGACTGACAAACACACAGCCGCTAGCGCCGGCAGCAGTGTGTTTGTTTTAATTAGCAGCCATTGACTGCTGCTGCACCTACTGTCAGAGCCGCTCCATCTTCCGGCTGCTGCAGTGGGAAATGGGAGAGAGGTCATGACGTCTCTCCCATAATGCAGAGTGGTCCAGCCAGGGAGGATGGCCGGAGGAGCGGATGGCGGCGTTGCGAGTGTAGATTCAGGTAAGTGTTTTTTTTATTTTATTACGTGTCTCTACTGGGGGGGGCAGGCACTACTGGTGGCACTACAAGGGGGAGACCACTACTGGCGGCCCAGCAAGGGGGTAGACCACTACTGGGGGCCCTACTGCAACTGGGGGGACTCCTACTGGGGGCACTACAAGGGGGGGACTACTACTGGGGGCCCTACAAGGGGGGAGACCACTACTGCGTGCACTACAAGGGGGGGACTACTACTAGGGGCACTACAAGGGGAGGGGACTACTACCAGGGACACTAAAAGGGGAGGAGACTACTACTAGGGGCACTGCATAGGGGGGAGGGGACTACCACTGGGGGCACTGCATAGGGGGGAGGGGACTACCACTGGGGGCACTGCATTGGGGGACCACTACTGGGGGCTCTATATAAAGGGCAATACTGGGGGTGCTGCATAGGAGGGGGGACTACAACTGGGGCCACTATTTAATGGGCACTGAATAAGGGTTACCACTATTGGGGGCACTGCATGGGGGGGACTGCTACTGGGGGCACTATATGGGGCATTGCATAGGGGGTACCACTACTGGGGGCACTGCATAGGGGGTACCACTACTGGGGGCACAATATAAGGCACTTACTACTGGGGACACAAGGGGCACTGCACAGGGGGTTCCACTACTGGGGGCACTGTATAAGGGGCACTGCATAGGGGGATCACTACTGGGGTCACTACTGGAGGCCTGCATAAGGGGGTCCTCTCCTGGGGCACAGGGGGCACCACTACAGGGGGCTGCCCCATATCTTCCTCCTTGGAACACTTGAGGGGGGGGCGCCGTAGCTCACACACATGCCCCGGGCACCGTGGCTACATGCTACTCCTCTGGGTACAGTGAGGTTTTGCCTAAGGTGCCTAAAAGCCTAGCACCGGCCCTGGTTAGAGGTAGAGAGAAGGGGGAGGATTAGGATACCGACCAACGGTATCCTAACCATGTCAGGATGCAGGCATCGGGATTCTGATTGCCGGGTTCCCGAGGGGTGGGGGCAGGGTTGGGGGCCCCAGAGATATCAGTGTATCGGGCCCCAAGTTTTCTGTTGCCGGCCCTGCCTGTATGCATAACTCTAATGCTCCGTAGCATCATCAGACCTCTTATTTAAGCTATTCTGCTGTTTGATCAGTGTCAGAGCAACATTTCAGTACCTTAAATGGTCTAAAGTCTTTTACTTTTTTTTTTATTTTTTAATACTGACCATGCTTGTTAAATTACATTTGTTGGTTTGTGACCATTTTGTATCTCTGCTATTGGCCCCATGTGAATTGTAGAGTTTATCAAAATTATTTTGACTATCAGTATTTTTAGTGCTTAAGGTAGGTAAACTCTATAAGATTATCTGTCCAATCTGGCTGGTTGGAATGAAAATCTGGTAATGTACAGTATGGGCGCAAATGGCGTTTGAGAGCAAATGGTTGATTGTCATTTGCGCGCATTCAAACCAGCCATATTGGACAGGTAGGCTTATAGTGCGTACCTAACTTTAGAGTGTGCACCTGCATCTTTTTTTTCCTGCATGGTACTCCTCTTATTATGATTAAAATTAGGGTTTGCAGTCCAAGCCCTCCCCTTTTCCTCTAGATTTGTTTATATATTGTACACTTGAAGGCTGAGACTCCTTCTGCCTGGTATTAGCAACCTTCCCACCTGCCCTTAGGTCATTTTAGTCAGCACAGTTTCCTGCATTGCTGTCTACAGATTAGAATGGGCACTAGTATGGTAAGTCATTGATAAATTGATATAATGTGTTAGTATTAGGGGGGATGTAGTTATGAGACCAGCGGCCGCATGGACCGGTCTCAATCCTGACAGCGTAATCCCGGCACTGGATTTAACATAGGCGAAAATACCGATGCCTATGTTAATCCTGACGCCGGACCGATCGTCCTCTCTGCCGGGTAAGTATACACTTAGCCCAGGGATGGGGGGGGTATGTTTTGGGACCCCGTGGGACTTTGGGTTAGGCTAGGGGAAGGGGGAGTTAGGGTTAGGCACTAGGGGAAGAGGTTAGGGCTAGGCACCCCTAAGGGATGGTTATGGTTAGGGTGGGGCGAGGGGAAGGTTATGGTACTTACCTTCAACCCGCCGCGCTGTGTTATCAGTATTTCATCCAGCGGCATTACATACCGATTCCGTATTATGGATTTTAGGGTGCAGGGAGGGGGGTTAGGTTTAGGCACCCATGGGAGGGAGGTTAGGGTTAGGCACTATGGGGGGAAGGTTAGGGTTAGGCACCCCAGATGGAGGGTTATGGTAAGGGTGGAGAGAGGGGAGGGTTAGGGTACTTACCTTCAACCCGCTGGGCTGCTGTTATCGGTATATCATACGGAGGCTAAACAGCCACTGACATGGATGGCGCTACCACTAGGCAAACTTAGGCAGCTTTGATAAAGCTGTCATTCTAACACAGTGAAACGCGTCAGAACCTGGTTGTGTTTCCTCTCCACCACTTTTTTATACCAGTGGAGTGCTATCTATATGGTTTATTGGCCTACCATCGGAATTATACCAGCTCATCGCCATACCTGTGCCCAGGGGACCGGACCTTTTGCAGAGGCCTGCCAGCACTGCTAATTAGGACCCCTTATTCAAGTTGGACATTGGACTTGGTAATTATTCTGTCTGGATTTATCCTAAACAATTGAGTATCAATACTCTTGGAATTCTATTCAACCTATAAGCACCCATGGAACATTTTTATATGGTGGATTGGATGATGCTTCTTTAATTGTGTTTATATTGATTTTATTGGTACATGTTTACATGTTATTAAATTATATTTTTGTGAAAATGTCAGATTAGCACTGTGATTTGTGTATTTTCTGTATGTTTTATCATAGAGGTCTGACTAACCTCTTTATACAGCTGCTTTTAATATATAAATCTCACCCCACATTAGCGCTCCTTCAGTATTGTTACTGTGTGTTTTTTTTTGTAAACTTAGGCAGCTGCCTAAGAGCGCCGGCCCTGCAGGGCGGTAGTGTGGACCGCACATAAGTGCAGTCCACACTGCACCACTAATATAAAAAACACACAGCCACCGGCGCCGGAAGCTGTGTGTTTGTTTTAGCAGCAGATGAGAGTCAGACAGACTCTCATCGGCTGCTGCGCTCACTCATGAGCTCTATCTTCCGGCTCCCACAGTGGGTGATGGGAGAGACGTCATGATGTCTCTCCCAACATGCAGAGCGTGTCGGCCCGGGAGGACACCGGATGGAGGAGCAGATGCCGGAGCGTGGATTAAGGTAAGTGGAGTTTTATTTTCTTCATGTGTGTGTGTGTGTCTGGCTGGGGGGAGGGGGGGATGGGCTACTACTACTAAGGGCACTGTTGGGGGGGATGGACTACCATTACTAAGGGCACTGCTGTGGGGGGACAGACTACTGCTACTAAGGGCACTACTGGAGGAGGATGGACTACTACTACTAAGGGCACTGCTGGGGGGGACTACTACTACTAAGGGCACTGCTGGGGGAGGACTACTGCTAAGGGCACTGCTGGGGGCACTACTGGGGGCGCTGCTGGTGGGATCACTACTGGGGGACGCTGCATAGAGGGGGATTACTACTAGGGGCACTGCTGGGAGTACTACTAGGGGCACTGCACACTGGTGGGACCACTACTGGGGGACACTGCATAGAGGGGGATTACTACTAGGGTGCTACTGGGGGCACTGCTCGGGGAACTACTACTGGCAGCATTACTGCTAGGGGTACTGCTGGGGGGGCTATTACTATGGGCACTGTTTGGGGGGGACTGCTGCTGGGGGCACTGCTGGGGGGACTACTTTTACTGGTGGTACTGCACTGGTGGGACCACTGCTGGAGACACTGCATAGGGAGGAATTACTGCCGGGGATACTGCTGGGGGGGACTACTACTAGAGGCACTGCTGGGGGAGGGCTGCTACTGGGGGGATTACTAATAGGGGCACTGCTGGAGGGAGACTACTACTAGGAGCTCTGCATTGGGGGACCACTACTGGGGGCACTGCAAAGGGAGGGTTGCTACTGGGGGCACTATATAATGAGCACTGCATAAGTGGGGTGCTACTGGGGGCACTGTATAAGGGGCACTATATTGGGGGCACTACATGAGAAGACCACTACTGGGGGTACTGCATAGGAGGGACTACTACTGCCGGCACTACTGGGGGCACTGTATAAGGGCTTGTGTAGCTATTGACGGTGGGGGCGAGGGGGGGCGTAAGGCTGAAGAATTGCATAGAGTGCCAAGAAACACTGCACCGGCCCTGGCCGCTGGCATTACATACCGATTCCGTATTAGGGATGTTAGGTACCCATCTGATGGGGTTCACCATGACGTGGTAGATAGGCATGCATTTTTGACAAAACATGTGCTAAGAACCTCACTTATACTACATGTTAATTGTAGAGTTTATCAAAATTAATTTGACTATCAATATTCTTAGTGCTAAGAGTATGCGCCTTCATTTTCTTTTGGCCCCTGTCATTGGTCTGTAGCCAGCAGTGTTCTGTCTGTTTGCTATCACCGAGCGAGACTATTCTCCAATACTCTCTTGTGGGTGGTCTTTGGAGGAGCGTTGTCATTAGACTCTGCACCATTGCTAATGGCCAATTACCTAGTGTGTCTGCAACTGTATTTGTTTTGACAACCTGTCTTTCTATCTCAATTAATTTGTATAGTTTTGCAGAACATTCATACATCTTACCCATAGTGTCTACTTTCCAGTGACACCAGAGATCACCGATTCACTGGGCATAAGCCTCAGCTTTTATACAGTATATTGTTCAGTATATGCAGTGTTGCTTTGTTTGCAATTTCCATGACATTTCTCTGTTTTGTTTTGTCTGCTGACTGTTCCAGACCCTTGAATAATGCATGTAACAGATGAGAGCACACATACCAGACAAATGCAAAGTAGCTACACATGAGCCTTTTGCAAAAAAACTGTTCTTATGTATCTCATTAATGTGAATTTGTTTTGTGCACAGAGCTCATTGTAGAAATATCTTCAGGAATCCAATATTTGCACATATATTGCTTTTTGCAAAAAGCTTGGTGATACTGAATAGCTCTACTTCATAAAGTGAACTGTTATAATTCTGATGTGTGTATGTCACAAGAATGTCATCCATAACAACACTCTCTAGTTGTCACATATCATACTCTGTGTCACAAAGGGGTTAAGTACAATTGGCCTTCCAGTTGTTCCTCATTTCCCCACAGGGCGCTATCAATTACTGTCATGTGAGGACTCATTAATGTCATGGCTCAAAGACTTCCAATTGACATTACTTAAAAGTTATGCAGCCCAATATCAGGCACAAATTAGTTTAATTCATTTTGACCTGAGATGACAAAGATTCCTTTACTGCAGTTAAACTTTATAATTAGTCTCTTCTTATTCCTTTAAAAACTATATACATTTACATAGTATTGTCTATCATAAAATAGAAAAGAAATGGATGAGGAAGACTATATGACCAATTAAAAATCACAGCAAGAATATTATTCAACTTATACTTAAGATTTTGATGGGACTGTCTCATTTTTTTGACCCAAATATATTGTAAAGTAAATATGGACATAGTTGAGGTTATTTGGGTGAGGGTTTGTTTACTGTAGGGGCATGATTTGGGTGGACTAACACAGTTTTAGTTAAATTTGGCTTTTTATTATGTTGAGCGGTATGACTAGATGCAAAGGATCAGCAGTGCTCCTGTGCTCCTCTTTGCAAAGGATCAGCAGTGGACTGTGCTCCTCTTTTTTTATATAGAACTAGCTGATGTACCTGGTTTCACCTGGGTATACCTTAGACATTTACTGTTTCCATTTCCATCTCACCGCTCCAGTAACACATTAATCCTTCACCTCTATTTTAATGCATCTTCTCCCTCACTTTTATAGTGTCATTCCCCTTCATCATTAACATATTCCACACCCTCACCTCTGTGCTAACACATTTCCTTGCTCATGTCTGTAGTAACATATTTCCCTCCCTCACCTGGGTAGAAACACAGTCCATCCCTCAAAACTGTAGTAACACATTACCCTCACTCACATCTGTAGTAACACATTACCACCGCTCACACCTGCAATAACACATTCCCCTCCCTCCCCTCTGGAGTAACACATTCCCCTCCCTCATCTATGTTGTAACTCACTACCCCACTCACCCATATAGTAACACATTCCCCTCCCTTGCCCATGTTGTAACACATTCTTTTTCCTCAACCTATAGTAACGTATTTGACATTCCCCTCCATTCACCTGAGTAGTAAAACATTCCCTTCCCTCACCTCGGTAATAACATATTCCCTCCTATACCTGTGTAGTAACAAATTTTTCTCTCTCACCTCTATTGTAACACATTCCCTTCTCTCAACTCAATAGTAACACATTCCTTTCTCACTGCTGTTGTAACACATCTTCCTCTGTCACCTCTGTAGTAACACATTACTTCCCTCACACCTGTACTAACACATTACCCTCCCTCACCTGTGGGCTAAGAGCTATTGAGGAATCCGTGAAAACATATTTTACCCCTTTGCAGTGCTGTCTGCCTCATAAGCCACGTCAAGATCATATGGCTAGTGGCGGCTCCAGAGGTGGGGCTGCAGTACAGTCCAATATTCAAATAGGGGAGTCACACCACCTGCCAGTGATGTTCAGCAGCATTTAAGGTGGCAGTTGGTGAGTTGGTGATTCTCACCTATTTGAATATTGAACTGTGCAGCTGCTACGATGAGTCAGGACATTGCACATGGGGGAAACATTTTAGTCCTTTTTACCCTCTTAGGAGTCAAATTTAGAAAAATTCCTGCTTGTGGGTGCTTTACAGTACATCATGGAAAGAATATACTCCCGGAATTTCATGTTTCTAGATCCAAGGGTTTGGGCTGGGGGTTGATGAGTCCGAATCGGTATGAAATACCACCGGCAGCAGAAGACCGACAGGGCTGGAAATCTCGAACATCGCTAAGGTAAGTATAAACTAACCTAACCTAACCCTCCTTAGGGGTGCCTAACCCTAACCTCCCCCCAAGTGCCTAACCCTAATCCCCCCTCTAAGTGCCTAACCCTAACCTCCCCTTCCCCGCTGCCTAAACCTAAGTCCCCTGGGGGGGTGCCTAACCCTAACCCTCCCTCCCCCTAGCCTAACCCACACCCTCCCGGGGGGTGCCTAAGTCCCCTCCCTCCCCCTAAACCTAACCCTCCCCCCCGCGGCTGTCCACTCGCGACACCCGGCATCCCTTTTATCGGGTTGCCGGGCAACGGTCTACCGGCATCGGGGAAATGTCAGGCGTCTACATCTAGACACCCGGCATTTCACCCTCCAGGGGTATGACAGTCAGGAAGCCAGCTGTCAGTATTAAGGCAGCCGGTTTCCCGATTGTATACCGATGAGTTAGGGCGTCAGTCAAGAAATTTGATATCATATACGAGGGTTGTCCAAAAAGTAATGTCTAAATGCTCATAACTCTGAAATAAAAAGTAACATTTATTTGAAACTTTGTCAGTTTGTAGTTTAATATGTTTGCTAACTATATATGTAGTTTTGTTTAGGTAGTTCAAGAAATACCATGGAATCCAAGATGAAAGGCTGCATTACTACAGAAATCCACAGAAGACTGAAAAAAGTGTATGGTGAGTGAACAAATGACTATAGCAATGTCAGAAGGTGGATGAAGCGTTTTCAATTGGGAGAATCGTCCGTGTGCGACAAACCACGTGGTGGCAGACCATCAAATGCAGTGACAGCAGAGTACCGACACAAAGTAGATGCCATGATTCAGAAAGACCGTTGTATGACCATCAGAGATGTCAGTGATGAACTTGAATGTAGCCATGACACTGTAGAAACACTAATCAATGATTTGGGATATCGTAAAGTGTGTGCTAAATGGGTTCCAAAGCAATTAACCAGGGATCATAAGGCCCAGAGGGTGGAAGTGTGCAATGACCTTTTGACCAACTTTGAAGCCAGCCCTGAGACATTTTTAGAAAATGTCATTACAGGAGATGAGTCCTGGGTATTCCTTTATGAACCAGAAACAAAGGTCCAATCAAAGCAATGGAAACACTCAAGTTCACCTAGGCTAAAAAAGTTTAAATCACAGCGATCCGTAAACAAAGTCATGGCCACATTCTTCTGGGATTGCCGAGGTGTTATTCTCATCGATTACTTGGAACCAAACCAAACAACAGTGATCGATACATTATTACACTTGAGATGCTGAAAGAAGCCATCCACAAAAAAGATCAACAATTCCACTGTCAAATGTCATCTTACACCACAACAATGCCAGACCCCACACTTCGATGGCAACATCTGCGGCCATTGCCAAAATGGGGTGGGCAATAATGTCACATCCTCCATACACTCCTGATTTGGCCCCTTCTGACTTTCATCTGTTTGGCCCTCTCAAGTACTGTCTACGGGGTCAACATATTGAAGACATAGAGGTTGTTAAAAACGCCAAACATTCCTGGGTCAAACACAAACCACTTGAATTTTTGCAAAGTGCATTTACAGCTTGGGTTGAGAGGTGGAGAAAATGCTTGAGGGCTGATGGTGAATTTTTTGAGTAGAGTCATTCTGTTACTAAGACTTCAAAGTATTTTACTGCAAATTTTCAAATCTGTATCTATAATAAAATTTGAGTTGTGAGCATTTAGGCATTACTTTTTGAACAACCCTCGTATATAGATTGCATGTGGACTTATACAACACTGGGTCCCTCTGATTTTTTACACAATCCTATACAAAAATTGGGGAATCAGTAGAACAATCACCAACAAAAACAATGCTGTTTGTAATTGGCCCCCTTACTCATATGCTCATGTCCAGATGGGGGGATAGACTGGCCTGCACATACAGAACCGACAGAGCCCTTGATTTCTGGCCAATGGGAGGGAACACCTTAGGAAAATATCTTTTAATATTTTCCTGTTTCTGCTGAGCACTACAGAGCTCTAGAGATGTGAAACGTACATCAGCGGTGGTGGAAATTGGAGAGTTTGGCTAAAGTTATCACATCATTATAATCAACATTTTGAAAATATGGACACATTTAGACTTTGAGGAATATATATCAAATAATTGCACAACATAAATAGAAAAGACTAGAAAAATATGTATTACATAAAATTTTAATAATACAGTGTTATTCATTATTCGCCATAAGTAATTAGTAATTATTAAACAATTTCAAGTAATTTAAGAAAACCAAAAAGACCTATAGTATGCCACTGATCTATGCCAAGGCACTGTTAAGAGACAATGGAAACCTACACCTAAAAAAAAATAACCTATGTCATCGAACTGCTCACCCCACAGGTGATCATTATCATATTACCCAGTAAATATCTGAGTTAGAATGTTAGTTACTGCATCAAAAGTTTGCAAGGTGTCTCCTTGAATTCTAACCAGCATAACCATAGCATCTCTATTAGGCAAGTGTAAGGTTGATTTCCTCATCAGGCATGGGTGATCAGTCCAGTTTTGTAGTTTCATATAACTTATGAAAGTAAGAGGGCAAGAATGATCCTATTAGAAATAGAATTTTACAACCTTTGTGAATGTATAAGCATTATACTTTATTTGGCCAATATAAACTACAAATTTGCAATTTAAAAATACAAGAATAATGTAGGAAAGTGGTGTAAATCAATTTAGTATTTGGCTGTCTGCATATCAAAAGTTGTGCGGCCAACTGAAATAATGTTTTTGTATCCTCTAGATAAGAATCGATTTAAACCTATATATCCGTCTGTTATTACCCTGTTTTGTTCTATAAATGTTTCCAATTGTAAAGCGCAACGGAATATGCTGCGTTTCATAAGAAGCTGTTAATAAATAAATAAAGATGCTTCTTTGCATTTCTTTATATACCAGTATTTTTCTCTTTTTGCTGGAAAGAAAAGCATTCTTAAAATGTTCATCTCGGGAAAACTCTCCACTGTTCATGTATCAATTTACCATTTTTTTCTTGGTCCAGTCCTCTATTCTGATTTGTATTCCCTCTAGTGTGGGTTTCTGTCTAGCGTGCATTGTTTAAGAGTGTACTTGTTGTATATTACGTTCCATCATCCCATTTTTCAAGCAGCCTCCGAGGACATTGCTTATCTAAACATCAGCTCAAGTAAAATTGAGTGTGTACTGAGAGCAGATTCTATATTGAAATAAGATTTCATGCCAAATTTTTGCAATGAAATAATTTAGAAAGCTTTGCTTTTGCTCCAACTCCCCAGTACAAAATTTTAGCCATAAAGTTGCCTTAAATAGCAAAACTTTTTTATAATATATAAGTTTAAAACACTAGTGTATTAGCTGTGTGTGCCATGTTTTATAGGTGTTATAATTTTTATTCCATTGCGTTCACACTCCATAGATCTGAGCTGCAGACTACGCTGACACTTTATAAATAAAAAATGTAATAAATTGGGAAACATCCTGCTGAATTCAAGTTTTCAAGAAGTTTAAAGCATTTCATATAGAGAGTCATTTCAGGAGTAGAAGCTAATTAAAATAGTGTTTGAAAAGATTAATGTTTTACTAGTTTATTTCTTTGTGTTTTTAACTTTCTCCCTTTGACCAGAGCTGGTCTTTAATTTCACTACCCTGATGCAGAATGCTATAAATTACAGTATTTGCATGTTTTTTCAAGGAAAGAAGGTGTAACGTTAAACTTTAAAGTGTCCCATTGGAGTTAAAGGGCACTTTGTTAAAAAAAAATAGACCTTTGTTTTTAATGTGAATTCCAGATAACATGGTCTTAAATAGCCGGCTTAATAATTCTTATCCTTCTCATTATTAAATACATCTGCTATGGCTTGTTTTTAAAAGACAAACAGTTCATTAATTCCATTAAAGATTTGGGAAATCAGGAGTATTAGGAAAATAAATACACTACTTACATTTATTAGCTTTATTATAATTTAATTTTGGGAAGGTTTAACTACATTAAGCTAAGGACTATCGTGTTTTAGACAGACAAGGATTTTGGCTATCGTTAGTAGGCCCAGTGTGAGGTTGTGTGCGTCCAAGCAGCTAGAGGTCTGAGAGGACCATCTGTAGACAACAGGATGTCCTGTTCCTGATGAGAGAGTGTAACCAGTGTCTGGCTGAGGAGGGAACTTAAGCAATACATACACTGCTTCCTTGTGTGTTCAACCACTAAATTGGAAGTGGTAATAAGCCTAACTGTTCACTGGTTATAGAGGGGCCAAGAAGTGGCATGAATGGTGACAAGGTATTTTGTTAATTCCAGTAAGCCAGTTACTAATAATTAAAGCTCATTAAGTTCTGAAAGTCCTATTGAGGTCAGCAGTATATATGTAATGGTGGAGTACTGGATGTTAGTCCATACAAGGCTGACAACCAGGAACAAAACATAATTGTGGTGCAATAGAGAAAGAAAGGTTTACAGTAACAGAAGTATACATATGCAGTACAGTGATAACAGTGTATAGCATGCACGTGAGACTGGCACAAAGAAAGACACAGACTAGAGACGTCCAGTAATTGTGCATACACACCAGTGTGGATCGGGATACAGATGTTTAAAAATCCAGCTCAACTATTCTTAATGGTCAGTCTTGTGTGGAATTCATTTAAATGAGGACTGGTCTATTTCTACCATTTACCGGGATATATAATATAATTACATGTACATTTTTTCCTTCATTATTATCATTGCATTTATTTTGTATGTCATTTGGTTTTATATATATATCTAAAGACACTAACTTTCTATAGTAAATCTAAAATGTAATAAGTTTTTTCTTGTTATGCTAACAAATCCATAAGTGTTGCTTGTTCTGTATTAACTCTTTGAATGCAAGGGAGTGAAGTGTTACCACTTTGACTACAAGAGATCACAATATGTGTCACTTTCTACTTTTATTTAACAGAGATTAGTGTCCAAAATGTTGTAAGAGTGATTTAGTTATTTAGGTATTTGTGATGACAGAATTTGGGGGTTAATTCAAATAGATTTGTACGTAGGTGATAGGTTCAAGGTCGGGTGCTGCAACCCTGTGAAACCTTTAAACTAATATCCTAGTTACTGATGTGATTGAGCATTGGTTTATGGCACCATGTTTGACAATGTACTGAGCAATTTTTATCAGATCATGTTGGGTATAGCTCTCAGAGGTTGTACAGCAGGGGCATCACTATGGGGGTGCAGGCCACACCCAGGTGGGGGTGACACCAAAATGCCCTGCTCCTCAGTGACAGGAATTGCAGTGTGACCTTATCCTGTCACAGAGGAGGAGCCGACAGAGCAGGCACTAGTCTCCGGGAGCAGCCTAACATCTCCAGGGATGCTGAGCACGCCCTCGGAGTGATGCAATCTGGATTTCCTGCTAGGCCACGCCCACTTATGTTAGGCCTCGCCCCCTTTTGGGTGCACTGGGTTCTGCCATGAAAGGGTGTTTTTTTGGAGTATGAACAGGGTGTCACCAGATCCGGTGATGCCTCTGTTGTAGAGTACTTGTAGATAATTTGGCCATCTTTCCAGCCAGCAATATTGGCATGTATTCATATATAACCAAACAAACTCTGTTTCCAGTTTCCAGTTTGCCTTCAAATGTTCATTTAGCATTGTGAATCAAATACAAAGAAATTCAGGGCCTGATTTAGAGTTGTGGGCTACTGCCTCCGCAGCTGCGATCCCGTACACAGCTGCGATCCCGTACACAGCTGCTCTGTGAAAATATGAAAATGTCATAGGTGCCGGGGATTACACTGAGACACCCACAATTGCATACCAATACCTAGTTTGGTCATGGGGCCTGATTCAGACCTGCTCGCTAGGCTGCGTTCGCACGCAGCCAGCCAGCCAGCCAATGTTTGCAATCTGCGCATGCGTACGCATTGCATTGCGCATGCGCAAACTAGTCCATGCAATCGGGAAGTGTACGCTTGCTGCGCATAGATGGCTCATTAGAATGAGTGACAGAACGAGCTGTTTGTGAGTGGTGACAGGGGTTGGTCGATGGAAATGGGGGAGTGGTGGTACAAACGCAGGTGTACCTGAGCGTCTTAATGCAGTTTAAGAAGCGTGCATAATTAAGACACAGCGTCATAGTACATGTCACATGGTTGAAAATCACGCTGAATCACTCACAGTGCTTGTGGTAGGGTAAGCTCAGCCACAAGTGTTGCAATCGCTTCTGATGGTACTCGATGTTACCGATGGTTGCATACACATCCTGGAGATGACGTGCATAAGTGGGCGCCTTAAGACAGGCTGCTGGGTGTCTGCATACACGCTAAGACATAGTGGGCGTGCTAATGCCTTGCCGTGCGATCGCGGATTTGCATACTTTCGCTGCGCGGGAACGCATCTAACGAGCGGGTCTGAATCAAGCTCACAGATCATTTGATTACACTGGGCTGCATCATTTTTGAGGTCAAGGTTTTCATAGGTGATCTTTTATATTTCGTGGATGGTGAATTTTAAAATATGACTAATTTAACTGAATTAGGTCCGATTTTTTTTTTGCTCGCTCATGTTTAATAAAGGTATTTTATTAGTAAATAAATTTTATAATAGTTTGGAAATTATATTGTTTATTGTTTCAAAGCAGATTAATATTCACATAAAATGTACAGAATATATATGAAAGGGTACACAAATGCAGTTATTCTTTTCAAAGGCTTTGTGTGTGTTTTGCACCTGGAACATCTCTCTTGAGACACCAGCAATAGTCCGCAAGCATATTCACATCCTGACAATGCTCTCCTTGCTCCTCGAGATTAGCAAATTACTACACGATAACTGGCAACTCTGTACAGGGAGGGGGGGGGGGGAATTAAGGTGTGCTGGTATATTACTGTTCCAGGTAATCTGTCTTGAGCTCTCTTGGTGAATTTATTTATTTATTGCCAGTTATTTATATAGTGCACACATGTTCCGCAGTGCTTTACAGAGTTGTTTTAGAAAATAAATAGAAAGTGCAAGAATCACCCAAGCAGGTTTTGCTATATTAAAATACAATGAGAGGAGTGCCTGGCTCGCAGTATAATGAACTTTCTGGGCAACCATCATAGCCCAGAGTACGAACACATTGTAGGGGAACTCCTGTAGAGCTCCTGGGCTCCGGTGATGTATGTCCATATAGATGCATTTCCTCAGCTCGCATTTAGACTACTTTTCTGAAAACTGCGGCGATCTCAGGGATGAGCAAGGAGAGCGCATTCATCATGACATTCAAGTGATGGAAGAGAGTTAGCAGTGCCATTGGGAAAGGTTAATATGCCTGTGGACTATGGCTGGTGCCTCAAGAGAGATGTTCCATGTGCAAAACACACAAAGAAGTCTTTGAAAAGGTCCTTTCTTCCAGAGTAATGCTGTCCATCCATTACACGATGCGGGGACGACGGCATGATTACGACGCCGTCGTCTCCCGCGGGGTGAACTGCATACACTGAACGTTCAGACGTTCAGTGTATGCAGATCAATCATCCACGAACATGGCAACCTAACGGCGGTCGTCAGGTTGACCGTCATGTTCGGGCGATGATTGATGTTAAAAACGACCAGCGGGCGCTCATCGCTGGTCGTTTTTAACCTTTTACTGCAAGATTTGAGGGCGATTACCAAGCGATGGAGCGATAACGATCGTCGTTATCGCTCCATCGCTAGGTTTAATCGCTTAGCGGATGGGCAGCATAACTGCATTTGTGTCCCATTCATATATACTGTATACTGTACATTTGATGCAGATGTTAGTCTGCTTTGAAACAATAGACATTACAATTTCAAAACTATTATATCAATTATTTACAAAATATGAACTTTTTAATCTTGAGAGAGCAAAAAACCTGACCTGATTGAGCTAAAGGAGATATATTTTGGAATTCACCATCCACTAAATAGAAAAGATCACATATGAAGGTACTGTATGCGTTCGGCATCCGGGTGGTCTGGATGCAGATGCTCCTATTACCGGTGCTGAAATCCCGACGCCGGTCACAAGCCCGGCGCTGTCTTCCAGACCACCTTGATAACAAAGGTAAGTATCGGGGTGTTAAGCAGGGGTTAGGTCTAGGGTACGGGGTTAGGGTTAGGCACTAGGGGGAGGGTTAGGGTTAGGCACTAAGGGGGAAGGGTTAGGGTTAAGCACACGGGTGGGGGGTTTAGGTTCAGGCACTAGGGGGTGGGGGTTAGGGTTAGGCACCAAAGAGGTAGGGTTAGAATACCGACCAACAAGAGATGCCAGCGTCAGGATTCTAACAGCTGGGATCCCGAGCGCAGCAGTTTTATCAGACAACTGAGTAGCCCTATGGTTGCACAGAATGACCGCATAAGCTGAGATGCTGGAGCCATATTTCTTGCTTACGGTATAGAAGCAGGATGTGACACGTCCCAGAAATTGGCAATACACTCCTGTGTTTTTCGCAGACACTCCCTGTTACCTCCCACAAGCGCTCCCTGACTGTCACACTGTGAATAAGGACTTGCAGTGTGCGACTACAGTAATGTACCTTGATGCATGCTCAGTGCGACTCAGACGCTCCATTTGCGTAAACATCGGCATAGCATACAACTATGAATCAGGCCCACTGTAAAAGGGGTTTCACCCTGTATGATGCAATGCGCTGATCTGTACTGCCACCATATTGTAGTTTTGTAATTACAGGATGCAGGGAAAGAGACCCACAGATCCTGATTTTCACAATTGAACTCATTTCTGATGCATTGGAAATAATTACCACACGTAGCCACTTTACTGATGATTTTTGTTTTCCCAAAACCACTCAGAAATTGTTGGTTTTATTTTAATTGAATAATGTTTACATTTAAAAATATATTTAAATATAAATGTTTATATTATTTTAATATGATCTAATAAATAACTATTAGGCTGGTTTGTAATATGGAACTCAGGGCCTGATTCAGACACGGTCGCAAGCGCTGAGCGCTCGCAACCAAGTTGATTTTTGCCCACTGGGCATGCGCACGACGGAGCCGGTTCCGTCGTGCGCATGCGTGAGACCCGGCTAGCGACGGGTGCTCTGGCCAACGGGGTGGCTGGCCAAACGAAGGCATTCCCGAAGGAACGCCTGCCGTTTGGGGGCGGCCCCACTGACATCACCAGTGATGTCAGTGGGAGAGCTTCCGGCTCTATTAGAGCCAGAAGCTCTCTGGGGCTTGCGGCCACAAGACCCTACCACAAGGGTCACCCACAGCTATGCGAGCGGCTAGGAGGCCGAACAAAAAAAAAAAAATGCCCTGATTCAGAGCGAGCGCTCGTTCGGAGCATCCGTCTCTGAATCAGGCCCTCAGAGTTTTATAGAACTAGTAAAGTGTAACCAGTAAAGTTTTCTTTTTCTCTTTTCATTTTGTGTTGCTAAAATTCTAATATAATTGTAAATGTCTCCAATACAGATTTTGGTAGCAGAATAGACAGATCTGATACAGAATCAACTTTTTATTTGTTGTATGATTTTAAATTGACAGCACAATGGCATCTGAATTAAAGTGTGTGTTGATGAAGCTCTGCCCTGGATGGAAAGTAAGAAATGGTCATATGTATTCCTCCTAATCATGTTATGCTATTGGAAACAAATGCTGTCACTTTATTCATAGCCTTCAGGATTTCATCCATTACTGAACAAATAATTTTATAAATCATTTTGTGATGTGTTACTGCCTCTGGGATTGACTTTTTATATTACTTATTCTATAAAAGTTACTTTATTTTAGATGGGTAGGTGAGAGTTTCTTAGCAGTTATAAATACACCATTGGGCTTAGCTGTGGTAAGTGGTGATATGTGGGTGCACTGCAATACAATGCCTTCCACCTACTGTACCTAGAAATAGCAATGCTTATTTATTTGTCACCATGGAGCATATTGTAGGGTCCCTTGTTGTACTGTACATAGATATATCATGTGATGCTGCACCAGAGCTGGAGGCCCTCACTACACTAAGCTTCAGTACCCATTTATCACTGAGTCTTCTCTTGCTGCTGACTGAGCACTGCACTTCCTGGTCACATGACATATCTAAGGTGTCCATCAGTGCTCAAGGCATGCCTGACATAATCAGAGCATACCTCATAACTTTTGAAGGCTGGGAAGAGGGACCCTTCGCGCAACGTAGGCGCGATCGCCTGAAAAGGGGGTCGGGCTTCCCAAAAAGGGGTGGGGCATCTAGAAAATGGGCCGGAGCCTCGCGGTAACCCCTGTTTATGTCACTATAGGGGGCGTACCCAGCACTCTCCGAGATGCTGGGCAGCCCCCAGGCTCTCCCTACACTAGTGAACAGATGCCGTGCACATGACTTCTCTTCCATAGTGCAGAGCGTACCAGCCTGCGAGAACTACGGTGGTGCGGAAGGGCGGCGGGAGCCAGAGCGGAGATTAAGGCAAGTGGTATTTATTTTTTTTACTCATGTGTTGTCTATTGGGGGCACTGCATCGGGTCGGGTGGTGGACCACTACTGGGGGCACTACTGGGGAGGGGGCTACTACTGGGGCACTGCATCAGAGGGGGACCACTACTGGGGGCACTACTGGGGAGGTGGCTACTACTGGGGCACTGCATCGGGGGAAGACCACTACTGGGGACACTACTGGTCGAGGGGACTACTACTGGGGCACTGCATCGGGGGGGACCACTACTGGGGGCACTACTGGGGAGGGGGCTACTACTGGGGTACTGCATCGGGGGGGACCCACTACTGGTGGCACTGTGCGGAGGGGGCTACTACTGGGGCACTGCATGGGGGGGACTATTGGCGGCACTGAATAGGGAGGACCACTACAGGGGTCACTGTATAAGGGACACTGGCTAGGGGGGATCACTACTGGGGGCCTGCATAAGGGGAAACACTACTGGGGGCACTGTATAAGGGGCACTACTGGGGGCACTGCATAGGGGGGACCACTACATGGGGCACTGCATTAGGGGGATATCTACTTGCATGCATAAGGGAGACCACACCCTGAGAGCACTGTATAAGGGGCCCTACTGGGGGCACTGTATAAGGGGCACTACTGGGGGCCTGCATAAGGGGGATCACTACTGAGGGCACTGCATAGGGCGGACCACTACATGGGGCTCTGCATAAGGGGGATCACTACTGTGGGCCTGCATATGGGAGACCACTACTGGGGACACTATATAAGGGGCACTACTGGGGGCTTGCATATGGGGGACCACTACTGGGGGCACTGTATAAGAGGAACTAATGGGGGGCTGCATAAGTGGGACCACTACTGGGGGTACTGTATAAGGGGCACTACTGGGAGCCTGCATAAGGCGGATCACTACTGGGGGCACTGAATTGAGGTGCATATGGCATGGAAAGGAATGTTCAGAGTGATGAGAGAGGGGTGCGTATCATGTTGACACGCCCCATTTTTAAGTGGCCATGCTTCTTGTAACCACACCAATTTTTCGGCGCTCGCACTTGGGGGGGGGGGGGGGGGCTCCATTTTGAAATTTGCCCTGGCCTCCATATACCTAGTTACGCCACTGGATGGTGCAGACAGAGGTCGAACAGATGAAAAAAGAGGGAAGGTAGCGCTGATAGACAAATATAAAACATTTCACCACAACGTTAAGCTAAACAATGGCAACAAATAAAAGAAACCAAACTTCCAATTCAATGTGCTGTAGCAATAAAAGGACAAGCTGCTAAATCTGATGGAATAATATCATTACTCTCCCCAGTGTGACACTTCTGATATAGATGGTAAGTATGGGTATTAAACAGATATGAGATCTCACCTAGTCGGAAAGTGTTAGCAATGTCCAATCCGATATAGGGAATAAAGTCTCTTTAGTAAACTTGTATGTACGGCACATGGCAATAAGGGTAGAAGCCGCCGGAGTATGCAGGTAATTGAGGGTGCTGTGGTGTAATTCCCATTTGGTCCTATGGCTCACCTCAGCCTAAGGGTCGTATTCAATTTGAGGCGTTAAGTCCGGATCCGCGGTAATTTACCGCCAATGACGTCATTATCGCCTGTTGTGGTTTTAGCCCGTATTCAATTTCAAAGACTTTCCGCCTAGACAGAAAGTCAATGCAATGTAATAGGCGGTAAAGTATCGCCTATGAATGGCAGGCGGTAAAAAGTGCAGAATTGGGGTTTTGGGGTGCAACGTTTCGGGAACCCCCGTGCAGCCTTCAGACAGTCCCCCAAAGGTAATCTGTGTGAAAAATGTTTTAAAAAACTTAAGAACATCCCAAAAATTGACTTTGAAAAAGGGGGCGAAAAAAAAAAGTTGGGTACAAACTTAAAAACTAGTGAACTTGACTCTGGGGGGGTCCCCAGGTATGCCCCAAGTGTTTTTTTGATTGCAGGTGTTTGCGGCAGGTGGATTTTTCACGAATTTTTTTAAGTCACTTTAGCAAGTTTAAAATATGCTGAACCCCATTTTCAAGTAACCCAAATTTGATGGGCATAGTTGTTTTGCCCTAAAAAAGCTTCTAAATGCTCTTCTGCATCGCCTTATTCAAAGACGCATTTATGCACCTGCTGCGGCTATTAGAAACCCCGGCTTCCTTCAGGAGTTAAAAATGGGGGTACCCTTTGTCCTCCCCTATGTCTACACATCTTTAGAGGGGTCCCTAGAATATTTCCCGAAAATTCCCATTTTGTTTATCCTGTAGAAAAACGGGGTAAAAATGTACAAAAAAAAAGACATTAGGTCCCCCCCAAAAGCCAAACCAGCCCCAGGCTTGCCAGCCAGTGGTGGTTTCTAAAAATATGGGGAACAAACTGTGTAGGGTTCCACCGTATCTTAGAAACCAACCCAAGGCTTCAGGGACCAGTTCTGGTTTTAAATATAGGGGTAAAAAAAAATGTGGGGATCCCCCTTATATTTAAGACAAGCACCAGACCCAACCGACTAGGGTCTAATGCCAAGGCCCGGAGACCCAATCTCCGGGGCTCCAGGCCCAAAGCATTAGCACCCCAAATCAGTCAGGTCAAGCCGGTGATCTCGGGGGAGTCGGGGACCCCCCAAAGAAAGGTCAACCCCCCTCCCGAGCACCACAGGCTTACGCTGAAGCCCGGGGCTCTTCCCCATACCCCTGGTTTGGTGGGTATGGGGGTAATGGGGGACCAAATCATGTAATACTATTGTGTTTTGCAGTAGAACTACAAGTGGCAGCATGCCTGCCATTTTACACTTGTGGAACTTCAAGTGCCAGCAGACATGCGGCACCTGTAACTTCACTGTAAAATAAATAGTTAAATAAAGACAAAACATACACACCGTGACAGTATAATTTTATTATACACACCTACCCAATTCACACATACTTACCTATACCAGATGTGTCTGTGCCCTTGTCCAGTAGAATATCCACACATACTGATAGCTCCCGAATGCTCTACAGTCAGCGCGGCTGCTGATTGGCTCTTGGGACGTGCCAGCTCTGTGCATGTTTCATCAGCTGGCATTCGGGAGCTATCAGTATGTGTGGCAACACACATACTGATAGCTGTTGCGTGGTTCGTGTAAAAAATGTTTTTGTTTTGCCAAGCTCCTGGATTACTGCGGAGACCAGCACCAGGATATAGGTGAGGCTGGTTTGGCTTTTGGGCGGGCCCTATGTAATTTTTATTTTTTTACGTCTTTTTTTTACAGGTACAACACAATGGGAATTTTCGGCAAATATTCCAGGTAACCACCTAAACATGTCCAGACATGGGAGATCATTATGGGTACCTCCATTTTTAACTCCTGATTAAGTCGGGGTTTCAAATAGCCGTGGCAGGTGCATTTTTGCAGAATTTTCAAAAAATGCGTTTTGGGACTTATGCTAGTACCTATTTTCACATACCCCAAATTTGATGGGACCATTTTTAAAAATGAAAAAAATAAGCTAAGTGCTCTTCTGCATCACTTCTTCAAAGTCGGGAAAAAAACACCAGCCACGGCTATTTAAAAACCCAACTTTCTTTTGCAGCCAAAAACGGTGGTACCCATAGTGATCCCCCATGTCTGGACATCTTTAGGGGGGTCCTAGGATTATTTCCCAAAAATTCCCATTTTTTTACGTCCAAGTATCGCCGGGTCCCGTTTCGCCTATTTTCAAATTGAATACGGGGATTCGTGGGCACGCGCGCGATACTTTAATGCCTACAAAACAGGCGAAGTCGACGTTAAGTCCGGGCCACGTTAAATTATCGCCGCTCGGCTCAAATTGATTACGGCCAAAGTTGGCTTCTTATAACACAGTCTGTGTTTGGATCTCCCTAAGCAGTCCCCGCAGTGAGCTGTGTATGTGGCACGGTGAAGTTGAAGCTGCAGTAGTGGGAAGGCACCACAGCACAGTGGCCACCTGAGCCTCTGGCTAACCTCAGCCTTAATTACAGGGACACCCACTGAATGTGGCTCTAATCTGCCGCTTTGCGTATAAAGTTGCACTATAAGATGCATATCGCTCGCACCATCATACATCAGAGCAGCCCCCAAGGTTGCTCAGATTAATTGTCGGAAAATTGTGCTAGTGTAGCTGCACAAAAGAGACACAGTCGTTTCAGCGACACTCCTGTGCTGGCTAGCCAATACCATTAACTCCCAGGAACGTCCATCAAAATTGCCACTCTCTGTGATCAAATTTGTTCTGTATCCCCCAGAGGTAACCATTGGGATGCTTGCAACTTGAATGCAGGCGCAGTACAAAAAACATCGGCCAATGCCTCCCCCTCTATATCAGTCTCTAGTCTGTGCTTTTTAAAGTCATTTCAGTTATTATTTTTATATCCCACATGTGTTCCATAGGGTTTTCCTTTATATATAATTGTATCCATCTGATCTATCTGCAAATATTGCATTTGCAGATGGATCAGGAGAATTCCAGGGGAAGCCAATCAGTTGATGTGAAAGTGGCAACAATGATATCATGTGGAAAATCGCACTGCATTGATTGACTGAAAACATTCTCTAAAAGCCATATCTCTTTATACCACAGTAAGTAGTGGTTAATCCTCCTCATTCTACATGACATATAGATTGAGCTATTTATATATATAAAAAAACAACACAAAATCGAAGACCTGAGCTGCTACTCATTTATGTCATTAATTTAAAACAGTTACATAATTAAATAACATTGATCTCTACAGAGTAGTAAATGTAGCTGAGAAAATAAACCGAGGAGTAAAGGAACTGATGATTTCATAAACACATTTCTGATAATGGGGCTCAGATATACATTGTTGTACTGTTTACAAACACCAGAGATGCATATATAAATGCGTAAATGTGACTTATGTCTCTTTGTATCTATAGAGGTAACAGGTAAAGCTGCATACACATGTAAAGATTTTCTGTCCAACCATCCAACTAGTTGATTGGTTGGAATGAAAATCTGATAACGTATGGGAGTAACTGATGATCAGCAATTTGCTCCTAAATGCCAGAAAACAGATGAAAATGGTCGTCAGACAAGTTTGTTAAATGTTTGATCTAAATAATTTGTTCAAACAACAGTTTTTGTCCATTTTCCGGCGTTTGGGAGCAAATTACTGACTGTCATTTGCTGTCATACCTTACCAGATTTTCATTCCAACCGATCAACTAGTTGGATGGTTGGACAGAAAATCTTTACGTGTGTACCCAGCTTTAGAAACGGAGTGTGTACAGATAAGCCACATGCTCACATCATCATGCCACGTTGTCTGGTGGCATGATGATGATGATGATGATGATGACCACCAGCAGTACCATCTAGCTACTTATAATGAACTGAATGCCTATTGACCTTTAGATCTACTAGTACTTAAATCAATAGCATCTCGGCTATATTATATCAAGTGGCGGCTGTCTATTCCTGTCACTTCACACTTCCCTTTGAACTACTGCAAATTGCCGATTTTTTTGGAGTGTAACAAATGGTGTTTGAATTCATTCTATTTTTGTTTGTATTTAATTTCATTTTGTATTAAAATTAGACTTTCCCATTTATTAATAACTTTCAAGACAATATTCTTTCTTGTGTATATGACATTTCATTACGACATTTCATTACACTACAGGTTCAAAATCCATATCCAAAATGCTTGGGGTCAGGGGTATTTTGGATATCGGAATATTCCGTAATTTGGAATATTTGCATACCATAATGATCTATTTTGGGAAAGGGACCCAAATCTAAACACAGAATTCATTTATGTATTATATACACCTTATACACACAGCCTGCAGGTAATTTTATACAATATTTTTAATAATTTTGTGCCTTAAATAAAGTATGTGTACTTTGAACCATCAAAAAGCAAAGGTTTTACTATCTGTCATGCTAAAAAAATTTTGTATTTCGGAATATTCCGTATTTCAGAATATTTGGATATGGGAGACTCAACCTGTATTATATTTTGCACAGATATAGCAATGTGACTTTAGTATTAGCTGCTTAACACCGTCAAGCCACATCTCTGTTATCCTTACATTATCATTGTGCATAGGTATACCCACTTGCTACTGTATGTCTGACATGCTACTATGGTTCAGCAGTACACTACTGAATATGTGCCAGCTGAACATGTGCACATAAATATGTGTGGTGTTTGTTTTGCATACTTTTTTTTCCATGTGCTGACCCAATATGTAACTGCAAATGAGCCCCAATATCATCCAAAGTTATTGAAGAGTTTTGGACATGAATAGGACTAAAAATCCGTCATTTATGTAGTGATTATGTAATGGATCATGAGATATTAGGCAACATGTAACCCTTAATGTTTATTAAGTGTATTTCTTTCAATTTCTGGTATGGTGATTTGCAAATGAACCCTGATGTGTATATTCAGCTGCAGGTTTGATTATTTGTCTGAGAAGATGCCGTATGTGTGTGTGTGTGTGTGTGTGTGTGTGTAAAGGAGAGGGGGAGGCTGGCAGATTTATGTAAAGCCCATTAACACTGTCTGCAAAAGATCCAACATACAGATTATGGCAAACCTAAAGGGTCTTATACATTCTGGGCTTGCCCTTCTCACTAACAAGAGGATGGCCTGGGGAGTGTCACTTCTTACCTTAAATGAAAGCAGGCTCTGGACAACAAGCTTTAATATCTACTTAGCATCTACATAAGCCAGAAGAAGGGGGGTTGTGTGACAGCCCAGGTAGGCATAAAATACCATGTAGAACTCTGAAACTTTGTATCATTCTTGGGAGTCAGTCTGACATTGGAAATTGCTCCATCCGCCAATCACGAACAGATTTATGTAAGTGAAACTCTTAATTTTTCCTTTTTATGTATAAGAAACTTATTTGCCTAAGACTGTCTTTGTATGTCATTCTTATGAATTAGTTTTGTATATATTTATGCATTTTATCTTTCTTATATTGAACTTAATTTAATAAGATTGAGCTAATCAATGCTACATATCTGTATACAGGTTATTATTTGGGTAATAATAACTGGGACTTATTTATACTTGTAGGGAAGACTTAAGTGTGTATCTCCTGAAACAACCTTAGATGGTGGCAGAAAACATACTAGTGAGTGGGAAAGACATTGGGGAGAGTATTCATTTCTATAGACAGACCAGGTGGTTGTTTTTTGAGTAACTCTGTGTCAGATCCACGTCATGCAGGCTCAAGTGAGTGCTGATCTTGACAAAGTTTCAGATAGCTGTTAGAGATTGGAGTATCTTGGAACCAAGTTTGTGACAGTTTCTACACAATTTTCTATCTTCTGTGGTCATTCAGAGATTGGTTTTTGTCAGTTTATCTTGGTCTAGAATGATGAAAGCTAAAAATTTTAATTTTTGGTATATTTTAGCATCAAATAGACTGTGAGGAAGCAGCCTTTTGGTCGGTGACAGTGTTTAGGCTCAAAACATTAGTATTCCCTTTAAAAAAAAATAAAGCTTTAATTGTTATCAAGTCTAAAGAATAAAAAAGGCAGAAACAAAGACAGTTTATTCAGGGCATTCCTTTATTTCTTGGCCCCTTTCTATACAGTGGACAATTAGGGGAAATTACATTAGGAGCAATTTCTGTACTGTAAAATTGCAGCTTAGAAATTACAGGAAAATTGGGGGAAGTCATCCAGAACCCCAACAAAGTGGCAAATAAGTTAGCAGAACATTATATAAGACCAGTAGTGGCTATAAGCAAAGTAATGTACAGTAGGCTGTTAAAAAGTGTCAAATGGCTGCGTTTTCATTTTTTTATATATCTTTTTAATATTGGCAGAAAAATGAAATAATAATCAGCAAGTGTTTTTTTTAGTAAATAAAAGTGTTTAAAATAATTTGGGGTACATTAAGTAAGAAAACCCTTGCATTTCCTACCTGGAAGTTTTTTCCCACAGCAATACAACACCTCAACATACCTGTCCCACATAATTATTTGAGCTTTTCTGGAGAAAATCATATGTAAAAGGACATGTCCTTATTGTCCAAATTTGACTAGTAGAATACCTCCAAGAGTATCACTAATGTGATCGGCGATCCAATTCATTCCCAATTGAATTGCCACATTAGACTGCTTAACATTTTCACTCTCATGATTGAATTCACAGATACCAAGTGAGATACAATGCTTAGATTCCTTCCTCGTCTTTGACTGTTACTACTCTTTTACTCAACTACAGATGACTCTCCTGGTTGCAATTCAATTCTCATTTGTCTGTCTACAGCTGGTCTTTTGTCTCAGATTTCAATAGGTATATTTACTAAGGAGTGGATTGTCTAGGTGAGTGATTATTGGCAGCTTTGACCAACAGCTTTATAACAGCAATAGTAATAATAGCTTGTAACAGGCATATTTAGCATTTATTCCTATTACTGCTTTAAAACTATTGGTCAAAGCTGCCAATGATCCTTAGTAAATCTACCCATTGGATATGCCATGGCTCCTGCACCTGGCTGTCTACCAAGCTCACAACAGTAGACTCCTATCTGTGGGAATCAAGTTTTTCTGGGATAGACATCTAGAGATAGATTTACTAAAGCTTCTAAAAATTAAAAATGGTGATGTTGCCCATAGTAACCAATCAGATTCTATAATTTCTCTATTGTATTCTAGAAAATAATAGCCAGAATCTGATTGCTAACTTTGGCAATATCTCCAATCCATCTTTTTATTTTTAGAAGCTTTAGTAAATCTGCCCACTTGTCTGTCCCAGCCTTACTGTTTCCTACAGAATACCCCAGCTCCTCACAGCAGACAGCGTGGCTTATGTCTAGTCATGTGCCAATGTTTGCATACTGTACATCAAAGTCCCTATAACACTCTGTAATAGTCACGACATTCGTGGCATTTAGGACTTTGTGTCCTATTCCCCTAATGTTCACAGGTTCACATGGCTTTGGTTACTTGAACCAACTCTCATTGTAGCTAAAGTATCTCATGGCTCCTGATCACATGTACCAACAGTCCTTGCTGTGACTCTCTGCTACATTCAACGCTAACCCATTCCTTTTATCACTCTTCATAGCATCAGAGTTCAAGACTTCAAAGCCACTACTAAGAAATCGTACTCTGATGTAAGGTTTTGCAGACAAGGAAAATATAAGCAGCGCTATAGTGGTGTAAATTAATCACAGATACATATAAGTGAAATACCTTATTTATTAAAAATATATAAAATATTCTATTAATCATCCTATAATTATAAGCATCCTGTACAAAAACTTATTTGTAAACATATAGTGTACATAAGAATTACATCAACCAGTGTGTATAGCAAGCTGTGTGCAAATATATAAAAAATCTATTCATAGTTAGCTCAATGATTGTTAAGTTCAGTCCAGAGCCATGTAAGAAAAGAGCCAGAAAGCAGTCTTTGCTAATAAATATCAAAGCAAAATGATTGATAGAGCTGGCTTGCGACCTGCCGTGTGCTCCAATACAGTCACTCACCGCCGGTATACAACCAATGTGTGTATTAAAGGGGCAAACGGAGCTCGCTTGCGGCCTGCCAGATGACATCATGGAGGTTAGTCCACCCGGCAGATAACTTAGCCAAAGGGTGTTTTATTAACTAGGTTTCAAACAGGAACATATAACATAGGGTTAACAGCAGGTACAGGTTGTAAGGATTCTCAGTTGCAGTCAGGAGCTTTAGGGTTATGCTGGACATTGTGGTGTGCCAGGATGTGCACTCACTGTAAGAGATATAATCTGTAGGGGCATGATTCTTATATAGTATGTGGTGGTGATATAGTGTATAAAGGGGTCTCTGTTTCTTCTGGATGGTCGGATATACTCAGGGGCACACAGAGCCGTAACTAGACTTTTTGGTGCCCAGAAAGAGCATTGGTGCCCCCCCATTTTTTAAATAGGGACATATGAAAAAGGGCCATGGCCTCATAGGGAAGGGCCAGGGAAGAGATAGGGGAGGCCAGGAGATACCGGGGATAAAAGAAGAGGAAGCCTAGCACTGACCTAACATGGACCACTTGTCTATTTAATTGTCCAACTTTCCAAGCTTTGATCGCCACACATTAGAGGTGAACAATCGCTGCTCCTTTATTGATATTCTGAATCAACACAGGATCAGCTTCTATGAATCGATCCAGAAGAATATCCTGCTAACAAAGAGTTGTACCCAGTTAGAATCACTGCTGCGCCTTTGGACGTACATAACAGCAATGCTAAGATATGCTAATGCCAAAGGAGGCATATTGTGATCCATAGGAGCACTTGCATGAACATCGGCCATTTTAGTAACCCTCAGGTTACTCAGGATGGCCAGTGTTTTCACACAGCTGTGGCCAGTGGAGTACACAAACACTGGCCTTGGTATATCCAGAAATTGGTGCCGATACATCCCCATTTTCTGTGATGATGGCCGTCACCACCACTTTTCCCGCCCCAAATGTCCACAGCATGATTGAATCATGCTATGGCTTAGGGGGCACTGTGAGGGATCTCACAGATACTGATCAGCACATGTGCAGTACAGAACAAAACAAAGCATGGTCACCAGAATAGAGGTAATACAAAATATGACATTATCTATTCTATATATTGTTTCTTATTTTAAACTAATTACCCATGCAAAACACAATGAGTGAGCAAATACCTCTGGTTAGCATGCTGTAGGACAATGAGCAATTGCTTTGCTAGGCCGGATATATTACCAAAAAGACACCGACTACCAATGGCCCAAAACTTGAATCTCTGAGGTGGAAAAACTTGCCGCAAAATGTGACCAAAACAGTACTTGGTTAGAGGAGATCCACCCGCATGGATCAACCAAGCCTCAGCAGCAGCAGAACGCACTGATAAATAATCATGCGCTAAGGAGATAGTAAGCTTGGCAGAGAGATCCAGCCACCACAGCCAATTTGATCAGTCTTTCATTTTTTAAACTTGCTTAACAAAACTTCATCACACACCAAAACATCCTGGAACAGTAAAGCTGATTCCTAGATTTTACAAGCAGTAGTATTTGGCTTAAGCAAAAACCCCATGGAAAGCCATGGCAAAAGCAATTTTAGAAAGCAAACTCTTATAAACAGAGAAACACATAACCTCAACTACCACTAATAAGTGTGGCAATAAATGGACTTCAGTAGGCAGCTGCCTATTCTCCAGCATGGGTGCTAACCTAGCCCATCTCTTAAGAGCTTGCATAATTACAAAACCCTTAGTGGGGTCATGACAACCATAAATTAATAAGAATCAGAAATGTCAGCAAGCTATTTTTCATAACAGGGAGCGAATGGCCAGTGCTAAAACACCTCCAGGGAAAACAGAGCATCAGCGATGCTTACTCTTACCCCTATTCACATGAGAGGCACAATACTGTTACCACTCAGAAGGTTCAGTCTCATAGGAGCAGAGATTTTCCCGGGCTACTGAGCACCTCACTAATTCCTCCAATCTGGCCAGATTACCTGCTAAATATAAGGAGGACACACATCACCTTCAAAAGCAGCATTAACCAACAGATCCCTAAATATAATCCTCTTAAGCCTAGCTCTAATCTTATTTGGACAACTGAAGGTTTGTTAGGTAAACCTGGTTGAAGCGGGAAAGTGCAATTGCACATACAGTACTCCATATTGATTCCATCAGGATGGCTTCAAATCCCTAACCAAAATGGCTACGAACTTACTTCTGTGCATACCACTTATCATTCTGTCACTGTGTTGGAGCGCCACAGTAATAGACGTCTTCCACTTAGCTCAGAGAGACCCTGTGCCTTATCACTGATCCACAACACTAGAGATGCTGGTATTGCTTGCATCGTGCACCACTACCCACATACAGTAACCATCTGGTGACCTGTATGCTCTGATCTATGTAAAGAATCTGTACTGTCAGTATGGCTGTACAATACAGATTGCTGCAGAATAAACCACCACACTGGTTAAGTACTGGGCTGTTCGTTGACTCAGGGCATCCGCTGATGTGTATTGTAGACATCTGCAGACACACAGTGAAAATAGCACAGAGCATTTCCAGTGTCAGCACAGAAAGCTAATCAATGTACAGGATCTGCATAGTCAAGTCAGTGAGATGTGTGCACACAGGAGCTACATCCATACTGGGGTTTGTCAAGCTAAAGGTGCAGAGAATTGCGCCACATGGAAGTTTGCTGTGGAGATGTAACTAAAACGTGAAAAGTTGTGGAAAGTTACAGTAGATCCTTGTGACAGTCAAAGCCCAGATGATGTAGAAAGATCCATGGGTAGTATTAGTTTGAGTGTTAAGCAGCACTTGTACTCTATCATACATGGGAATGTGTAAGCTAAAGACATGTGGACAGCACTGCAGTCAGTATATAAAATGGGGTCTGTTGAGAAGAATAAGAGTTAGATGGGTAGCAGTCGGGAAGCCGATAGATGAAATCCCGACCACCAGCTCCCCAACTGTCTAATCCCAGCAAGGTACTAATGAAAGGCATCGAAGTCCCGATGCCTGTCATTAGAACTATGCTGGGGGGCCGACACCCGGCAGACTGATCGAAGGTAAGCCGGGTGCTGGACGCGGACAGCCGTGGGGGGGAGGGTTAGGGGCTCCCAGGGGGGATTTAGGGTTAGGCACCTCCCGTTTTTGTTAGGGTTAGGCTAGGGGAAGGGGGGGTTAGGGTTAGGCACCCCTAGGGGGAGGTTAGGGTTAGGCACCCCTAGGGGGAGGTTAGGGTTAGGCTGCAGGGATGGGGGGGTTAGGTTTAGGCACTTAGAGGGGTGTTAGGGTTAGGCACTTGGGGGGGGAGCTTAGGGTTAGGCACCCCTAAAGGAGGATTAGAGTAGAGAATTAGGTTAGTGATACTTACCACAAAGAACGATCGGGATCTTCACCCGCTGTCGGGATTAGAACCGCCGACCATGGGGCTGCCGGTAAATCATACTGATTCCGTCTTAGACATATATTGTATAGTACCAAGCTATGTGAATGTATCAGTATGAGCGACTACATTGACAGAATGATGTATATTTCTCAACAACTAATGTTTGTAACAGTCCAGTTAGGTGATGAAATTATTGCCACAGCATAGCTACAAAATTTAACACCTGAGTATGACTTTCTAGTCATAGCGTTGGAAGTAAACGCAGCAAAGTTCACCCCTGCCCCAGATACAGTGAGAGTAAAACTGCTATATTTCCAGGAATGAATGCCAGTTGAATTAAACACTGAGCGTACTTCATTACACACTAAAAGTGAGAAGTTCAAGTGATATGTATGTCACAGAATAGGTCACAAAGCATTGAATGTAAGCAAAAGAACATAAATGCTATGCAGAACAAGAAATGCAATGACAAAGATGTAATGAGTGTTACAGACAGTCGCAGAAATGATAGTTGGTATATGAATTCAGATCCTATCAGCCATTTCATCTGCAAAGAAGATTGGTTCACCACATTAGCCGCATGTGATTCTATAACAATCAAAGGAATTTGGAATGATGTGCTTACAGCTATGAAATTTGGAACAATTACAGTCCAGTTAAAAATTTGGTCTAAAACAATAGTCACAGAAATGCAGACGTGCTTTATGTATCAGCGAAGTTAACAAATCTTATAGCCATCAGTTTCCTAGAGCAAAGAGGTCACAGAGTTCACATTGCAAGAGAAAATGCATTGTACGAACAGGGACCGTAATACAGTATCATCAGGTACCCGTTGGAGTCAATTATGTATCCTTGACACACAGCAGTGTTATGCGATGATGACAACAGAGTCACAGTCACTAGAACTCTGGCACAAAAGATTTGGTCAACTTGATATGAAAGTGTTCAAACTTTACTGAACGAGATAGTCACACAAATAAAGAGAAACCTGTATGTAAAAGCTATATAACAGGAAAACAAGGCTGTCAGTCATTTGTAAAGTCAGCAAGCAGAGCTGAAGCACTACTAGAGTTAGTACAAACAGATGTGTGTAGTCCAGTGGAAGTCAAGTCAATAAGTGGTTACAGATACTTCACAATGTTTATTGAGGACTTCACAAAAAGGACACACATAGGGCCAAATGAAAATAGGGTGAGAGTTTACAAATTGGTTAGCAATAAACTCTCACACTTTTTGAACTCAGCCAATGTAATAGTCAGAGCATACAAACTCGCATGTTTTTAGATTAAAAAACTCACAATTTAAATTCTCATCCAGATGTTTTCCCATTTTTAAGATTAAACTCAACCAATGTGAGAGATTACTGTTAAACTCTCACATTTTCTAAAGTCTCACCCTGTTACATTTGGCATATACTTCATCAAAGAAAAGTCTGAAGTAGAGAAGAAAAATCGCACACTACAGTGACTTATAGACAATCAAACAGCCACTGACTCAAAGTCCTGAGATCTGATAATAATGGAAAATATATAAACAAACATGGAAAAATTCCTAAAAAAAATATGAAAATGAACATCAATTAACCACCGACCTATACTTCTGAACAAAAAAGCTGGCCACACATCTAAAGATTATCTGTCCAACCAGCCAACTAGTTGATTGGTTGGAATGAAAATCTGGTAACGTATGGGAGTAAATGATGATCAGCAATGTGCTCCCTAACGCCAGAAACCGATGAAAATGGTCATTCAGACAAGTTTGTTAAATGTTTGATCTAAATTTGTTCAAACAACAGTTTTTGTCCATTTTCTGGCATTTGGGAGCAAATTGCTGATTGTTATTTGCTTTCATACCTTACCAGATTTTCATTTCAACCAATCAACTAGTTGGTTTGTTGGACAGATAATCTTTAGATGTGTGACCAGGTTAAGTCTGAGCAAATCACACACTAGTGTAGAGAGCTAGTTGCATGCTAAAGGACACAAGCTTAACAAGCAATTTTGTGCGCAAATAGTGTTCATGGCTGTATACCTAAAATAGTTTTTTGTTCTTTCAGTAAGGGGTGGTTAGGTCAGGGTAAAATTGTTGTTGTCGGGTAGATGGTTTGTGGGTTGTGTTTTGGCTTGAGCGTCAGTGATTGTTTGGAACAGATAGGGGGGGGGGGCGGTGTTTTGCCTTAGCAGTTATTTAAGCGTACAACTTCCTGTTTTAAGCCTCTTTGCTCTGAAAATGTTTCCCTCTCGCCCACCCTTTTTATTGCATTTATTAGTTCATTTTCTTGTAGAGTTATGTGTGGTTTTTCTCTAAAATAGATATATAGAGATACACTGTATCTCTAAATTCAAAGAACATTGCAGTCACCAAATACATTATTAATCTATTATTCTAACTACTACTACTTATTTCCACATATTGAAATTTATGTTAAACTTAACAACTAACGCCAAATTCTTCCCTTTTAGCTAGTTGAAAATGTAATATAAACATGGACTTAAACGGTATGTAGTCAGGAAGCCGGCAGTCGAAATGCCGACTGTCAAATCCTAGCATGGGATTAATGATAGGCATCGAAATCCCAACGCCTATCATTATCCAGCCGCCAAAATTCCGACGCTCAGCATACCAAAAGAAGGTAAGCTGGGCAGCGAGTGCAGACAGCCGTGGGGGGGGGGGGGGGTAGGTTAGGGGCTCCCGGGGGGACTTAGGGTTAGGCACCCCTCCAGGAGGGTTAGGGTCAGGCTAGGGGAAGGGGGGTTAGGGATAGACAACCCCCCCGGGAGGGTTACGCTAAGGGTGCAGGGAGGTGGGGTTAGGTTTAGGCACTTACTGGGGGAGGTTAGGGTTAGGCACTTACTGGGGGAGGTTAGGGTTAGGCACTTACTGGGGGAGGTTAGGGTTAGGCACCCCTAAAGGAGGGTTAGAGTTAGGGGAGGAGAGGGTTAGGGATAGTGAAAAAACTTACCTGTCGGGATCTGCTGTTGCCGGTCTTCCGGCGTCGGGATTTGAACATACCGATTTAATTTAAACTGCTGGTCTTACCTGTGCACAGCTTTATGTTATGTGCAATGTTCTATGATTTCTTATTGTAAATGTCTTTTGTAAATAGGCTCATTTTCAAATATTATTTTTTCAAATCATAATCATGTTTTTTTTTTTTTTTTTTTAATAATCATGTTATTATTCATTTGAATATTGAGTACACCTTCTATGTACATGTTTATATGTATTTAGACATGATTTTGTAAATATTAATTATAGTTTAATATTTACACATTTAATTATCACTTTTTTAAATACAATATTATATAACTGCCTCTAAGCACATATTAGCAAAAGCACCTTGTTACATTCTGTATTCATTGGGGTGGCTAAAATGGCTAATGTTTTTGTTTTCCTAAAATGTGCAACACATTAACAGATTTGCAAACACCACTTTTTCACAGTGTGATAATGTGCTGCTCATGTTACTATTTTTTCTCTACCCAATGTTCAAATTGCAATAATTTGGGTTTATTAATTAATTGATCTATAAAAACACAAATCAGACCCTAGGGCACATTCTGTCACAGTGAGGCCCACTCAGTTCAGTGGGAAAGGTGTGCTAGTGATTAATCTAATTGGTTAGCAGTGAGCTGAATAATGCATCCGTGGTAAATTGTAATACCAATTATTGACTTGAGTCCAGGTTATTGCAATTATAAAGTGGAAAAACAAAAGTAGAGCATTAATACATGTTAAATTAAACACACATTTACATGTACTGCTTGTTGGCAAAGGAAACAGCTGATTGTATACCCCTTATACTACCCTGGGTTATGCACAAGATGCATAATTTGCAATAAATGTTGTTGTCTGGACATTTAAAGTAGACAACACAATGCACTTGTAAATTAGTGCTTTTAAATTTTCCACAGCCAGACTAGATTACAGGAATAATTAATGTATTACCTGACACATAATTAGAGTTATCTAATAAAGGAATGTGTAATTAGCAGCTAATCTGTGGAGCATGGCTCAGCTGGGATGCTTTTCTATAATATAAATATATGTTCTTGGCTCATATTAGTTACAGCAGTTTAATAAGAGGAATATACAAACTTTTGAATCGGCTTACCAGGTAAACTGTTTAAAACAGGACATTAACAAATACACATGCTTAATGGCTGCGATACAATACCCAAACATGCTGGTACCTAAAATATTACAGATGAGTTTATGTTCAAATCTCAAAATTGGCATCTTATTGGTTATCCGACTCTCATGTGTTTTGGATAGCCGATAACATAAATCCGAAGTTGCGCTAATTTGGCTAAAAGAACTGAGTCAAAACTGAGCTGCTCATCTCTAAAAAAATATTACCATGCAGCTATGCACTGTACATCTGCACTAAATCCTGATGGGATTCGGTATGTTTTGTCGACAGTATACACCTTAGGGCCATATTTAATTAGAGGTGAAAAGTCCAAGCTCTGACTTTTCGCCATCATCTGAGGTTTTCCTGGGGATAAAGTATCGGGCGCGTGCCCGCTTATCCTCGTATTCAATTTGGATCCGGCGAAAACGGGACCCGGCGGAAAGGTAAGTAGCGAAAAGTCCTGTCAATTTTCAAGAAATCATCCTGGCACCCCCCTAAAGATGGTCTGACATGGGGGATCACTATGAGTACCCCCGTTTTGGCCTGCTGAAGGAAATTCTGATTTTTAACTAGCCGCGGCAGGTGCATAAATGCACCTGTGAAGAAGGGGTGAAGAATAATAACTATGCCCATCAAATTTGGGGTACATGAAAATGGGTGCAAGCATATTTTTAAGTCCCTAAAGTAATTTTTTAAAATTCTTCAAAAATGCACCTGCCACTAACAGCCGCATTCTAGAAAACACCTACTTGGGAACCCCCCCTGAATCAATTCCGCTAGTTTAAAACTTTGGTCCCCAATATTTTTTTTTTTTGCCCCCAAAATGAAAGTTCATTTTTTGGGGTGTCCTGAGGATTTTTTTTTTAATTTTTGTTGACACAGATTACTTTTAGGGGACACTCCCAGGGCTGCAGGCTATTTTTTTTAAGCTTGCATCCCTAAACCCCAATTCTGCACTTTTTTTCGCCATGCATTAGAGGAATCGGTATGAAATACCGGCGTCCTTCTGGCCGGCAGTTCGAATCCCGTCTGCGGCTGGCCGACAAAAGTAGAGATCCCGACAGCGGAAGCCCGACAGTGCTGGAAATCCCGATCATCTGTAGGTAAGTAAAAACTAACCTAACCTAACCTCCTAACCCTCCTTAGGGGTGTCTAACCCTAACCTCCCCCCCAAGTGCCTAAACCTAATCCTCCCCCCCTGTAAGTGCCTAACCCTAAACCCTTCCTCCCCCTAGCCTAACCCTAACCCCCCCAGGGGGGTGCCTAACCCTAAGTCCCCCCCGGGTGCCCTAAACCTAACCCTTCCCCCCCCGCTGCTGTCCGCTCGCGGCGCCCGGCATCCCTTCGATCGGGATGCCGGGCGCCTGTCTCTCGGCGTCGGGAAAATGACAGGCATCTAGATAGAGACGCCTGTCATTTAACCCTCGCCGGGAAAAAGCAGTCGGGAAGCCGGCTGTCGGGATTAAGACAGCCGGTTTCCCGATTGCATCCCGTATTACATGGTGAAAACTTATCCCTGTTTTTTAACAAAGACCTTTCGCACCAGCGAAAAGTCTTTGAAATTGAATATGGGGATAATTGAAACAGACGAAACTGACGTCATTGGTGATAAATTATCGCCGATAACTGACTTCTCGCATCAAATTGCATATGGCCCATAATGTTGATAGGTACTAAATGTTGACATGTCCAGAATGTCGACATGAAAATGTAGACACTGATAAAATGTTGACTTGTTCAAAAAGTTCAAAACACCCAATTTTCAGCCTAAATCAAACTCCTAACCATAACTCTAAATTTTCTGTTGCCAACATTTTCACAGTGTCAACATTTTGTGTCGACATTTTGACTTTTTTGACAATTTGATGATGTTGACATTTTGGTGTCTACCGTGTTAACGTTGTCACAGTTGACATTATGGTCCTGACCTGTGGACTGTTGACATTGTGGTAGTCAACATAATGATCACATATCATCAAGGCTTATATATTTCATATATGTTCAATTTCTACAATATTTAATATAAAAAACATTTTACCTAGGACACGTTGCTCTGTTCCTGATTCCCAACCGTATTGTAGCTTTGGCTGAATCATGTTATTTCTGTTAAAAGTGCTTTTTCAACATCAATCTTAATTCAGCTCAGGCAAATGCTGCCCAATCAAGGAGCAATTTAGATGATTTGACCATTGTGAATAACCATTGGTAAACATGGGCCCAAATCTCAGATGGATCAGCTTTGATGATATATAAAGGAGAATATTCTATTGAACAAGCACCAACAGTATGTGGTTCATTGTTCAACGTGAATCCAGTGCCTGAGCATTACAAAACATTCATTGGATGCACAAAAAAGTGATCGCTGATTTGATTGGTTACAGGTTTTTATATTTGCACCCACTTCTAAATTGTGGATATAATGGATTGGCAGGACATGAAATTAAAATAGAAAACTGCACTCACCGTACTCATTTAAACCTAAATGAATATAAATTTAATTCATACATAAATTTCCTTTTAGCTTTAGTTATTATTCAAATGCTTTGTATTTTAATTGTAACTGTAATTGAGTTAAGATTTTTTTTTATTTTGGATCATAGGCTTGGCACATAATTATCAATTATTTCTCAAGCTTCTTGGTCATCTGAAAAATAATATTTTCAAATCTTAAATGTCAAGTAGTATCCGATTTAAAAATATCTCAGTTTATTTTCAGTTTTTCAGAGCAACTCTATAAGGTCAGATGACCAACAACAGCAGACTTCATTAGAACAAGTTATAATTAAATGTCCTCATTTGGCATTTTTAAGAACAGAGTGGTTTGCACTTTTTATAAATAGAAAAAAAATGCATAGTTCGGCACATGGCAATCCCCTCACTGCATTAAAGAAATATAAACGGCCATATGCGTAACATATTTCAATTGTCTACAGAGGGTCTGGAGGTGGAACTTTTAGTTATGCTCCTGCTCATTAGAAAATATTGCACCCCACCAAGATCTTTATATATCTATGGAATAGAAGGATTCTATCAATTGAAAATGAATACCACTTATTTATCAAATGGTTTCAAAGTTTATTTAACAGTTCATCTCAATAGGTTCAAAATATCAAAATTATGAAAAGGGAATTCTCGACTTACATTTGGTATATGGAAGAAGAGTTTCATTAACCAGTTTTGTGTTTCATGGGCACACTGACCTGTCATGCCAGGCTACGGCTGAGGTTACTCTCCAGAAAGCGGGAAGTTCCCGGCACCCATTGCTGTGTAGTTCTGTTCCGGCATCCAGCGGCATGGTGCTCCCCTGGGGGAGTGCGCACGCCGACCTAAGAAAAGTTTAAAGGACATACCCTCCCATTGTGACTTCACAGAAGGTGCCTAATTCAAGCCCTGGCTATATAAGGAAGTCCCTGGGAGCACTCCTGTGCCAGAGTATAGTTTCCCAAACCATACTCCAGCATTCCCAGTGATTACTGCCTAACCTATCCTGACCTCAGATTTTTCGTGACCTGATTCCGTCTTCTCCCTGGTACTGCATTTGTATTCAGATTTTGACCTTGGCTATCCTCCGTGACCTGATTTCGTCTGCTTCTTGGTACTGTCTTGTCTGTTTGGCTCTGACCCGGCTTGTCGACTATGAATACGCCTGTATTGTATTCTGCTCAATCCAAGAACACCAGCACCTGTACAAGGGAACTAAGTCTGAGGGCCGTGACCTTCGTGCCGAAGCCCAAACCTCCTTGTGGTGGTCCCTGGTGAATACTGCTAACACATTAGACTCCATGAGTACTGGAACTAACATCCGCTATCCATTTGTGAGTTGTGACAGAATACTCTGTCCCTGGTGAATACCGCCAGCACGTTAGACTCCATGAGTACTGGGTCTAGCATCCACTATCTATCTGTGAGTTGTGACAGAATACTCTGGCCAAACATGGATGCCGCTGGTAATCTCTCACCTCGAGATCTGCTAGAGAACCTCCTTGCCAGAGTCGAAAAGCAAGAGCAAGACCAGGCTCAGATATTGCAGTGCTTACAAACACTTGTGCAACGAGTTGGTGCCTCTCAGCCACCTCCAGTACAACCAACACCACATCATATGTGGTGGCCATTCAAGCTGCAGGGGCCTCTGCAACATTAAGGATACTGAATCACTCGAAGCATGATCGGGACCCCAAAGGCTGTTGAGGGTTTTAGAATCAGTGTTCCATTTAATTTGAATTCCAGGTGGCAATTTTCCCCTCCAAGAGAACAAAGGTGGCCTATGTTATCTCGCTGTTGTCCATACAGGCCTTAGCATGGGCATCTCTGTTGTGGCAAAGAAACAACCCTCTGGTCAACAATAGCGCTGATTTCATAGCGCTTTTCCACAAAGTCTTTGAACCCAGACAAGTATCTTCCACAGCATTGGGTATTCCGCAACTGAAGCAAGGCAGTCTGACCGCTGGTCAGTACATGGTGCAGTTTCGAACTCTTGCCTCCGAGTTAAAATTGAAGGACTTTCAGAGCAAATTAAGGATGTACTGGCTTCCCGAGAACTGTCAACATCTCTGGATGATCTAATATCCTTATGAATCCAGGTAGACCTTCGTCATAGAGAGAGAGCACAAGAGAGGAAACAGTCTCATCACACTAGCTATAAACTTGCTCCTTGATTCATGGCACTGATTGACCCTCTGGAAGAGCCTATGCAGATTGCGAAATCACAACTTCCTGCTGTGGAGAGGGAACAGAGGCTCATGAACAAGTTATTTCTGTACTGTGGTAAACTAGGTCATCTCCTTGTCAGCTGTTCCAAGTGTCTGAGAAACGAGATGCCCTTACTGATCAAGGGTGGTCAGGTTAGGTGCACTTAATCACACCGCAAAAGAGTACAATTTTTATCAGTTTTTGATTGAAGTGACTCTGCTACTAGGGAAGACCTTCGAGACTCTCCAGGCCTTCCTGGATTCTGAGTGTAGCTTCATCACAGCAAAGAAGGTTCAGAAGCTAGGAATCCCTAGAGTCCTGCCACTAACACCACTTTGTTTTATCGGAGTGGATGGGAATAAACTTCCCATGGCTACCATCCACTTCCGAATGACAGAAGTTACCATGCAAGTGGGCGCTCTCCATTGGGAGTTGGTAGCCTTCTACATACTCCCATCAGCCGAGAGTCTGATTATTCTGGGCCTTCTGTGGCTACGCAAGCACGCTCCCACATTAGATTGAAATAAGCCCCAGATCCTGTCATGGGGAGTTCAGTATCATCAGATGTGTTTGCCAACTATTAGACCACCACATTGTGTCTTCCAGAGATCGTTCATCTCCCCCGAGGACCATCTACCAGCTCCATACTGGTCCTGTATTCAGTAAAAAGGCAGCTGAAATACTCCAGTTCCTCAAGAGTTGGACTGTTCTATTGAATTACTGCCATGGAAGAGTGCAACCCCTTTCGCTTCCTAAGGTCCAAGCAGTAGTTAAATACATCGAGAAGAACCTTGAATGTGGGTTCATCAGGGAGTCCAAATCTGTTTTTTGTTAATAAGAAGGATGGAGGACTGATTCCATATATTGACTAACAGGGTTTGAAAGCCATCACCATCAAGGATCGATTTCCACTACCACTAATCTCAGAACTCTTTGACCGTCTGATAGGGGCAAATATTTTTTTCTAATTAGATCTTCATGGGACCTATAACCTTATCAGAATCCAACATGGGGATGAATGGAAGATGGCCTTCAACATGCGGGATAGTCATAATGAGTACTTGGTCATGCCTTTTGCTTTAAGCAATGCATTGGCTGTTTTCCAAAGTACATGAATAACATCTTTTGAGACCTGTTATACAAGTATGTAGTGGTGTATCTGGATGACATCCTGATCTTCTCTAAGGACACAGTGAGCCATCATCAGAACTCATGTGTAGTACTGTCATGACTTCCAGATCACCATCTCTTTTGCAAGATGGAGAAATGCTCCTTCGAACAAAGGGAACTGCCATTCCTCAGGTAAATCATTTTGGGTTCTAGTCTCCAAATGTACCCTGAGAAGCTTTCCGCCATTGTCAACTGGACCCATCTAGTGTTGTTAAAAGTGATACAAGGTTTCTAGGCTTCTGTAACTTTTACCAGCAGTTCATCGGGAATTATTCTTCTGTTGCAGCTCCCATCACCACTCTCATCAAGAAGGGTCAAGACACTTGGGGGTGGCCTCCTAAGACAAAGGCATTTGACCGCTTCTATCTCCCATCTTGAGGCAACCTGATTATAACCGTTTCTTTCTGGAAGTCTACACCTGTATGGTCAAGATTGGGGAAGTGCTCCTGCTGAAGGACAAGAAAGGAATGTGGTACTCTTGTGCCCCGCAAGTTTTCAGCTCAGGAGAAAAACAATGTCATTGGGGATAAAGAATTGTTAACCATCAAGCTGATCATGCAGGAATGGCGACATCTTTTGGAGGGGGCAAAATTCCCTGTGATGGTTTATAGAGACCTTTAAGAATCTTACTTATCTCAAGACTGCTCACTGTCTAAATTATCATAAATCCAGATGGACATTGTTCTTTGACCGCTTCAATCTGGTGATCACTTACCGGCCAGGCAGCAAAAACATCAAAGCAGATGCCTTATCTCAGGGATTCAGTTCCGCGGAGGAGGACAAAGTTTGAGAGAATAAGCCCATTCTGAACTGGGCGTGCTTTGTAGCAATAACAACCAAGGTCAAAATTCCTCAAGGAAATATATTCATGGCACCTGAGCTCCATGCAAAGCTGCTACAATGGGCTCATGGTTCATGCTTCATCGGTCATGCAATTGTGAAAAGAACCCTGGAGCTAATTCTTAGGGGATATTGGTATAAAGGTCTATCAAGATGTTAAGGACATCATGGCAGCTTTCAACACAAAGTTCCACCTCACTTGCCTCCGGGTGCCCTGCATCCATTGCTGGTGCCTGACTGTCCTTGGATCCATATCTCCATGGTCAATGATTTGCCATCCTGTCAAGGTATTAAAAGTATCTGGGCAGTAGTGGACCGGTTTTCCAAGGCCGCTCACTTCTTTCCATTAAAAGGCTTTACCTCAGCTTCACAGCTAGCAGAAACTTTCATAAGGGAGATCTTCAGGCTGCACGGGGTCCCTAAAGACATCATTTTGGACCGTGGGGTACAAGTGTTTTAGGGTTAACCTGAGCTTTTCATCAAACCAAGATTTGCAGAAATCATACGAATGTTTATGTCGGCTAATCAAGATGTTTGGGTCTCCTTGTTGCAATGGGCTGAATTTGCGCTAAACAATGTGTTCCATGAGACATCTGGGCACTCTCCATTCTTCACCCAGTATGGTTTCCACCCTGCATTACTGGAATTGCTAGCTCTTTGGTCGGTATCACTCCCAGTCATCTGTGACATGGTGAAGCTGTTCCTCAATATCTGGAAAGAGGTAAAGAAAAATGTGTGCAGAGCCTCTACGAGGTATAAGATGTTTATGAACAGGAAGAGAAAGAGGATTAGTTTACTGAGTGCTAGTGACAGAATTTGGTTGTCGACCAAACATCTGTGATTGAAGGTACCAATGATGAAATTTGTTCCCAGGTTCATCGGGCCATATCAGATCCTCCAAATGATCAACCAAGTGGCATACCTCCTAAACCTCCTGGCACACTTAGGATACCAAATGTCTTCCACATTTCACTATTGAAGACGTTGGTTCTGAATCAGTTTTCAACATCCTGTGAACCTCTCTCAGCTATTCCAGTGGAACATCAGGAGGAGTATGAGGTGAAACATATCTTAGACTAGAGTTTCTTGAGGTACAGTTCAATTCTTTGTGGACTGGAAAGGTTATGGTCCTGAAGAACGCTGTTGGTTCAAGGCTTTGGATAGTCATGCACCTCAACTTCTCAGAAATTCCACCAGAAGTTCCCTGGCAAGCCATTTGTGGGATGTTTGGTGCCCAACCCTAGAGGAGGGGGTAATGTGACAGTGCACAGGATACTGGCATGCACTTACCGGGTCCGGCAGCACTGGTCAGCAGCAGGGTAGCAGGCAGGGAGTCCCCGGTACCCACTGCTGTGTAGTTCTGTCCATGCTTCTGGAATCCAGCGGCATGGTGCTGGCTGCCGTGGCTCCCCTGGGGGTGCGCACGTCGACTTAAGAAAAGTTTAAAGGGCCATACCCTCCCATTGTGATGTCACAGAAGGTGCCCAATTCAAGCCCCTATCTATCTACAGAAGTCCCTGGGAGCATTCCAGAGTATAGGCTCCCAAGCTGTACTCCAGCGTTCTTAGTGATTACTGCCTACTTGTTCCTTACCTCGGCTTGTTCGTGACCAGATTCCATCTTCTCCCTGGTACTGCACTTGTATTCCATGTCTGTATTGTACTGTCATGTCTGTTTGTTTCTGACCTGATTTGTCGACTATGAATACGCCTGTATGGTATGCGGCTCAATCCAAGAACACCAGCACCTGTACAAGGGAGCCAAGTCCCAGGGCCACAACCTGCGTGTCAGACTAAGCTAAGTCAAAACCTCCTTGCGGGGGTCCCAGATGAATACCGCCGGCATGTTAAACTCCGGGCCTCAGTGCTGAGTCTCATTAATGCCTAAGTACGGGTTAACATCCACTATCCATCCGTGAGTTGTGACAATGAGGCTTTTACAACTTTAAAATGCATTTATAATTTAATTATTTCATTTTTAAAATATTGCACTTACCTATATTCATGACACAGATCAGCCATAATATTAAAACATATAGTATTTATCAAAGCTTGCAAAATTATAAAGTTGTGAGAGATAAAGTACCAACCAATCACTTACTAACAGTCATTTTTCAAACACAGCCTGTAAAATGTAAGTTAGAAGTTGATTGGTTAGTATTTTATCTCTCTCCAAGTTTTGATAAATAGCCCCCTAAAGCCACTGGCAGGTGAAGCCGACTGGGGCAGTGTGATGTTCAGGGCAATGTTCGGCTGGGAAACCATAAAGGTTTCTTTATTCCCCTTGTTCTTCCTTCCCAGTTGATAAGATTTTTAAACTCTTAAGAATGAAACTCACTTGGGGTATAAGCCCCTATATGCACCAAAAGGTTTCTTTATGCCGGGTTTTTCCAGCAGTTAATAATACCTCCTTCATAGATATGCCTTATGATCACTATGATTCAAGGCAGAATTCTGGAGTCTCCAAATAGTTCATAACTGTAACACCCCTTTACCTGGGTCTCCTAGGTAATGGGCTGTATTTAAAGATACTCTCCTTGCAATGCTTCACTCCATGCGGTTCTCTTAATTTCAGTGCCTCCACCCGAATCTTCATAGAAAGTGCTCTTCTGGGGAGTGTTCAGGGTCAGGAACACCAGGGGGAGACTCGGGGAACCCCCTGCCCAACATGTACTTAGGCCACCGACACCACAGTAATGTATCACACAGATATGATGCAAAAGCCACCCTGGCACATTTATTAATGGGTTTGGGATTGCTATTGCTTTTTGTGGTTTTATATCAAAAATATTTGGTAAGGTAAACAAATATAACCATATACAAAATAGGCATATAAAGATAAATTGTACAGTCAGTTGTGTTTCCAAACATCTAAAGGGCATATACAGCATTAATCAAAAACAAACATAACACATTGTCTTTTCTGTCTTTTGGTTATAAAACCTTCCTTCCGAGTACACATAATACACAGGCCTATGCAATCACTGACTGGGTAATAGCTACATCAACAGCAGCATCACACAGAAATATCACACATACCACACTCAGCATTAGACCCCACTATCTATAGTGCACTGATGAGGTGGAGCTCATTATCTTCTGCATGCTGCATACTTGGAAAAAGCTGTACCTTAAGGATTTCCACTTGAATGTCAAATACATGAACAAATAACTTTATCAAAGTTCCTCCTTCATTCCTGTCACTTCCAACAAAGCTTGGACTTGTAGTTCCACAAACTGATTAGTGATGAAATCACACCTTTCTACTTAGTCTTTAGTGCTAAACACATGCCCAGAATACAATATTTCTTCAGGGCTAGTCCCCCAGCTTTCCCTAGTCTTCACTCTACTAGCAATCTCAGTCTTTATCAGGAAACATAACACTGTAAATAGCTGCCACTCAGGGTACTTATCTCACATGTGTCCACAGTGTGTGTCTGTCTCTGCAAACTCTCTTCAGTGGATCCAAAGTGATGTTTTGGTATGCTTTATCCTCTTTAGGCTCCCTGGTCCATCAAACTGGAATTCTCCCCTTCAGCTGGGGTCTGTCCTGTGACTCTCCTCACCGGCCTCTCCAGTCATTGCAGCTGCTTCCTCCCTCTCTCCTTCTCTGGACAAAAGCATTCCATTCCTTGCTTCCCCCACTCCACGCCCAGTCTTCCCTGCCCCTGACAGCCTCTGCGTGTCTCTTTGAGCACTGTCTTACTTCAAGGCAGTCTGGGTGATGTAGTTTCTGAATAGTTTCACTGTGATCCTTTTTACTTGCACTGCCGGACACCGGCGCCAGCGCTACATACTCCCCCTGTGGAACTGGCACTCTACTGACAAGTTGATGAGCCTGTTCCACACCCTGAAAAGGAACATGGGCTAAAACACTTTGTCGGTTTACACATTCACACATACCCTGACAGGTTCCTACTAAGTTAGGTGTGGGCCCAAAATAAGGCCATGGGTAGACCCAATGCGGGTGAACTACTCTGGGCACCTCAGTAGCCCTGCCTAACTTGTCATAAGTTAACATCATAGGAGCTCTAGTGGTCCGCCTGGGTCGGCTAAGAGCTGAAGGGCCTCCCTCATCTCCCTCTGACACCCCTCCTGGGCATTCGACCTCTCCCCCAACACCTCTCTCTTGTTGGCCTTGAGCCTGTCTCTCAGACACTCTAACTTCTGCAGGCACTTCAGGAACAACTTCCTCCAACCTTTGTACCGGTCCCATTCTAGGCTGCCCCAAGGTCCTCTCAGTAGACCTGGGAGGCCTAGTAGTCTCACGATTCTGAATGTTATCTTCGACTTCCTTAGTGGGGGAATCAAATCCCCATTCATCCTCACTGTATTCTGTTTCTTCATTACCTTGAAGAGTTTCTCCTCTCCTCACAGACCTCAGTCTCCCTGGCTTCCTCCATGGCACCCTATCAGTGGTCCCAATAACTTCTTCCTCTCTGAACCTCACATTTCTCCCAATCGGTAACAGGTGCTGCCTGTGATAGGTCTTTATTGGCCCACTTTGCCCTTCTGGCCTTACTCGATAAACGGGTGCCCCTGATAATTTGGCCACCACTTCATAGGGATCTCTTCTCCATCGATTTGCCAATTTATGCTTTCCTGATATCCCTAGGTACCGTAGCAATACTCGATCTCCTACTGCCAATACATTCTCTTTCACCCGACTGTCATATCGAGTCTTGTTTCTCAAGCCAGATCTGGTAGAAACTTCTTGGGCCAACCTGTGAGCCTCTCTCAGCTCTTCTCGCAGTCTCTGAACATACTGTAAATGTGTCTCCCCCGAGTATGGAGCCTCCATTATTCCAAAGCAAATGTCTACAGGCAGTCGAGCTTCTCTTCCAAACATGAGTAGGTATGGTGAGTATCCTGTTGACTAATTTTTTGTGCAGTTGTATGCATGTACCAATTGGCTGATATGCCTACTCCAGTTCGCCTTCCTGCTAGTGCCCGAAGTTCCCATCATATTGAGAAGAGTTCGGTTGAATCTCTCTGGCTGTGGGTCCCCTTGTGGGTGAAAAGGTGTGGTCCTGGACTTCTGTATCCCGCACAATTCACATATCTCTTTTATCAGCCGACTCTCAAAATCTCTCCCTTGATCAGAATGGATTCGAGCAGGAAGTCCATAGTGCACAAAGAACTTCTCCCACAAAATCTTTGCTACAGTCGTAGCTCTTTGATCTTTGGCTGGGTATGCTTGAGCGTATCTGGTGAAGTGATCAGTCACAACCAGAATATTTGCAGTATTGCTTTCATCCGGCTCTACGGAGAGAAAATCAATACACACCAGCTCCAGTGGCCCATCACTTGAAATGTTTTTTAATGGTGCTGCTCTTTCAGGCAGTGTCTTCCTCAGGATGCAAGTCCCACAAGTTCTGCAATATTTTTCAATGGCAGCTTCCATCTTTGGCCAATAGAAATGATCAGTGATTAACCCGCTTGTCTTCTCAACACCTAAGTGTCCATGCTGGTCATGCAGGGCTTTTAGAACAGCATCACGATGCTTTTTTGGCAGTACCAACTGCTTTCTCACTCTTCCATCTCTGCGGGTGGTTTCCCTATAGAGGAGCCCCCCTCTGACCACCAGAAATTCTCTCTGTCTATGCAAGAGGATGGCTTCTTCTGTTTTAAGGGCATTTGGCCCCAGCCTCTCATTGTTCTGTATCATCCAATGAATTGCTCTTAGGGACAGATCTTCTAGCTGATCACTCTTCAGCTCTCTCCTACTGAGCCTCTGCAGGTCACCCAATTCTAATTGACTCAGCCAGCAGTACTGCTTAGGCAGTGCAGCTTCCGAAACTCCCAATGCCGTGACACATTCTCTCACGGGTGGTACTACCACTCTTCCTTCGTGGCACATGCCTTTTACTTCTGGAGCTGGCACTTCAACCCACTCCTCTTCAGGAGATTCAGCCTGTCTCCCAGCCAACCTGGACAAAGCATCAGCATCAATGTTTCCTTTGCCAGGACGGTACTTCAGTGTGAAGTCATACACAGCCAAAGCAGCCAGCCATCGATGCCCTGTGGCATCCAACTTTGCTGTAGTCTGGATGTAGGTCAACGGATTATTGTCAGTATGGACTTCGAACGTAGCACCATACAAATAATCATGAAGACGATCGACAATGGCCCATTTCAATGCCAAGAATTCCAGCTTGTGCACTGGGTAATTCTTCTCACTGGGCGATAGCCCTCTGCTCACATAGTGCACAGGCCTCATCTGACCCCCATCTTCCTGGTAAAGAACTCCTCCCAGTCCGTCAAAAGATGCATCTACATGCAGGGTGTATGGCAGGTCTGGGTTTGCATAGGCGAGCACTGGAGACTGCGTAAGGCTCTCCTTCAATTTCCTGAATGCAGTTTCACACTCCTTTGTCCACCTTTCCCCAAATGGGTCATTAACACGAAGATAGTGTTTCTTCACTGGTTGGGGCATGTGCCCCTTCACCGGGGGGTACCCCTTGGTCAATTCCGTCAAAGGTTTGGCTAATCTGGAATATCCTGGAACAAATCTTCTGTAGTACCCACAGAATCCCAGAAAAGACCGCAATTCTTTTAGTTTTGTAGGCCGGGGCCACTCTGCCACAGCTTCCACTTTGGCTGGGTCAGTGGATATCCCTTCTCTGCTGACAATGTGCCCAACATACTTGACTTGCTTCTGGCATAGTCTACACTTTTCTAGAGACAATTTAAGTCCTTTGCTTTTCAGTCGGTCGAGGACTTTGAGCAACCTCTCATTATGTTCTTTTAGCGTTCTCCCAAAAATGATTAAGTCATCCAGATACACTATTACTTCACGAAAATTCATGTCTCCCACTGTCTCATCCATGCATCTCTGAAAGGTGGCTGGGGCCCCCTTTACTCCCTGTGGCATCCTCTTGAACTGGAAGAAACCCTCAGGACAGATAAAGGCTGTCTTTTCAGCATCTTCTGGACTCATCAGAATCTGATAGTACCCACTCCTGAGATCTAGCACAGAGAACCACTGGCTTCCTTGCAGACAGTCAAGTGCCTCATCCACTCAGGGTACTGTGTACTGGTCTGGCACAGTTCGCTTATTAAGAGTCCTATAATCCACACACATCCGAATCTCACCATTCTTTTTACGGGCCACCACTATTGGAGAGGCATAGGGGCTTTCCGATTTTTTAATCACATCATTCTCCAATAAGCCCTTCAGATGACTTCTCACATCATACAAATCAGCGGGGGCTAGTCTTCGTGACCTCTCTCAAAAAGGTTTCTCATCGGTAAGTCGAATTTTATGTTGGACTCCCTTTGCCAGTCCTAGGTCCCAATCTCCTAGAGAGAAAACTTCTCTCCTCTTCAGCATTTCATTGGTCAGTCTATCCAGATCAGCTTTCTCTGCATCGGTGCCTTCAAAGCATAGCTGGAAACTGTCTTCATCCAACACGCTCTTCTTCTGAGCTTCTTCTGCCTCCTTCTTCCGATAGGCAGCCAGACATACTGGGTGAATGGTGAGAACCCGGTAGTATTCTTTTCCACCTTCCTCTTGGCACCAGTGGGCTAGTGTATGGAACAAATGGGCATTTGTCCCTATGATAACTTGCACATCTCTATCCTCTTCATCCGGATCTGGACACACTAGTGCGACTACTTGCACTACTTTTTCAATCCCAGCCACTTCTCTTGGAAACTTGAGGCCCACTGTGATGTATCCAAGATACGGATAGCTTTGTTCGCTGAGGCCCCAGATAGTTAATCCTGATAATGGGTATATTTCCACATCAGATAGATTTTCACGAAACCACTTTTCAAACACGATAGACACCTGTGATCCACTATCCAGTAGGGCAGTACACTTGTGTCCATTCAACAAGGCAGGCACATGTGGTGCTGGGCCTACTAGTCCAGGGGGCAATCTACCCCAGGCAGCAGGCGAGTTCCCCACAGTATTGATGCTTACTTTCTGTAGGGGGCCAGTGTGGGGTCTTCTGGTCCCCCTTTCTCGTTTCCCAAAGGCCACTCTGGGTGCAGTGATTGCTTAAATGGTGCCCTTGGATTCCATCTGGCTGGACACTTTCTAGCTATGTGTCCTGGTTGGTCACACTCAAAACATCTTCTGGGGTCACTTCCCCTCTCTGGGTGTCTTGGAGATGACAAAGGCGGCAATCTTGGGGTCTCTCTGACTGTCTGGATGGCTAACAGATGGTCTATCTGTTCCTTCTGTGCTTGAAGGATCTTCAGCAACTCCTCCTCTCTTGTATTGGGTATATGCTTCAGGCTGACCGTTTTTGTCTTCTTGACCACGCAATCTCTAGCTTCAATTATAGCTTCCTCTTGCTTGACCTCATGGATAAGCTGGTTGAAAGAAGGAGCTGGCTTCCCTGCACAGTCTCCCCGAAGCTTCAATGCAACTGGATCTAAGGATTGAGCGCCTCTCAGTAACTGTCGCATGCGACTCTCATCTACTTCAGTAAGGGGCATCCCCCCTTTTTCAACTATGCGGTAGATCAACTTGTCCAGACGGTAGAGATATTTGGACAGTCTCTCCCCCGGTTCTTGGCAGGTGTTTCTTAACTTGTAGAGGAGGTCAGTGGCATCTTCAGATGTCCCAAACTCCCTTTCCAGAGCTGTTAGATAGTCCCGTGCAGTAGCCTGAGGGTCACTCCGACGAGTGGCTTGCACAATCTCCATCGCTGGGCCACGTAAACTCTCCACTATCCTTTGTCTCCTAGTAGTCTCCGGGCAGTGCCACTCTTCCAAGTGTTGGATTGCAGGGTCTTTCCACACCTCATAGGCATCTTCTCCAGTTGGAACAGGTTGGACACCAGAGAAAGGTCTCAATCTCCTGTACCCTCCGTCATGTTGGGTTTTTCCCAGCTGCTCCACAAGTTTGTTCATAGCGGTCAAAAACAGTTTACTCTGTGTCTCAGAGCTTCCATCTGGACCGAGAGGTGAATCTTCTCTTCTCTGAATGTCAGCAGTCAAGCTTTCCACACTTTCTTCAGCAGGACTTGACTCTTGGGTAGCTTCCACCCGCTCACTCGGCTTCAGAGGCAACACTGTGTTCCAACGTCGACTTCCCCCATCGGAAATGACAGCAGGGATCAGTCCCCTCTCTAACCTGGCATGGCTCTCTAGCAGCACAGCACATGCTACCACCTGGCCATCACCTTGCCTGTTCAGGACCTTTGGCCTCTGCATCCCTGTCCGATCTGCAATCATCTTAGCAACCTCCTCATCTGAAACTTCAAACAGTTCACCACTTAACACAAAGCAGTATTCTGGATCTTTGGATAGTTGTTCACACCAACCATATACCTCTTCTGGCGTCAATCTTGCCATGGTGCCCACCTGGTAGCAAATTCTGAGTTTGTTGCACGAATCTCAGCAGTGCACTCCACTGTAACACCCCTTTACCTGGGTCTCCTAGGTAATGGGCTGTATTTAAAGATACTCTCCTTGCAATGCTTCACTCCATGCGGTTCTCTTAATTTCAGTGCCTCCACCCGAATCTTCATAGAAAGTGCTCTTCTGGGGAGTGTTCAGGGTCAGGAACACCAGGGGGAGACTCGGGGAACCCCCTGCCCAACATGTACTTAGGCCACCGACACCACAGTAATGTATCACACAGATATGTTGCAAAAGCCACCCTGGCACATTTATTAATGGGTTTGGGATTGCTATTGCTTTTTGTGGTTTTATATCAAAAATATTTGGTAAGGTAAACAAATATAACCATATACAAAATAGGCATATAAAGATAAATTGTACAGTCAGTTGTGTTTCCAAACATCTAAAGGGCATATACAGCATTAATCAAAAACAAACATAACACATTGGCCCTCATTCAGAGCCGTACGCTATTTGCGGTCGTTCGTTTAAAAACAAGGGGTGGCTATTCAAATGATCCGTACGCACATTGCAGTCTGTTCACACCTCTAAGTCTGAACGAGCGAGCAAAACATACGCTCGTTTATTTGTTAAAAACGCCCCCTGGCCGCACGCATCCTACGTCATGTCCGCTATTTATAAGATTAATCGAGTACATCGACCAGCGTATGAACTGCTCGCTATTCTTGTGGTTGGTGTTTGCTACCACAAATTTGCGTGCAGTTCTGGCTATAAAATAACCCAGTGACGTGGTCAATGACGCTGCTGTTTTAAATATACACACCCATAAAACGCCCGTTTTGACCTTTAAGCACGCCTGCGTTCGGATCTCCACTCCCCATTTTCAAGCACCTTCCCCTGTTACCACCCACATACGCCTCATTCTGTCACTCAAAATAGCAGGCACTCGCTATATAGCGTACAAAGGATTTTCGGCCGCACTGACTGGTTCGCGCATGCGTACTAAAAAGCGTACGCATGCGCAGATGTGCAAACATCGCTCGGAACGAGCGTACTGTTGTTAACGTGCGGCTCTGAATGAGGGCCATTGTCTTTTCTGTCTTTTGGTTATAAAACCTTCCTTCCGAGTGCACATAATACACAGGCCTATGCAATCACTGACTGGGTAATAGCTACATCAACAGCAGCATCACACAGAAATATCACACATACCACACTCAGCATTAGACCCCACTATCTATAGTGCACTGATGAGGTGGAGCTCATTATCTTCTGCATGCTGCATACTTGGAAAAAGCTGTACCTTAAGGATTTCCACTTGAATGTCAAATACATGAACAAATAACTTTATCAAAGTTCCTCCTTCATTCCTGTCACTTCCAACAAAGCTTGGACTTGTAGTTCCACAAACTGATTAGTGATGAAATCACACCTTTCTACTTAGTCTTTAGTGCTAAACACATGCCCAGAATACAATATTTCTTCAGGGCTAGTCCCCCAGCTTTCCCTAGTCTTCGCTCTACTAGCAATCTCAGTCTTTATCAGGAAACATAACACTGTAAATAGCTGCCACTCAGGGTACTTATCTCACATGTGTCCACAGTGTGTGTCTGTCTCTGCAAACTCTCTTCAGTGGATCCAAAGTGATGTTTTGGTATGCTTTATCCTCTTTAGGCTCCCTGGTCCATCAAACTGGAATTCTCCCCTTCAGCTGGGGTCTGTCCTGTGACTCTCCTCACCGGCCTCTCCAGTCATTGCAGCTGCTTCCTCCCTCTCTCCTTCTCTGGACAAAAGCATTCCATTCCTTGCTTCCCCCACTCCACGCCCAGTCTTCCCCGCCCCTGACAGCCTCTGCGTGTCTCTTTGAGCACTGTCTTACTTCAAGGCAGTCTGGGTGATGTAGTTTCTGAATAGTTTCACTGTGATCCTTTTTACTTGCGCTGCCGGACACCGGCGCCAGCGCTACATAACAATCAAAGAAAAGAACTTCACACATAAATTTGTTCCACATAAAAACCAGTAAAAAAGGAAAAAAATATATAAAATGGTATGAACTAGTACTACAAAGTCATCCCTGTAGGTCTGATATGGTGTGTTCCACTCTTTTCCTTAAGGCTCAAACAGATGGAAAAAGAAAAAATGCTTCTCCTCACCTCACTGCTCCTATGCAATCAAGTCAGGGTGGAGGGTTCTCAAATAGATAAAAAAGCAGATAAAAAAGCCTAAGCAATATAAAAAAATAGTGGAATCAAAACCTCAGGGGTTCTCTCAACACCAACGCGTTTCGGAATGACTTCCTTCCTCAGGGTGTAGAGATGATCACACCATGTCGGCCATATATACCCTAGAACATGGTCATGTGATATTTCCTCCAATCACCATTTACTTATCTTTGAATGTCCTGTAAATAGGTTTAATCCTATATATACCAACAATAATGTGTATATTCTAGCATATACATTACTTCATTATGAAAAATATATAAAAAGACCAATATTAAAAGCATATTAATATATAAAACATCCTAAATGGTTCCATATAATAAAAGGTCCGGCTCCCCAGAAATATAGTCCCTCATATGGACATCTTTAAATGAAAGTTCAATCCACTGAAATGGCACGTTCATTTAGTGTAAATCTCTGTTTCTCTATTTTCGGTATCTGGAGCCCGCTCCATGTGACTTTTGTGGAACGCAAACAGGAAGTTTCTGCACATCATTTGGAACACATTTGGCGATCTCCGTAATATGTGCCCAGAACAAGATTCAACATGTAATATAAATAGAATAACATTAGTTTAGAATAACTGAGCCACATATCAGTTGCACATAATACACATGTTCATTATTTATAACATATTTCCAACACGCTATTGCCTAACCCTAACCAACACCCCCCCCACCCCTCCGCAGCCTAACCCTAATGTCAATATTCTGAGACTGTCAATATTTCACCTGTCAACAATCTGAGAGTATTGACACATTAAATGTTGAAATTGTCATTGTCGACCTTTTGGCTACATCCCGGTTTATGTTATCACATTTGATACACAAATCTTCTCAGCAAATTGGAGGAAACAAAACAAGCTGTATAAGGATTGCTCTCTCTAATATCCTTTTCCAGTGTATTGTGTATCCCCACATACTGAGAGAAAATAAATAGCAGGATGTCCTATTTCTCATCGTAGAAAGGGCCATGGCCAGTCAGTACTTTGTATTTTATCACTGATAATAGCTATAGTCTATCGTTTTATCATAGTTTCACCAATAAGCAACATTTTCACATTAACTATGTAAGCTGTGAGCAATTAATTGCTGAGATTTGTGTAAAGTACAACTTATTCTTGCATCATACAATTTACATCAACATTTGAATCCTGAAGAGCAAGGCAATTGAGGACTGACAATTACCGGTACTATCACACATGCACTAACAATACCCCTATTTACACATTGTAAAAGATCCTTAAATATCTTCTGTCTCATACAGTCAGTGGACGTAGCCATGTTGTTATTGAAGCAATATGTCTGAAAATAATAGTCATCCAAGTTATTTGGACCCAGTGATATCAATGATGCAGTCATAGATACAGTTAATAACTAATACTCATGAAATATGGACAATAATTATAAAACATTGCTTTCTTTTACAATGACAGGCTGCTTTCTCCTGAATATTGATTCAACCATCAAAACGGTTGGTTCCAGTGGAGGTCATTTACTAAGTGCAAAATGCCCTCTGTACAGTCAAATAAAGTATTTGACCTGCTGTGGGCCTCGATGTTCGCAAATGCAAATGTACCATGACACATAGGTTTGTGACGTAGGATGGTGGCAGACAGATAGGAGAATGTGGGCTGATTAAAAGCATTCCCACAGTAGCACGTAATGAGTGCAATGCTGCACCTTGTGTTGCAGAGCATTGTGGAAATGTTTACATCCTCATGGGTCTCCTTTTGATGGGCATTGCCAGACAATGTTGGGGGAAGGGATGGGGGGTGGGACTGCACTCCTTGAGAAACCTAGCCACTTTGTACCTACCCCACCTCTTCAGAGCTTCTGGGTACTCTTCCACATCCCTGAAACTGCACTAATCCTGTGATAACTATGAGCTGACTATAATACACTCTCATTGCAGAATCCTGCCATCTTACTATATCTTGATCACACACTATACGCAAAATGAGATATGGTAAGAACTTACCCTTGTTATCTCTATTTCTACGAAGTCCATAGGGTTCCACAGGATACCTTGGGGTATAGGCGATGGCGGTAGTCATCGGGCACCTCAGAGTTAAAGTTTTCGGCCTCGCAGGATGCACTGAGTCCCCCTCCTATACCCCACTCCCGAGCCAAGGCAAATCAGTTACGTACCAAGCCATAGGCCGGAGGAGGAGACGAAAGAGAGAGAAGAAAGTCCTGGAACACACAAGAATCACATTCTCACCAGAAGGAGATGGAAAAACCGGTGACCAGAGCAAAACCCATCTGCAGTACAGGTGCGACAGGCCGGGAGTCCTGTGGAACCCTATGGACTTTGTAGAAATAGAGATAACAAGGGTAAGTTCTTACCATATCTCATATTTTCTACTTCAGGGTCAATAGGGTATCCACAGGATACATTGGGGATTTCCCAAAGCAGTATCCTTTAAGGGTGGGGACGCTCCTGTGCTGAAAGGAGAATCTGCCGGGCAAAGGAAGCATCCTGAGAGGCGAAGGCGTCAAATGCATAATACCTCACAAAAGTATGGACAGAAGACCACGTGGCAGCCTTGCAAAGCTGAATAGCAGAGGCACCACGTCGAGCTGCCCACGAAGGACCCACAGATCTAGTGGAATGAGCCCTAACAGAGGATGGAACAGGAAGGCCTTCATGAATATAAGCCTTAGAAATTGCCATGCGAATCCATCCTGCCAAAGTTTGCTTAGTGGCAGGCCAACCCTTCTTCCGGAAGCCATAGAGGACAAACAAGGAGTCCAACTTCCTAAAAGAATTGGTACGGTCAACATATTTCCTTAGAACCCGTACCACATCCAAGGTGGCCTCACAAACCGAGAGGAGAATTAAAGGCTGGCACTATGATTTCCTCGTTAATGTGGAAACTAGATACCACCTTCGGGAGGAAACTAGGGCGAGTGCGAAGCACCGCTTTGTCCCTATAAAAAATGAGAAAGGGAGGCCGACATGATAGAGCCCCCAATTTTGAATCCCTTCTGGCCGAAGCCATGGCCAGAAGAAATACAGTCTTAACTGTAAGCCATTTCAAATCCACTGAGCCTAGTGGTTCAAATGGCGGTCCTTGTAGAGCCCTCAGGACCACAGCCAGATCCCAAGGAGCCACTGGTGGAACAAAGGGAGGCTGAATATGAAGTACACCTTGCAGAAAGGTGCGGACATCAGGAAGAGTAGGAATCCTACGCTGAAACCACACTGACAGCGCAGAAACTTGCACCTTCAGAGAAGCAAGGTGAAGACCGTGATCTAAGCCCACCTGTAGGAAAGCCAACACCCTGGATATCCAGAACAACTGAGGATCATAGCCTTTGGGTGACACCAGTCAAAGAAAGTATGCCATACACGATGGTAAATTCTTACAGATGCTGGCTTCTGAGCTCTGAGCATGGTGTTAACTACAGAGCTGGAAAAACTCAAAGAAAGATGACTCAGGTCTGGGTAATGACAAGGACCCTGTGACAACAGGTCCGGACGTAGAGGCAACAGCATCGGAGTGTCTATGGAGAGACTCCGAAGATCTGAGTACCAGTGACGTCTGGGCCATGCCGGAGCTATCAACAGGAGTGTGCCACCATCTTGCTTGAATTTTTGAACCACTCACGGAAGAAGGGAGAATGGAGGGAAGAGGTACGCAAATCGGAAGGTCCACCGGACTGACAGAGCATCCACCAGAAGAGCCACCATGTCTCTTGTCCTTGACCTGTACACAGGCAGCTTGTTGTTGTGTCGGGAAGCCATGAGGTCTATCTCTGGAAGGCCCCACTTGTCCACCAGTTGTTGAAGCACCTCCTGGTGAAGAGACCATTCTCCTGGATGCACATCTTGATGGCTGAGAAAGTCTGCTTCCCAGTTGAGTACAACTGGATAAACACCACCGAGATGGCAGGGAGATTGCCCTCTGCCCAAGTCAGGATGCGGAACACCTGTGTCAGCGCTGTGTGACTTCAGGTTCCTCCTTGGTGGTTTATGTAAGCCACCGTGGTGGTGTTGCCTGACCTGCACAGGTTTTCCGTGGAGAACATGTTTTGCTTGCTGAAGAGCATTGAATACAGTGCAAAGTTCCAAGATGTTTATTGAAACCGTAGATTCTGCCGGGGTCCACCTGCCCTGGAACAAGTGTGGACCTGTCACTGCTCCCCAGCCTCGGAGTCTGGGGTTCATCGTTAGAGGGACCCAGTTTGCCACCCAAAAGGGACGTCCCCTGTTCAGGAGAATTGTCCGCAACCACCAGGCCAGAGACAGACGTACCTCCGGAGAAAACACAATGGTCTGTGTCTTTATCTGATGGGGCAACCTATTCCATCTGGAGAGGATCAACTGCTGCAGAGGTCTGGAGTGAAACTGGGCATATTCCACCATGTCAAACAGTGACACCATGGAGCCCAGTAACCTCATCGCTGAGTGAATAGACACTCGGCGGCTCTGAAGGCAACTGCGTACCCTTGCCTGTAATGCAGAGATCTTTTCCTCCGTCACAAAGACCCTCTGTTGTTGAGAGTCCAACAGGGCCCTAAGATGGAGCATCCTCTGCGAGGGAACCAGGGTGGATTTCTTCCAGTTTATTAACCAGCCGTGATTCTGCAACACAGAGATGGTCAGTTGCAGATGAAGCTGGAGGACCTCTGGAGACCCTGCTAACAACAGATGGTCATCCAGGTAAGGCAACAAGGGGACCCCCTGCATCCGCAGGAGGGCTGCCATTGCCGCCATGACTTTGGTAAAGACTCAAGGCGCTGTTGCCAGAACAAAAGGCAGTGCCTGGAACTGAAAATGTTCGTTGAGTACTGCAAACCTGAGGAATTGCTGGTGCGTTATGATAATGGGGACATACAGGTAGGCATCCTGAATGTCCAATGACACCATGAAATCCCAGGCTTCATTACCAGTATAATGGAATGAAGGATCTCCATCCTGAACCAAAGAAACCTCAAGGACTTGTTGAGGGATTTGAGGTTGAGGATGGGTCGGTAAGACCCATTGGGTTTCTGCACCAGAAAAAGACTGGAATAGAAACCCATGTCCCTCTGAGAGAATGGAACAGGCACTATAACTCCAGCCTGGAGCATAGAGTGCAACACTTTCTGTAGTTCCAGGGCTTTGTTCTGATCTGACGGAAGGCCTGTGGTGAAAAACCCGCTGGGTGGCCTGCACCGGAAGGAGAGGGCATACTTCCGAGAGACCACCTCGTGTACCCAAGTATCCTTGGTAGTCAGGTACCAGCACTGGGCAAACCGAAGCAGGTGGCCTCCCACTCTGGGATCCCCCAAAGGTAGGCTTGTCTCGTCAGGCAGAATGCTTATCGTCCGACTTGGGGGCAGAGTGTCTTGTACTCCAAGCCTGTTTCTTTGGCTTGGCAGACTTCTTGGCCCCAGACTGTCTCAGAAAGGACTGCACTTTGGATTTACCTTGAGCCCTATAGGACCAAAAGGACGAAGTACCAGACCCTGATGGCAGACACACAGACTTAGCTGCTGCAAGAGTGGCCACAACTTTGTCCAGATCAGGGCCAAACAGGACCTGTCCATTAAAAGGCAAGCATTTCAATCCCTTTTTGGAATCTGTGTCTGCTTTCCAAGAGCGCAACCATAGGGTGCTTCGAGCGGCCACTGCTGCCGAGGAGATTCTGGAAGTGAGGAGACCTATATTCAAGGCTGCCTCATTAATGTACGTGGCTGAGTCTCTGAGATTTTCCAGTTACTCTGCCTGCTCAGCAGAAGAGTCAGTGTCCAGAGATGCCTCTAAGCTATCAGCCCAGCGCTCCATGGCTCTTGCCACCCAGCACACGGCCATAGCTGGTCTGGATGCCCCTACAGCAAGGGAATAATGGATTTTAGGCATATTTCCACCTTGCGATCCGTAGCATCCCTTAAGTAGGACATGGAGGGCATGGGCAATGTAGCACTCCTCACTTGGCGTGTGACATGAAAATCCACCTGAGGAGTTTCCCACTTCGAAAAATAATTATCCGCAAAAGGGTATGCAAAGGCCATGCATTTTTGAGGCTGGAACCGTTTACCCTGATTTTTCCACGCCTCCTCTAAATGATCCACCAACTGACCAGATAGAGGAAATACAGTGGCATCACCCTTAATATCCTTAAAGAAGGCATATTTGGATTTGGCTACGGGGGGATCCTCATCCTCAATAACCAAGCCGCACAGATTGCCCGTATAAGGCCAGATATAGAGACTTTAGACTTTGACTCCACCTCCTTGGTACGAAGGGGCTCTTGGTCCGAAAAGTCCAAAATCTCCCAGTCATCAGACGAGACGTTGTCCTCATGAAACTGAACCATCTGAGACACCAAAGGCTGCTTTGGAGGCCGTAATGAGAACTCCCCCTGTAAAATGTCTGTCAGGTACTGTACCGTATTGGACAATGAATTCACCCACACAGGCTCCTGTGAGACCTGGGGGGTGAAAACGGGGAGACACTGGGGTACCATCAATTGCCTGGGGAACCTCTGCATGGGTGATGACACTACCAACTGCTGCGATAACCTCATCTGGGGAAACGCAGGAGCAAAACAAGCCCAGGGTGTTTCCTGCACAGGCGCAGTGACAGAAATCGGGCGTGATATCAGATAACATGCCCTACACAATCCCTCAGTGTTCCCATCACCCTCTGCTAATGGTACATTACACGTGGTACACTTTAGCAGAAGAGGAAAGTCATGTTCACTCTCAGACATGATGAGTTTAAACGGAGTGTATGTGACTCCCCTCACATAAAATATGTTCACAGGGCCTAATTCAGACCCGCTCGTGAGCGCTGAGCACTTGCAAGCGGGTCGATGTTGACCCAGTGCGCATGCGCACGAGGGAGCCGACTCCGTCGTGCGCATGCACGAGACCCGGATAGCGACGGCCAAGCCGTTGCTATGGGTCTCGCTACAAAGGGGGCGTGCTGTCGATGGTGAGTGACAGCACGCCCCCTTTGGTGGGCGTGCCGGGGGCGTGGCTGGCCAGACGGGGGAGTTCCCATGGGAACGCCTACCGTCTGGGGTTGGCCCCACTGACATCACAAGTGATGTCAGTGGGAGTGCTCTCGGCTCTGATAGAGCCGAAAGCACTCAAGGGCTTGCGGCAGACGAGACCCTACCACAATGGTCTCGTCGCAAGCCCAATGTCAAGACCATCGCGACCATCTTTTTTCGCTATAGCTGTGGGTGGTCACCCACAGCTATGCGAGTGGCCAGGAGGCCGCTCAAAAAAAACAGAGGGACGACCCTGATTCAGAGCGAGCGCTCTGACAGAGCGTCCGACTCTGAATCATGGCCACTGTGCAGTAATACACACCCTGCAACACTGCACCGCAAGGGCATTAGCAGAGGAAGAGGAAGGATAGTAAAATGGCTGACAGTCAGAAGTGAAAGTAGAGGCAGACAGCGCTACCAATAAGTCACATACAATGCAGAAATAAATCCCTGCACTACCAGCACTATGATCAACTACACAGACACAGAGCCTAGTAGGAAACAGTGCTGCATAGTCTGACCTTAATCGGAGGAGAGGTATGCGGGAGACCCGGACAACGATGCCCCCTGTATCCAGCGTCCAGCGGTGTTTGCACACTTCAGAAAATGGCCGCCGATGAGCTGAGGGGAGGCGGGCCAGGGGAGGAGCACTGACGTAGCCCGCCAGACCGCTATGGAGAGACACTGTGCAGTGGGGGAGGCGCCGGCTGTGAGACAGGGAAGGCGCCTCCCCATGCGCGCTCTCCTGGGACACTGGAGCTTTAACGCTCAGCTGCAGCCTCTGTCCCTGGTGGTCTAGTGGAAGCGCAGGTTAATTCCTGGCTCCACACGCAGCCTGTCCCCAGGGAGCCCCCTGCCTGAGGACCTAGGACTGTGTATCGGTGGGTACCCTCCGCGGGACCCCGCCGCTTATCTGACCCCCTTGAAACCGGCCACAGTCCAGGTAATCCGAGGTCACAGCTAGACACCCACCAGTATCCTCGGGTCAGTACCGGCGTTCTGGTCCGGCGGGGTGGAGGAGCGACAGCATAAACATCAGTACTGACTGTCTATGCTGTACAGCTCTTGTTGCAGCAATGTTGTCTAAAGAACTTCAGGGGATGTTAACAGCCCTCTGAAAATGGTGACCTGACTCCGAGCCGGGCACCTATGAAATTGATTTGTCTTGGCTCGGGGGCGGGTTATAGGAGGGGGACCCAGTGCATCCTGGGAGGCTGAAAACTTTAACTCTGAGGTGCCCGATGACTACCGCCATCGCCTATACCCCAAGGTATCCTGTGGAACCCTATGGACCCTGAAGTAGAAACCATACAAGTGGGCACAATGAAATTAGAATCTGTAATCTGCTAGTACCCATACTCTTTATAGAGCTGTGTCACATGAGAGTTCTAAAGCTGTGAAATACTCCTACACATATCATTCAATGGGAAATATTATTTCACTCTGTCACACTTGAAAACTACATTGTGAAAATAGTGCACTGGAGCACTTACTTATCTCACGTATAAAAGGAATTGGAGGTTCCCAATGAACGTTGTGTGAAATGTTAATGTGACATCAGCCATGGTGCTTGCTTTAGTTCTTTTGTCATCAGGTGTATAGTGATGTGCCTCTGTTGTAGGACTCATAGTTTCAACGCACTTAGCAATTCCTGGACTGGTGTATGATCCCCTTGTAAAACCTTACCCTGTGCACTGGTTTGTTGCCAATCCATGATAAACCAGATTCTTTTCCCATATTTACAAAAACCTGTGAAGAGCAAAGAAGTATTTTGGGAATTTCAACACTAAAATAAATAGTGTTAATCCCTGATGTGCTAAAGCTTTAACACTATTGTGTTGTTTATACACCAGTCGCATAAAAAAAGAAAGAAAAAAGAAAATCATTGTTGGAACTTGGCTTGATACATTTATATTCATTAAATTGGACTTTTGAAATCCCCAAAGTGATACATTTTTATGTTTTCATAATTACATATTCTGAGCAGCGAGTATCTCACATCAGTGCTAGCAATGGACCCCACAGTACGACAACTAACTTTGCCATGGTATTAAAGTTTTAATAGCATAGGGGAACGCACTGCCTGGTTCACACTCTTATCTCTGTGTAATCCTCTGGTATCAGGCTGAAACGAAATCAATCAATAGTACAAATTTCATTTTTAATAAGAAATATCTTTTCAATGGTGCAGTAAGAATACATTTTCTGGAATCAATAAAGCCTAAAATAAATAAATAATGAAATGACACAATTATTATAGTGTTTGGTTTGAGCTACAGTATATATATAATGTAAGACTGGCAACTTAAAATAGTTAAACGGAACACAATCATTTATATACTTTTAGTAGCCCAGATATAAAATGATGATATTTGCGAGTTTGCCTGTAAAACTTTTGGGCAAATGGGATGACCAATTTTAGGCAACTCTCCTCCTTAGTACCCCTATCCCCAAGTAGTGCTTCCCTCTCTTCCTGAGTAGAGCATTCAGAGTTTGAAAATCCATGGATCTCACTGTGCTGTGGAAGGGAAAAGTACAGTATATAGCCTCTGATTGGATTGCCTGTAACACTTATTTAATTAAGTTTCGTAAACATTACAAACCTGACAGAGCAGCTTGGGATATATTAACTAAACGTCGATTTTATTCAATTAAAATCGATCAACATCGATGTTTTATTTCTGGAGCTAAATAATACATTTGCTAACACAAAGAAACAAAATAAAAAATTTGTAAATGTGTGACATAGCCCCAGAAAAACCAACATTGATGTTGATCTTTAGTAAATATACCCCTAGGTGTAAAACAATTGCCTCTTTTAATACTTCTGTACTACAAGCTCTCTTTTATGAGAGCAGGGAGAGGCACCAAATATAAGATTACATTACATTTATTACCATTGCAGTCGATGACTGCCAAATGGGAGATATCTATATATATTAGGAGTACCTGTGCAATATATGATTGACAATAGCTGTATCTGTGAATGGCAATTGGGGGGGTCTTGCCTTAGCAAGATGCATACCTGTCCTGGGTCATCATCCCCTGTCCTATACACACATGACATCAGAGAACAAGTGCCAGGAACAAGAAGATAAGAGCAGTGCGCCTCTTCAGGTACCCTATAAGATGTAAAAGATTGCCGCCATGTTAGCTACCACCCATCCTCTTGCCCAGGCACACTGAGTGGTGGCGCCGCTTCCACATCCTTTTTTAAGTGGTACTGTGCATTATTTGGTTGGCAAAGGAAAGTATCTCTGCAATTTATAGCTTGCAATTGGGCTTACATCTCTGCAATATTTAAAAAACTATGGCAATGGTTTTACTTCTCCATAATACATACATGGCAATTATGTGTGCAGTCTACTGTATGCCTGGTAATAGAAGATCTGAACTATGTAGTTGCAATTGTGATACACAAATCCAATGGTTTGTATCATCTCTGATGGTGGGGTGCCTGCACATGTGCACAACAGTTCCTGCATCGTCGCACGCAGTGCTTCCTGGGCCGCAGCCTGGTAGACAGGCGGCAGACTTTTTGGGAGCGGGGTGCTGGCTGACAGACACAGAAGGGGTGCTGGCTGACAGAGAGACAGAAGGGGTGCTGGCTGACAAAGAGACACAGAAGGGGTGCTGGCTGACAGGGAGACAGAAGGGGTGCTGGCTGACAGGGAGACAGAAGGGGTGCTGGCTGACAGGGAGACAGTAGAGGTGCTGGCTGACAGAGATACAGAAGGGGTGCTGGCTGACAGAGAGACAGAAGGGGTGCTGGCTGACAGGGAGACAGAAGGGGTGCTGGCTGACAGAGAGACAGAAGAGGTGCTGGCTGACAGAGACACAGAAGGGGTGCTGGCTGACAGAGACACAGAAGGGGTGCTGGCTGACAGAGATACAGAAGGGGTGCTGGCTGACAGAGACAGAAGAGGTGCTGGCTGACAGAGACAGAAGGGGTGCTGGCTGACAGAGACAGAAGGGGTGCTGGCTGACCGACACAGTAGAGGTGCTGGCTGACAGAGATACAGAAGGGGTGCTGGCTGACAGAGACAGAAGGGGTGCTGGCTGACAGAGACAGAAGAGGTGCTGGCTGACAGAGACAGAAGGGGTGCTGGCTGACAGAGACAGAAGGGGTGCTGGCTGACAGACACAGTAGAGGTGCTGGCTGACAGAGATACAGAGGGAGGGGGTTGTTGGAGGCTCTGCCTATTTTTTCAGTCCCGGGCCCCACAACTTCTGATGGCAGCCCTGCTCAGGGCCATAATTAGGGGCATGCGAACGATGCGGCTGCACAGAGTGCAGGGCTATGTGGGCGGCACAGCTGCTCACCAATGGTCCCTACATCTGCCAGCTGTGTGCTGTGCTGCACTGGGAGACTGCTCGCGGCTGCTGAGAAGCAGACACAGCAGTCTCCTATACCTGTGGGGAGAGCGATCAAGCTGATTGCGCCCTCCACTGGTTATGCGCTGGACTGAGGGGGCTCACAGCGCCCCCCTCTCCAGCTGCAAAACTTTGTTTTTCTACATCAGGGTCCATAGGGTATCCACAGGATACCTTGGGGTATTGGTGATGACGTCAGGCATCGGACACCACAGAGTTAAACTTTCATCCTACCAGGATGCACTGGGGTCCCTCTCCTATACCCCGCCCCCGAGCCAAGGCATCTCAGTTTCGTTGGTGTCCGGCCAGGAGTCGGATCACTTGCAAGCAGAGTGGGGCTATAATGGCCCTTGAAGTTTTCTACAAGCAGCTGTGGCTGCACAAATGAGCTGTACAGCATGGACAGTCAATACTGACGTCCATGCTGTCGCTCCTACACCCCACCGGACCAGAACGCCGGTACTGATCCGGGGATGATGTTAGGTAACTGGGGTCACAGCTAACGGTGACCCCGGATTACCTGGACTGTGGCCGGATTCAAGGGGGCAGGTAAGCTGCGGGGTCCAGCAAAGGGTACCGGCTGGTAACACAGTCCTGTAGGTCTCCAGGCAGGGGGTTCCCTGGGGACAGGCTGCACGTGGAGCCAGGTATTAACCTGCACTTCCACTAGACCACCAGGGACAGCGGGCTGCAGCATGTGCAGTACAGCGCGGCGTCCCAGTTCCAGGGGTTAATAGCATGCCAGGGGAGCACGTCTTCCCTGTCTAACAGCCGGCACCTCCCCTGCTGCACAGTGCCTCTCCACAGCGGTCTGGTGGGCTGTGTCGGTGCTCCTCCCCCGGGCCCGCCTCCTCTCTGCTCCTCGGCGGCCATTTTCTAATGAAGTATGCAAACGTTGTTGGAAGCTGATACAGGTGGCATCGCGGTCCGGGTCCCCACGCATGCCTCTCCTCCAGAGTAAGGTTAGAGTATGCTGCACTGTTTCCTACCAGGCTCTGTGTCTGCATAGTTGATCTCAGTGCTGATAGTGCAGGGAGTATTTCTGCATTGTAAGTGACTTAATGCTTGCGCTGTCTGCCTGTACTTTCACTTCTCACTGTCAGCGATTTTACTATCCTTGTTCTTCTTCTGCAAAAGCCCTTGCGGTGCGGTGTTGCAGGGTATTCATTGCCTCACAGTAAAAATATTGTCTGTGAGGGGAGTCACATACACTCCATTACGCTCATCATGTCTGAGAGTGAACGTGAATTTCCTCTCCAGCTAAAGTGTACCACATGTACTGTACCAATAGCAGAGGGTGATGGGCACACTGAAGGTTTATGTCGGGCATGTTATATAATTTCACGCCCGATTTCTGTAACTGCGCCTGTGCAGGAACCGCTCTGGGCTTGTTTTGATAAGGCACTTACAACTCTTGTGGGCCAGCTGGCGATGCCCCCTGCGTTTCCCCAAGTGGGGTTATCGCAGTAGTCGGTAGGGTCATCACCCATGCAGGGGTTTCCTAGACAGCTGATGGTACCCCAGGGTCTCCCACTTTCGCCCCCCAAGGTCTCCCAGGAACCTGCGTGGGTAAACTCATTGTCCAATACGGTACAGCACCTGATGGACGTTTTACAGGGGGAGTCATCATTGCGGCCTGCTAAGCGACTTTAATGTTTTTCAGACAGCTCATTATGATGAAGATGACATAACATCTGATGACGGGAGATTTTTGACCTCTCAGACCAGGAGCTCCCTCGTACTAAGGAGGTGGAGTCCAAGTCTAAAATATATATACCTGGCCTTACACGGGCAGTCTGTGCGGCCTTGGTTATTACAGATGACGATCCCCCCCATGGCCAAATTAAAATATGCCTTCTTTAAGGATATTAAGGGTGATGCCACTGTATTCCCTCTATCTTGTCAGTTAGTGGATCATTTAGAGGAGCCGTGGAAAAATCCAGGTAGGTGGTACCAGCCTCAAAAACATTTGCGGATAATTATGTTTCCAAATGGGAAACCCCTCCACAGGTGGATTCTCATGTCACACTCCTAGTGAGGAGTGCTACATTGCCCATGCCCTCCATGTCCTCCTTAAAGGATGCTACAGATCGTAAGGTGGAAATATGCCTGAAATCCATTTATTCCCTTGTGGTTGGAGTCCAGACCGGCAATGGCTGTGTGCTGGGTTGCCAGAGCCATGGAGCATTGGGCTGATAGCTTGGAGATGTCTCTAGACGCTGACTCGTCACCTGAGCAGGTAGAGTTAGTGGGTAACCTCAGAGACTCAGCTACGTACATTAATGAGGCAGCCTTAGATATAGGGCTCCTCACTTCCAGAATCTCCTCAGCAGCAGTGGCTGCGCGCCGCACCCTCTGATGGCATTCTTGGAAAGCGGATGCAGATTCCAAAAAGGGATTGGAAAGCTTGCCCTTTAATGGACAGGTCCTGTTTGGCCCTGATCTGGACAATATTGTGGCCACTCTGGCAGCAGCTAAGTCTGCGTGTCTGCCATTGGCGACAGTCCCATCAAGGTCTGGTACTTCCTCCTTTCGGCCCTATAGGGCCCAGGGTAAGTTCAAAGTGCAGTCCTTTCCTAGACAGGCAGGGGCCAAGAAATCTGCCAAGCCAAAGAAGCAGGCTTGGAGTACAAGGCGTCCAACTCCCAAGTCAGACGATAAGCCCTCAGCCTGACGTGACGGGCCTCCCCTTGGGGGACCTCTTCAGTTCACCCAGTGCTGGTGTCTCACAACCATAGACACTTGGGTAAGAGAAGTGGTCTCTCAGGAGTACGTCCTCTCCTTCCGGCGGAGGCCTCCCAGCTGGTTTTTCACCATGGGCCTTCAGTCAGACCAAGACAAGGCCCAGAAGGTGATCCACTCTATGCTCCAGGCTGGAGTTATATGATTGACCAGCAGTCTGGATGCTGGTGGTCAGAAGACCGACAGCGGCATCCCTATATTCAGAATCCCGATAGCAGCCGGTAAGTAGCCTAACCCTCCCCCTCTAACCCTAACTTCTCACTCCTGTCCCCCTCTAACCCTGATTCTCACTCCTGCCCCCTGCACCTCACCACAGGCCCATGCTTCTCACTTCTACCACTGGTTCTTACCACAGTCCCCTGCATCTCACCACAACACCCTGCTTCTCAATCCTGTCACCTGCATTTAACCATAGTCACAACAACCCCCCCACCCCACCCCTACTGCTGCTGCCCTGCAGCTGGCTGGGGCCTGACCTTTGGGATGTGGTCTGAAGTGCAGGAGGATCATGGATGTGAGATTTGTATTGCAGCTATTGCCTACCATAAGCATTGTCAGCAGCATGTCTCAGGGGGGATTAAGTCAGGATACCAGCGGACGGGATGCCGGACATCAATATACCGACGCCGGAATCCAATTGCCCATCAGAATGCAGATGCCGCCCAGTGGTGCCGAAAGGGGGGGAGCAAGCACTAATTACCCAGGCCCGGGTTTGCTGGAGGGGCCCGGGGTGGCACCACTCCCCCCCTCTTACATCACAGCAGCCTAGCACACGCTGCTGTGTGCTTGGCTGCACAAGGAGACTGGTCGCGGCTGCTAAGAAGCAGCCACAGCAGTCTCCTATGTCTTTGGGGGGAGCGGTCAAGCTGATCGCGTCCCCCACTGGTTATGCACCAGGCTAAGGGGGCTCAGAACGCCCCCTCATCAGCACGCAGTGCCGCTTAGCATTTTACCAAAGGGAAGGTGGCCACGCCTCCTGCGATTAGGCCATGCCTCCTTATCCCCGGGCCCGCCGCGGCTCTTGGCGGGCCTGATGCCGCCATCCTAAAGACATCAAGATAACTTCGGCATCCCGACCGCCAGCATCCCAATGGCAAGTATGCGTGTTAAGGTTAGGCCTGGCATGGTGGGTTTAGGGTTTATGGACCTCAGGCTGTGGGGAGGGAAGGTTAGGGTTAGGCACCCCCAGGGGGGAGGTTAGGGTTAGGCACCACCCAGGAAGGGCTAGGTTTAGGGTGCGGGAAGGAAGGGTTAGGATTAGACACCCTCGGGGGGAGGTTAGGGCTAGGCACCACCAGGTGGAGGTTTAGGCTACTTACCGGCTGCTATCGGAATTCTGAATATCGGGATGCCGCTGTCGGCCTTCTGACCACCGGCATCCAGACTGCTGGTCAATCATATGTATTTCCTCCAGGGCTGGGGACCTGTGCATATTTCTGCTGCCTCCATGTGCACCCCTCCCCAGCTGCCGAGCAATGTCTTTTTGCATAATGTACCCTCTATTTCCTGGTCTTCCTGTTGAGCTTTCTCACTGTGGTACCCCTGCCCGTGAATAGGGCTGACTTCCATGGGAGGTGCCTCCTGTTCACTGTGGGCGTGTGGATGAGTGGGAACATCACGCTAGAGAGTGAACAATTCAAGGTGGTGGAGTGGTGGCCGAAGTCTAACTGCAGGTTCAGCGTAGGGGTGGACATCAGAATCCTATTGTTACTAACCATAAATTTTTTGTTCCGATGGTAGTGTTTTTACCATTTGATGGAGACAGTCCAATGTTTGCCATCATCAAATGGAAATGTTTCGATGGTGTTCCTTCCTATGGTTGTTTTTTTTTTTTTAAATTCCTGATAGATATTGTATGCCTCCCCATCTTCATGGGTTTGTTGGAGGCTGTCTCTCACTCTCTGTCTGCCTCAGATGAGTCCCTAACTCCCACCCCTCTCTTGGTTGCTGCTAAACAACAGAGTACATTGCCAGCTCTAGTTGGCTTTCACTGTCTGAGGCCCAATCAGAGCGCAGCCCTCGCACCTGCAGCAGCAGTCAGTCACACAGCACAACAGTTTTTTCTGTGACTTGCTTCACTAAAATCGTTATTGCTTGGCTCCCTTTTGTCACAGATGAATGTATTGGAATTGGTATGAAATACCGTCGGCCGCATGGTTCGATTCCCGTCAGCGGCAGCCCGACAGAAGCAGAGTGCGACGCAGCGGAAGCCCGACAACGCAGGAAATCCCGATCGTGGATAGGTAAGTATCCACTAACCTAACCCCCCTAACCCTCCTTAGGGGTGCCTAACCCTAACTTCCCCCCAAGTGCCTAACCCTAATCCCCCCTCTAAGTGCCTAACCCTAACCACCCCCTTCCCCGCTGCCTAAACCTAAGTCCCCCCCGGGGGTGCCTAACCCTAACCCTCCCTCCCCCTAGCCTAACCCTAACCCTCCCGGGGGGGTGCCTAACCCTAAGTCCCCCCCGGGAGCCCTAAACCTAACCCTCCCCCCCGTGGCTGTCCGCTCGCGGCGCCCCACATTACTACGATAATATGCCGGGCGCCGGTCTCCCGGCGTCGGGGAAATGCGGGCGTCTACATTTAGACGCCCGGCATTTCACCCTTGCCAGGATAAGACAGTCGGGAAGCCGGCTGCCGGTATTTAGGCAGTCGGCTTCCCGATTGCCTCCCAATGTATTGTACACCTTCCTTGACCAATGCTATATAGAATAGTGAAAACCCCATCAAAATTCATCCATTGTTTTAAGAGATTAATCCGAATGAACAGAGAGATCCCTAAACTGAGGACTTTATTTTAAAAATATATACTGTATAGATTATTATTAATTATTATTATTATTATTATTAATATTATTATTATTATTATCTATATGTTTAAGGCACTACAAAGGTTCTGTAGTGCCATAAAAGGAGTATACACAGTAACAGTGTAACTTGAAGTCATAAGTACTGTGTCATTTATCAGCATACAACAATGAAATGAGTAGGACTATGATGACAAAGGGCAATGGTAGGACAACTCACTAACTTCTAGGGCAAGTGGTGGTAAGTCGCATGGAGGGGAGGTACTCATTGAGTCTGTGCACAAGGTTAGGCTGTGCATAGTCTCGGAGTCGCTGAATGGACTAGGAGACAAAAGACAAGGAGTACAAGTGGCTTGGATAGTGCTAAGGGAGGAGCAAGAGGACAAAGGGCCCTGCCTGTGAGGGCTTACATACTGAGGGATTAGGGTGTTCAATTGATATACTGTATAGGAGAATGGCAGTCATTTATTGTGGAGGCATATTGCACTTATTTACTTTGTAGGACAGTGGCAGTCATTTGCTGCATAGGAAAATGTAGTACACACAATCATTTAGAAAGTAACACTCACAGTAATTATTTTATGGAACAGAATAACGCTGGTACCTTCTCCCTCCCACTTCCATTGCCAAAACTTTTTGCTCAGTTTTGCTTCTGCTTAAAAATTCTTCTAAAGCATTTCAGGGGACATTGGGCATGATTCAGAGTTGCACACTAATGCCGCTGCTGCTGAGACTCCCACCTGCTGCTTTGTAAATCCAAGCATCTGCGTAAAAAGATGCAGCATCAGTCGCAGATCATTCGATCTTCGGAGTAACCCTGGCTAGTCTGAATGGACAATGGAACTCAGATGCCTTCACCAGTGAAACTGAATACAAAGATGTATTCTCAGGATCCGACACTCCTATAAAATGTTTACGATGCACCTACATTTTGGTAACTACCCCTCTGTTGCCACCCGCTAGCACCCACAAACGGTCCCTAACTTTCTAAATCCTCGAGCGACATTGTTGAGACACCGGAACACATGCGTCGTGCAGCTTAGACGCATGCGCTGTAATAAAAACAATGGACAAGTACCTAAATAGAGTAGTAATAATAAAAATATTGCATTCCTTTTAGTATCATAAATATTTTGAAATAATGTTAACACTGCATAATACAAACTGTATATATGCTGCATAATAAAAACTCTATATATGCTGCATAATAAAAACTCTATATATGCTGTCATGTCTAAAGCAGAGATGTGTGTGTGGACCCCCATGCTTTGGTTTGGGTTTTGGCAAAACCACCCTCAATGTTTTGGTTCTGATTCGGTTTTGGTTTGGGATTTCTTTCAAATTGATAAAGACAGCTAAAATCATGCAATTTGGACCTGTTTACATGCAATCCAAAACCTGATATACGGTCCAAACTTACAGGTAGACCCGAGCCAGGACCCTGTTATGCTCAGAATCCCAAAAATTATCCGATCTTTAACTCAGTTCAACTCACTAGGAACTCCAAAGTTTGGGTGTGTTCGTTTATCAGGAAAACTGAACCACACATCTCTAGTCTAAAGAGGCATAAAATCAGGTTGATTTTCATTAAAGTATCTCCTTCCACTCATACCCCTTTCAGACATACAACCCGGGAAATTTCCTGCTCAGACCCGGGAAAAACCCTGGTCGATTGCAGGGGCGGCTACCCGGGAACATGTTCCCGGGTAGGCACCTTTCAGAAAGACTCGGGTACCCGGGAATTTGGCCGAGGCAGGCCAAATTCCCGGGATTCTCGAGATGTCTGAAAGGGGTAAAATTGAAATGTTATCTTTGCATTTGTGATTTAACACAGGCAAATTATTTTGGAAACTATAAATGCCTGGCAATATCTGACTATTGTACAGAGCTAACGCTTTACCATTAACGAATGTCTATATGCCTCTGTTATCTGTGTGGGTCTCCGTAAAAACAGCCAGAAAAGTAGAAAAAAGGAGTATGACTTTGCAAAGCAGGAAGGAATTTATCTCTATTTTCCTAAGTGAAGCAGCTGAAAGCTAAAACCTCTTTTCAGATAAGTATTCTGCACAGGGCAACCAGAAACAGTTTATTTAAGGAAATTGACACATAGGGATAAATAAACACTAATGTGTGCTATATAAATAGTAAAATGAGATCAATAGTAATAAGTATCAGTTGAAAAAATATTAATATTAACACAAGAGGTTAATACAAATAGGAAACATATCTTAAGTACGGTATGGCTTCCTGACTTTTCTGATCACTGAAATGACCTACAGTAAAGTCCAACAAATTAGCAGCAAAAAGCAAACTAAACAAAGTTATCATACAAGTACACTAGCTAGTATAGAGGTCAAGTATAAAATCACAAATTTTGTCTAATTGAGTAAAAGCCTGACAGAAAAATATTATTTATAACACAGCATGTTTTGCTATAATGAGTCAATCTATCCTGTTATATCACTACAGCACAGTGTTTACTTTTTTGTATAATATATTTGCCAATATGCTACAATCATAGTTTTTTTAATATAGTCTTTATCTTTTCTTAACTAAATTTCACCACCACACATTTCGCTATTTTTCTCCAACTGAGCCTATTAACTAGAGGATCTATAGAAGATCAGTAGTGGTTTATGGGCGTTAGACCATGATTGTGCTCACTAGAGTGAAATATGTCGGCCCATAAGGAATTTGTGCAGTGAGATGATTGCTCTGTTAGGTATTTTAGTGAATGGAATAAAAGTTTGTGACTTTATACTTCCCCTCGGACCTGCTGAGTCTACTTGTGCGACGACTCATTATTCATTATTTCATGTTCTACAGCAGATGTGGGGACAGATATCTTTCAAACACTGCAAGATCAGAGTGGAGAATTCATCACTTTCACTTTTCTATTGTACATTTGCCTGACCTGCAAGCAGTGACTGGTACTTGGAATGCAAATCAATAGATCAGTTAGTTAAATCACTATGCTATTAGGAATGGGTGTTGTATGCTAGGTTGACAGTTCTCTTGTCAACTTGCATAAAGTCGACATGAGTATGTCAACATGCTTAATATGTCGAAATGCTCAGAATGTCGACATTGACCATATCAACATTCATCATGTCTACATGGATGACATGCCGACATGAAAGAGTCGACCTAACATCCCTGGCGGGCCAGGGGTTCACTTGCAGCGTCTCTAGCATTGTTTTACTGGTTCTTCACGTGACCAGCAGTTCCAGCGCAGTGAATATTTTTCCCTAGCCCTAATACCTACCCCTAGCCCTAATACCTTCCCTCTAGTGCCTAACCCTAACACCCCAGTAGCCTAATTCTAACTTTCCCCTACAACCACGCACGCAGGGGGGGTTTCCAAGTACCTAGAAACCCCCCTGCCCGCCACTCCATCGCAGCGCAGCTAAACAATATTTTTTTGGTGTAAAGACTTGAGCCGGCAACTGTCCCTGGCTGAGCTGCCTGTAGGGGGAGCTGCAGTGCTTGCGCACAGCTCCTCCCAGGCAGTTCACATAGGGCACCATGCACCGACATTGTGGGAGGTTGAGACATCGGATCCTGCTGCGTGACAGTGACCAGTGCTCTCTCCCAGTGGTGCACAGGTGGGTGTAATGTTTTACATGTGGGGGGAGCCGGTGGTGGTGGGGGGAGGGTGATCTGTGTATGTGTGAGTAGGCTTTGTCAGTGTGCCAGTCTGTGTGTGTGTATAGGCTTTGTCAGTGTGTGTGTCAGTGTGTGTGTGTGTATAGGCTTTGTCATTGTGTATGTGTGTGTGTCAGTCTCTGTGTGTGTATAGGCTTTGTCAGTTCAATTTAAGGCAAAATCATTATTCTTTTCTGCAGATCACTGTTGCTTGTTTCTTTGTAGTGTGTGTGTATAGGCTTTGTCAGTGCAGTGTCTGTCAGTGTGTGTGTGTGAATAGGCAGGCTTGCCTACCCTCCCGATTTGGTCAGGAGCCTCCCGAATATCGGGTGCAGCTCCCGACCCCCCGGAAAGGCAGGCAAGCCTCCCGGCTGCCGCCTACCACCCCAGACTACGGGGCCCGATGACTCGATTTGCGCTGAATTGCGTCATCGTGGCCCCGCCCCCTGCTTCACAATGCCTTTTTTCCGGGCATGATGACGCGATCGTGTGGCCCCCGAAAACGTCATCATAGCCCGGCCACCCCCCCCGCAGATTGCCGGCCTTCAGTTTCCTCCCGGAAGGAGGGAGCTGAATGTCGACAAGTATGGTATAGGCTTTGTCAGTGTACGTGTGTATAGGCTTTGTCAGTGCAGTGTCTGTCAGTGTGTGTGTGTACAGGCTTTGTCAGTGTAGTGTCTGTCAGTGTGTGTTTGTCAGTCTCTGTGTGTGTGTATATGCTTTGTAAGTGCAGTGTGTGTGTGTTAGTGTGTCTGTGTGTGCGTGTATATGTCACTGTGTATGTTTGCAGTGCTGCCTTTTTTTATTTCTTCAAGGAGCTGAAAAGCTCCATATAAGGGCGGAATTCTATTGATTCCAGCCCCTATCGCGTCCGACGGAGCTGTTCAATTCTTGCTCCTGTCGGGCGCGATCAGCTGCCAGCGCTACATTTCAGCACACAGCCACAGGGGGATGAGAGCTGAAATGTGCAAAAAGTGACCTGTTTGGGCGCCCAAACAGCACTTTTCGCAGTTGCGCCCAGCACTTTGGTCGGGTTTAGCTACTTTACGCAGCTAGACTTGACCTCTATGGGCGCGATCAGCATGAAAAACGGCATCAATTGAATAGCGGCCCTCGATCTCCTGTCACTTTAGACAGAACATACGGACCGCGTAATCATTTGAATTCCGCCCTAGATATAGTCAAGTAGACTCCAAATAAAAAAGTTCAACACCCGGGGTGCAGATCCTAAGAACTAAGCAGACCACTCAGTCTTCAAGGCATTGACGAAATATGTAATAAATTCATCTGAAACGTTGCACAGTAATGGATTAACAAGCTTGGATTATTGAGTATTGATTGAGTACCCAAGGAGTGCTGCCTGTATGTGGTTAGATATTTTGCCATTGGTTTTGTAACCAAATATTGGAAACCCCCCTTTCAAAATCCTGCGTTTGCCACTGCCCTAGCACCTAAAGCTAACCCTCCCAGCGGCACCTTACACTTACATTCGGAGAATTCTGAATGTCTGTCAATATGTTTGACCTTGTTAACATTCTAGTGTCAGCATTATAAATGTCGACATAGTAACTGTCGACCATGTGATTGGATACCATTAGGAATTACTGTATATTTGTCATGAACTGGACTTATTTCCCTCATATTTTACTTGTTTGTCCTGTGACTTACTTCTGCCACCCAGTGGTGTAACTAGGGCAGGGCCACCGGGGCTCGTGCCCACCGGCCATGGTACAGGCCCGCCCTAGTTAGCCAGTGTAGTGCAGACCGCAGTGAGTGCGGTCGCACTACACATTTACATACACATTGTTTTAGCAGCCAATGAGAGTCAGACAGATTCTCATTGGCTGCTGTGTCCACTGCCAGAGCCGGGCTGGAGCTCACTTGGGAGCTCCACCTTCCGGCTTCTGCAGTGGGTGATGGGAGAGATGTCATGGCGTCTCTCCCATAATCCAGAGCAGGACCGAGCGGGAGAACGGAGACAGAGGAGCAGCGGGAGGATCGGGGATTCAGGGAAGAATGTTTTTTATGTTTTGTGTGTATATGTCTGTGTGTGATAACTACTGGGGGCCTGCATAAGGGTGACCACTACAGGGGGGGCACTGTGTAAGGGGCACTAATGGGGGCCTGGCTGCATAAGGGGGATTACTACTGGGGACACTGGACACTAATGGGGGCCTGCATAAGGGGAACTGCTACTGGGGGGCACTGTGTAAGGGGCACTAATGGGGGACCACTACTGTGGGCTCTGTATAGGGGGCACTTCTAGGGCCTGCATAAGGACAGCTACTGGGGGCCTGCATAAGGGGGACCACTACTGGGGGCACTGCACAGGGGGGGACTATGCATTAAGGTCCATATGCATTAAGGTGCATATGGAATGGAAAGGAATGTTCCCAGAGTGATGAGAAAGGGGTGTGTGTCATGTTGACACTCCCCATTTTTCAGTGGCCCATGCCCCTTGTGGCATGTGACCATGCCCCTTTTTCCACATATAGGGGGAGTTTCCTTTTCTAAATTTGCCCTGGGCTCCAAATACCCTAGTCACGCCACCTGCCACCTGCAGGTTAGGATATCCAGGTTTGCCTGTGAGATCTGTTCAGTATGCAGGCTGCAACATGTTTCTGTGTTGCTAAATGCTGGATTCCTCTTATCGACTGATTGTGTGCCTCTCTGTCTGTGAGAGCTGCAGACTCTTAATTATTAGCAGAGTTTCGCAATCCATCTGATCTGCTGGACCTGAACAGCAGAGATCATGTGGGTGTATTGTTTACAGTCCTTTGGTGCTTGCCATTCTCTTTGGAAGTACACAGTGTGCTCCACTCTTGAGTTTCCTCCAAAATCAGAGATGGGCGCAGCCATGTTGCTTCCAATTAGGTGACTAACTCACAGCAGCCAATGGAATCCCAATCTGTAATCACCTGACTCCACTATCCAATCCCTGGCTAGCCCAGGGTATTTAAGGAAGTCCCCAGCACTGTGCAAGTTACCAGTGCAATGCTGTTCTCTGTTACTCAGTGCAGATTCCCATCTTGCTGCACCGCTGGCTCCAGTTGCTGTCTGGTTCCATCCCAGTGTATCCAATCCCATTTCACTCTGGTGTATCCAGTCCAGTTCCACTCCGGTGTATCCAGTCTGGTTCCACTCTGGTGTATCCAGTACGGCTCCATCCTGGTCCAGACATAAACATTCCTATTCAGAGTGTTCCACATTGTACCAGTCACCACCCTGTACAGGGAAACCCAAGCAAGAGGCCACGACCTACACATCGGGTGCAGCTCAGCCCAAAAGCCCTTGCGGGGGTCACTGGTGAAAACCACCGGCATGTTAGATTCCCCACCTCTGACTTGGGTCTCAGCCAACTTTCCAGATACTGGTCTACCTCCCAGTTTCACGGTCCGCACTCCCGACCCTTGCCTACCAGTGACTATAGCTCGGGTTCACAAATAAATCATACAAAGGTGACAATACTTTTGGTATGTAATTACTGTAATTGGTGAATGTTTAATCACAGTTATTTTGAATTTGTATACATTTGATACAGGCTGGGCCAGCCGTTCCATTAGGTGAGCTCAGGAGGTTGCTTAGAATTACAACATTTCAGAGGATCCTATGTCTCTCATTGCATTTTTTTTTCTAATTTTCCCAGTGCATCTGCACTGGTGATTTAAATTAACCATATGCTTTCCCTCTTTGACAACAGTGAAGAGGTGCACAGTACAGTATGTTTACCTAGTGTGCACTTGTTATCTTAGGAGCTCCTTCTTGTTAATATTACGCCCAGAGAAGGGCTGAATTAAGGTTTGTGAGGGTCCTAGGGCAGCTAACTTGTGGAGGCCCCTACCAATAAAAATTTCAAAATGACATACAGTACTGGCGGTGTTATTAAAAAGTATAATATATAATCTACTAAGGTCTGTCCTGTCTTGTCTCCAACATGTGCATCAATGGTTCCCATTGCTAGGGAAAAGGGACAGAATAGGAGGCAGTAATGCACCGCTGATAACAAGGTAAGTGGGGGGGAGGGTATTCTCTGATTGTTTATTTTCTGGGGTTTTTTACGCATTACACTGAAACTGGTTTTTCGTCAAATAATATACATTTCATTTGTCTTATATTCCAAAATAAACCGATAAAGCAGAATCTGTTAGGGACTTTTGAGGTGGGAGGTCTGATATACCTTTAAGGGCTGTGTGTGGGGGGGCCTGATGGCTTGTAGATAGTCTGAATGGCATTTAAGGGCCACTTGTGGTGAATCTGATGGAATGTGTATGGTTTTATTGCCACTTAAAGGGCATGGTGCAGGTCTAATTTGAACCTAAGGAGCATGTGGGGGTCTGATGCCATGAAGGAGATGTGATTGGCACTTAAGGAGTATTTGGAGGGGGATTCTGGTTGGCACTTGCCAGCTGTCGGTCTGTGCAGTGCACTTTGCTGGGTATGAGCACTCGGTATATAGATATGCTAACCAGTGTAAGACCTGCACACTGATTCAGTTCCACTCGCTAGATGCGGCCGCCTGCTCAAGGCGTATGGAAATTTTGCAAAGTGACGTCAAGGCAGCCACTCGCTCGGCAAGGCATAGGCACGCCCACTATGTCTTGGCGAGCGATCACTTTGTGTTTACAGGTTCCCTCCAGCCTGTCTTTAGCCGACCCACTAGCGCACGCAGCGCTTGCTGTTGACTGTACCCTACCGCAAGCACTGCGAGCACATCAGTGAATTTTTCAACCAGGTGACGTGTACTATGACGCTGTCAATTATGCATGCCCCAGAAACGGCGTGGAAACACTCTGGCACGTCTGCGTCCACAACTCCACTTTCCCGTTACTACTGCCCTGCCCCTGTTACCATCCACAAATGGCCTCTCCTGTCACTCATTACACTGGGCTGTCTTTTCAGGGCGAGCGAGCAAAATCCGATTGCTCGTACTAGTTTGCACATGCGCACTGTGAACTACACGCATGCACATATTAGCGTACATCGTCTGCAACGAGCGGTCGCTGCCTGCACTCAATGAGTGACCACCAAGCAGGCCAGGAACCAGCACCCAGGAGAGACTTCCACCTGCATATTTTACTTACACTAATATTGAAGCTGCGGATGGTCGTGGCGCCACCCACATTCTCTGAGTCCTCTGGTCCGGGACTCCTCTGCAACGCCCTGGTACAGAGGGAGCCGGAGCCGCGACACTGCTGTAGCCCGCCTCTAGTAAGTAATAGAAAGGCAGGCAGCTGTGTCACAGTGACACAGTCTGCCTGCCATCCACCAGTCTGTTCTGCATGTCGCTGGCCGCAGCCGGGTCAGTACGCCCTCCTGTATGTGGTGCCCTACTCGGCTGCGTACCCAGTGTATGGGTAGAACCGGCCCTGACCGGCAGCCATATTGGTCAAGGTAGCTGGTCGGCCTCAATACAGGATAGGAGATGGTGCTGTAACGCGCTCCTCTTTAAAAGTTTGGGAGAAAAGATTGGTGGAAGAGAGTAGTTTCAAGTACATAGGGATGAATCATATGTCGGAAAATGAGGATTGGGAAGAAAAGTCAGCTGCAGATAAAATGTAGGGACAAAAGTTCTGAGACAGCATTGAAAGATTTTTGGAAGTGCTGGGCTTTAGGAATAAGGCCTAAATAAAGGCTCTAAATGCTAGTGACATCAGAATTAGGTGCTGCCTGCCATGTGCAAGTCCCGGCTATGGGTTGGAACTGGGACTACCTACTGAGAGTTGCTTAGTTTTATCTTTCGTAGAGGTGATGGTAATCAGGTACGTCCAACTAACAGAGAAAGCATAGGCCCTGATTCAGAGCTGCTCGTAAGCGGCCGCTCGTTCGTTCTGACCGATGTTCGCACATCTGCGCATGCGTACGGTTTTGAATACGCATGCGCGAACCAGTCAGTGCGGCCCAAAATCGTTTGTTGGCTATATAGCGAATGCCTGCTATTTTGAGTGACAGAAGGAGGCGTATGTGGGTGGTAACAGGGGAAGGTGCTTGAAAACGGGGGTGTGGAATTCGAACGCAGGCGTGCTTAAAGGTCAAAACGGGCGTTTTAAGGGAGTGCATAATTAATACAGCAGCGTCATTGACCACATCACTTGTTTTTTTTTTACTCAGAACTGCTCGCAAAATAGCAGTTGAAAAAACCAGCCACAAGTATAGCGAGCAGTTCATACGCTGTTCGATGTACTCGATTAATCTAATAAATAGCGGACATGACGTATGGTGCGAGCGACAAGGGGGCGTATTTTTCAAAATTGCAACCGCAAGTTTTGCTCGCTCGTTCAGACTTAGAGGCGTGAACAGACCGCAATTAGTGAACGGTTCATTTGAATAGCCACCCCTTGTTTTAGAACGAACGACCGCAAATAGCGAGCGGCTCTGAATGAGGGCCATAGTTCATAGAGGACCAGGGAAACAAACACTAATTTGATACTTACAGTAAGAAGGGGTGGATTTAGGGGTTAGGGCGCCCCTAGACACATTGGCAATGGCCGCCCCCTCGCCCATTTTTATTATTTTCATTGTTTGGTTATAAGCCCTCATTTGATAGACAATTTAAAATAATAGTTAAGAAAAGCCACTATGCCATTTTTTTCTTTTTAATTATGTATACATGCATAGGCATCGGAATGGGGAGGTGGGGGAGGCGGCAAGGTGTTTCCCCCCCTCAAATATTTGAGAGGTGCCAGTCAGAGGAGCGGCGGCCATGGACGGTCAGGGGCTGTGCATTTTAGGAATAAGCTGCATGGCCCCTGCACTGCACAGGGAAGGAGGTGTAATGTGCAGTCTTTTCATATAATGTAGTCTATTTATATAATTCACAGCACCTGCCTCCTGCTCCACTGTGGTGCCGCCTACTTCTCCCTGGTGGTCCTGTCCTCATCTTCTGTGGAACCGCCTATGCCTCCCTGGTGGTCCCGTCCTCCTCCTCTTCCATGGCACCGGCTTCACCCTCCTTATCTCATGTTACCGCTTCCGCAACAGACGACCCAGGATCAGGGAAGTTGGAAAATGGGGGAGGGGCTTAAGGGGGAGCACCAAAACTAAATTAAATTTTGCCCCCCCAACCTAAAACCTTTCTGACGCCCCTGTATACATCTATAATAATATAATAAGAATGTTGTGTCTAGAGATGACTTCCGGTTCCGGGTTCATGGAGGGAACAGCTTTGTGAGAGAGCTCCGTTCAACTCCCGGCAGCATTCCCTTCTCAAGGCTATTATAGCCTCCATTGCAGCACCTTCCTACTCCTCCTGACTCGTAGACCCGGCAGGAATTCGGCGCAGCTGTCCGGCCCGCTGGAAAAATATAAACAGCCGCCGTTAATAGCTGCGGGACTGCAGTCATGTGGGAGACGCCAGACGGGAGCGGCAGCGAGGTAAGAGCCACTGTTCCAGGCTCCCCCTTTGCCTAGGAGTAGCTCAACAGCCACCGTTACTAGCTGCGGGGCTGCCGCCACGTGGGTGACGCTAGACGGGAGAGGAAGCAAGATAAGAGCCACTATTACAGGCTCCCCCCTTACCTGGAAGAGTGTTGACAGCCATTGCTATTAGCAGCGGGCCTGCAACCAAGTGTGTGACACCAGACAGAAGCGGCAGCAGTGTAAGAGTCACTATTGCAGGCATCCCTTTGACATTTACCGGCTCCCCCGGACTCTGGGATCTATTAATAGGTCAGTTTGGCAGACTGACTCGCTAGGAGAGACGGGCTGCCTTACTAGTAGCCGCGCTACAGCAGGCCTCACGGGAGCCGCCCAGCACAGCTAAAACAGGGACAGGCCCTTCACCTAGATAGTGAGCCGGCTGAACACAGTGAGAGGCTTACTCAGTGTACTACCCCTGACTTATCTGGTACTCTTACCCAGAAAGGGTTTGAGGCCCCTGGTACTATACTTATGTGCAGGTGTGCAGTCAATAGTCAAGCTTATAGCTACTGCAGTTGATCGACTCCTGACCACAGTATCAATAAAGTTGACGCATTCTGCCTTAATATCCACGGAGATGACGACATTCTGATCTCCCCCTTTCTCTAGTTCTTTGATTGAGCTTCCCACAGAAATTAGGTGGGGTTTCACTCCTATATAAGTTTCCATAAGCGTCTTATACTTCGCCACAGCTTACCAGCTTGATCCTAGATACCTGGTTGAGAGTTCATACTCTATTCTATTCATAACTACCGGCACAAGCAGCGTGCAGAGCTGATCAACCTCAGTATATTTACCAACATATCTCAATTGTGCTTGTATGAAGAAATACCTGCAGACTCAGGCCTCAGCTATCCCCAAACCTCCATGACAAGAAAAACACAGTGTAAACAACGGCATGGCACCAGGTGAAGAACCAGTGGCCACTCCACCAGCTCACAAAAAGGTTGCGGCTCATGTGGAGGATCAGGCTCGTAGTCCTGCAGACTCTATTACCTATAGGGATGTAGTAGAAGCAATCAAAAGCACGATGACGCCTCTTCTCTCTCAAGCTGTGTCTGACATCAAAGATCAAATTCAGCAATTATCAATAAGGGTCACTGACACGGAGAAAAAATTAGGGGCCACATTCCAGGATGTATTTGATATAAAATGACAAATGCAAGTTCTACAGAAAGATAATTATTACCTACGAAACAAGTTAGATGACATTGAGAATCGCTCTCGACGCAACAACATAAGATTGGTTGGTTTACCCGAATCGATAAAAGGCCCTGCACTTGCTCATTTCGTTAGAAACACTCATCCTTCTCTCCTAGAAATTTCCGAGGTCTGTACAGACTTAGTTATTGAACGAGTTCACAGAGTAGGACCCAATCCTAAACCGGCTGGCTCGTGTCCCAGAGTGGTGTTGTTCAGATGTCTCAATTACTTGCACAAGGTCGCCTTCTGGACAGCCTCACGAGCAAATAAATCCATCATCTGGGAAGGGAAACGGCTATATATTTTCCAAGACTTCTCCGTCGAATTATCCAGAGCACGTAAGGCATTTTCACCGCTGTGTTCACAACTAGTCAAGAATAAGCGCAAATTTGCACTCATCTACCCCGCTAGATTGAGGCTCTTCGAAGGAGATTCTTACAAAGATTTCACGAATCCAGATGATGCGGCTGGCTACCTTAATGAAGTAACCCGAGCTTCAGCTGAAGATATTTCTGACTTCATTCCACCTTGATATATTTGTTGGCTATAGTCTGATAAGATACGTCATGGTGATTGTTTCTTTTTTATGCTTGTTCTTTCTTTCAGCTCCTCATTTATCACAAGTCTGGACTCTAGTATTTCTTGTTAAGTATTATACCTAAGTTTTATATTGCTTTAGCAAGGTCTCCATATACTTACTTTGGTTTCACATATATTCAGTGATTTCTCTATCTTTTTATCTAAATATCTACAGCATATATACCGTACATGATAGATATTTAGGTGCCATTATTATAGTTTTTATTATCGTCGCTCTATAACGCTGTTACATATGTTGGCCGGGATGTTGTGGAGCCCTCCTACCCGGCATTCTTTGCAGATAATGTTGCTTCGTTTAGCAATATTTAATATTTAAATTTTGATTTTCCTTAAAAAATATTCTGAAGTTCCAGGGACGGGAGAGTCTCCCAGGCCTCATCTAAGAATGGGGTATTGGGATACTCTCCTATCTCATTGTTACTTAATAGATTATTATTTATAGTTCTGTGCATTTCTGTGTTTGATGTCTCCCCTTCCAGCCCTTGTGTCTTGGCCCTCCCCCTTTTCTTTTTCTTGCAGCTAAATGGATCTTTGCCCAAAAAGGCATGGGACAGTCATCTTATTCGCTATGCTGAGGAAGATGACAGAGCTTAGAGTAGGCTCCTGGAACATTGGAGGTATCAATTCTCCTGCAAAACGTCGTAAGATACTTCTATATCTTTCTAAATTATGCATTGACATTGCCTTCCTACAAGAAACCCATCTCACGACCAAGTTACAAATGCTAGGGTGGGCGATCCTTGCAGCTGCCCCTTTTAATTCAAAAGCTAGAGGGGTTGTGATTCTTTATAAAAAAACTTGGCAGTTTGCTGTTTCCTCTACCTACTCAGACCCAGAAGGTCACTATGTAATTGCTTCCATTTCCCTCTATAATAATAAATTTACATTATGTAATGTTTACGCTCCAAATCAATATTCTAGGGCCTTTATGCAAAAATTACTAGCCGCATTGACTCCGTATTCCCATACATCCTTAATCGTGTGCGGAGATTTTAATTTAGTCTCCTCCTCATTGATAAATCCACCTCAAATGCCCGCTCCACGTCTCTCCCTAAATTAGGAATACCCTTTCTCTCCAAACAGCTCTTGTTGGTAGACGCGTGGAGAGCGCATCACCCTACAGAAAGGGAATTTTCCTGTTTATCTGCAGCCCATCATACTTTTTCAAGGATTGATTACATATTAATCTCATCCCCTTTGCTCCCTAGGGTTAGTGTATCTGATATGGAACCTATAGTCCTGTCAGATCATGCTCTAGTATGGATTGCTCTGCATATACCTACTGACAGTAGCGCGACCCACCAATGGAGATACCCTACTCACCTTTCCAACTCTCTCACATTTTGTAATCAATTGGAAGGGGCATGGGAGGATTACAAAATTAACAATGCCTCACATGCTATATCTGATCCTTCCCTTTTTTGGCAGACTGCAAAAGCGGTATTGAGAGGATTTATTATTTCATATGTTTCCTCCCTTCATAAACAACAAGCAGAAAATTACATAAAATTACAAATAGAACTTTCGGACTCCTTCCAAAAGTATAAACAATCCCCTTCTCTTTCTAATAAACAGGAATACCTTACTGCAAAGACTCATTTTGAAGAACACCTAAGTATTATGGGTGATAGGCTGTTATTTTCAGTTAATTACCATTTCCATAAATTTGGTAACAAAACGGGTCATATTTTATCCAATATTTTAAACAGTAATAGATCCCCTAATACATCCTCTCAGAAAATCGAATGGTATACTAACGACGTCTAATTCCCAGATAGCGGATATAATGCATTCATTTTATGAATCTTTATACTCCTCCCCAGTACCTGAACAAGCCCCCTCAGACAACCCCTCCTTCAGATATGGTTAACTGGAGTTCACTCCCTTACTCACAAATTCCTCCCGACTTAATCTCTTCATTAACGAACCCTATTTCTACGACAGAGGTTACTAATGCAATTCAACATCTTAAACCGGCAAAGGCACCGGGACCAGATGGACTTAGTGGGGAATTTTATAAGCTATTAGGTCCAAAAATACCTGAAGCCCTGACTTCCTTCTTTAACCATATAGTATCACAAAACTCTACTCCCGCCCATTTCAATTCCGCTACAATTAAGGTCTTGCCAAAATCGGGAAGAGATTTAGCATCCCTGGGCTCTTATAGACCGATATCCTTGCTGAATCAGGATTATAAAATTCTAACAAAAATTCTAGCTGATAGTGTCAAATTAATTCTTCCACATATAATACACCCAGATCAGACTGGTTTCATCCAAGGTCGTCATTCGGTTGTTAATGTTAGAAGAGTAATCTCAGCCCTTCACACATTATCTGAATCAAAAACGCGAACTCCAGGTGCTATTATTTCTTTGGACGCTGAAAAGGCTTTTGACCTTATCTCTTGGTCTCATTTATTTCACTCCCTTGCTAAATTTAGTTTCCCTGATTGCTTTATTCGTTGTCTTAATCTTTTATATACCAATTCACAGTCTCGAATCTCATGCAATGGATTCTTATCCCCCCCTTTTGATATTCATAGAGGAACTAGACAGGGTTGCCCCCTGTCACCCTTACTATTTGCCATCGCCATTGAGCCCCTAGCAATCGCCCTGCAACTATCACCCTTGTTTCATGGTATCGAGGTTGGCTCTATGACCCTAAAGCTGTCCCTTTTTGCTGATGACATGATCCTTTTCATATCAAAACCGGATATATCGATTCTGGCTGTTTTAAATATAATGTCGTCTTTTGGCTCGTTTTCGGGATACAGAGTCAATCTAGACAAATCAGAAGTCATGTACTTACCAAATTCTTCTTCCCTCAATATAAGAGATTCTATTTTGTCTACATTTAAACCTCCCGCCAACTAAATTAAATATCTAGGAATTCGTATCCCTTCTAATATTTCACAACTTTCTAAAGTCAATTTCCAGCCATTAATAAATAAGATAAACACACTTTTAGTTTCTTGGAGACTCCTACCTCTGTCCTTACTGGGTCATGTAGCAGTTCTCAAAAGTGTGGGGTTTCCTAAAATATTCTATATTATACAAATGGTGCCGGTTGCACTCTCTACATCTGATATTAAACACCTTCACTCTCTTATGTCCCGCTTTTTGTGGCAAAATAAAAGGCCCAGAGTTGCTACCAAAAAATGAATGACCCAACGCGATAGCGGAGGCTTGGGTATCCCAGACCTTACCTCTTACTCCTTAGCAATTTTCTTTCGGTACATTCTGGATTGGCTAATGGAAACCTCTCATAAGAGAATACCAGTTAGATTCTGCTTTGTTTGCCCCTTACTCCCCGGGAGCTTTGTTACACACTAAAGCATCTGATATTCTGTCTCATCTCTTTTCAAATATATATTTTCAAGATACCTACATTTCTTGGCTTAAGATAAATAAAAAAATGGGACAAAACCATCGTATAACACCTTTCATACCTATATGGGGGAATCCGGCGTTCCCTCCATCCCTATCCAACACTCAATTTTCACTGTGGAGAGAAAAGGGAATACGGATCACGGCGACAGTCTTTGACCCTGGAGGCTCTTTTATGCAGTTCTCGACCTTACAAAATATTTACCAACTGCCTAACCATCAGTTTTACATGTTTCTACAACTACGTCACTATATAACTTCATTACCCTCGGCAATGCCCTCGACATCTCAATCTGACCCATTTATCCCTCTTTTCAACTTTCTTTCCCATAATTCTTTCCATTTAAAACATATATTCTGATTTAGTCAACAGCCCTTCTGAATCATATAAACAGCAGTTATTTAATTCATGGAAACAAGATATACATACTCTTGATTCAGCTGAATCAATTTTCTTGAGATATAGCTCTTCTCTTAAAATATTACAATCTTCTTATTTACAAGAGGTACATGTACGCACTACTTATCGAATGTATATTGCTCCGGCACAACGTCGGCATATGATCTCCTCAGAATCAGGTTGTTGCCCCAAATGTCATGTCTCCACAGCCAAATTTCTACACTGCTTTTGGGAATGTGGCAAAATTAAAAAAAATTTGGTATAAGCTATTATCATATTTAAATAAAACATTCTCTTTCTCTAGTTCCACACAAGTTGGCTTGTCTTTTAGCTAACTTCTCTGGTTGGGACCTGGGGGGGCGGAGGAAGCAGCTAATTCCCTTACTTACGCTTTTTGTCACTGTCGCCAAAAAGATTATTTTGATTCATTGGGTTTCAAACTCATCACCCTCCCTAACAGAAGTACATCAGAAAATGCTCCAGCTACTGTATTTCGATAGATCTACGATCCCTGACATTCATTCTGGAATAAAACGATTCCACCGGAAATGGGGTATCTATATTGATAGTTTGGAGGAATCATCTCAGGTCAAAATATACAAACTCTATGAATCAACAAATTGGTATTTATTGAGGAACTTGCAGTGAGTTGATTAGTTGACTAGTCTCCCAGTATATTTCCACTCCCTTCCAGTATTCTCCCTTGTTAGGGTGATAACCACAATATTAATTTAGACTAAAATTTGTTTGAGGTGTTGAGATACTCCAGTGTTCCAGGCAAGATAATCGGTTATTATTTTAATTGCTTTGACCCTCAGTCACGTATAATAAGTCCTAGTCCTTACATCCAATATATATTTTCAATCCTCTCCAGCTCTCCTCCTGTGCTCGCCTAATGTATCGCACCTTCCCTTGTCTTGTTAAGTCTTAGTCCGTCTTGTTTTGTCTATGTTTTATGTGTCTTTCGTTACTCCTCCTTTATTATTTTTGTTTTTCTTTTTTTTTCTATTCAAACAGGATTAATTTTTCTCCTCAGTCATTTATTGATTTTCTGGATCTGATGGGTTAGGTTAAGGTATTATGACAGAATATTCTATATTTTGGTCCTCTATACTATGTTAATTTTTTTTTTTTCATTTATTAAGATATCGGACCATTATTATCCTCTGGCATACCTTAAAAGCAGTTGATAGATATTTTTTGTTCTTATCTAACAGTTGTCACTAATTCTTTGTTCTTATAGAGAACAGATTTTAGTTTAAATTGTATCTAATATTTAATATAAGATTTATTTGTAGTCTCGGCTCTGTAATTTGCCTCTATAGATATAATTATATCACTGTTTGATTTATGGAACAAGATTTCTGTCTATTGTATACTCTGAAAAACTTAATAAATTGTATTTGAAAAAAAAAAAAGAATGTTGTGTTTTAATGTTAGTTCCAAGTTGGCATAAAAACTACTAAACCGATTTTCATGCATACTTTATAATTTTGTAATGGAAACTTGATATGTCAAGTTTAAACTGAGCAATAACAAACAAAATGTATTGATATTATCAATGCAAGAGATATGTGTGGCACCATGCAAGTGCCGGTAAGGGGTGGGGGAAGAGGTGCTTTGGGTCCATGTTCACTTGAATAGGACAGGCTACATAGCAGTCTGTGCACAGGGCACACAGTGACAGTGGTGTGAGTGGTGGGTAAGGTACTGCTGCCACCAGTCTGTATAGCGCTGCTGATCTTGTGGGCCACTCTTGCGACAGGGCCCCTATGCAAAGAAATACAACTAGAACACCTCAACTAAAGAAAATGTTGGCAGAAGCTAGCTCATCATGGGCGAAGCCACGGGTAACAGCTAGTATTTAATATGTAGGGCAGCTTACATTAGCCATTCAACCTCCAAACATCATAGAACCAGCATGGAGAATAGAATTTATCATGCCCACGTTACATTGTATGTTGCTGCTGGCAAATATAGGTATGTTGCTACTGGCAAATATAGGTATGTTGCTGCTGGCAAATATAGGTCTCGCTTAGGGATGAATGTCTCTTAAATTCCTATACTTCTACCCTTAGGGGTAGATTCTGAGTGTGGCACATATATATCTGCTACTACAGTATGGTAATGTGAGACTCTGCAGTTGTGAAGTAAAAATCCATGTGACTACATATGGAAGCCTATTCTGAGCACTGTCCTTACATCCGCTGCCGTAGCGGCCATCATTACAATAGCACCATGCAGGATGCAGTAGATCAGGCTGAAATAAACGTCCCCATCTTCGTCAGCCAATATGCCCGTGACACTCCCATGACTTCCCCATGACACGGAAGAGTTTTGTGTGATCACGTGGTCACCGCCCAGTTATAGCCGAGAAACACCCATTTCATGGATAGTGTGGTTCGTCTACAGATGGATCAATCTGTACTCACTGGCGATCACCGTCTGTGTGCAGATACCTGATTTAGAGAATATGTGCAGTTGCCGACTTCTTTCTTTGATGTATTTGCAATATGCTGAGATCAGTGATATGCATGTGCATTGTGACTGGCATACAACTGCACAGCGCATAAGCCCCTCAGTGTATTACTTCCATACATGTGGCTATTCCATACATTGATGTTCGCTCACTGTGGAATGCTGGTTACGTGAATTAAGGCTGTGCTGACTACAACCCATAACAACAGACAACTTGAAATTATCTCCTTTTCTAACTTGCTCTCTAAAAATAAAATGTACCTCTGAGAGGCATACATGGGACACTGCCCCAATACCCATTGATGTTCACATTATCACCAGCAGTGACCTATTTGCCACAGGTGTTCTTTAGGCTACAGACCCTTACTCCAGATACAGGTAAAATATTAATCTTCTTATATCCAGTCTGAACACATGGTTGGTTAAGTTAGACACAGATTTCATTGTTCTGTGGCCAGACAGGATTTCTGGATTTGCCTGTTATTTTCCATACAAAAAAATCCAAAGATTGCTTGAAAATGTATTTTCAACCACAGCCACCATGTGCCTATGGTATTTAAAATAACCTTGTTGAATAAACTTTTGTCATTATAACGATTCATATCATGCTTAAGAGGTTTATATTCACAATTAAATCTCTGTAGTAATGCCTACACATGGTGTAAAGGGACACTTCGGCTGGATCTTATACGACACCACCAGGGTTCCCGTTACCTTGTATCTCTTCGTGCAATAGTTTTTCAGATAAAAATGTTGCTAAGGGACATATGGAATAAAACCAGCACTGAGTAATAATATTCTCACAGCCATAATCAAATACACATATAAATTGGGCTGAGTTCTAATAATACATTCAATTCATAAAATTATTATTCCTCATGCACCTTCTTGAATTTTATTGCCTCTTTGAAGACCAATATATATTTCATTGTATATCAAAACAGCTCCAGCTTAACTCTTCTTTGGCAGTTTAATGCCTGCAATTAGTTAGAATGATGGCAATCTTACTGTACTTTCTCAATTGATCCAAGAATATTTTAAGAAATGTTGGAATTCTGTGACAGTCTGGCAAACGTATCTATGAATAGTTGATATATATTTCTGAGATAGACCTCTATGAATTTATCTTAGGTGATTTACATTAATTTCAATGCCTTTCTGTTAATTTACTGAAATGGTTCGAATAATCAACACCTATTTAAATTTTAAGGGCTTCATTTAGAGTTAGGAGTGAATCCAGTTAGAAGATGTAATTTAGCACATTAACAAAGCTGTTTTGCACAGCAGGATGGGCCGAAAGTTACAGAGTATGCGCATTACAGAGTGTGCGCACATTGTAAATAAAGCTGCTCAGTATTTTATCCGCATACCAAAAATATTGCATGAAGTGAGTTGTAGCTCCATACCCTTTTTATATATAAAACCATATACAGGTCTTTTATTTGTAAACTGATAAGACGTTTACTGTAGTAAGACAGTGTTACAACTTATTGTACCTGTTATTTATTATTAATTAGTTTACTTTAGACACCCTTTAGCCAATATAGGTAGCACAGGTGGTGTAATGGTTAGCATTACTGCCCCACAGCAGTCGTGGGTTCGATTCCCACTGTGGAGTTTGTATATTCTCCCTGTGCTTGCGTGGGTTTCCTCCAGGTACTCCAGGTACTCCGGTTTACTCACACACTCCAAAAATATACTGGTAGGCTAATTGGCTCCCAACAAAATTACCCCTAGTGTGTATGTGTGTGTATATGATAGGGAACATACGGTCTGAGTCAGACCCGCTCGGGAGCGCATAGCGCAGGTCGATGGTGGGCCATTGCGCATTCACTCGCTACAAGACAGGACTGCTGTCGATGGTGATCAACAGCTTGCCCCGTTTTGTAGGCAGGTAGGGGGGGTGGCTGGACAAACGGAGGCGCTCCCGAAGGAACACCTGCCATTTGTGGGCGGCCCTACTGACATAATTCATGATGTCAGTAGTGGACTTCCTGCTCTATTAGAGCAGGAAGTTCACTCGGGCTTGCGAGACCTGAGACCCTACCGCAAGAGTCTCCTCGCAAGCCAGTGCGATAATCGCGACCATCGCCAGACCGCCCACTAAAGCTGTGGGTCGTCACCCACAGCTTAGCGAGCAGACTGGAGGCTGGGTTTTAAAAAAAAAAAACGCCCTGATAAAATAGCGAGCGCCTCTGAATCAGGGCCATAGATTCAGACTGTGGAAGGGACTTATATGAATGGCCAAATATTCTCTGTAAAGCGCTGAAGAATATGTGTGCGCTATATAAATAACTGGTAATAATAGTAGTATATCCTGTACCAAAGTGGTTTTCTCTTGAGAGATAACATGTAGCTGCTGCGTATGTGTGTAGGTAGGATGGAGGAGAGGAGGTGTTAGAGGAGGCAGGACAGGATAGTAGGTGGCACAGGCAGAGAAGAAAAGGTTGAGCTAATGGAGTCCTGGGGCTGTACTGCAGACACTCCGGACAGATGTCCTGATTTCCGGACTGTCTGAGCAATCCCGGATAGGTGGTAACCCAAACGGACATCTCCTTGTTATATAAAATATATACACTAAAAACGAAAATCTGGTTAGCAAATATGGAATCTAGGTACTAAATAAAGCAAGTCCAACATTTTTCAAATGCTACTAGTTAATTTTATTTCTTATTTTCTGAAATATGTTTGTATACTGGATCTTGGCATTGCAGTTAATATACATTTCCATTTTACTAAAGCATTTGACACTATTCCACATAATAGGTAAATATGTAAATAAGAAAATAGTTCACATGAGTAAAATATATGTTGGTGTGAAAAGAATAAATAGTTACAGATTGGACTAAACTTATTACCGGGATGACACAGAGAAAAGTATTGGGTCCTGGCATTTTCATAAGTTTGATTAATACAATTTTAAATGCTAATTACACTATAGTGTATGTGTTATTATTAGCACAGACAAACAGTAACTACCTTCGGAGCTTTTTTACCCACTTAACTGACGATTTTTTTCCAGCAAAACCGGTCAGAAATTGCCAGGTCCGCAGGAGAGTCTGGGGAGTCAAGAGGAGACCCATTCTGCACATGTGAACGGATTTCCTCTTCAAAAACACAGTGGGTGGTGCGGTCGCACCTTTTCAGCTGAAGCGCAGTTGGCTGCGTTCGCATCCCACGCAACCATGTCAGCTAAGTGGTTAAACATTCAGGTAAATGGAACAATGACATAGCAAGTGAGTTTAATCTCTAATGAAGGTAAGGTTATGCATCTATGCCATATTACTCATTGTAGCTTATACAGTATATTAAATTGGGAATGATTAGTGAGATCAGAGCAGGAATAGTAGAAACAACTGCTGCAAAAGATAATATAATCTATGCAAGTTCTCTCATGATTATTCATTTTTCATTTTGTTTTAATTAACAGGACAATTCTAGCCTGATGTTTGCTTAGCATTGCACCCTTTGGGGAAGATTCTGACTTGCACGCAGCTGTGGCTGATTTTCCGTACGGCCCTAGCAGCCTGCTTACTAGTTTACAGTATGCTAATGCCAGAATCCACCTTCCTATACTAAAAAACATGTGTCTGCATGTGTAAGCCACTGTTTTTACATCCACAGCCATCATCATCAGAACAGGATTTACCCATACTGGGTGCAAGGACCCTGCTCAAAATGATGTCCTGTCTCTGTCCACATGCTTGGGTCGAGCAAGGAAGAAATGCCCATTTCAAGGAAAGTGTTGTGATTAGTGGATTCATCTGTCCGCTGTAGCGATCTCCATCATTAAGTGTGTGGCTGATCCTGCACGTGTGCTGTCTCCGATTTCGTTCTTTGGCACATGCGCAGTATGCTGAAATCCAGGAGATGCATCTGATATGTTTGACCCAGAAGCAGGTCCATTGTGTTCCTCCTGTAAAGTAGGGGTGAGCGGGTTCGGATTTCTGAAATCCGAACCCCCCCCGAGCCACCCGATCCGAGTCCGATCCGAATCAGGCTCGACTTTTCCCGCCTGACTCGGATCTGAAATCGAGGCAAAACGTCATCATCCCGCCTTCCGAGTCTCGCGGGTTTTGGATCCTATATAAGGTACCCACGTCGGCGCCATTTTCTCACTCGGCTGTGGACAGTGAAGAGGGAGGGTGGGAGTTAGGGCTGTGTAGTGTAGTGTAGTGTAGTGCTGCTGTTGTCCACTACTTCAAAGTCCATAGGGGCTGGCTGTGTTGTGCTGTGCTGCTGTTGTTAATAGGGGCTGTGTCCACTACTTCAAAGTCCATAGGGGCTGGCTGGACTGTGTTGTGCAGTCAGTTCTCCATAGGGGCTGTGTCCACTCCAAAGTCCTGTGCAGTGTCCCAGTCCTAAAGGAGTGCTGCAGTGTTGTCCAGGGGGTGTTCTGTCCATCAGGGGTGCTCCCCCCAAGTGCTAAAAAAATAATATATTTTCTGTGTTTGTGAATTGTGTGCGCAGTAGCCGCACGTGCATCAACAAAGTAGTGCCAAGCGTGCGCCTGTGTCATAAGTAAAGGGCCGGCTGGCTTGACCGTTAAGGGTGCTGTAACCCCCGAAAGTACACTCCAGTCCAAACCAAAAAAAAAATTATTTTCTGTGTTTGTGAATTGTGTGCGCAGTAGCCGCACGTGCATCAACAAAGTAGTGCCAAGCGTGCGCCTGTGTCATAAGTAAAGGGCCTGCTGGCTTGACCGTTAAGGGTGCTGTAACCCCCAAAAGTACACTCCAGTCCAAACCAAAAAAAAAATTATTTTCTGTGTTTGTGAATTGTGTGCGCAGTAGCCGCACGTGCATCAACAAAGTAGTGCCAAGCGTGCGCCTGTGTCATAAGTAAAGGGCCGGCTGGCTTGACCGTTAAGGGTGCTGTAACCCCCGAAAGTACACTCCAGTCCAAACCAAAAAAAAAATTATTTTCTGTGTTTGTGAATTGTGTGCGCAGTAGCCGCACGTGCATCAACAAAGTAGTGCCAAGCGTGCGCCTGTGTCATAAGTAAAGGGCCGGCTGGCTTGACCGTTAAGGGTGCTGTAACCCCCGAAAGTACACTCCAGTCCAAACCAAAAAAAAAATTATTTTCTGTGTTTGTGAATTGTGTGCGCAGTAGCCGCACGTGCATCAACAAAGTAGTGCCAAGCGTGCGCCTGTGTCATAAGTAAAGGGCCGGCTGGCTTGACCGTTAAGGGTGCTGTAGCCTCCGAAAGTACACTCCAGTCCAAACCAAAAAAAAAATTATTTTCTGTGTTTGTGAATTGTGTGCGCAGTAGCCGCACGTGCATCAACAAAGTAGTGCCAAGCATGCACCTGTGTCATAAGTAAAGGGCCGGCTGGCTTGACCGTTAAGGGTGCTGTAACCCCCAAAAGTACACTCCAGTCCAAACCAAAAAAAAAATTATTTTCTGTGTTTGTGAATTGTGTGCGCAGTAGCCGCACGTGCATCAACAAAGTAGTGCCAAGCGTGCGCCTGTGTCATAAGTAAAGGGCCGGCTGGCTTGACCGTTAAAGGGTGCTGTAACCCCCAAAGTACACTCCAGTCCAAACCAAAAAAAAAATTATTTTCTGTGTTTGTGAATTGTGTGCGCAGTAGCCGCACGTGCATCAACAAAGTAGTGCCAAGCGTGCGCCTGTGTCATAAGTAAAGGGCCGGCTGGCTTGACCGTTAAAGGGTGCTGTAACCCCCGAAAGTACACTCCAGTCCAAACCAAAAAAAAATTATTTTCTGTGTTTGTGAATTGTGTGCGCAGTAGCCGCACGTGCATCAACAAAGTAGTGCCAAGCGTGCGCCTGTGTCATAAGTAAAGGGCCGGCTGACTTGACCGTTAAAGGGTGCTGTAACCCCCAAAGTACACTCCAGTCCAAACCAAAAAAAAAATTATTTTCTGTGTTTGTGAATTGTGTGCGCAGTAGCCGCACGTGCATCAACAAAGTAGTGCCAAGCGTGCGCCTGTGTCATAAGTAAAGGGCCGGCTGGCTTGACCGTTAAAGGGTGCTGTAACCCCCGAAAGTACACTCCAGTCCAAACCAAAAAAAAATTATTTTCTGTGTTTGTGAATTGTGTGCGCAGTAGCCGCACGTGCATCAACAAAGTAGTGCCAAGCGTGCGCCTGTGTCATAAGTAAAGGGCCGGCTGGCTTGACCGTTAAAGGGTGCTGTAACCCCCGAAAGTACACTCCAGTCCAAACCAAAAAAAAATTATTTTCTGTGTTTGTGAATTGTGTGCGCAGTAGCCGCACGTGCATCAACAAAGTAGTGCCAAGCGTGCGCCTGTGTCATAAGTAAAGGGCCGGCTGGCTTGACCGTTAAAGGGTGCTGTAACCCCCGAAAGTACACTCCAGTCCAAACCAAAAATTTTTTTATTTTCTGTGTTTGTGAATTGTGTGCGCAGTAGCCGCACGTGCATCAACAAAGTAGTGCCAAGCGTGCACCTGTGTCATAAGTAAAGGGCCGGCTGGCTTGACCGTTAAGGGTGCTGTAACCCCCGAAAGTACACTCCAGTCCAAACCAAAAAAAAAATTATTTTCTGTGTTTGTGAATTGTGTGCGCAGTAGCCGCACGTGCATCAACAAAGTAGTGCCAAGCGTGCGCCTGTGTCATAAGTAAAGGGCCGGCTGGCTTGACCGTTAAAGGGTGCTGTAACCCCCGAAAGTACACTCCAGTCCAAACCAAAAAAAAATTATTTTCTGTGTTTGTGAATTGTGTGCGCAGTAGCCGCACGTGCATCAACAAAGTAGTGCCAAGCGTGCGCCTGTGTCATAAGTAAAGGGCCGGCTGGCTTGACCGTTAAAGGGTGCTGTAACCCCCAAAGTACACTCCAGTCCAAACCAAAAAAAAAATTATTTTCTGTGTTTGTGAATTGTGTGCGCAGTAGCCGCACGTGCATCAACAAAGTAGTGCCAAGCGTGCGCCTGTGTCATAAGTAAAGGGCCGGCTGGCTTGACTGTTAAAGGGTGCTGTAACCCCCAAAGTACACTCCAGTCCAAACCAAAAAAAAAATTATTTTCTGTGTTTAGCCGCACGTATATATCAAATCGATATAACATAAATGGAGGACCAAACTTTCTCCGATAAAAATAAACTAGAGAAAGATCAAGAACCACTTCCTCCTAGTGCTGAAGCTGCTGCCACTAGTCATGACATAGACGATAACATGCCATCAACGTCGTCTGCCAAGGCCGATGCCCAATGTCATAGTAGAGGGCACATACAATCCCAAATGGCAAAGTTCAGGAAAATGACCTTGAAAAAGACATTTAAATCAGCTGAAGAGAAACGTAAACTTGCCAATATGCCATTTACGACACGGAGTGGCAAGGAACGGCTAAGGTCGATCCCTAGTATGTTCATGACTAGTGGTTCAGCTTCACATGACGATGGAAGCCCTCCTCCCACTAAAAAAATCAAAAGAGTTAAGCTGGCAAAAGCACAGCGAAGAACTGTGCTTTCTAAGAAGATATCACAAATCCCCAAGGAGAGTCCAAGTGTGGTGGTGGTTGCGATGCCTGACCTTCCCAGCACTGGACGGGAAGAGGTGGCTCTTTCCACCATTTGCACGCCCCCTGCAAGTGCTGAAAGGAGCACCCACAGTCCACTTGCTGATATGCAAATTGAAGATGTCACTGTTGAAGTACAACAGGATGAGGATACTGGTGTAGCTGGCGCTGAGGAGGAAGTTAGCGAGGAGGATTCTGATGGTGATGTGGTTTGTTTAAATCAGGCTCCGGGGGAGACAGTTGTTGTCCGTGGGATGAAAAAGCCCATCACGGTCATGCCTGGGCAGAAGACCAAAAATTCCACCTCTTTGGTCTGGCAATATTTCTATCCAAATCCGGACAACAACTGTCTTGCCATATATACCATATGTAAAGGTGAAATAAGTAGGGGTAGGGACGTCAACCACCTAGGAACATCCTCCCTTATACGGCACCTGCAGCGCGTTCATAAAAAGTTACTGTCAAGTTCAGAAACTTTGGCTAAGACCGTAAGCAGTCCAGGGACACCTAAATCCCGTTGTCCTGTTGTATCCAAGCGCCTGCAAACCACACCGTCAACTCCCTCCTCGTCAATTTCCTCCTTAGTCAGGATCGGAAGTAGTCCTGCAGGCCATGTCACTGGCATGACTGACTCTCCTATCCGGGATTCCTCCGGAGGATCCTGCATTGCTACGCCTACTGCTGCCGCTGCTGCTGTTGCTGCTGCTGGGAGTCGTTCATCATCCCAGAGAGGAAGTAGGAACACCACTACTTTTACTAAACAATTGACCCTCCAACAGTCCTTAGCGAGGAGGATGAAGTATGACAGCAGTCATCCTGAAGCAAAACGTATAACTGAGGCCTTGACTGCTATGTTGGTGTTAGACGTGCGTCCGGTATCCGCCATTAGTGCAGTGGGATTTAGACAATTGATGGAGGTAGTGTGTCCCCGGTTCCAAATCCTGTCTAGATTCCACTTCACTAGGCAGGCGATACCGAGACTGTACAGAAACGTCAGAAAAAGTGTCCTCAGTGTCCTGAAAAATGCCGTTGTACACAATGTCCACTTAACCACGGACATGTGGACAAGTGGAACAGGGCAGACTAAGGACTATATGACTGTGACAGCCCACTGGGTAGATGTATCACCTTATGCAGCAACAGCAGCAGCGTCACCAGTAGCAGCATCTCAGAAACGCCAGCTCGTTACAAGGCAGGCTACACTGTGTATCACCGGTTTCAGTAAGAGGCACACCGCCGACAACCTCTTAGAGAAACTGAGGGAAATCATCGCCCAGTGGCTTACCCCACTTAGACTCTCCTGGGGATTTGTGATATCTGACAACGCCACCAATATTGTGCGGGCATTACATCTGGGCAAATTCCAGCACGTCCCATGTTTTGCTCACACAATAAACTTGGTGGTGCAGAATTTTCTGAAAAGCGACAGGGGCGTGCAGGAGACGCTTTGGGTGGCCCGAAAAATTTCTGGCCACTTTCGCCATTCAGCGACTGCGTGCCGAAGACTGGAGCGCCAGCAAACACTCTTGAACCTGCCCCGCCATCACCTGAAGCAAGAGGTTGTGACGCGGTGGAACTCAACCCTCTATATGCTTCAGAGGATGGAGGAGCAGCAAAAGGCCATACAAGCCTATACATCCACCTATGACATAGGCAAAGGAGGGGGTATGCATCTGACTCAAGCGCAGTGGAGAATGATTTCCGTGTTGTGCAAGGTTCTCCAGCCCTTCGAACTTGCCACACGTGAAGTCAGTTCAGACACAGCCAGCTTGAGTCAGGTCATTCCCCTCATCAGGCTTTTGCAGAAGCAGCTGGAGAAAGTGAAGGAGGAGCTAAGACGGAGTGATTCCGCTCGGCATGTGGGGCTTGTGGATGAAGCCCTTCATTCGCTTTGCCAGGATTCCAGGGTGGTCAATCTGTTGAAATCAGACCACTACATTTTGGCCACCGTGCTTGATCCTAGGTTTAAAGCCTATGTGGTGTCTCTTTTTCCGGCCGACACAAGCCTGCAGAGGTGCAAAGACCTGCTGGTGAACACACTGTCAGCTGAAGCGGAACGTGACACGTCAACGGCTCCTTCTTCATTTTCTCCCGCAACTGGGGCTGCCAGGAAAAAACTTAGGTATCCTAAGCAACCCGCTGGCGGTGATGCAGGGCAGGCAGGACCAAGTTTGGACATCTGGTCCGGACTGAAGGACCTGGCAACAATTTCTGACATGTCTACTGTCACTGCATATGATACTGTCACCATTGACAGAATGGTGGAGGATTACATCGGTGACAGCATCCAAGTAGGCATGTCAGACAGTCCATACCTGTACTGGCAGGAAAAAGAGGCAATTTGGAGGCCCCTGTACAAACTGGCTCTATTTTACCTGAGTTGCCCCCCCTCCAGTGTGTACTCCGAAAGAGTGTTTAGTGCAGCCGGGAACCTTGTCAGCGAAAGGCGTAGGAGGTTGCTTCCACAGAATGTGGAGAAGATGATGTTCATCAAAATGAATTATCAGCTCTTCCAGGGAGACCAGCCTCCAGAAGGTACAGAGGGACCTGTGGTGGTGGATTCAAGTGGGGACGAGTTAATACTTTGTGAGGATGAGGATGTACACACTGAAGAGGGTGAGGAATCGGTGGATGAGGAGGATGAGGATGACATCTTGCCTCCGTAGAGCCAGTTTGTGCAGGGACAGATTAATTGCCAGCTTGTTTTGTGGGGGCCCAAACGAACCAATCATTTCAGCCACAGTTGTGTGGCAGACCCTGGCGCTGAAATGATTGATTTGTTAAAGTGTGCATGTCCTGTTTATACAACATAAGGGTGGGTGGGAGGGCCCAAGGACAATTCCATCTTGCACTTTTTTTTTTCTTTGCATTATGTACAGTTTGGGGCCTAGTTTTTCTAACTGCCATCCTGTCTGCCACTGCAGTGTCACTCCTAGATGGGTCACGTGTTTGTGCCGCCCACTCGTGTCGCTTAGCATAGTCATCCAGCTACCTCGGTGCAACCTTTTGGACATAAAAACACTATTGTGAGGTGTGAGGTGTTCAGAATAGACTGGAAATGAGTGGAAATTAAGGTTATTGAGGTTAATAATAGCATAGGAGCAGAAAAACCTACAAATTCTGTGATTTTAGCTGTTTTTATGCTTTTTTTAAAAAAAAATACAGATCCAAAACACAAAACCCAGAACCCAAAACACGGAAGGGTGGTTTTGGCAAAACCAATCCAGATCCAAAACACGAAGAAAGATCCAGATCCAAAACCAAAACACAAAACACGAAAAGTGGCCGGTGCACACCCCTACTGTAAAGTAATACAGTTGGTGCCGTATTTTCAGAAAATAGGTGTTATAAATACAAAACATTTTGTGTGTGATGCTCCATGGTTTACTAAAACTTAAGTGGCTCCCTAGCTGAAATAATTGCATATTCATATACCGACAGCAAACTGAAACTTCTGACCTCCCATTAATTACTTTCATCTCAGAACCTTTAGCAACAATAATTGAAATGTTCTTTGTTTCCTTGCATTACTTCAAATACTTATTTTTATCTATCTGTGTATTTATAGAACTATTGTTGTTGTCACTGTGAGATTGTAGTTTCCTGTTTGACAATACTTACGTATCAGAGTTCTGGGAGATGTATGCTAGTCTAGATGATAATAACAACAATTACCGGCTCTACCTACCTAGCAACAAGCAAGGAACAGAGCCAGGGCCGACAGAATAAACCCTAGAAACCCCTGCACATTTGCCCCCTGCAGGTTTACGCGGCCCCTGATGAACAAAACTGTTTTTGATATATGTTTATTTTTGAGTGTGAGAATTTATTTAGAAGGACAGTATCACGCTCTGATGCGTTTTTGGGCTTATTAAACTTAAAGGAGAATTCAATATGGAGCGTAAACTCAGTTTTTGCATTAATATCGCACTTATGACGTCATTATCGCAGGTTTTAGTTTTACACTGTACTCAATTTCAAAGACTTTTCGCAGGTTCGAAAAGTCTTTGAAAAAGCGGGGATAACTTTTCACCACTGAATAGGTGTCGAAAAAAAGTGCAGAATTGGGGCTTAGGGGTGCAGGCTTAAAAAAAATAGCCTGCACCCCTGGGAATGACATTTTAAAAAGAACTGTATCAAAAAAAAAAAAAAATAGGGACACCCCAAAAAATTTATTTAAAAATTGAGGTCAAAAAAAAAAAATGGGAAAAAAGTGTTTAAAAATAGGGAAATAGGTTCAGGGCTATTCTGCAAGTATGCGGCAGGTGTATTCTAGAATAGGCTATTAGCGGCAGGTGCATAGTTGCAGAATTTTTAAAAACTTATTTTAAGGACATAAAAATAAGCTAGTACCCATTTTCATGTACCCCAAATTTGATGGGACCACTTAAAAAAACCGAAAAAAATAACCTAAGTGCTCTTCTGCAACACTTCTTCAATGTCGGGAAGAAAACACCTGCTGCGGCTATTTAAATCCCCGACTTTCATTTGCAGGCTAAAACGGGGGTACCCATAGTGATCCCCCATGTTTTTACAACTTTAGGGGGGTCCTACAATTTTTTCAAGGAAAATTTCGTAGTTTATCGCAAATCCCACTTCGCAAGGTCCCATTGTCGTAGATTTTATATTGAATACGGGATAAAGCGGGCGCGCGCCCGATACTTTATCCCTGAAAAATCTCCGATTGTGGAGCGAAAAGTCCAGCACCGACTTTTCGCTCCCATATTGAATACCCCTCTTAGAGTGGAAGATGGTTATGTGTAGAAGATCGTGTGGAAGATGGTTATGTGTGGAATATAGCATGGAAGATTGCTATGTGTGGAAGATGGTTATGTGTAGAAGATCGTGTGGAAGATGGTTATGTGTGGAATATAGCATGGAAGATTGCTATGTGTGGAAGATGGTTATGTGTAGAAAATCGTGTGGAAGATGGTTATGTGTGTATATAGCATGGAAGATTGCTATACGTGGAAGATGGTTATGTGTGGAAGATGGTTATGTGTGGAATATGGCATGGAAGATTGCTATGTGTGAAAGATTGCTATGCATGGAAGATGGTTATGTGTGGAAGATGGTTATGTGTGGAATATAGCATGGAAGATTGCTATGTGTGGAAGATTGCTATGCGTGGAAGATGGTTATGTGTGGAAGATGTTTATGTGTGGATATAGCATGGAAGATTGCTATGCGTGGAAGATGGTTATGTGTGGATATAGCATGGAAGATTGCTATGCGTGGGAGATGGTTATGTGTGGAAGATCGTGTGGTAGATGGTTATGTGTGGAATATAGCATGGAAGATTGCTATGTGTGGAAGATGGTTATGTGTGGAAGATCGTGTGGAAGATGGTTATGTGTGGCTATAGCATGGAAGATTGCTATGCGTGGAAGATGGTTATGTGTGGAAGATGGTTATGTGTGGAATATAGCATGGAAGATTGCTATGTGTGGAAGATTGCTATGCGTGGAAGATGGTTATGTGTGGAAGATGGTTATGTGTGGAAGATCATGTGGAAGATGGTTGTGTGGAATATAACAGAATAATCAAATAACTCCGGCCCTTATCAGTTTAAATTAAATCAATTATTGTCAAATTAAATTAACATACTGTATAATTCAAGCTGCAGAGACTTTAATGATGGTAACAAAAAAACATAAATCAGAATGGCGCTATCAGAAAGCTGCAGGTCCAAAGGAGTGTGTCACTCTCCTGGCATAGAATAAACAATAAAATGAATAGAAGAACCTCCGCTAAATATCAAAATATCAAGAGTGGTATGTCAAATCTAATAGATTGATCTGGGGTCATAGAAGATATATTAAATATGATACAATACAATATGATAAATAACTTAGTATAGCAATGCTAAGGTAAAACTGTAACTGAAACTGTATACGGCTGGATTGTATATAATCATTTAATAGTAGTAAATTGCACAATAAGCGGCACGGCATCAATAAACATATAAATAGGAAAAGGTCCAATATAAAGGGGGGGTGCATATAGTGGATATAGTTGAATGACTGATCCAAATGGTAATAGAAAGTCTATAGTCACTGGTCCACAATAGTAAGGTCCGGAATAATGTCCAGCATAAATAGTTGCCAGCTTGTAATGACACAGTCACATTACAGGGTAAGCATTATTCTAGACCCTGACACATCCCAGGCTATCCATAGCTTATCACCCTCACAGGACTTCAACTGTATTTTTATGAAGAGTGTGACCATCTGGCTACTTATATAATTGATTCTAGTATTACAGTATGCAGTGTATACCACATGCGGGACTTACACAATAAATATATGTGGACTACATCAGGCTATTAAACCTGGACTTTACATCAGCAAAAAGGATTTGAGAGATCCATTAACTCAATCAATATATATATACATTGTGTCTTATATCGTTTCACTCGGTTGATTGTGAGTAATAATTAGAGGTATTGTGACGTTACAAGTATATAAAGTGTGATATTTTTTTTTTTAGGACAAATGTTCTTTATATAGTATTACTGAATTAAAAATTCATATTTATGCATTTTTTGATCGAGTCCTGACAAATCTTCTATATTTTTGTTTGCCATCTCACATACTGTGTTCATTTTTATTAGCGCAGAGTTCTATTGTTTTCTTGCTTTACAGTTGTGTGGAATATAGTATGGAAGATGGTTATGTGTGGAAGATAGTGTGGAAGATAGTGTGGAATATTGCTATGTGTGGAAGGTGGTTATGTGTGGAATATAGTATGGAAGATTGCTATGTGTGGACTATAGTATGGAAGATGGTTATGTGTGGAATATAGCATGGAAGATTGCTACTGTATGTGTGGAAGATGGTTATGTGTGGAATATAGCATAGAAGATTGCTATGTGTGGAAGATTGCTATGTGTGGAATATGGTTATGTGTGGAAGATTGTGTGGAAGATGGTTGTGTGGAATATAACAGAATAATCAAATAACTCCGGCTCTTATCAGTTTAAAGTAAATCAATTATTGTCAAATTAAATTAACATACTGTATAATTCAAGCTGCAGAGACTTTAATGAACCTGTGAATACTCATTCGATGATCAAAACTATAAAACAAAAAAACAATAGAACACTGCGCTAATAAAAATGAACACAGTATGTGAGATGGCGGACAACAATACATAAGAATTGTCAAGACTCAATAAAAAAAAAATAATAATAATTTGTAAATTCAGTAATACTATACAAAAAACATTTGACCTAAAAAAATATCACACTTTATATACTTGTAACGTCACAATATCTCTAATTATTACTCACAATTAACTGATTGAAACGATATAATACACAATGTATATATATATATATATATATATATATATATATATATATTGATTGAGTTAATGGATCTCTCAAATCCTGTTTGCTGATGTAAAGTCCAGGTTTAATAACCTAATGTAGTCCACATATATTTATTATATAAGTCCTGTATGTGGTATACACTGCATAATACTAGAATCAATCATATAAGTAGCCAGATGGTCACACTCTTCATAAAAATGCAATTGAAGTCCTGTGAGGGTGATAAGCTAAGGATAGCCTGGGATGTGTCAGGGTCTAGAATAATGCTCACCCCGTTGGCTTGATCTGTATCTTGAAGGCGTTTCTCAAAAAGTTTCTCTTTGAGAAAGCCCCTGCTATCTTTAGGGGCGAAATGCGTCAGCTGGATCCCCCAGCTGTGACCTATATGGTTAAGACATCTATCTACTGAATCTCGAATATCCAGGACGCTGATGTGCTTTTCACGTGGCAGCGACTCCTGATACACTGCTGTGATACACTGTCCTAGCGCACTGACGACTGGTGCTAATCCACACATTGCAGACACGTACAGCAGAGTCACGGCAAACGCCTTCAAGATACAGATCAAGCCAACAGGATGAGGATTATTATAGACCCTGACACATCCCAGGCTATCCTTAGCTTATCACCCTCACGGGATTTCAATTGTATTTTTTATGAAGAGTGTGACAATCTGGCTACTTATATGATTGATTCTGGTATTATGCAGTATTTACCACATGCAGGACTTATATAATAAATATATGTGGACTACATCTGGCTATTAAACCTGGACTTTACATCAGCAAAAAAGATTTGATAGATCCATTAACTCTACATATATATATATATATATATATATACTAGGGGTGTGCACCGGCCACTTTTCGTGTTTTGTGTTTTGGTTTTGGATCTGGATCTTTCTTCGTGTTTTGGATCTGGATTGGTTTTGCCAAAACCACCCTTCCGTGTTTTGGGTTCTGGGTTTTGTGTTTTGGATCTGTATTTTTTTGAAAAAAAGCATAAAAACAGCTAAAATCACAGAATTTGTAGGTTTTTCTGCTCCTATGCTATTATTAACCTCAATAACCTTAATTTCCACTCATTTCCAGTCTATTCTGAATACCTCACACCTCACAATAGTGTTTTTATGTCCAAAAGGTTGCACCGAGGTAGCTGGATGACTATGCTAAGCGACACGAGTGGGCGGCACAAACACGTGACCCATCTAGGCGTGACACTGCAGTGGCAGACAGGATGGCATTGAAAAACTAGGCCCCAAACTGTACATAATGCAAAGAAAAAAAAGAGGTGCAAGATGGAATTGTCCTTGGGCCCTCCCACCCACCCTTATGTTGTATAAACAGGACATGCACACTTTAACAAACCAATCATTTCAGCGCCAGGGTCTGCCACACAACTGTGGCTGAAATGATTGGTTCGTTTGGGCCCCCACAAAACAAGCTGGCAATTTATCTGTCCCTGCACAAACTGGCTCTACGGAGGCAAGATGTCATCCTCATCCTCCTCATCCACCGATTCCTCACCCTCTTCAGTGTGTACATCCTCATCCTCACAGAGTATTAATTCATCCCTGCTGGAACCACAGGTCCCTCTGTACGTTCTGGAGGCTGGTCTCCCTGGAAGAGTTGATAATTCATTTTATGAACATCATCTTCTCCACATTTTGTGGAAGCAACCTCCTACGCCTTTCGCTGACAAGGTTCCCGGCTGCACTAAACACTCTTTCGGAGTACACACTGGAGGGGGGGCAACTCAGGTAAAATAGAGCCAGTTTGTACAGGGACCTCCAAATTGCTTCTTTTTCCTGCCAGTACAGGTATGGACTGTCTGACATGCCTACTTGGATGCTGTCACCGATGTAATCCTTTAACAGACAGACGCACATGCTTGTCACTGCTGCTTTGAGGATTCAAGTGCGGCTACAGCCCACACAATTCACAAAGACAGAAAAACAAAAAGAATATTTTTATTGTTTGTGGAGCACACTTTGAGGGTTACACCACCCTTTAACAGACAGACGCACGCTTGTCGCTGCTGCTTTGAGGATGCAAGTGCGGCTACAGCCCACACATTTCACAAAGACCAAAAAAAAAAGAACAATATTTTAATTGTTTGTGTAGCACACTTTGAGGGTGTCACCACCCTTTAACAGACAGACGCACGCTTGTCGCTGCTGCTTTAAGGATGCAGGTGCGGCTACAGCCCACACAATTCACAAAGACAGAAAAAAGAAGAATATTTTTATTGTTTGTGTAGCACACTTTGAGGGTGTCACCACCCTTTAACAGACAGACGCACGCTTGTCGCTGCTGCTTTGAGGATGCAAGTGCGGCTACATCGCACACAAGTCACAAACACATTAAAAAAATAGTTTTTTATTTTTTGGAGCACTTTGTGAGTTACACCACCCTTTAACAGACAGACGCACGCTTGTCGCTGCTGCTTTAAGGATGCAGGTGCGGCTACAGCCAACACATTTCACAAAGACCGAAAAAAAAGAACAATATTTTAATTGTTTGTGTAGAACACTTTGAGGTGTCACCACCCTTTAACAGACAGACGCACGCTTGTCGCTGCTGCTTTAAGGATGCAGGTGCGGCTACAGCCAACACATTTCACAAAGACCGAAAAAAAAGAACAATATTTTAATTGTTTGTGTAGAACACTTTGAGGTGTCACCACCCTTTAACAGACAGACGCACGCTTGTCGCTGCTGCTTTAAGGATGCAGGTGCGGCTACAGCCCACACAATTCACATAGACAGAAAAAAGAAGAAGAATATTTTTATTGTTTGTGTAGCACACTTTGAGGGTGTCACCACCCTTTAACAGACAGACGCACGCTTGTCACTGCTGCTTTAAGGATGCAGGTGCGGCTACAGCCCACACAATTCACATAGACAGAAAAAAGAAGATGAATATTTTTATTGTTTGTGTAGCACACTTTGAGGGTGTCACCACCCTTTAACAGACAGACGCACGCTTGTCGCTGCTGCTTTGAGGATGCAAGTGCGGCTACATCGCACACAAGTCACAAACACATTAAAAAAATAGTTTTTTATTTTTTGGAGCACTTTGAGAGTTACACCACCCTTTAACAGACAGACGCACGCTTGTCGCTGCTGCTTTGAGGATGCAAGTGCGGCTACATCGCACACAAGTCACAAACACATTAAAAAAATAGTTTTTTATTTTTTGGAGCACTTTGAGAGTTACACCACCCTTTAACAGACAGACGCACGCTTGTCGCTGCTGCTTTGAGGATGCAAGTGCGGCTACATCGCACACAAGTCACAAACACATTAAAAAAATAGTTTTTTATTTTTTGGAGCACTTTGAGAGTTACACCACCCTTTAACAGACAGACGCACGCTTGTCACTGCTGCTTTAAGGATGCAGGTGCGGCTACAGCCCACACAATTCACATAGACAGAAAAAAGAAGATGAATATTTTTATTGTTTGTGTAGCACACTTTGAGGGTGTCACCACCCTTTAACAGACAGACGCACGCTTGTCGCTGCTGCTTTGAGGATGCAAGTGCGGCTACATCGCACACAAGTCACAAACACATTAAAAAAATAGTTTTTTATTTTTTGGAGCACTTTGAGAGTTACACCACCCTTTAACAGACAGACGCACGCTTGTCGCTGCTGCTTTGAGGATGCAAGTGCGGCTACATCGCACACAAGTCACAAACACATTAAAAAAATAGTTTTTTATTTTTTGGAGCACTTTGAGAGTTACACCACCCTTTAACAGACAGACGCACGCTTGTCGCTGCTGCTTTAAGGATGCTGGTGCGGCTACAGCCCACACAATTCACAAAGACAGAAAAAAAAGAACAATATTTTAATTGTTTGTGTAGCACACTTTGAGGGTGTCACCACCCTTTAACAGACAGACGCACGCTTGTCGCTGCTGCTTTGAGGATGCAGGTGGAATCTAGACGGGATTTGGAACCGAGGACACACTACCTCCATCAATTGTCTAAATCCCACTGCACTAATGTCGGATACCGGACGCACGTCTAACACCAACATAGCAGTCAAGGCCTCAGTTATACGTTTTGCTTCAGGATGACTGCTGTCGTACTTCATCCTCATCGCTAGGGACTGTTGGAGGGTCAATTGTTTAGTAAAAGTAGTGATGTTCCTACTTCCTCTCTGGGATGATGAACAACTCCCAGCAGCAGCAACAGCACTAAGAGGAAGTGGTTCTTGATCTTTCCCTATTTTATTTTTATCGGAGAAAGTTTGGTCCTCCATTTATGTTATATTGATATATATACATGCGGCTAAAGCGCACACAAACACAAAAAATATTTTTTTATTTTTGCTGGAGAGTAGTGCACTTTGTGGGTTACACCACCCTTTAAGAAATGAGCCAGCCGGCTCTTTACTTATGGGACACAGGCGCACGCTTGGCGCTGCTCCTTTGTTGATGCACGTGCAGCCACAGTGCACACAAGTCACAAACACAGAAAATATATATTTTTTTGGTTTGGAGTGTACTTTGGGGGTTACAGAACCCTTTAACGGTCAAGCCAGCCAGCCCTTTACTTATGACACAGGCGCACACTTGGCACTACTTTGTTGATGCACGTGCGGCTACTGCGCACACAATTCACAAACACAGAAAATAATTTTTTTTTGGTTTGGACTGGAGTGTACTTTGGGGGTTACAGCACCCTTTAACGGTCAAGCCAGCCGGCCCTTTACTTATGACACAGGCGCACGCTTGGCACTACTTTGTTGATGCACGTGCGGCTACTGCGCACACAATTCACAAACACAGAAAATAATTTTTTTTTTGGTTTGGACTGGAGTGTACTTTCGGGGGTTACAGCACCCTTAACGGTCAAGCCAGCCGGCCCTTTACTTATGACACAGGCGCACGCTTGGCACTACTTTGTTGATGCACGTGCGGCTACTGCGCACACAATTCACAAACACAGAAAATAATTTTTTTTTTGGTTTGGACTGGAGTGTACTTTCGGGGGTTACAGCACCCTTAACGGTCAAGCCAGCCGGCCCTTTACTTATGACACAGGCGCACGCTTGGCACTACTTTGTTGATGCACGTGCGGCTACTGCGCACACAATTCACAAACACAGAAAATAATTTTTTTTTTGGTTTGGACTGGAGTGTACTTTGGGGGTTACAGCACCCTTTAACGGTCAAGCCAGCCGGCCCTTTACTTATGACACAGGCGCACGCTTGGCACTACTTTGTTGATGCACATGCGGCTACTGCGCACACAATTCACAAACACAGAAAATAATTTTTTTTTTGGTTTGGACTGGAGTGTACTTTCGGGGGTTACAGCACCCTTAACGGTCAAGCCAGCCGGTCCTTTACTTATGACACAGGCGCACGCTTGGCACTACTTTGTTGATGCACGTGCGGCTACTGCGCACACAATTCACAAACACAGAAAATAATTTTTTTTTTGGTTTGGACTGGAGTGTACTTTCGGGGGTTACAGCACCCTTAACGGTCAAGCCAGCCGGCCCTTTACTTATGACACAGGCGCACGCTTGGCACTACTTTGTTGATGCACGTGCGGCTACTGCGCACACAATTCACAAACACAGAAAATAATTTTTTTTTTGGTTTAGACTGGAGTGTACTTTCAGGGGTTACAGCACCCTTAACGGTCAAGCCAGCCGGCCCTTTACTTATGACACAGGCGCACGCTTGGCACTACTTTGTTGATGCACGTGCGGCTACTGCGCACACAATTCACAAACACAGAAAATATATTATTTTTTTAGCACTTGGGGGGAGCACCCCTGATGGACAGAGCACCCCCTGGACAACACTACAGCACCCCTTTAGGACTGGGACGCTGCACAGGACTTTGGAGTGGACACAGCCCCTATGGAGAACTGACTGCACAACACAGTCCAGCCAGCCCCTATGGACTTTGAAGTAGTGGACACAGCCCCTATTAACAACAGCAGCACAGCACAACACAGCCAGTCCCTAAGGACTTTGAAGTAGTGGACAACAGCAGCACTACACTACACTACACTACACAGCCCTAACTCCCACCCTCCCTCTTCACTGTCCACAGCCGAGTGAGAAAATGGCGCCGACGCGGGTACCTTATATAGGATCCAAAACCCGCGAGACTCGGAAGGCGGGATGATGACGTTTTGCCTCGATTTCAGATCCGAGTCAGGCGGGAAAAGTCGAGCCTGATTCGGATCGGACTCGGATCGGGGGGGCTCGGGGGGGTTTGGATTTCAGAAATCCGAACCCGCTCACCCCTAATATATACATATATATATATATATATATATGTATATATATATATATATATATATACATTATGTCATATCATTTCGCTCAGTTGATTGTGAGTAATAATTAGAGGTATTGTGACGTTACAAGCATATAAAGTGTGATTTTTTTTTTTTAGGGCAAATGTTTTTTATATAGTATTACTGAATTAAAAATTCATATTTATGCATTTTTTGATCGAGTCCTGACAAATCTATATTTTTGTCTGCCATCTCACATACTGTGTTCATTTTTATTAGCGCAGAGTTCTATTGTTTTCTTGCTTTATAGTTGTGTGGAATATAGTATGGAAGATGGTTATGTGTGAAAGATAGTGTGGAAGATTGCTATGTGTGGAAGATAGTGTGGAATATTGCTATGTGTGGAAGATGGTTATGTGTGGAATATAGTATGGAAGATTGCTATGTGTGGAAGATGGTTATGAGTGGAAGATAGTATGAAAATGGTTATGTATAGAATATGGTTATGTGTAGAAAATAGTATGGGAGATATGTGTGGAATATAGTAAGAAAGATGGTTATGGGGCCTATATATCAATGTTATTTTTACTAAAAAAAATTGTAAAAGAGTGTCTTCAGACACTTTTCACATTATTTTAGTATCACACAAATTTTTTAAAGGGCAATTAGAGTAGTTTTCATGAAAAACTACACTATGCCCTTTAATTTGCATATTTCCCGTACTTGTAATTGAAAATGTGATCTGCCTGATATTTACTAAAAATATATTGTAAAAAAATAAGTGGGGAAGCCCTGTATTAATAACACCATCTTTAGAGTAGACCTGGGAGCTGGCCCCTGTGATCAGCTGTGTGGTCTAAATAGATCACAAGTGGCAAATACAATGAGAAGACTGTGGAGGGGACTCGCAGGAACAGAGCTTTATCACAAGCTCGGTCCCTGCAAGAGATTTTTAATAAATCCTTGTGATATTTCCTAAATTTCCTAAAATATCACACTACAACTGCATTTGAAATGCGGATTGTATTAAATATGCATGCGCAGAATGCAACAATTGGTCGTTTGCGTGTGTAATCACAGTTGCGATCGGTAGTGAATCAGGCCCTGTATCTGGAACAAAACGAATTTCAGTGCAAGGCATACAGATAACTGCATTCGCAGTTGCGATCGGTAGTGAATTAGGCCCACAGTTGCTTGCTTTTTTGGCTTTCGCTCCCACCTGAGAATCAGCCCCATACAGTAGTGGGAAGATAATGAAAACAATGGGTAGGAGTAGGGAAGGGAACTTGGGAGTACTTCTATGTACTGTACACTATGTATCTATCTACTGTATATTACAGAATGTATTCCACTGTTGGGCAAAGGTAGAGTTTGTAGAGTTCCAGTAATACTCATCTTTATTTATTTATTAACAGTTTCTTATATAGCGCAGCATATTCCGTTGCGCTTTACAATTGGAAACATTAATAGCACAAAACTGGCTAATAACAGACAGATATATAGGTAGGAAGGCCCTGCTCGCAAGCTTACAATCTTTAGCAATGCAAATCCAAAATTATAAGCTCTTCTGTTCTTTGTCATTGAATAAAGTGTTTATGTAACATGAACTGCTTAACATACAATGCCTTATCAAGGTGTCATCAATAATAAAGGATAATAATAATTATATTCATCATCTTCATAAGAATAATAAACTGGGTATCTTCAATTGCAAAATTCACAACAAATCAATTTACTGATCTGCAAAGGAACAATAAATCTGTCTCTGTAGATATTAAGGTTCAGCCACATCTAAAAATAATGCGTACAGCAACACAGAGCTAAACAACAAGTCCTGGGTTTAAGGACCCCTATTGTTCATAATACAGACACCAGCCCTCTGGGGGATCAGTAACAGTCATTCTCTTCTAACTCAGTAGGATCTGAAAGAGCAGTGAAGTGTCAGGAGCACAACATTAAAGATTCTCTAACTATCTATAGCAGTAGAATATGACTGTTACTGTATAGTCGGGATGAGTATCTTACAAACAGCCATTCATCTTGAGGTGAGCCATTAAATAGCATGGGGGTCATTATATGGCAGAATATAGAACTTTGTGTCACTAGAGATCCTCTTTAAAAACTATTATTTAGTTCACTACTTTTAAAACAGCAATTATTATTCTTATATCAAACCAGATACGTGGCTTATCTCTGTTGTTTTATTGTCAGTTTCCTACCCTGTAGACAGAAAGCAGCAATGTAATCTTTTTCATTGTGGCAGGAAAGACATTTTTCATCTTTATTGATATACAGGCGATAGTTGCTGTTTTTTTTCCTCTTGTAATACTGTAGCCACAGATAGCCATCTCTGGATATATATATATATATATATATATAATTAGTAGCGTTCCGTCTCGGAGAAGCACAATCTATCCATTGACTGCATTCTGCTATCACAGAGCAAAAGTTTTCTTTAACCATCGTTGCTATATTACAGCAGCGCAGTTCCTAGATAAATACAACAGCGCCTAGAATTAATTTCATTTGTTATGCAGAAATACAATGCAGATAAAGGAACATGATTGCTGGTGATGCTATCCGCTGCAGAGTAATTACTTCAAACTCAGAGTTTCCGTCCAGTGCCAATTCTTATACTTTCCTGGCAGGAATAAGCTCATTGGAAGAAAATGGAAACATGAAAAAAAAATAGTAAATATGGAACTGAAATAAAGCTGAATAATTGAATATTCTGCTATTGCCTTTCGGCAACTGATCTAAGAATTTATTTTATTTGGATATTTTAGACCTATTTGTTTGCCAAGATGTCTTAGGATTTTTCATCAACTGGAATTTTGGCATTTAGAGGAAATTTTTTATTTTTGTGTATTTTTGCCTTTTTAGGACTTTTTTTTCTTAAGTTTTAATATAGATGTATACGTGAATTCATAAAAATGATACTACTCCAACCCAGATTATTTTAATGGGGCAATTCAATTGTATTTTAAGTTGCGCTAATTAATGGGCATCCAATGTTGCAATTCAATTGTTTTCGGGCGCCCATTAATTATCACACTTATCACGCCCAATTAGACCAGATTTTGCCATGTAAAACAGCTAAATCTGTAAGTCCTGCTTAGGGCACCCAAACAGCAGTTTGGGAACCAAAAACAAGAGCTTATCATTTCTGCTCACCTCCACAAGAGGGGGAGAGCAGAAATGCTGACAACGGCGGCTGTTCATGCCTGAACAGAGCAACAATTGAATTGCTCCATCAGGTGCCTGGCACTGACAGCCGCAGCACTAACAATTGAATCACCACCTAAGTAAACTGTTTAACCAAAAGTAAACTATTAAAAAATGCTTTATTTGATATTTGAATTCCAGGTGGTAAGGGTGGGGACATGTGCATAACGGTGGGTTTTATTCTGATCTAAATGAATAGTTACACACGTGACCATTTCAGTGAGTACAAATTAACACACTTTATTTACAAGTAACAAACAAGCAACAAACAAACAATTAACATGCAAAGTATACAGTATACTCAACTTTTGTCTGTATTCAGATGACACCGGTGATTCATCATCTTCAACATAAGATGTAGTTCATCTTCATCAGCTCATTAAACAATGCCCAGGTCTTTTAATTTACATCGTAGGCACCTTACTGCAGTCTAAAGTCCATACATGAGCCAAAGAACCTTTGTCTAAGTCTTGATTTATATACCATAATCTGGGTGTTGGCTTTCCGGATATTAAGCCCATATTAGTTACATATTGGGTACCAGGCACTGATTGGTACAACATAGCATGGACCATTCTTATCTTTTGCACATGCTCTGTAAGCACAAAGAAATACAGTTATGACTTACCCTAATGTCTAGAGTACCACTCTGTTTCAAAGCCCCTATGTGTAGAATATGGACATCACTATCAGTAACCCATAATGCTTAGTATCTCTACACATCTTACAATGGAACGTGGCTCACTGTCTGCTAGTAACACCATATAAGGTATGAATAGCTCATTATACATCTACTAATGACAGGTACAAGTTGGGTCCCTCAATATTTGTCTTGTCTGATCCCAAAGGTGATCTGATCAGTCTTTGCATAGACTAGAACTACAGGAATACTATGTCCTTCTTCAAACCTCAATGGGGCCTAATACAGGTTGTGTGTTACAACTTATATGCCTATGTAGAAATTAATTATTTAACCCACTGGTTACAACATAGCACTGTGAATTGTGAATTCACTTTATTGTGTCAAAATAATCCATTTACATTACATTAACAGTAACACTATATAACCTCAAAAGCTCCCACATTACATTAACAGCCACACCATATAACCTAAATGAATGAACATACAACACCAGGTGCTATTTTAAATATAAAATAAAAGTTGTTGGTAAATAATGTATAAAGAGTCGCTACCCAATAAATAACTCTGATATTACTACTTAACAATAAACAATTAATAAGAGGTGGTATCTGAAATTATTCACCTCAGGGTGTGCTCATATAGACATAAGGATACATATAATACAATAAAATATTTTATTAAAATTACAAAGTATTAACATATAAAAAACATTTATAAATCAGCATCTAAATGGCCGTTCTCGCATATCCATCATAATATATCAATAATAGCGTGTGTGAACAATCAAAGGTCCACTTGTATAAATAAGTATATTGATCTCCTTTAAGGTTGTAATTATGTCCAAATAGAGCAATATTGCACTCAAGTCCCGTCAATAATTATGCTCCTTATTAGGGGGGGGTAATGAGATTTCCAAAGCAAGTTTCAGCTGTTAAATGTCCACTCCAGTAATACCTGAGGTTTGCCAATCCACACTCTCTGCAGCCAACCAAAAGGTGATTCAAGGTAGCTATTTCAAAGAGGGTGAAGATTTAGTGGTACAGTCTCGTTATATTTACCCAGCTCTCCTCTCCCTGATGTCTATAGGGGCACTGCTGGTCCAAAAGGCTGCTGTTATCTTGCTATTGCAAAGGTGTAAAATCCCTTTCTCCGTATGGTTGCAGGGGGATAGATGTCTGTGTGTGCTCTCACCTCACACAGCAGGTTCCCGTTCTCACTGCAGAGCCTCGGCTTGGGACAGGAGACAGTGTTGCAATCCGGATATGTGAGAATATCAAATCTCTAATGCGTTTCCCCGTCACATGACGGCTTCTTCAAGAGGGTGGTATCTTATTATTTAATAACCTAAATAAATGCCACTAAGTTAAACTAATGTCACTGTCATACACATTAAATTACCCTTTCCAAGCACACTTTACATTAAAACCATAACCCCAAACACACAAATATTATATTAATACCATACTTACTTTTTCTGCTTTGCTCTGCTCTGCCCATTTATATTAATTACACACATTATATTAATACCAGTACACATGCACATACATTATATTGAGACCTACCCTACACATACGGTGACCAACTTTTAATAAAGAAAACCCAGTACACATACTTACCAGACCAAAAAAGTTTACAACAATGTAATAATATGGCTGGAACAGTAATTTACAAGAAGATAGGAGCTAAGGGCCTGATTCAGACTTGGGAATAGAGTGAGATATCTCTCTCAACTGATCATCTTGGTGAAACCATGCTCCACTGCAGCTGGGGCAGATTTAAAATGTGCAGAGAGATTTAGATTTGGGAGGAGTGTTTCCGAACTGACATCTAAATTGTAGAGTAATAATAAAGCTGTGCAGTATTTGTGGGCTACATGCAAAAGCAGCCAGTATTTACCCCACATGTAAAAAAACGTATGTATTTACACCCCTTGCATTGCAATATGGTTTGTTCAGGTTCACAGTTGAGAGAGATATCTCACTCTATTCCCAAGTCTGAATCAGGCCCTAATTACGCTATCCTGAGATGTGTTAAACAACACTGACATGTTCTGAAACGTAAGTATTTTTGGAGCTTGTTGAATTACATAATTTGCATGTCCCCAACCAGTACTAGTGTATGGGGACTGTGTTTCCCTTCAGGGCATTGTCAGGCAAGCAAGCGACTACTCTTGCATTATGTAGACAATGAATTGGACTGTTCCTTCTGTTTGTGTAAAATGCACAGAAAGTAAGAATTCCATGTCTATAAATGAATGATGAATAGACCCCAAAGACTGCCTGTTAATGGTCGCGGGCCCTGATAAAAATACTCTTAATTTGAAGGGGGAAAGCATAATACAGGTTGAGTCTCCCATATCCAAATATTCCGAAATACGGAATATTCCGAAATACAGAATATTTTCAGCATGACTGAGATAATGAAACTTTGATTTTTGATGGTTTAATGTACATAAACTTTGTCTAAGGCACAAATTATTACAAATATTGTATAAAATAACCTTAAGGCTGTGTGTATAAGGTGTATATGAAACATAAATGAATTTCATGTCTGTACACAAACTTTTTTTGATGCACAAAATTATAAAAAATATTGTATAAAATGACCTGCAGGCTATGTGTATAAGGTGTATATAACACATAAATGCATTCTGTGTGTATATTTGGGTCCCATTCCCAAGACATTTCATTATAATATGCAAATATTCCAAAATACGGAATATTCCGATATCCAAAATACCCCTGGTCCCAAGCATTTTGGATATGGGAGACTCAACCTGTACAACAATGGGTGATCTAGTATCTTGTGAATTGCTTGTTGCAAACGGTGTCACAAGATTGTGGGATTTATACAATTTCATGGGATATTTATAGCGTATCCATTTGACAGCAAAAACAGTGTTGCTGTTAGCTTTTTTGTATGGATGTTACAGGTTCCGTGCTCTATGCACCCATATCGTATATGCCACTATACTCTTAACTACCAAACACCTTTTCTGACTCCAGGGTGCAGAAACATGGCCCAATTCAGAGTTAAATGCAAGTCTGCTGTAATTCCACCTGCATTGAAGTAAGGTCAGGAATTCACTCATATGCAGAGATGTACGCCAAATGGCGGCATAGAGCACAGCTCTGTACACAATATAATAATAAGGTGTCGTATACTCAAGAGTTACATAACTTTATTCAATAAATGAGAAATTAGCATTTTCAATATAAAATGTACACTTTAAAAAACAAATAGAGTCTTCTTTGAAACAGCAGGTAGTCCAAATAGAAATTAGAGGTGTGTGCCGACCCCTGTGTTTTGGTTTTGGATCTGGATCTCCTCTGGTTTTGGATCTTTTTTCTTGGTGTTTTGTTTTTAGGTCTTGGATCTGTATTTTTTCCCAAAAATTATAAAAACAGCTAAAACCACATAATTTGGGCCTGTTTTTGTTCCTACAGTATTATTAACCTTAATAACAATCATTTTCAGGCATTTCCATGCATTTATACCCACCTCACAGTCACAGCTCACAATATTGAACTCACTATTTTTCACCAATATAGGCCAAATGCTGCAGCGAGCTGGCTGGCTAAAGTAAGCAACAGAGCAGCAACATAAACACACAGCAGTTCAAAAAAATATAGGACATCTATGAAACATTGCCACACAGCAGTGGCAGACAGGGTGGCAGTTTAATAAACTATAATAATGTCAGTCGGCAATGCCCCAAATTGTGCAAAATGTAAAAAAAAGAGGTGCAACATGGATTTGTCCCTCCCACCCACTCTTATGTAGGATATTAAAAAGGACATGCACAGTTTAACAAACCAAGCACTTTAGCAACTAGGACTGACACTTTCGTGGCTGAACTCCTTGGTTTGTTTGGGCCCCCACAAACATTTTTTTGGAAGGACTACCTTCAATTATAAAGAAGGAAGTTGATGATGAGGGTGTTGGTGGTGGAGATTGCATGTGTTGGTCCAAACTGCTGGTAGCTGATACTGGACTGCTTGTTACTCATTTACAAATTATTATAATTTCGTTAAACAAATTGCATGAACTCGCTGCAAATTACGTAAGAGGGAGGAGGTGCCTAGATGGTTAACGTCCCTTCATTTGCTAACTTTGGCTTTACAAATGGAACAGATGCCTTCACAACTGTTGTCAGAAGTTAGATTAAAATAATTCCACACCCAAGACGTGGCTTTTCTGGCTTTCTTTTTATCATGAGCAAGAACTGCTGCCACTGGTGGCTGATTTACGCAAACAACATCCTTGTCATCAACATCCTCATTAGCGTCAGATAGGACACAAATTTCCCCCTCATCCTCCTTTTGCACTTCCTCCACACTATCATCCTCATTTTCTATTATTTCACCATCTAATTCTATCACAGTCGTCATGGTGTCAGTGATCCGCTGTGAAACTGGGTGACAGCTGTTATACTTACTTCCTCTATCAAAGGACTGTTTAATAGTCAATTGTTTTGTTAAATTGCTACTAGTAGTAGTCTTCTTGGATTCTTTCTGGGAAGAAGATCCAGCCCCAGCAGCAGCAACAGGCATAGCACTCAAGGATCCTTCTGAGGAACCACGGATAGGAGAGGAGTTAGTTATTCTTATGGAATTGGATGCAGGACTACTTCCGATCAGGAATGAGGATGTTGATGATGATGCAGGTGTTGGTGGTGGAGATTGCAGGTGCTTGGATCCAGATAGAAAGGAGCAGCTAGGTGACACTGGACTGATTGTTGTTAATTTTTTTGTCCCCAAAGTTTTAGAATTTGAAATACCCTTTCCAATTTGATGAATGCGCTGCAAGTGACGTAACAGGGAGGAGGTTCTTACAGGGTTACGGTCCTTACCTCTACTTATTGTTACATGGCAATGGTTACAAATGGCTTGGCAAAGGTTGTCTGGATTTGGGTAGAAATTATTCTGCACATGAGAAGTGGATTTTTTGGTCATTAGCCCAGGCATGGCAACAATGGGATTTTTCCCACCATGGGTAACAACTGTTGCCTGATTTACAGTTTTTACACAAACATCCTCGGCATCAACATCATCATCATCATCAACATCTACATCATCCATGTTGTTATCATCAACTACGTAAATATCCTCCTCATCCTCCTGGTGCAATTCCACAGAAGCATCCTCGATTTCTACGTCAGCATGTTGACTTATGCTGCTCATCCCCACATTTGCAGTGGGCACACAAATGGTGGAAGGAGGATCCTCTTCAAGTACAGTATTAGAAAGGTCAGGCTCACACATGGCAACCGTGGACACACTTATACTCTTCTCGGGGATCTGTTAATTTCAGGAGACAATTTTAATTTTTTTGTACCTCTTCTACAAGCAGAAGGGCTTAAATCTTCACAACTAGAACCACCAGTCATAAATAAAGGCCAAAGCTTTATTCTTTCCTTGCCACTTCGTGTAGTGAATGGCATATTGCCAATTTTTTGTTTCTCTAAAGCTGACTTAGATTTCGATTATTTTTTCTTTAACAGGGTAAAAGTTGATTTTTTTTGCATGGCCTGACTTAAGCCCTTTTGCATTGGCCTTCATAGATGACGTTGATGGCCTTGCATCATCATCATGACTGCTTCCGGCAGCTACAAGACTGGTATGTGGATCCTGTCATGTGACTGTCCTTCATACTCACTACTGAGGTCTTACAGCAGTGTCACCAAGCAATTATAGTGCAGCTAAGTTGCGGCTAATGCACACAACTACACACAGAAAAAAAATAAAAAAATGCTCACACTGGGGGTGTGGTTCACACACACACACACACACACACACACACACACACACACACACACACACACACACACACACACACAATGTTTTTATTTTTTTCACACTGGGGGGGAAACACCCCTGAATGAGGCAGCAGCCCCTTGATAAGTGAGACACAGGCAGCACAGCACCCCCGCGCACCTACATTGCTGATAAGTGTGGCTAACATGCACACACATAAAATTGTCTTTATTTTTCTCACACTGGGGGTGTAGCTAACATGCACACACAAAAATGTTTTTTTATTTTTTTCACACCGGAGGGAAGCACCCCTGAACAAGGCAGCAGCCCCTTGATAAATGAGAAACAGGCAGCTCAGCACCCCTGTGCACCTACGTTGCTGATAAGTGTGGCTAACATGCACACACAAAAAATTGTTTTTTTTTTTACACTGGGGGTGTGGCTAACATGCACACACAAAAATTGTTTTTATTTTTTTCACACTGGAAGTGGGGAAGCACCCCTGAATGAGGCAGCAGCCCCTAGATAAATGACACAGGCAGCACAGCACCCCTGTGCACTTACATTGCTGATAAGAGTGGCTAACGCACACACATGCACAGAAAAAAAATACTTAATTTTTTTCACACTAGGGGGGAGCACCTCTTAGTGAGGCAGCAGCCCCTTGATAAATGACACAGGTAGCACCCCTGTGCACCTACGTTGCTGAAAAGTGTGGCTAAAGTGCACACACACAGAAAAAAATATTTTTTTTCACACTGGGGGCGAAGAGCACCCCTGATGGACAGAGCACCCCCTGGATAGCACAGCAGCACAGCCAGCCCCTTATGGACAACTGCCAGCCCTTATGGACAGGACAACAGCTAGCCAGCTCCTATATGGACAACAGCCAGGCCCTATGGAGTGGACACGACAACAGCCAGCTAGCCCCTATATATGGACAACAGCCAGCCCCATCCCCTATAGACATAAGCAGCCAGCCCCTGAGTGACAATGACAACAGTAGCCAGCCCTTATGCATAGTGTCAGCAACAGCACATTCACAGCCCCCTCTCTCTTCACTCTCCACAGCCTGAATGACAAATGGCGGTGATCGCAGGACCTTTTATATAATCCAAAACCTGCGAGAATCCGACAGCGGGATGATGAAGTTTTGCCTCGTTTTGAGATCCGAGTCAAGCGGGAAAGCCAGAGCCGACTCGGATCTGCCTCGTATCTCCTAAGTTTGGGTGTGTTCAGATCTCTGAAATCCAAACCCATTCAGCTCTAATAGAAATGCCAATAAAATAATGAGAATAATGTACCCCAGCTTCATTATAATTAGATGTGCAGTTCAGTTCTCCAGAAATCCAAATCCACCAGAATTTTGTGAATCTGGGTAAATCCAGGTTGCTGTTCTGGTCTTTTTACGGTTCAGAATTCATCTCACTCTTTGCCTGCATTTTCTCTGCTCTCTCCTTGATTCTATCCCTTTCTTTTCCCTTTTGATATTACTGTATCCTCTCTTTCTCCTTCCTACTCTTTCCCACACTGCATTATGCAGCACCCTCAACGTTGACGCTCGGTACCCACCCTCCTTTCTGATGGTACCGGGTCCGGTGTGTTGTTAGTATATTCACCGTGGCCACGTCTGCCCTCCCAGTTCTACAGTGGGTCAGACGAGGCCTCCCAGACTGTTGCGGCACCCACGGTTGCCATGAGCGCATGGCCGTAGGTCTCATTGGCTGTGCCTCTTCCCCTGGTGGCCTGGGGCAGCTAATGACAAGGGCGGCGTAAATGCTACCACAGACCTGTGGGCTGGGCACCTGTCATGGTTTAGCCAGGAGGAAGGAACCAGCAGCCATGCAAGGATAGGGACAGGGCCATTGGCCATCTCGTGCTGTGGATGGCTAGTCCTCCCCATCCTCTGCTGACCAGCACTGCTATAATCAGGGATGCAGGAATAGGGTCCCCCATGTCTGCTATTGCAACCTCCACCAGGCCTGGGGAAGTTGCAGCAGCACAGGCAAATAATGTAACTGTAGGCTCTATGGCACCTGGGGGTTCTCCCCTGTTGGATGCTGGGGCCATTGCTGGGATGCTAGCATCTGTGGTGGGTGCACTGACCGCTTCTGATGCAGCATCCTGGAAGCGCTGCTGACACTTGGCTTTCAGTTCAGCAGTTAGGCAGGATTTGCAGCCTGTCCCTCTCTCCTCACTTCCTCAGCCCAATTTGTAAGAATGTAGAGGTGTGGATTGAGGTGGCACAGCCTGCAAGTGTCCTTTCTGACCCAGTCCCGGAGCGCCAAGTTCAACCCTTGTCTCGCCTGGCTCAGAAGTCAGCAAGTGGTGCGCAGAACAAATGAAAATGTTATGCGTACAATAATGGGAATTGTACCTTGGGAAGCAGGTGTCATTTGCATCAGTTGTAATTCTGCACACCCCAGCAAAGACTGCATACTTGAATCAACCAGGGACCAAATTGCCTGGGAACTCTAAGTAAAGCAGCATCTCCCATTTACTTGGACGCCATTGCCAAATGGCTAGATTGGTATCCTGGTTGGGAGGATGCAGAATTTTTGCATAAGGGGTTTGCAGAGGAGTTTTCGCTTCCAATAACTGAGCGATTGCATTCTGGGTCTGCCAGGAATCTGTGTTCAGCATATGATTTGCCCCACATTGTTAAGGTCAAGGTCATGAAAGAGGTTGGGCTGGGGGGCATGATTGGGCCTTTCGTTGAACCTCCAGTACCTGGTCTTGTCCTTTCACCTGTAGAAGTTGTCCTCTAGAAGGCCATGGGTAGTCACTGTTTAATACAGCTCTTGTCAAATCCAGCAGGGGATTTGGTCAATGATGACACAAGGCTGGAGGTATGTCGCGTGCATTATCATTCGCTTGTGTCAGTCTGCATTTCTGGTCTGGGTTCCCTGTTGGCTAAGGTGGACATCGAGTCTGCTTTCCGTCTGTTGTCCCTGTATCCAGAGTTCTTCCGTTTCATGGGGTTTCGGTTACCAGATGGGTATTATCTGGATAAGTGTCTCTCTATGAGTTGTTCAGTTTCCTATACCTTCTTTGAGTGATTCAGTACCTTTCTTCATTGGTGTGTAGCTACAGGTTCTGGGGAAATGAGAATAGCTCATTACCTGGATGACTTCCTGTGTGTTGGTCCTGCGGGTTCTGATTTTTGCGCTCGTCTCATTTTTCATTGCAGGTGCACTACTCAGAATTTGTGGTTCTGATTGCACATGACAATACAGAAGGCCCCACCACTAGTTTTCTTAGGTATCAAGATTGATACTATGGAGAGCTATTGCCTGTTGCCTCCGGACAAGTGCATTGTCTGCAGGATGCCATTCTCCTCGCATTGGCAGAGGGAAGGTAATGCTCCATCAGGGGCAATCCTTTTTGGGACTGTTTAATTTTGCGTTTCGTGATCCCCACGGGGATGTTTTTTTTGTTGCAAGCTACAGAGGTCCTTAGTGGGTCTGTGGCTTCCGTATAATTTTTTGCGGCTGTCTGTAAAATTGAAACTGGACCATGTCGGTTTGGAAGGCTTTTTTGGTGGGGTTCAACAGGGCACATTTCTGGCCTTCAGATCCTCAGCCTAATGCTTCCCTACAGCTCTTCACTGATGCTGCCGGGTTGTTGGGTTTTGGATCCTTTCTGGATGGCAATTGGTGTTTTTTGTTTGGCCGGCTGAGTAAATACAGGCTGGGCTGAACAACAATTTGTTCCTTCTCGAGCTGTTTGACAATGTTGTGACCCCGTAGCTGTGGAGTCCTCGGTTATGTGACTGATCTGTCATGTTCTGGTGCGATATTCTGGGCGTGGCACATGCGATCAACAACCAACAATCGCTGTCACTTCTGGTGCTGTGTCTCCTTGCCTGACTGGTGCTGTGCACACTCTGCAGTTTAACATTCTGTTTATGGCTTGTCACATGCCTGGTACTGATAACTCCATTGCGGACGTGCTGTATAGGCAGGATTGGAGGAGGTTTTGCGAATTGGTGCTGTCCGTGGCATTGATTGGTGAGCCTCATCCATCTCTTTGTTGGCAGATTATCTAGCCAGAATTGAGGATCTCGCACCTTGGCCCGTGGCCCCATAGACTTTGACTGATTATTAGGCTTTGTGGTGGCAGTGGGAGAGTTTTTTGCGAAGACGGAGTTCGTCATGTAGATCCCGATATTCTAATATAGTTGCCTTTGTCTGGGTTTTGTTTGCTTCCGGTAACTAGCGGGCTTATGTTGCCCAGAGACTAGCTGGCATTTCTTTGTTTTTTGCAATTAGCGGGGCTTAAAGACATTACTAAGGGATTTTTTTAATACGGAAGGCCCTTAGGGGTTGGTCTTGTGCAATGCCTGCGGTGGGTAATTCACGTCGTCCCATTGGCCTGGATTTGTTACTATAGCTATGTGATAGCTTACAGTTTATTTGTTCGTCCTCTTTCAAAGTTATGCTATTTGGTCTCGCTTTTGCAAAGGACTTCCATGGGGCTTTTCACATCAGCGAGTTGGTCGCGGCTGCACTCCATCCCCCTCTACTTTGCACCCATATTCTACTGCGCGATATGGTGATGTGCTGAATTCAATGATCTAACAACGACCACATGGGTAGGGGTTGTTGGGTGTCTCTGAAGTCCTGATGACAGGATTTGTCTGGTATGCCTGGCCTCTATGTATATTACATGCCGTCCTTCTCTGCCGGGGGCATGGCTCAAGCATGAGAATGGTTTTCCTCTGCCTAAATTACAATTTTGGATGGTTTTCCATTGCTGCATCTCGGGCTTTCCCCTGCGGTGTTTGGCACCCATTCTTTCAGAATACGTGCCGCTACTTTTACGGCCTCCTCCGGCCTTTCCTCACAGGAGAACCAGGCTCTTGGAAGTTGGAAGTCCAATGCATATCAAAGATATATTCGTGTGGAAACCTGACCTGTTATGCTTTATTCATTTGATTGGAGAGCTTCAGCCACTCGCCACCATTCTCAAAAAATAAAAAGTAATAAATAATAAAAAAAGAGAGAAAGACAAAGAAAGAAAGACATCCTAAACTCAAAAGATCCAGCAGGTTTTTTGTAGGTTTTACCTTGGATCCCACCCCACACCCCACCCCACACCCTCCTTCTTATTTTACCTTTTATTATTTTTCTGTTGTGGTGAGAGGGGTTGTCTCTCACCTGAATTGCCCACATTTATGTGGGATCAGCTCCCTCCAAGGGAGTTTAGTGTGAAGTCTGTCCAGTTTACAGCCAGGGAAATATGAAACTCTGGGTTTTCACAGTTTTGCAGATCCAGCTGCAGTTCATCACTCAGGAACAGGAAGAGTTTAAAACTCTCATACAGCCATTGCTCTGGGCACTGATGCTGAATAGGAAAATAATTTTATGGGGACACTTTCTTTATAGCGCAATAAAGAAGAGCTGCCCTTTCTAAAACTATAGTCTACCCAGGACTTGGAACAATGAAATAAAGAAAAATGTCTAGTAAGAGCGCTACCTTATAGGATGGCATACAATCAAACTTGGTAGAAGTGTGATACGGTCTATGTGGTGTCTAATGTACAACATAAACTCTGTATGGTCTAAGTATACATATTTATTGGACACATAACATAGACAAACTTCATATGACACATAAACTACACATAATACATAGAAGACTTCATGGAAAACTTCATATAAAATCCATCTCGATAACTAAAATGTTAGGTGGCTGTTTTACCAGAAGGCTGAAGTAAATGGGCAAAGATGTCAAAACTGCAGAGAGGTACTCCGGATTCCTCAAATCTGTGAGTCCATTCCCATCAGCAAAACTGGTTCCACAGCTGTATCCGCTCTCCTTCCAACGTGTTTTGTAGATACTCCGTGGGAAACACCGGAGAGCATGATAATCACTGGAACAGCGAAGTTGAACAGTTTGTGTCATATGAAGTTTGTCTATATGTTATGTGTCCAATAAATATGTATACTTAGACCATACAGAGTTTATGTTGTACATTAGACACCACATAGACCGTATCACACTTCTACTGATGCTGAATAGCTTCCAGTTTAGTAGGTCAGAGTGTTTTAGTGGCAGGAACACAGGGCTATGCTGGGAGAGTATGGCTGATTGACCACTAAGCATGAGGAGTGCTGGGACCTTTTGTGTTTATACATTTTTTGTTTGTGCCTATGTTTCCAGGCCTAAGCCTGAGTATGCTAAAGTGCAGTGTCTGCTGTTATTAAAAGACACTACTTTACCGAGTACCTGCCTGTCTGGAGTCCTCATTTTTACACCCCATGTTACACTGTATATTGCAAGTGGTTTCCTGGTTTCTATGCTCATTTGTTTTATTGACCACTCTTTTCTTTTTTGGGCTGCGCAGTAATGCTTCGCATCTGATGCCTCTGTATTCCCATGGTGGGACTGTGTTAGTTGGTTGGGATAGAGAGGTATGTTGTGGGAGGCTTTGTTGCCCAGATTGCATTGGTCAGTAGCTGAGTTTGGAGCCCCTGTAGTGTTAGTTATCCATCTTGGGGGGCTATGATTTGTGCCAACGGACTTCTCTAGAGCTGTGCCACACAATGGTTCATGACTTGAGGGAGATTGTGCAGTTATGGCTTAATTGTGTAATGGTGTGGTCCTGTATTGGTGCCAGGTTCTCCTGGCACTGTAGGTCCAGTGGTGTGGAGATGGACAGTTCCAGGAAGAAGGTAAACAAATGGGTGGCTCTGCATGTGTTGGAGCTGGGGGGGCTGATGGTGCATTATCCTTTAATTCAAATCCAGGATGCAAATCTTTTTTGCAGGGATGGGGTTTACCAGACAGAGGAGGACTATTTATTTTATTTTGGAGAGCATTGTTTCGGTGTTGGGAGGTTTAGTTAGTTAGTATGGTGGTGGGCCGGTTCTAAGCATCCATCTTGCAACAGTATGAGTGGCGCCCACCTCTTCAATGCACTGGTTAGGCTGATGTCACCCTACTGGGGTCAGCGGCACCTTTCTACCGAATGGGTCTGAATAGTGCATTGGCATGGGTGTCGGATACCGCATCAGTTGCTTATAAAGGGAGAATTGGCCCTTGCAAGTTTTAATATCACTCTTGCCCTTGATATTGGGATAGTTGGCCCTCGTGAGTTGTGCCATCCTTTTGCCTAAGACAAGTGGACGCTGGTTGTTTGACGTTCTTTATTCTGCCACCATACTTATCATTGTAACCAAATAAAGCTGACCATTTATTTTGAACTGTATATTTTGGTCTTGTGTGGTTATTTTAGTTAAGTATAGGCTTAGTTTATGGTTCACATATATCATCTGACGATAGAAAGTTTAACGTGGATTTCTGTTTGCACCCTCATGAGGTCCTGAAATCCATGTTAAGTAGCTCTTACTGGGTTTAATGTGGCTGCTCATAACCGATAGCTCCAGACACTGAACTCAGAATCTATGGGTTACCGCTCAAAAAAAAAGGTTACTAATTCAATAGCTCTGGGGCGTTAAACCCAAGAGCTGCAGCCACGCGGTAATTTCCAAGGCTGATTTAATATTAATTATGCGTCTATGAAAAGTATTTTGAAAGTCAATAAATAAAATTCCAAAGTGTAACTTGATTCCAAGGTGTAACTTGATTGTAAAGGTACTGTGTGCATTCAAAATTGTACATTTTTCAGAAAATTAAAAATGTCCTTCAATTCTGTTTTGTTGTCTTGAAAAGCGACAGAACCTTTGAAGGTAGATCTGAACTCAACATTCGGCTGGGTGGGAAGAACACAACCCCTGGCAAAATCTCATTAATGAACACTTTCAAAGCAAAATGAAGTCTGAAAATATTCATAAACACACAGCTATTGAAGGTAGAGATATTTGTGATGTTTCATGGATTTCACAAAGTGCTCATTAAAAGATGCATAAAATGCTGGACTGTCATTTAGATTTCAAGGTTTTAGTTCATAAATACACAGGAACTCCATGATATAATTTGTGGGTCATGGGACCACTTGTAATAAGATGAAGCTGATCGGTTAGCAATTTTACTGAAATTATTATAATTGGCAGTTCACAGCTAAGACCTTATATAAGTAAAACTAAATCTAGTGAAATTCAGGAACAAGAGTTGGATCTTTTAGCTGGAAACCCATTACACAGAAAGCATTAACTGCTGTTTCTTGATGATAATGCTATACACACTGACCTAATTACTGAGCACTTATTACTATAGACACTACGAGGAGCACAAATAATGTGGCAATATGAGGACATGAGGGTTCATTTTTAAATGTAAATTATTATGTTATAGACATGGTGTACAAAATAAATCTTATCTGGGAAATTCCAAATCTCAATTTTGTCAAAACTGAATAATTGGCTGAGATAAGTTCAGTTTAAAATGTAATCGCGGCGATGCCATCTTGCGACTGGCCGCAAGACGCCATCTTGAAAATGAGATCGCAAGATGCCATTTTGCGAATGGCCGCCTAAGTGCCATTTTAGATAAACTCACATTTTAGTACATGTGGCGATGATACTATTAGCACCATGCGATTGCATTTTTCACCATTTCTCATACACACATTAATACGCACAATTGCGCTGTTAGCTAGTCGCATATTAGCGAATTCATAGGACTTTGTATGAAACCGCTATTTTATTAGCTTTATGCGCACGCATCTGCCCCAAGTTAACTAGCGTCCTTATATCAAACCCTGAATACCCACACATTACATATTCACACATAAGGTTCAATAAGCTTTAAAGTGTATGATTTAAGTTGGTTCAGTTAGTTTAAATGCTGAGAAATAAAGGTATTTGATAACTAAGGTATTATACATGCTAAACAAGTCGTGTTTGGTTTTGTACAGATGCGTATTATTTTTACAGTATTCCGGTGTTATCGGTGGGGAGGTCACATTATGCAAACTCAAGTTATGGATCGCACAGCCTACAAGCAACAAAATGTATATTTCATGAACAACTGTTAGGATGTTGCAGGGAGCATGAAGAAAAAGATCCCGAGATGTTAGAGGCAGGGAGAGTCTATTTGAACCAGCCTGTTAAATGTGCTGTAACAGATGCTTCTCCCCTGGGAGCCAATGACATCAGCAACAAACTTCCCTATTGTCCTGTTTATTCTGGGGGAGTATAAATATGTGTGCTCGAACGCTGGTTCTTAGTCTTCGTGCTGAATGCTGTATGACTAGGGGTCTCTTGCTGATGCCTATCTCCGGGTCCGGAAGCGCTGCATATGTATACTGTACTTGGGTCTGTATAATTTCCTTTTGCGCCTAAATTGTGTATGGATCAATTGCGTGTAACTGTCTGAACTTTTACATGAATAACACTTGTGCTTTGGAACCACAGATTCCACGTCTAAGTCTTTATTTACGGTATGACTGCGTATGCAAATTAGCGTCATCCTTAGAAGGTATAGGCAGGATATTAGAAGGTATAGGCAGGACATTAGAAGGTATAGGAAGGTGTGTATAGAGGTTCTGATCCAGTATCGTTAATTGGGGGCTCGAAGTGAAGTCACTTACCTGCTCACGCGGTACATATGGCCATCGATATTTCAGCAAAGGGTGGAGTGGCCACATGCAGGGTTTGCAACCGCTTTGTGCTGAAAGATCGCTATCCGTCTCCGTGTGAATCAAGGAAGCTGACTAGAATCCAGGGACAAGAGAGGAAAAAGTTTGTTTTCCTCTGTTGATAGAACCTTATGTTTAAAGGGGTGTCGCAGTACTGAGTACACGGCTAAGTCGCAGGTTTACGCATAGCAAAAGACAAACTTTTGTGTACGCAGTTAAAAAGCCATTATACGGTTGTGTGGTAGTCGCATTATTGTGTAGGCAACTGGTCGCACGATAGCGTATACATACTTCCGGTTGTGCTGCCACGTGTTTGAACAAAGCCATTGAGGTTTACATTTTTTTCTATTACCAATATCTGGGTTAACGTGTATTTTTCTGCGCAGGAAAAAAGTGTGTAACACTGAATATTTGTTGAACAAAGTTAAGGGTATCGTATGATCCTTAAGGGCTAGGTGCAAGGGTTAGTCTAGGCGCTCGGTAAGCAGCTTTACCATTCTATACACAGTAGCAGGTGTACATGTTGTCTTTGTTGCAGAGAGGTGCGTAAGAGTAGCCGACATATAAACTCTCATAGGTGTGGAAGTTGCCTTACTAAATCTTATCCAGGTGTGAAAGTTGCCTTACTAAATCTTATCCAGGTGTGTGGGCGCTGCCGAATTAAATCGTCCACAGGTAAGTGAAAGTATTTTGATTGTCTTTCACCGGTTTAAATCTTTATTGAAAAGCGTAGGAGTTGTCTCAGAATGGGAGCCACGCAAACAGTAGAGATGTTAGGCAATGATGTGCTTCTAATGGAGGTGCTGATCGGAAAGGCCCGTCGTATCATACATACCAAGTACGGTACTTATGCAATAAGGTATTGTGATTTATGGTTTAATATGATGAGGAAGAGTGTTAGACCATTTCCCAGATAAAAGTGTGTTAGACAATGTCCGGGATCACATCAGTTTGATGCGCTCCCGAGAGAAAAAGGTTAAGTATTTTGAATGTTTAAAACTGTGGCAGCATGAAGGGGATGCGTGCCTTAAAAATGTGCAAACGACGCAAACTAGCGTCGTGAGTGCATTGCCAGAAAATACATCCGCGATGCTAAATTGCAATACGGGCGAGCCGCAAAATGGCAAGGTAGTGTCATGGAGAGTATTGCCAGCAGTTCACGCTCACCTCCCCCACCTTATGTGGATGGAGGTGCAAGTACAGTTACCAAAAATACCCATAAAAATGTAACAAGCAACTTGTACCCTCTCTTAAGCAACTATAAAGAAAATGTTCATGATGTGGATGATGAGCCTATTGTAATGTCTGCCATTTCCCATGCTGTGCAGATGATAGATGCTGCATCACCACAATCACGAGTGGTGCCGCCATCTCCATCGGTAACAGCAAGGGAAGTGTTAGTGTCCTCTGCACCCGTAGAGGAAGTTGTTCATACCATATGTAGCAGCAGCAGACTAAAACCCCAGCCAGGTAACCAGATCAAAGGTAGCAGCGCTGCCGGTCTGCATCCCATGCAGACAATAACTGTTCCAAATGGAAATGCAGATGCGAACGGTATAGTGCCCATGAGGGAAGTAGTAATGCATTGTCCTTGGACAAGAGCAGAACTAAATTCCATCATAAATGATTTCCCCGATCCCAAAAAGGAATTAGCCAAATGTCAAAGATTTTTGAGAAATTTGGGTAGTTCACATGAGCCCACTAATAAAGATTGGCGTGTGGTGTTAAGGGCCTGTCTGCCACGCAATACCGACGTGACAAAATTTATCACGGATTGTGTATTGGATGGTGATGTTCCCTTAACAGACCAAGCAAACCAAGGTAACATTTCCCGCATTGTAACTCAATTGGGTATATATTTTCCAGTAGTAGTTAACTGGAACAAAATTTTCACCGTTAAGCAGAAAGAGAGTGAGACTGCAGAAGATTATTGTGATCGGGCTCTGCAGGCTATCACCCAGTACACTGGGATAGAGGATATTAAAGATAACACTCACCACGGGGGATGATAGTCACAGTACTTGTGGACGGTCTGAAAGAGAGTTTAAAAACTCGGGTTCAGACCTCACAGCCTGGCTGGCGGGGACTCACAATAGATACCCTCATAGAAACCGCCATTGAACATGATAAAAACATCTCCAAAAAGAGAGAAGCCCAGAGCGAAAAACTAATGGCTGTCAGTATACAAGCTCTGGAGGGAATGACGGTAACATCACAGCCGACAGACACACTTGCACTTGCACACACACTCACGTCGGAACAAGTATGTGCTCTCACTAACCCCACTCAACAACAAACACAACTCTATCCCACTAACCCGATGCAACAACAGGTCCCAGGGTATCCACCAACTTCTTATCCCCCACAATACCCTTACCCTCCCTATCCTTACCAATATCCACCACCTTTACCCTCTGCGCAAACCTCACAACACCACATGTCTTCACCCGAAACACGAACATGTTTTAACTGTAAACAAACAGGACACTTAAGTAGAAACTGTACAGTAAAAGGAGTAGGGATCCCACATCAGGGAAGACCTAGATATCCCATTAAGGGATATACACAGAGGCCAGCAAATGTTCAGCAGGCACCAGCTCCAATTGTAGCCATAAATGCTTTATTGGAGAATGGTAGCCAACGCTAGGGGTCAGGTCATACCTGTAGTCTACAGATGGTCAGGTTAACGGGAAGTACTAGGGAAGAACCGGTCATGATGGTTGATGTAGCTGGTACTGAATATCCTTTTCTTGTAGACACAGGGGCGACCAGGTCGTTGATAAAATCTCCCGATTAATTTGCAGGTGACCAACGAGACAGTACCAACAATGGGTGTAACAGGTAAAGTGGAACATTATCCTTTAACAAAGTCCACAGAGGTTACTATTGGGCTGTTGCATACCAGGCATTCTTTTCTCCTGGCTGCTGCGGCTCCTGCTAACCTACTGGGCAGAGACTTGTTATGTAAGATGGGATGTGTTATATATTGCACCCCTGATGGTGTATTTTTAGATATCCCAGAGAGAATGGTATACGAGCTGCAGGATATGTTAGACACTCCTCAAAGAATAATGTATCACTCTACAGTTTTAAATGAAACTCCATCACAGGTAGATGAAATGTTGTCCCTAATTCCAGATTCCCTTTGGACTAAAGATGGACAGGACACTGGATTAATGGCAAACGTAACTCCAGTAATGGTAAATTTAAAAAACGGAAGGCAAGCTCCAAAAATTCCCCAGTACCCACTAAAACAGGAGGTAGAGTTAGGGGTTTTTCCAATAATTGAGCGATTATTACAACAGGGAATTTTAGTCCGTACAGCTAGTGTAGCCAACAGTCCCATCTTCCTGGTAAAGAAGAGTGGTGGGAGGAGTTATAGGCTGGTACAAGACCTTAGAGGTGTTAATAAGGTAGTAGAGAGCCAATTCCCTGTAGTGCCAAATCCCTGTCATTTTGATGCAGATCCCACCAAATGCAACCCATTTCACTGTCATTGACCTCTGTTCTGCTTTCTTCTTTGTGCCTCTCCATCCTGACTGTCAGTATCTATTCGCATTTACATACAGAGGTTTACAATACACATGGACACGATTACCCCAAGGTTTCATAGACAGCCCCAGTATCTTCTCCCAGGCATTGCACGACTGTTTACAATCTTTTCAACCTGCCAATGGATCTGTTCTAATTCAATATGTGGACGATTTATTGCTATGTTCTGACTCGTTTATGTCATGTTTGAATGATACTAAACTTTTGTTACTTCATCTCTCACAAACAGGACACAAGGTGGCTAAGGACAAACTACAGCCGTGCCAATCCAGAGTAAAATATTTGGGACACTGCCTAACCCAGGGGTTATGACACCTTACAACAGACAGAATCCAGGCCATACAAAACATGACACTGCCGCAGAATCAACAGCAATATCGTACCTTCTGGGGAATGTGTGGATACTGTAGAATGTGGATACCAGGTTTTTCTATTTTGGCCTTACCTTTACAGGAATTAGTCTCTTCCTCAAAGCCCGATCATGTCATACACACAGAGGAATCAGAACAGGCTTTTCTTAATCTTAAGTATAATATGACAAGAGCTCCTGCATTGGGAATACCTGATTATGAAAAACCTTTTGATTTGTATTGTATGGAAGCCGATGGTTGTGCTGCAGATGTCCTTACACAAAAACATGGTGATGCCAGTAGGCCCGTAGCATACTACAGTGCCCAATTGGACACGGTAGCAAGATCACTCCCCACCTGTTTGAGAAGTGTAGCAGCTACCGCTCTGTTGGTGAGTAAAAGTGAGGATGTAGTATTGGGCCATGATATGATTGTCTACACTCCCCATGCTGTATCTGCTCTGTTGAACTCAGCTCAAACCAGACACGTTTCCTCGGTTAGGTTCACCAAATGGGAACTAGCTCTAATCGCTAGTGCAAATATTACTGTTAAACGTTGCAGTATGCTGAATCCAGCAACATACCTACCATATGTACAACATGATGTACAAAGGGTGGAAGGAGAGGAGTTGCTGGTGGGAGGTGAGTTCGGCAGACATAATGATATGCACGATTGTATGACATATCTGAATCAGACCTTTAATTCTAGACCTGACATACATGACACACCTTTAGAGAATGTGGATGTAACTTTTTATACGGATGGGAGTTGTCATAGACAAACAGACACAGGTGAATTATGTACAGGTTATGCTGTTGTAAATGACACAGACATCATAGAAGCTAAACCTCTCGGTCCTCCTCACTCAGCCCAGGTGGCAGAGTTAGTAGCACTGACTACATCATGTGAACTGGCAGCAGGCAAATCTGCTAACATTTACACTGACTCGAGGTACGCGTTTGGGGTGGTGCACGATTTTGGGGCTCTATGGCATCTGAGAAATTTTATGACAGCAGCAGGCACACCAGTTGCACATTCCCGACACATAAAACATCTTTTAGAGCAATCCAACTGCTCAAAGCAGTGGCAGTAATTAAATGCAAAGCCCACACATGTGAGGATGACCCGGTGTCACTGGGCAACAACAGAGCTGATGAAGCTGCAAAATGGGCAGCAGGGTTAAAAATGTTTTCTCCAACTGAAACAATTATGTCATTTCAATCTATTGATATGCTGAAATTAATTGAGATACAAAATTTGTGTTCAATTCAGGAAAAATCCATTTGGAAGTCCAAGGGATGTGAACAAGAGTCCTCTGGGCTCTGGAGCGATGGACATGGTAAGCCAGTAGCCCCCAAGGCATATTACCCCAGCCTGGCTGAGGCAGCACATGGTCTGACTCTTCTGGGTAAACAGGGTATGTGCAAGTTGGTGAGGGCATACTGGTGCACACCGGGTTTTTCTTCACAAGCAGAAAAGATAGCAATGTCCTGTCTGACCTGCTTGAGAAAGAACATAGGGAAAGCGATCCCTACCGAACCATCCCACATTCCACCGACTGATGGACCTTTCCAGGTGATACAAATTGATTTCATCCAATTACCACCCTGCAGGAACCTTAAGTATGTATTAGTGTGCACAGACGTATTTTCTAACTGGGTTGAGGCCTACCCAGTGGCCACTAATACTGCTGCGTTAACTGCCAAGAAAATAGTTCAGGAATTTGTATGCAGGTACGGTATCCCTAAAATCATCGAGAGTGATAGGGGTACCCATTTCACAGGTGATGTTTTTCAAAATATGTGCAAGCTGATGGGTATTAATAGCTGACTTCACACCCCCTACCGACCGCAAGCCAGTGCCAAGGTAGAGAGGATGAACGGGACTATTAAAAATAGGCTAAGTAAAATCATGACAGAGACTGGACTAGGATGGCCAGAAGCGTTTCCTTTGATCCTACATAGCATAAGGACCACTCCTAGACCTCTTCTGAATCTGTCCCCATTTGAAATATTGTTCGGTAGACAACCTCATTTGATTATAAGTCCACAGGAAGATCTAAAGGGTAACAACGAGGTAACTGTGATGTATCTTATATCAATGAGTAAGCAGTTAAAGCAACAGCAGCAGAAACTGAAATTGTTGTCTAATGATATGCCTGAAACGAACTGTCATGATGTTGAACCAGGAGAATATGTAATGATCAGAAATTTCTTGCGTTCAGGTTGTTTGACTGATCGGTGGGGAGGTTCATACCAGGTGCTGCTGACGAGTACTACATCTTTGAAGGTGGCCGAGAGAGATACCTGGGTCCATTCCACTCACTGCAAAAAGGTCAATCAACCGGTGGAGAAACAAGTCGGAGACAAGGCTGATAGCGTGGACCTGTCGATCGCGAGCTTGTTCCGGGAGGATTGAACAGGTTGTAGTGAGATACCTGAACTGAGAGACATTTGCAGGTCTTGTTGTGACAATGGATGGGCCTGCTGTGTTCATTTTCATATTCTCTTTTAGAGTGTTCACCGTCCTGGTCGGTGTGGGGATATCCAGTGTCTGTGATGGGGGACCGATTGAGGAAATGGGAGCTGATGGCAGTGCTGATGGAGTGGAATCAGGAGGAGTGCAATGCCAATCAGGGCAGTGTCTGACCAATCTTAGTACTGTTATTAAAACACAATGTAGTCACCAGAGCGCACAAAAAACAAGGACATAGAGTTAGAATAATAAATGCTGCCACTATGGACTCATATACAATGTGACAAAAACTTCAACAAAAAGTGTGTAGTAAGAGTCTCTGTGGACTATCTCCGTAGTCACAATAGGAGGGTTGCTTCGTTATGTTCAGAATACTATTTTCATGAAGGTCTCCTTAATCCCATGTCACTCACGTGCACATAAAAGAAAGGAAAAGAAAGGGACCATCCTGGTGTATTACCATTTATTAACGTAAAACATGTAAATACAAGACATATAAAATCCACCGTATTTTGATAAAAATCAAGGCGTACCGGAAAGTGGGGGTGTAGACAAAGTACACCAAAAGTGCTATAGGGGTCCTTCCTGAGAAACAGGAACAGAGGGTCCCAAAACAATCTGCAGTGTCTTTGAAAAGAGCTTCACTTCCTGGATCAGACCTTTAACTGGAACACCAACGCGTTTCAACTGTAATTTCAGTCTTTTTCAAGGTGTAAAGAATGGTGGAGTGAAGTCCATATATATACCCTCCCTAGAGATCTCATTGGTTGATTCAACATTAATCAAAATGTACACAAATAATATTGGAAAATGGTAAAAATCGGAAAATGGTAAAATCCACATACAATACATAAAAGACCTTATAAATATGTGCATAGAGAACAGTAAACATAATTAAAACTTAAAAGCAATGTATAATGCTAAAACGGAACGCGGAAGTGGCTAGCTTCCGGTAAGTGATGACACGCACGCATCACTTCCTGTCCATGTGAGGCGGGTGTGTAGTGAACCTTATTACATCCGGTCCGGAGTGACACGCAAACGTCACTTCCGGTATCGGAAGAGGTAAATGCGCATCACATAAAGGGACTTGATTCCCGCTACTACCCCCAAAAAAAGGTTCAATACTAGTAGCATATAAGTGTTATCAGGGGTGTGTGCACAAAAGAAAAGCCATTTGTGAATAGCTAAAAGCTTCGTGTGAAAAGAGGCCCTTTCCGCCATCTTGGATCAGGGAAAATAAATGCAAAATTTTTTTTAAGAATATAAAATCCTAAAAAATTAAAGCTAGTAAATTAAAAAAGGATAATGACAATAAAAATACATTTATCATAAAAACCATTTTAGCTCAAAGTCTGTGTTGAGACCATTGGGTTTGAGAGTATTAAAATCAAATATATATTTCATTTCTACCTGAGCCAAACGTGCCTCCTGATCTTTCTTTCTCCAATGGTTACACACCTGCCTAATTCCAATCATTTGTTTAATATTTCCAATTGAGTTGTTATGCATTTCTTTAAAATGAGCAGATAAAGAGTGGTTTTCAAAGCCCTTTTTGATGTTTCTGAGGTGTTCTGACCATCTGTCTTTTAGACAGTGGCCCGTCCGTCCAATATACCACATATAACATGTACACTCTATTAAATAGATACAATTTTTTGTTGTACAAGTTCTAAAATCTGGTATAGGGTGGGATTCCCCAGTTTTAGAATAAAAATTTTCAATTTTTGTAGGTTGTTTAGTAAAGGATCTACATACTAGGCACGTTCCACAGCGATGGAACCCTTTGGTTTTCACCCTTCCTGTTCTTTTAGGCGGGATGGCACTTTTAACAATTTTGTTCTTAATGTTAGGTGCCTTCCTATAAACAAACTTGGGTTTAGGAGGAATTACGGATTTTAAAACAGGATCCCGAGTGAGTAAGTTCCAATGTCTCCAAATTATTTTTTCAAATTCTTTGTGTTGGACATTAAAAGAAGTAATAAAGGGTAACTTAAAGGAATCTGAAGTATTCTCTTGAGAACCCATCGGTTTTAGTAGTGTTTCCCTGTCTACATTGATCATATTTTCTATATGTTCATCCATTTCTTTATCAGTATATCCTTTAGCAATGAATCTATTTTTTTTATTGAATTAATTTATAATTCTAGTAAGGTGGAAGTAAACTTTCTGGATCTTACTTTTTATGTGGAGAATAATATTCTCAAAACCCGTAACTATTTTAAAGCTACGGATTGCAACGCCTATATAGATTGTAATAGTAATCACCACATGAATTGGCTCAGAAATATCCCGAAAGGTCAGGTCAGAAGGATAAGAAGAAATTGTACGGATGTGAAAGTTTTCCAAGATCAAATCAATACATATAAAAATAGATTCATCGCTAAAGGATATACGATAAAGAAATGGATGAACATATAGAAAATATGATCAATGGAGACAGGGAAACACTACTAAAACCGATGGGTTCTCAAGAGAATACTTCAGATTCCTTTAAGTTACCCTTTATTACTTCTTTTAATGTCCAACACAAAGAATTTGAAAAAATAATTCGGAGACATTGGAACTTACTCACTCGGGATCCTGTTTTAAAATCAGTAATTCCTCCTAAACCCAAGTTTGTTTATAGGAAGGCACCTAACATTAAGAACAAAATTGTTAAAAGTGCCATCCCGCCTAAAAGAACAGGAAGGGTGAAAACCAAAGGGTTCCATCGCTGTGGAACGTGCCTAGTATGTAGATCATTTACTAAACAACCTACAAAAATTGAAAATTTTTATTCTAAAACTGGGGAATCCCACCCTATACCAGATTTTATAACTTGTACAACAAAAAATTGTATCTATTTAATAGAGTGTACATGTGGTTTGTGGAATATTGGACGGACGGGCCGCTGTCTAAAAGACAGATGGTCAGAACACCTCAGAAACATCAAAAAGGGCTTTGAAAACTACTCTTTATCTGCTCATTTTAAAGAAATGCATAACAACTCAATTGGAAATATTAAACAAATGATTGGAATTAGGCAGGTGTGTAACCATTGGAGAAAGAAAGATCAGGAGGCACGTTTGGCTCAGGTAGAAATGAAATATATATTTGATTTTAATACTCTCAAACCCAATGGTCTCAACACAGACTTTGAGCTAAAATGGTTTTTATGATAAATGTATTTTTATTGTCATTATCCTTTTTTAATTTACTAGTTTTAATTTTTTAGGATTTTACATTCTTAAAAATTTTTTTGCATTTATTTTCCCTGATCCAAGATGGCGGAAAGGGCCTCTTTTCACACGAAGCTTTTAGCTATTCACAAATGGCTTTTCTTTTGTGCACACACCCCTGATAACACTTATATGCTACTAGTATTGAACCTTTTTTTGGGGGTAGTAGCGGGAATCAAGTCCCTTTATGTGATGCGCATTTACCTCTTCCGATACCGGAAGTGACGTTTGCGTGTCACTCCGGACCAGATGTAATAAGGTTCACTACACACCCGCCTCACATGGACAGGAAGTGATGCGTGTGTGTCATCACTTACCGGAAGCTAGCCACTTCCGCGTTCCGTTTTAGCGTTATACATTGCTTTTAAGTTCTAATTATGTTTACTGTTCTCTATGCACATATTTATAAGGTCTTTTATGTATTGTATGTGGATTTTACCATTTTCCGATTTTTACCATTTTCCAATATTATTTGTGTACATTTTGATTAATGTTGAATCAACCAATGAGATCTCTAGGGAGGGTATATATATGGACTTCACTCCACCATTCTTTACACCTTGAAAAAGACTGAAATTACAGTTGAAACGCGTTGGTGTTCCAGTTCAAGGTCTGATCCAGGAAGTGAAGCTCTTTTCAAAGACACTGCAGATCGTTTTAGGACCCTCTGTTCCTGTTTCTCAGGAAGGACCCCTATAGCGCTTTTGGTGTACTTTGTCTACACCCCCACTTTCCGGTACGCCTTGATTTTTATCAAAATACGGTGGATTTTCTATGTCTTGTATTTACATGTTTTACGTTAATAAATGGTAATACACCAGGAAGGTCCCTTTCTTTTCCTTTCTTTTATGTGCACGTGAGTGACATGGGATTAAGGAGACCTTCATGAAAAAAGTATTCTGAACATAACGAAGCAACCCTCCTATTGTGACTACGGAGATAGTCCACAGAGACTCTTACTACACACTTTTTGTTGAAGTTTTTGTCACATTGTATATGAGTATATAGTGGCAGCATTTATTATTCTAACTTTATGTCTTTGTTTTTTGTGTGCTCTGGTGACTACATTGTGTTTTATATATCTCTTTTGGGGTAATATTAGGGATTACCTTTTGCCATCAGCAGCTGCCTACTGTGAAGCGCAGATCCATATATATTTTTTTTGTTTAGTACTGTTATTGTTAAGAGAGCTGTCATTCTGGATACTCGGGGAAGGTGTGGAGGTTTATCATCTGAAGATTCCTGTATTTGTGAGCTTTGTGGGTCCCTAGTTGATGAGAACTGTATCCAACGGTGCCAACCTAAATATAATCCGTACTGGGGTGGGTATCCTCTAGAGGATTATCATAGCATAGTAGGCAAAGTGTTAAATCAAACTGATTGCTAGGTGTGCTCACATGTGCCACAGGGACAGCATAATGTAGGGTTGGTGCCATTTCCGCTGAATATCACGGAAATTTTAGAATTGCAAAAAGGGAAAACATTGGATGGAAAATTCCTCTCATCCAAACCACCTCATTTCAAACTCTATCAATTCCAAGTAGATAGATCACTTTTGTGTCTAAACATAACCAACCCCAATAAACCCGGGAGGTGGGAAGTGACGGGGAATAATCAGACGATGACCTTCTCACAAAGAGCTGATAATGAGTCCATAAACCATGATCTGCTGCGCTCCATTAAGTCTGGTGGGAAACATTTTAGGTATCAGTATACATTGAGTTCCACCAAAGATATTATTGGTAAGGTGCCAAATGGTTATTGTGCTAAAATAATACAGCCAGAAACTTGCATGTACCAGATGGAGGAACCAGAAATAGGATTGTTTGCAAGGGAAATGTGCTTAATGATAATGATGCATACCATTCCCTATGTTCTCCCTGATAATGTATATTCCATCTGTGGAAGAAAAGCATATAAATGGCTCTCCCCGAGTTCCGAAGGTTTGTGTTACCTGGGAAGAGTAGTCCCAGAAGTTATGACCCTCACACATGTTGAAATGCTGGGTATACATAAAAACACACCGTCACCATATCTTCACACACAATATGAACATAGAAGCAAAAGAAATATGGTACCTGGTGATATACATAAAGCCACTGAGTTCATCAGTGAGACAACTGGCTTTCAAGTTCTGGTCGCATTGGACCCCACCAGGATCGCTCAGGGTACATTAAGGAACTTGCTAAATTAATAGATAATATCACCGATATGTACATTGACACATTCAGGTATACAGGGAGAGAATTGCAAGCGTACAAGAAAGAACTGGTGCAACACAGGCTAGTGTTGAATTATTTAACTGCTGTTACTGGAGGGTATTGCGTAACATTGGCCACCCAATTTGGAGTGAAATGTTGCACCTATGTCACCAATGATACCAGCGACCCTAAGGAGGTTATAGACCGGAAGATGGATGAAATTCTGCAGCTAAAGTGGGAATTTCCCAAGAACCATAACGCTTCAGTGGCTGAAGTAGGGGAGAAGATAGAAGGATGGGTGTCATGGCTGAACCCAGTGAAATGGTTCTCAGGTCTATGGGAATGGGTCCAGGAAGTGATCGCCAGCACAGGCAAATTCTTAATCCTTATACTGATTGTCATCATAATAATTGGCATATTCGTCCGGTGTGTTCCTATTGTGTTAAAGTGTGGAAAATGTAAAAACAGAGTGAAACGAAAGAATCAAACTATGATGGTGGTCAGTAATGACAATATGTATACCGAGGTAAATATAGAACTGCATTACAACCCTAAGCTAGGAAATACCATCATTTAATGTATTATATCTAGCTATGCATAGAATGTATTATTGAAATGTTATTTATAGAACACTCAGATAATGTAAAGTCCCAATTCCCCTTCAAGACTGCTTTTATAAGACTGGTGCATTCCCACACCTTTCACATGATCTTCCAAGATCCGCGGTGTGCGTATAATAGTAGTTTTATGCCCCACCCAGAGACACATTATTGATGGATTAAGAACCACCTTGTGCCATCCCATAATAACACAAAATAATATGTAAATGTAAGCCTAAATTAAATTCTAATAGCAGATTGTGATAGCATGTTGTTTGCTATCAAAGGGTGGACTGTCAAAGCTGAATAATTGGCTGAGACAAGTTCAGTTTAAAATTTAATCGCGGTGATGCCATCTTGCGACTGGCCACAAGACGCCATCTTGAAAATGAGATCGCAAGACGCCATTTTGCGAATGGCCGCCTAAGCGCTATTTTAGATAAACTCACATTTTAGTACATGTGGCGATGATACTATTAGCACCTTGCGATTGCATTTTTCACCATTTCTCATACACACATTAATACGCACAATTGCACTGTTAATTAGTCGCATATTAGCAAATGCATAGGACTTTGTATGAAACCGCTGTTTTATTAGCTTTATGCGCACGCATCTGCCCCAAGTTAACTAGCGTCCTTATATCAAACCCTGAATACCCACACATTACATATTCACACATAAGGTTCAATAAGCTTTAAAGTGTATGATTTAAGTTGGTTCAGTTAGTTTAAATGCTGAGAAATAAAGGTATTTGATAACTAAGGTATTATACATGCTAAACAAGTCGTGTTTGGTTTTGTACTGATGCATATTCTTTTTACAGTATTCCGGTGTTATCGGTGGGGAGGTCACATCATGCAAACTCAAGTTATGGATCGCACAGCCTACAAGCAACAAAATGTATATTTCATGAACAACTGTTAGGATGTTGCAGGGGGCGTGAAGAGAAAGAACCCCAGCTTTTAGAGGCAGGGAGAGTCTATTTGAACCAGCCTGTTAAATGTGCTGTAACAGATGCTTCTCCCCTGGGAACCAATGACATCAGCAACAAACTTCCCTATTGTCCTGTTTATTCTGGGGGGGTTATAAATAAGTGTGCTCGAACGCTGGTTCTTAGTCTTCGTGCTGAATGCTGTATGACTAGGGGTCTCTTGCTGATGCCTATCTCCCGGTCCGGAAGCACTGCGTATGTATACTGTACTTGGGTTTGTATAATTCCTTTTGCGCCTAAATTGTGTATGGATCAATTGCGTGTAACTGTCTGAACTTTTACCTGAATAACACTTGTGCTTTGGAACCACAGATTCCACGTCTAAGTCTTTATTTACGGTATGACTGCGTACGCAAATTAGCATCATCCTTAGAAGGTATAGGCAGGATATTAGAAGGTATAGGCAGGACATTAGAAGGTATAGGAAGGTGTGTATAGAGGTTCTGATCCAGTATCGTTAATTTTCTACTTCAGGGTCCATAGGGTATCCTCAGGATACCTTGGGGTATAGGCGATGGCGGCAGACATCCAGGCACCACAGAGTTAAAAACTTCTCCATCCTCCCAGGATGCACTGGGGTCCCTCTCCTATACCCCGCCCCCGAGCCTCAGGCACTCAGTTTTCGTCGGTGCCTGGCCGAAGTCGGATGCACCGAACAGAGTGGGGGTCTGCAGGACCCTGAAGTTCTTCAATGCAGCTGTGGATGCACATCTAACGAGCAGACAACATGGACAGTCTATACTGATGTCCATGTCATCGCTCCTACACCCCGCTGGTACCAGAATGCGGTATTGATCCGGGGATGCTGGTGGGTGACTGGGGTCACAGCTATCGGTGGCCCCGGTTGCCTGGACTTTGGCCGGATTTACGGGGGTTCAGGTAAGTGGCAAGGTCCCGCGGTGGGTCCCAGCCGAATAGCACAGTCCTTAGTCCCCAGGCAGGGGGCTCCCTGGGGACTGGCTGCAGTGTGGAACCAGGCTACCGATCCCTGCACTTTCCACTACCCTCTGGGACTGAGGACTGGACAGAAACAGTAAATGTCCAGCGTCCCAGGGGTTAAGTGCATGCCAGGGGAGCGCGCTTTCCATGCTAAGCAGCCGGCGCCTCCCCCACTGCATATGGCCTCTCCACAAGGTGGTTAGGCATCTGCATGCGCTCTGCCCCCGGACCAGCCCTCCCTCTGCTCCTCGGTGGCCATTTTAATACATGTGGCAAACGCTGCTGGAAGCTGTTAATGCGGGCATCGTGGTCTGGGTCCCCCTGCATACCTCTCCTCCGGTGCAAGGTCTTTGTATGCAGTGCTGTTTCCTGCCAGGCTGAGGTCTGGTTAGTTGTTGAAGCGCAGATACTGCAGGGTTTTCAATATTCTGCATTGTATGTGACTTTGGGCTAGCGCTGCTGTCTGTTACTTTCACTTTCACATACTGTCAGCTATTTTCCCTATCCCTTTCTTCTTCTCTGCTCAAGCCCTTGCGGTGCGGTGTTGCAAGGGGGATGTATACCTCACTATACAACTTGTTGTGAAGTGCGGTGGTCACATACAGCTCCAGGTCATACACTCAGTATGTCTGACAGTGAGCACGATTTCCCCATTCTGCCTAAGTGTACTGTATGCAAGGTACCATTGGCAGAGGGTAATGGTAACTCTGATGGATTATGTAAGGCATGCCTGCGGTTGGCACAGCCAATTTCTGTCACTACACCTGTGCAGGAGCTACCATGGGCTTGTTTTGCTATGGCACTTACTATCCTGGTGGGCCAGTTAACGACAACCCCTGCGTGTCCCCAGATGGGGGTCTCACAGCAGTCTATGGTGTCGTCCCCTAAGCAGGGGTTTCCTACACAGTTAATAGTACCTCAGAGTTTCCTGTTGTCGCCCCCTCAGGTCATCCATGAACCTGCGTAGGCTAATTCACTGTCTACCTCAGTACAACAGCTATCAGAGGTGTTACAGGGTGAGTCGTCTGTGCGGGCGCAGAAGCGTCAGCTGCAACCTCATCAAGATCAGGATGCTGTGACGACAGATGATGGCCTTAGTTATTGAGGATGACGCTCCTCATGTAGCTAAATCAAAATATGCCTTTTTCAAGGATATTAAAAGTGATGCTATGGTGTTTTCCCTATCTGATCAGCTAGTGGATCACTTAGAGGAGGCATGGAAAATGCTGGGTAAGCGTTACCAGCCCCCTAGATGGTTTGCAGTGGCATACCTTTTTGCAGATAATTATTTAGCAAAATGGGATAACCCGCCACAGGTGGATTCACACGTCTAGTAAAGAGTGCTACGTTGCCTATGCCCTCTATGTCCTCCTTAAAGGATACAATGGATCGCAGGGTAGAAATATGTTTGAAAATGATTTATTCCCTTGCAGGAGGCGTGTCAGACCGGCTTTGGCTGTGTGATGGGTGGCAAGAGCTATGGAGCACTGGGCTGATACCTTGGAGGCATCCCTGGACCCAGACTCGTCACCTGAACAGGTGGAGTTGGTGGGTAATTTAAGGGACTCAGCTACCTTCATTAATGAGGCAGCTTTAGATATGGGCCTCATGGCGTCCAAGATCTCCTCGGCAGCAGTGGCGGCTCGTCGTATCCTGTGGCTGCGTTCTTGGAAGGCGGATGCTGATTCCAAAAAGGTTTGGAGGGGTTACCCTTCAATGGAGAAGTGCTGTTTGGCCCTGATCTAGACAAAATTGTGGATACTTTGGCAGTATCTAAGTCTGTGTGTCTGTCTTCCACTACTGTCCCATCAGGAGCGGGTTCTTCGTCCTTTTGGCCCTACAGAACGCAGAACAGACCCAGGGTACAGTCCTTTCCTAGGAGGACTGCCGCCAAGAAACCTGCAAAGCCGAGGAAGCAGGCCTGGAGTACCAGACATCCCACTACCAAGTCCGATGACAAACCTTCGGCCTGACAGGACGGGCCTCTCTTTGGGGGACCTCAAAGTGGGAGGCCGACTTCTGAAATTCGCCCAAAGCCGGTGTCTGACCACTTCAGACACATGGGTCAGAGAAGTGGTCTCACAGGGGTACGCCCTGTCCTTCCGCAGGAGGCCTCCCAGCCAGTTTTTCACCATGGGCCTTCCGTCCAATCAGGACAAGGCCCGGGAACTCAAGAAGGTAATGCACTCGATGCTCCAGAATGGAGTTATAGTGCCAGTTCCTTTGTCTCAGAAGGGATTGGGTCCTACCGGCCAATACTCAACCTCAAATCCCTCAACAAATTTCTGAGGGTTCCTCGGTTCAGGATGGAGACCCTGCATTCCATTATTTTAGCATTGGAACCTGGGGATTTCATGGTGTCGCTGGATATTCAGGATGCTTACCTGCATATCCCTGTTGTCCCAGCACACCAGTGCTTCCTCAGATTTGCAGTGGTCAAGGACCACTTCCAGTTTCAGGCTCTGCCCTTCGGTCTGGCTACAGCACCTCGGGTGTTCACCAAATTTATTGCCGTCATGGCAGCCCACCTGCGGTTGCAGGGAGTCCACCTGTTACCTTATCTGGCGAATCTCCTATTACTGGCGGAGTCCTCAGAGAAACTTCAGCGCCATCTGCAACTAACAGTCTCTGTATTGCAGTTTCTCGGCTGGCTGATTAATTGGTCCTCCATGGTACCACCACAGAGGATGCTCCATCTAGGAGCTCTGTTGGATTCCCAACATCAGAGGATCTTGGTGATGGGAGGAAAGATCTCTGCATTACAGGCAAAGGTCCCTCTTTGCCTGCAGAGTCACCGGGTGTGTATTCACTCGGCAATGAGGTTACTGGGATCCATGGTATCTATGTTCGACATGGTGGAGTTTGCCGAGTTTCACGCAAGACCTCTGCAGAAGCTGATCCTCTCCGGATGGAATGGGTCACCCCAAAGGATAAAGACACAGACTATGGTGCTTTCCCCGGAGGTGCGATTATCCCTGGCTTGGTGGCTACAGACGCCTCACCTGAACAAGGGGCGCCCCTTTTGGAATGCAGACTGGGCCCTGGACAACGGATGCCAGTCTCCGAGGCTGGGGAGCGGTGATGGGTCCACATTTCTTTCAGGGAAGGTGGACATCGGTAGAAGCTGCTCTTCCAATGAACATATTGGAACTGCAGGCAGTATTCAAGGCTCTCCAGCAAGCAAGACAGGTCCTGCAGGGTAAACCTGTGCAGGTACAGTCGGACAACGCCACCACGGTGGCATACATAAACCGCCAAGGAGGGATTCCCAGTCAGGCGGCTCTGACAGAGGTGTCCCGCATTCTAGTATGGGCGGAAAAGCATCTCACCGCAATATCAGCAGTGTTCATACCAGGAGTTCTCAACTGGGAAGCAGACTTTCTCAGCCATCAAGATGTGCATCCAGGAGAGTGGTCTCTTCACCAGGAGGTGTGTCAACGATGAAATTATTGTACCGTCGTTTACTTCACCGGACCTTTCGGTTGGTGAGGCCACCTTGGATGTGGTGCGGGCCTTGAAAATCTATGTGGACCGCACTTCTGTCTATTGGAAGTCAGACTCTTTGTTTGTCCTTTATTGCTCCCACAAAAGAGGTTGGCCTGCCACTAAAGAAACATTGGCAGGATGGATTCGACTGGCTATCTCTGAAGCTTTTGCTCACGAGGGCCTTCGTGTTCCATCTTCTGTTAAGGCTCATTCCACTAGGTCTGTGGGTTCTTCATGGGCAGCTCGATGTGGCGCCTCAGCTGTTCAGCTTTGCAAGGCGGCCACGTGGTCATCTGTCCATACTTTCGTACGGTATTATACTTTTGATACCTACGCCTCTCAGGATGCTTCCTTCGGGCGACGGATTCTCCTCTCAGCACAGGAGCGTCCCCACCCTTGAAGGATACTGCTTTGGGACATCCCCAAGGTATCCTGTGGATACCCTATGGACCCTGAAGTAGAAAATATGAGATATGGTAAGAACTTACCCTTGTTATCTCTATTTCTACGAAGTCCATAGGGTTCCACAGGACTCCCGCCCTGTCGCACCTGTACTGCAGATGGGCTGTAATTCTGGTCACCGGTTTTTCCGTCTCCCTCTGGTGAGAATGTGATTCTTGTGTGTTCCAGACTTTCTTCTCTCTCTCTTTATCCTCCTTCGGCCTATGGCTTGTGACGAAACTGAGTGCCTGAGGCTCGGGGGCGGGGTATAGGAGAGGAACCCCAGTGCATCCTGGGAGGATGGAAAAGTTTTTAACTCTGTGGTGCCTGGATGTCTGCCGCCATCGCCTATACCCCAAGGTATCCTGTGGAACCCTATGGACTTCGTAGAAATAGAGATAACAAGGGTAAGTTCTTACCATATCTCATATTATTTCAGATTATAAACATATTTAAAAAAATCATACACCTTAAACAACACAGTAACAGGACTTTACAGTGACCTGTGCCGGCCACAACTCCCAGTTGCATGATGTTATGTCATGCCAAGGAGGCGGGGTTGCCAGAGAGAGAGAAAGAACAGCCGCACCATGGGTGCTGTAAATGCTGCAGGATACCTGCCTGGAGCATCCAAATGATGCTCAGGCTGCGCTGCAGCTTTTACACTGGCTGCTGGGTACCATACCAGGCACCCTACTAGCCAGATGCAGGGACCATGGGACGGTGATGGTGCTGCCCTGCACACTGTGCAGCTCCACCGCTTGCACACCCTTAGTTACAGCCCTGACATTAAGAGACAAATATGTGCAAACAATTATTTTCTAAAGAGCTTAGGCTTTTTTGTACTGAGCATATAGAGTCCATTAAGAGCATGGTCAAATGCAGGATTTTTATCTATCTATCTATCTATCTATCTATCTATCCACTGTATCTATATATCTATTTAATATACAGTAGATCTAAGTCCCCTTCCACCCATGTTTTTAAATCTTAGAAACATATTTGGATTCTTGAAAATTATGAATAAACTGTAGGACCATAGATGTGCACAGAAGCCGGCACAGGGGGACAGTAATGGGACCTCCACCAGGTCATGGACTACCTTGTCCCCCCCTCCTTCTGGGAAATAGGGCCTGATTCAGACACCGCTCACAAGCGGGTCGATGATGGACCAATACGCACGCGTGGCGTGTGCAAGCCTCGTAGCAAGTGAGAAATCACTTGCTCCGGGGCTCGCAACAAAACGGGGCGGCTGTCGATGTTGATAGACAGCTCGCCCCATTTTGCAGGCGGGAGGGGGGTGGCTGTACTAACGGAGGTGTTCCCGAAGGAAGGCCTGCTGTTTGTGGGGGCGGCCCTAATGACATCACTCGTGATGTCAGTAGTGGACTTCATGCTCTATTAGAGCAGGAAGTCCACTTGGCATTGCGAATGCTGAGACCCTACCACAAGGGTCTCCACGCAATGCCGATGGTCGCGATTATCGCGACCATCGCCAGGCCACACGCACAAGCTGTGGGTGGTCACCCACAGCTATGCGAGCGGCATGGAAGCCGGAATTTTGTAAAAAAAGGGACATCCTTATTCAGAGCGAGCGCACGCAAATAGCGTGCGCCTCTGAATCAGGCCCATAGACCACTCACCTGGCCACCCAAGTCCTGGAGGGAGGGGGGGATGGAAAAGTTCATGACCCGGTGGAGGGGGAGGTCCCTCTGCAGCACCCCCTGTGCCGGCTTTTGCGCATGCCTAAGTATAGGAACCAATCTGACAATGTTTTAAAATAAGATATATGTTTAGGAAGTAAATTCATCTTAATTGCAATGACCCTGCTGAGCCACAAAATTAACATAGATTTCCATGTGTTTTCCTTATATAATGAATCATAGGATTGTGTAATACAAATCCAGAAAAATACTTACATTTATTAGTTTGTCAATTAAAAATCCAATTTAACCACAATATGGTTATCTTGGGGTGACATATTTAATAACATGACTTCTGACTTAGAATAGATGATCATATGCTCTAACAGAGAACTTTATAGTACAGATGGTAAATAAACTGTTGGTTGATGGAGGGTTAACAGCATACTGTATTGTCCAAAAAGAGGGATATTTTCAATCAAGATCCCCCCGTGACACCCTTTGAGGGAGATTCAATTCTTTGAATGTGCTTCCGCAATGTGCTTTTGTGAATATTAGTGTACTGTATATTAAGGTAGCCAAAATAGCTGTGTGCCTTTAAGTGGTGTGAGGGATAATTAGCTACAGTATGTTACTGATGTGAAGTGACTTTGACTGATCATTCCGAAAGTCATTCATATCCATTGCAAAGCTCCCCTTTAATATTTAAGAGGCTCTACTGGTTGCTACAATGTATATATTACCAAGGCAAATATAAGGGAGATAAATGATATCCTTGTCTAATTCAATTTCTTATGATAATAGGGTCAGAGGGAACATTGATCATTACTCGGGTTGAAGGATCCGAGTAGAGAGATTAAACTCCCATTATGAACTCTCTGATCAACCCAAAATCTTTTAAGGTTTGAATCACATATTGCCAAGATATCCTATCAAGAGGTTTTCAGCATCCAAGTCAATTTTGCTAGAGACTTCCTACAGTTGGGGGAAGGAATCTTCTTGTAAGATTTGAATTAGGTCAATGGCCTTCTTGTGTTATTACTAGTTGGTCTTCTTGTGATAACACCCTATTGATCTTAATGAACCAAACCTGGTAATGCAGTATTTCATTTATGTAAAACACCCCTGACTCTGGCACTGTAAGGGGTATTGTTTGGCACGTAATGCATTAGTGTGCTTCCACTCCCCACTGCAGTGTCTTCACTAAAGTCTTCTCTGTGGTTTGTGGGGGATGTGTAAGTGATGATTTCCACCATGGGATGATTCGGGAAAACCCTTGTACCCAGCATGCGCCTCATTAAGGCCAGCACAAACAAATACATTGTTTCTTTAAAAACTGCCTTAGTTTATTTATTGAGATGTAGGGTAAAGGGCAAGTTGAATATGGGAGGAATGCAGGTGCTAAACAAAAGCAAATATGTAAACAGCGCAACAATTGAAAAAAAAAGTTTATACTAATACTGCAATAAATATGTACATAATAGCACCTGTCAGTCACTCACATTTGATAACTGGTTTCTATATTGGGGTCAAATCATTAATTAGACATAACACTGCAATATACTTTGGCACAGTTGGTGCACATATGTCAAAAGTAACCAAGGTTACTTGGTAATTCAAATCCAAAGTTTGAAAGGTGACCTTACTTATATCAGGGGAAGAAAACTGTCCTGAACTACACTATGGTTGGTTAACACAGAGGGTAGGATGTACTAATGCTAAAATGTGGTCATAACTCTGAAAACTGCCATTTTTGAAAGTTTGACCGCATTTCCCATATGTACAAAGCTCTGTAAAGCTTGTACCCGATAGACAACACTATTCATAGATGGCATTGCCTAATGCCTATTGGACTCCTTTCACAATATTCCAGTAGGATCCTTCCCAAGGTCCCCTGTTGCTCATGCATGCACTGGCCGACAGCTGCACATGCACAAAACGACTCCTGGGTAATGAACTCAAAATTTTTCTCTGAAGAGCTGTTCTTTGCAATTTTAATTGCAATTATATGTGCATACGGGCATTCAAAATGCGATGCTTGATGCATCCCACCCATACTCTGATGGCTCACTTTAAACATTTTCAATGATTAATCATGGATCCTACAAATGCTTTTAGCTGGTCAATAACGTTATCAAACAACACTCTCTCTGTATACTTGCTTTTTGATTTTGCAGGCAACTTCATCTAGACTGAACTGTCTTGAATAGAGTAGTGTTTATTTATCTCAGTCTTTAATACACAATGGAGAAAACAGATGTGAAGACAGAATTCACAAATCTGTAAACAAGGAAGACCCACAGGAATGAAGGGCAGCAGTTGTTGTCCTCTTTGGACGTTCTCTTGTTAGAAGTCCTCTCTGCATGTCAGACATACACCAATTTCAGAAGTTTTCCTTTCTGACCATAGACTAGCTCAGGGGTGGGCAATAAGTGGCCTTCTAGTTTGTGTTGAGCTACAAATTCCACCATGTCAAATAGCAAAGTTTTAACATGGCCAAATAGCAAAACTTTGACACCTGGGGGGGCGCTTATTGCCCACCCCTAGACTAGCTTGTATTGGTAACCTGAAGCAGAGACTCACATATCTTAACTGGGATGTGTCTGGGAATGATCACAATAGCAGGGGTGGAGCTGATCTTTCTAGACATATCCTATGCCTCTCCCCTCTCCCCTGGCTCCTCTTCTTACTTGTGTCTCTCCATTTTCTTCCTGTTACTATTCTTCTTTTCTCAGTGCCCACTTTCTCTTACAGCCGCTTGTTCTATTTCCTGGTAACTCATCTCTTCCTCTTCAGCTAGCCTCCTCTTTTCCCACTGTATGTTTCTCCCCCAAGGAACTTGCAAGAGCAGTGATTTGCTAGCACCGGCTACCAATTCTGGTTCCATCATCTACATATATTTGCTAATATTATTGCATATAACTCAGGAGTAATATAGGGTGAAAACTAGACCAGTTATTAATGGGTTTAATATCATCTGCGTTACTGTGATCATGATCTCTAGAAACTCCTTGGGGAAGCGATCTCCTTATGATTTTAATGAAAAGTATACTGGCAAATGTTAGGATACTAGTTACAAAAAAACATTTGCCACATAATAACATAAACAATCTCTTCTAATGTAATGTCAGAGTTGTCACTGTATGGCAAGATAATTTAAATATATTAGCTTCGCTCAGAAATGTGATACTTGCTATTGATTTTGAAATGCACTATGGGTGGATGCTTTTGGCATATTATAGGCATTGTGATACAATATTTTAAATTCAGACTTTTAATAGTCTACTATAATAAAGATTCTGTCAGCAGAGGGGAGACATTTAGGACAGTGTTGAAGAGAAAATGTTATGCACAAAATGTATCTTACCTCCTGTGCTGGGTTTAATGCTTCTCTTCTGCGATGGGTTTCAGTATCCCACTTCTAGCACCAAGTTGTTTTTTTTCAATTCTACTATAATGAACACTAGCTTATATATATATATATATATATATATATATATATACATACAAACATACATATAGTGAGAGAGAGGTATAGCTATGAGGCCTGAAGATTTACTCCAGCAGAATCCATAGCGGCTTAGAAATTCAAGCTCAAATTAGGTACAGTAGATACATTCACATATGTAATTAGAAACAAGGTAAATGTCAGCTATATAGTACTGTTACATATATTAAGGTAATTAAAAAAAACACATGTGAATGTCACTTTTGCTCCACATACTCCAGAGATAACAATATAATATATGCCCTTATTTTGTACAATAAAAAGTAAGTAGTGAATTTATCAAAATATAATGCTGGTAGCAAATAATAAGGTCAATGTTGCAGTATGTGAAATCAGTCCAAATGACATTAACCCAGTCGGAATGAGTCAGATCATTGGTAGACATGTTGGTAAATGCAGTTGGAAGATGACTGTGTATGACCTGGGTATGCAGTCATCTTTTTACAGAACAAAACTGAAAGCAGTCAGGTTATAATGGACCCTGATTCTTTGCTAAGCACTAGGTATAATCCCATGTATGGCTGACACAACAAAATCTTTTAAAAGTCATATACAAATTGAATTGCACCAAATTTGTCAGTGTCAATATTTTAGCTTAACTGAAATTCTGAGGAATACCCCCAAAGTTGAGGAATTCCCTGCCCCCCATTGAGGCATTCACCCCACACTTGAGGTATTCCTCTTAACTTTAGAGGGGCTTAACACATTTGTTATTAGGCTTCGATCACACTGTATTAACTTCTCTAACAGTGTACATTAGAAACAACTCTCTATCTCTTGTATCATCAAAAATAAACTGTTGCAAATTCCATCGGAGCCTCTTGCACTAATACAACGCTAGTTATCCAGCAGGAAAACTGTGCTTGTGTTTGCTTGCAGCACATAAGCATGTAAAATGTTTTTCTCCAATAATAACCCACTATAGGCCAATCCTGCTTTAAAATATAGGGAAAATTAATGGCGTAAATCTAGCCAGGTGTAATGCCACAGCCAAGCATTAACACCCCAAACTAGTCAGCACAAGCCGGGGATCTACCTCTTCTGAGCACCCCAGGCTTACGCTGAAGCGAGGGGGCTCTTCCCTGCACCCCTAGCCGGTGGGTGCAGGGGTATTAGTCTGAAGAATAGATTAATACTATTGTTTTTTACAGTAGAACTACAGGTGCCAGAGTGCCTACCCTTTTGTACTTGTGGAACTACAAGTGCCAGCAGGCGGTTGGCACCTGTACCCCCACTGTAAAAAAAATAGTAAAAAAAAAAAGACAGTACACCCATATAATCTAAAAGTTTATTACATACCTAACACACTCACACATACTTACCTTCTGCCAGATGTTCACATCCCCTTCACCAAGTAGAATTCCCATGGTTTACCTGTGAAAAAAAAAATCCAATACTCACCTACCTCCCGTGTGCACCACACACCTTGCACCCATTATAGAGACGCCTATGTACAGTTGAGTATCATCTCTATAGCAGTGGTAGACCTGAACTTGACAGCTGATTATTTCACCCAGTGGTAGCATATATACTGCAAATAGTATGGGAGGTTGGCTAGAACCATGTGGATCACCACATGGCATTGCCCATATGCTGCAGAGAGATATAGGCCTAGGATTGAACCAGTGTCTCTTGCCATCAAATAATCATGAAGTACAAACACAAGTTGCTGCTTAAGTGCTATGCCATCTTCTAAATCCTGACTGGAATGAACCATTAATATATTTGGTTAACAGATTTTCCAGTTGAGTTGCAATCACTTTCTCAAAAACCTTTCCAAGAAAAGGAAGATTTGATAATGGTCTGTAGTTAATCATACAGTTGGGATCTAAATTAGTTTTTTTTAAGAAGAAGTCTAACAATTTGTTCCTTTAGTGGTTTAGGAAAAAATGGCTGTTTGCAAATAGCATTGCACTATTAGGTAAATATTGGGACAATTACATCAATACCCTCTTTTTGGAGCTTGTTTGAGGAAGGGTCCAGATCGCAGGTGATGGGACACAACCTTAGTCGTGATTGTTATGGTTAGTCATAGAAGTCCTGGTAAGTGTTTAAAAAATGAAGAACCGCACAGGGCTGCCACAATCTGAGACATAGACAGTGGAAGGAGCAGAGACTCTAAGGAGCACAGACTAGTTATTGGACTCTTTACAAACTGGTGCAGGAAGACTGTGGTGGCAAATTATCCTCTTCTTGAAATTAAGTTCATACAACCAAATATCTCTGTTATAAGCAGAATTATAAGGTTTTTGTACTCATTTGAAGTCAGTGGATTGACACTGCAGGAAACTGCTGTTTGCTTGACTGGAGACATCCATGGAATCTTGTGAACTATACATTCTTGTATAGCCATCTACACACTGGATATTACCTTGTTTTACAATAGCAACATATTTACTAAGAGAAAACTCAATAATACTAATTCATTTAATTTTACAGAACTTCAAATAGAGTGATTTATCTTTGTTTTCATTTGTAAGTATTCAATAAGTATACAAAACCTTTCTGACAACACTAAGTTGCACATAGCATTCATCACCAATGATTTTGGGTCTAAGCACCTTAAGCTGGCTACACACTGGAGCGATGTCGGGCTGATCTGCCCTTTCGTAACAACAAATCACCTACATCGCTCACTGTGTACGCTCAATATGTGCGCTCCAACGGTCACATACGACGTCGTTAACTATGATTGCTGTACATAACTCCTGATAACATCACTAGCTGCTGTATATGGTGCACATCGCTTAGTGTGTACAGCCAACCTGACAATATGGTGTTCCGATTTGGCCTCTGAAAATGTCACCTCTTGCCACCCCCAGCTAGCGAACTTAAAGATGGTTGTTCTAGTGTGTACAGGAGCAACAATAAATTGTATACAACCAAATGATACAATATATTGTTCAGTCATCTGCAAACTGGCAGTGTGTGTATGCTCAAGTTTGCTAGTTTGGGCTCAAGGGAAATCATCTGGTACAATTGCTGGTCGTCTCAGTGTTGTACCTAGCTTAATACTCTTTTTCCTTAGCACATTTTGCCATGTGTAAAAATGTTAACTTTCTGACAATTAGATACATATTTTCAGTAAACAATGCTGTCATTTTTTTAAACAAAATTGTTATTAAAGAGTAGTTTCAAGGGTTGTCAATCTTATCTATTGTGTAATATGAAGAAGGTATACTTGCAAGTTTAATTTCTGTATGCTTACTGATAATTGTTTAACATGTTTTACATATTTTTAGGCATTTTCTAGTACGTAACCAGCCATTTTGTCTTAGCTGAGCTATTTTTAGTGGCGATAGGTTTGGTAGTGATTGAATTCCTGCCGACCTCTCGCTGCTGAATCTCCCAACAGATCTGCTTTCCACCGAAATGATGCAAAGCTCGGCAGGTGCTAGCAGTTATGCAAATCCCTAATTGTTCTTTGTGACATCAGCTAATCTATATACTGTGCATTATTATTTACATCTTTGCACATTTAAGGACAAAACAAGATCTTTTCTTTAGAATAGTTAAAAGGCAGCACTAGGTTATAAAACTGCGGGGATCCTGGGAAGTCAATACCCCAAATGGCTAATTTAAATATTGTGTTTTGTAATCTGAATAGAAGACTGAATGCAAAATTCAGATGAATATTTACAGCATCTAAGAATAAATCCTGATTATCTTCAGAGTGCCTCTAAAATAAATTGTACTTGCTGCTGTTGCTGAGCAACTGGCCCCACTGTTTTTGTCCTGTCTGTGCAATTGTAAAAAAAACAAAACAAAAAGGTGTACCAATTACAGATAAGAGGCAAGGTCTAATCCTCTTTCCTTTCTTGTTTCCTCATCCCAGACACTACCTTGAGTTCTTCACATACAGTAGCTCCCAGAAGCTTCATATTTGGCAAAAACGTTCTATTCGGCTGAGCATAAATACTTCCTGGTGCTTTGCTGGAAGTCAGATAAAAACTAGAATTGAATGTTTTTCTGTGCGACCCTTTCTCCTATTCTACAGCCAAAGTTAAATGTAAACAGGGATTTTTTTCTTTCATATACGACATACTGCTATATTCCTAAGCTATCCATTTGCCATAGTTATACCTGGTAATTACACTACTCAGTATACAGAATATTATACTTTGATACATAGGGCTTTTGAAAGTTCAACACAGGGGAGGTGATTCTGCGGTTAGTGTGTATATATTGTTTGGCACCTGAACAGTGAGTAACTCCTATTCCAGTGATCTATTACAGTATTAAGGACAATTGTGGCTATAAAGTAATATATGGGAGAAAGATCTTTTGGAGGTACCGGATCGCATGCCCATACATCAGATGACTAAAGAAGTCTTTGAGTAATAGCGATCTTAAACTTTTAATTTAACTTTGCTGCTGAGCTTTGAGCAAACTATTGCACCAATTCTGAATACTGTTAAAATTTTAATTTATTTGTATATAGTGGTGTTATTAAATATTTTGTTTATATTTTATATTGTGTTCATTGCTTCAAACAAACGATCCATCTATTTAAATTGGATTGTGTCTTTTTAGCAGGTAGCAGATCCTGCTGGTGGAGCTGCCAGTTTGATTAAGCATTTATACTGAGTGATTGATAAGCGCAGCTGTCTTTTGTATTGTTAGATATCAGTATGATATACTTATACTTATCATCATCATCATCCTCAGTGCACACTTCTACTGGCTCTATAGTTGGTGCATAAGATGCATTTAAAAACAGGCGTAACAATGCTTCCGAACAACTCTGCATAGTCTGCAAATCTGTAAACACTGAAAATTGTCTACACGAGAATGCCCTGTTACAGTCCAGTTACAGCCCTTCATTGCAGTGGAGATGTGACTGAAATGCATACGGCTCTACATCTGCCATAGTTGCATACACTTGGTTCTGGAGCATGTTCTGTGGAAAAACTTGCAAATACTGCTCGGTGTACATTCAACTCTGTATCACTCCCTAGTGCAGACCTCACCTGTATGTCACTATTTACAGCTTCCTGCACTCCTGTCTGTAACTTGCTTAGAAATTTATTAAGTAAAATTTCTACAACACTTCTACATGATTGTTTTCTGCTATCTCTCACCGCAGAACAAATCTATAAAACTGATCAATATATAATTGTGCACAATGACCAGAAAAACTCAGCAATAACCATAATATTATATATAGTAAAACAGCATATCCTAATGCATACCTTACAGGCCACCAATAGCAATAACAAAATCTAGAAAAAAAGTAGAAGAACTATGTGCAGGGGTCTAGTATATTGTGTCAACATTCACAATGTTGACGTTCATTAGGTCAACATGTAAATGTTGACATGTTCATATAGTCAACAATGTTGACATTCATCATGAGATGTTGAAAATTTGTTTTAAGTGTCCTTCTATCTCTAACCCTAATAATAGCCCTAACGGTAACCCTAACTCTAATGCTAATCCTAATTGTAACCCTAAATCTAATGCTAACTCAAACCCTAATGGTAACCCTAACTCTAATACTATTCCAAATGGTAACCCTAACTCTAATGCTAACCAAACCCTAATGGTAACCCAAATGCCAACAGTAACCCTAACTCTATTGCTAACCCAAACAATAATGGTAACCCTAACTCTAATGCTAACCCCAACAGTAACCCTTACTCTAATGGTAAACCAAACCCTAACAGTAACCCTGACTATAATGCTAACCAAAACCCTAATGGTAACCCTAATTCTACTGCTAACCCTAAGAGTAACCCTGACTCTAATGTTAACCCAAACCCTAAAAGTATCCCTAACTCTAATGCTAACCTAAACCTTAACGGTAACCCTCACTCTGATGCTAACTCAAACCCTAATGGTAACCCTAACTCTAATGTTAACCCAAACCCTAACAATAACCCTAACTCTAATGTTAACCCAAACCATAATGGTAACCCTAACTCTTATGCTAACCACAACAGTAACCCTAACTCTAATGCTAACCCAAATCCTAACAGTAACCCTAACTCTAATGCTAACCCAAACCCCAACAGTAACCCTAACTCAAATGCTAACCCAAACCCTAATGGTAACCTTAACTCTAAAGCTAACCCTAACTCTAACAGTAACCCTTACTCTAATGCTAACCCAAACCCTAAAAGTATCCCTAACTCTAATGCTAACCCTAATGGGAACACTAACTCTAATGGTAACCCAAACCCTAATGGTAACCCTAACTCTAATGGTAACCCAAACCCTAAATGTAACCCTAACACTAATACTAGACCAAACCCTAATGGTAACCCTAACTCTAATGCTAGACCAAACCCTTATAGTAACCGAAATGCTAACAGTAACTCTAACTCTAATGCTAACCCAAACCCTAATGGTAACCCTAACTCTAACAGTAACCCTTACTCTAATTTCTAACCCAAACCCTAACAGTAATCCTAATTCTAATGTTAACCCAAACCCTAACAGTAACCCTAACTCTAATGCTAACCCTAACTCTAATGCTAGACAAAACCCCAATGGTAACCCAAACACTAACAGTAACCCTAACTCTAATGCTAACCCAAATCCTAACAGTAACCCTAATGCTAACCCAAACCCCAACAGTAACCCTAACTCAAATGCTAACCCAAACCCTAATGGTAACCTTAAATCTAATGCTAACCCAAACCCTAAATTTAACCCTAACACTAATACTAGACCAAACCCTAATGGTAACCCTAACTCTAATGGTAACCCTATCAGTAACCCTTACTCTAATGCTAACCCAAACCCTAATGGTAACCCTACACTAACTCTAATGCTAACCTTAAATCTAACAGTAACCCTTACTCTAATGCTAACCCAAACTTTAACAGTACCCCTCCACCGTCGCAGCTGTATGGCGGTGCTGGCCCCGGAGAAGAGCATGCACGTGGCATCAATTCACTACAGAAAGAGGGCTGGGGGCTTGCCCCCAGCCTGACATTAATGGGAGGCGTGCCATACGGACATGCCCCCAAATAACGTCATTCAGGGGCATTGCCTATGGAAAGTAGGCCACACCCCCATTTTCGGCCACGTGCGGTAATGAGGCATCGTGTCCCAGTCCCGCACAGGGACTGGAGCCGGCCCTGCTCTAATGCTAACCCAAACCCTAATGGTAACCCTAACTCTAATGTCAAACCTAACCCTAGCAGGACCCTAACTTTAATGCTAACCCTAATGATAACTCTAATAGGGCCCATAAACCAAAACGACCAGCATAAGATCAGATGAATGATACGCTTTCCCTACGATTCTCCTGGAGCTCCCTGGCAGTCCCTGCAGCATGTTTGTTGTTTTTCTAGCACAGGATCAGTCATCAGATTGATCCTTTGTCTCACAGGCTCATCAGGGGCTCATCAGGGAAACAGTCATTGAAATGACTTGAAATGCCACACGATGGATCGCATGAACAAAATAAATGGCACGGATACGACGGGCAAGATGTGCTGCACATATGATCAGAAGACACGATTGTATGAACAGCAGCAGCGCGCATCAGATCGTAAGTTACTAAAAAAAGACACGATTTTCACAAGATCCATCTTATGATTGCTTGAAAATCGTGTAATCGTCCAGAAATTGTGTAGGTGTATGGGGGCTAGTACTCTAATGTAATAGTAACCCTAACTCTAATGCTAACCCAAACCCTAACAGTAACCCTAACTCTAATGCTAACCCAAGCCCTAATGCTAACCCTAATGGTAACTCAAACTCTAATGTTAACCCAAACCCTAATGGTAACCCTAACTCTAATGCTAACTTAAACCCTAACAGTAAGCCAAAGTCTAATGCTAACCCTATTGGTAACAAAAACTGTAATGCTAACCCTAACAGTAACCCTAACTCTAATGCTAACACAAACTCTAATGGTAACACTAATAGTAACCCTAACAGTAACTCTAACTCTAATGCTAATCCTAATGGTAACACAAACTCTAATGGTAACCCCTAACAGTAACCCTTACTTAATGCTAACCCTAACCCTGATGGTAACCCTTACTCTAATGGTAACCTTAACAGTAACCCTAACTCTAATGCTAACCTGAATGGTAACACTAACGCTAACCCTAATGGAAATGTCGACATTATGACCATGTCTACATTTATTATGCCGACATTCTGCCAATGATGACGTTTTGCATTAATGATGGTGACATATTTAACCATGTCGATATTATTAATGTCGCCCTTCTGCTGTTGGCATTCCAAATGTCAACATTCTGAATGGAGATATCGTAACTGCATACCTCAGTACAGTTTTACATACATTTGAGACAATAAGAATAGCTTTTAATACATAACAACTGCCCTTTTCAAATAACCCACATTCCCATCATAATAATGTATTGATGGAGCCATGAAAATGTAGCATAACTATGGTAAACGGTAGTCTGGTGACTGTAGAGTAACACTTACTTCATAGTCATTCTTTATAAACTGTCAAAAACTGCATGAAAACCTATATATTAATATGTCTATGTTCAGTTTCTGTCTCCATTACCAGGTGTTGACCTACGAGGAAATGTTAAAATAATTGCTAATTGTTTTGAAATGCATGATGTTATCTCTTCCCAAAAACTCAAAGTAGAGTCATATTTATTTTTATATGATATATACATATACAGCTAACATCTGTATGATATATAATGTAGAACATGGGTAAGAGCTAAGATTGCAACGGTTACAGTCATTTGTAGCAATCACAGCAATTATTGCTATTATATATTATTATATTTGTGGTCATTTTAACAAGAAATAGAATATATTATGATAAAAATAATAATAACACATAATTAGAAGAGCTACAGCCTTAATTTCAACCTTAACATTTTACATTTCTATAGTGTTAGTAAAATATGCAACTAATATTACTACTAAAATAACTGGTGTTTGGCAACAATTTACTTAATTTGTATAGTTTAAACTTCTGACCTCATAACATATTTTGTAAAATCATGCTTTATTTTATCTGCCAGCTTTCATAGACTGTATGGCACATCATGTTGTTAATTGGTCAAGTAGCATTAGTTAGGTATTGGCTTAAACCTAATGTGTAAGTTATATGTTCGAGTAGATTACTCTTTATCAAGGCAGTCAAAGGTATTAATCGTGGATAAAGGACTGACACATACTGTATGATTGACTAATGAAGTGAAGGATAGCCATTATTTGGTTATATTCATGATTTATGCATATTCATTTTACATATACCAGCGTCAGGATTAACTCTACTCACTTTTTAACTTTATAGCATTATTGGTTCTAGGGTGGAACCAGAAGACAATCTAGGCAGAGCAGTATTTGAAGCACCATTTAGTGTTAATCCATATTTAGAAAAGCACATAATAAATTAAACTAACTTAAGACTAAAATAATGACATGAAGACATGTTTTGGCATTAAAAAGGTCAGCTATTTATTGATCAATCATCAAGATGTAAAAAGCTGTATGGTGGCTTAGAAATGACAGCCAGGAATGAGTGAAGCCCACCAATGTACTAACTAACAACACTACAGTACATACATGCATTGTGGGTGGCAGGGCCGTAACTAGGGTGGTGCAACGACCTGTGCCATGGCACAGGCAGCGCAGGGCAGGGGGCGCTATTTGGGCCTGTCAATTTTCCTATTTATGATCATTCTCATCTGTAGCTTCCTCTTTTATCCCCAGCATCTCTTGCCCTCGCCTATCTCTTACCTGGCCCTTCCCCATGAGGCTATGGCCCTTTTTCAGATGCACTATCTTATGTCCCTATTTTAAAAAATGGGGGGGCGCCAATGCTTTCTCTGTTACAGGGCACCAAAAAGTCTAGTTATGGCTCTGGTGGGTGGGGACCGCCCTAAGGGTGCCTTCAACACAACTCCGGACATCCAACTCAACCTTCAAATATAAATAATCAGCCTGGTAGGGTGGTGGTGCTGCCCCAATGAGGATGGTTCAGACTTCAAATTAAAGTGAGTCCAAACAGACAAACTGCACCTGAGCTGATGGTCTGCAGTTTTTTTCCCGCTATATAAATAGCAACAACAACTAAATGCAATACTGGGAGGAAGGGAAAATCCTTCAGCGGGGGCCTGACACTGAGCAACTATACCTTAAAAAAACTAGCCTAAAACCACTCCCCAGCCAGCTGACAGGCTATAAAACAGAATGTGACCTCCATCCAAGACACCCCTCAGCCTCATGGTTAAACCTATTCTAGGCTTACTCAGCAGGGTGTGCGGTTCACACAGGCCCCTAGGTCCAGGGGAGGCCCACATCGCACACCCTGCACCCATAATATCTAATACTTACCTCTACAAGGTTCCTTGTCGTGTCTCTCAGCTCTGTACGAAATGCCAGAAAATGGCGGTGTTTTGCGCATGTGCAGTGAGGAAATTGCCCCAGTGACCTGCGCATGCGCAGTAGATTCTAGTGCCCAGAGTCTACTGATGTTGAGGTTGGCGATCAGACGTGTCAGTCCCCTGCCGGCCGCTGGGGTGAGAGGAGGGGGCCCCGGACGGGAAATGCACACGAGCCCCCTCCTCACTTAATACACCCCTGTTACTCAGCCTTCTGTTCTCCATAATGTGACAGAAGGCTTATCAGTGCTGTAACAGGGCTTTAATGCGCCCTTTGACATTGCACATACAGTCAGGTGCTTAAATATTGGGACATTGACAGAATTTTCATATTTTGGCCTCTATTCACCACCACAATGGCTTTGAAATGAAACAAACAATATGTGCTTTAACTGCAGACTTTCAGATTTAATTTGAGAGTAATTACATCCAAATCAGGTGAACGGTGTAGGAATTACAACGGTTTCTATACGTGCCTCCCAATTTTTAAGGGGCCGAAAGTAATGGGACAAACTAAACAATCCTAATCCTACATCTAACTTTCACTTTTTAATACTTTGTTGCAAATCCTTTGCAGGCAATTACAGCCTGAAGTCCGGAACTCATAGACATCACCAGACGCTGGGTTTCATCCCTGGTGATGCTCTACCAGGCCTCTACTGCAAATGTCTTCAGATCCTGCTTGTTCTTGGGGCATTTTCCCTTCAGTTTTGTCCTCATCAAGTGAAATGCATGCTCAATCGGATTCAGGTCAGGGGATGGACGGCCATTGCATAACATTCCACTTTTTAGCCTTAAAAAACTCTTTGGTTGCTTTTGCAGTATGCTTCGGGTCATTGTCCATCTGTACTGTGAAGCACCGTCCAATGAGTTCTGAAGCATTTGACTGAATACGCCATGACACTACCACCACCATGCTTCACTGATGAGGTGGTATGTTTTGGATCATGAGAAGTTCCTTTCCTTCTCCATACTCTTCTCATCACTCTGGTACAAGTTGATCTTTGTCTCATCTGTCCATAGGATGTTGTTCCAGAACTGTAATGGCTTTTTTAGATGTTGTTTGGCAAACTCTAATCTGGTCTTCCTGTTTTTGTGGCTCACCAATGGTCTACATCTTGTGGTGAACCCTTTATATTCACTCTTGTGAAGTCTTCTCTTGATTGTTGACTTTGACACATATACACCTACCTCCTGGAGAGTGTTCTTGATTTGGCCAACTGTCGTGAAGGGGTTTTTCTTCACCAGGGAAATAATTCTTCTGTCATCCACCACAGTTGTTTTCCGTGGTCTTCCGGGTCTTTTGGTGTTGCTGAGCTCTCCGGTGCATTCTTTCTTTTTAAGAATGTTCCAAACAGTTGATTTGCCCACACCTAATGTTTTTGCTATCTCTCTGATGGGTTTGTTTTGATTTTTCAGCCTAATGATGGTTTGCTTCACTGATAGTGACAGCTCTTTGGATCTCATATTGAGAGTCGACAGCAACTGATTCCAAATGCAAATGTCACACCTAGAATCAACTCCAGACCTTTTACCTGCTTAATTGATAATGAAATAACGAGGGGATAGCCCACACCTGTCCATGAAATAGCTTTTGAGTTGATAGTCCCATTACTTTTGGCCCCTTAAAAAGTGGGAGGCATATATAGAAACCGTTGTAATTCCTACACCGTTCACCTGATTTGGATGTAATTCTATGGCTCTTCTGTTCTCTTCTATTTGAGAGGAAACAGAAGACTACTGTTCCATACCTCCCAACATGACGCTCTCCAGGAGTGACACAATGCTCTGGTCCTGGACTTCACTGGTAATTTATGATTGGTGGCGGCTCCAGAGGTGAGGCTGCAGTACAGTCCAAAATTCAAATAGGGGAGTCACACCAGCTGCCAGTGAGTCCCAGCCAGTGATGTTTGGAAGCGTGTGAAATTACAGTTGGTGTGGCTCCCCTATTTGAAATTTGAACTGCGCTGCAGCCCCACCTCTTACCAGGGAAGTCCAGGACCAGAGCATTGTGTCCTTCCTGGAGAGGGTCATGTTGGGAGGTATGCTGTACCTTTGTATGGCCATATAGAAGACTTGCAGTATTCTACCATAAACAGTACTATTGGACCACTCAATTGTTGTTTTAATGTCTGCTAACAGTTTGAAACCAATTCCTCCTGGACATTTCCCCTCACCTCTCACTAAGCTCAGGTGCTTATTATTATAAAGAAACTACAGTATAAAATCAGTGCATTTAGAATGAGCCAATTGTCACTGATATCATTTCCACGCTAGTGCAGTCCATGGAGTTGCTATGTGGCCAGACATTCTCATGGTGGAAGTAAAAAAAAGCTCGAACAGCACCATTACACAAATACTGGACAATAGGCATGTGTACAATGGGGACTTCCAGTGTACTGCAATGCTGGGTCAGCTTCATTCCAAAGCTTGTGAGCTTCACCTTGGAACCAGTGACTGTTTCTGAGCCATAAACAATTTTAGTGATTTATGTATCATGTGACTACCAAGGCAACCACAATCATATGACATATGATTCAATTAGCCTTGGATTTCGTGCTATGTGCATGAAGCGCACTCCCAGTTCAATTAGAAATAGCAAGTTGGGGATGTTGCGCCATTCATGTCATTTAATCAATTTTTTTGGGACCAGGGAACTGCTCAAAAATAAAGATTTTGGTTTAAGTGAAGATCTTCACTGGCACTTTTGGCCTCAGATCCTGAGTCCCACCTATGGGTTTTCACGCACAAGATGAAATCGGGACCTTGCACCTGAGTGAAAGGCCCACTTTCTGCCCAGAAGAAAGATAGACAGAAAAAGGAGACAGACAGACACAGAGGTTTGTACCAATGGCCCTTCTTGATCTTTGTTCCACTCCTCCTTCACAGGTCCCTGGAAGGAAACACAACACCGCTGTGCAGGGTCTAACTTAACTAACACGTGGTACAATTCTATACTTGTTACATCAACAATACAATGGCCCTAACTCACTATCCTAAGTAATTCTAAGTGTAGTGCAATGCAACCAACAATATATATATAACTTGTTATGATAAACAATGCTAATAAGTTTACTGTGCATGGGCACAGCAATAAACAACTTTCAATTCAGAGCAAGAACAAGTTACAGTACTGTCTCTAACCCTACCTGCCTACTGGAGGTTTGGCAACTAGTGGTGAGCCATGCTATTGAAGTGGGAGCCTGACAACCCTCCGCTTGAGGACAAATAGAAACAACCAGAGGGTGGGAACCGCACAACTTCCCACACTCAATCCCAGATTCCCACACTTATCCCCTTTTACTGGCCTACAGCAGGGCACACACCTATTTAAGAAATACTCTAAGTGATATGGGCCTAGTGCCCATGGGCTCAGACACACTGTCTGTCTACACAGGGGGGCAGTAGGAGTTGGGGCCTAGTGCCCAGGACCACTTTTCTATCAGGGCCCAGACACACTACGTATCTGCCTACTGGAGGCAGAGAGTGCCCAAGGACACTTGGGAAGAGAGGTAGTGAGCACGGATCTACCTAATTAATGACCGTGACATGGACCTAATGCCCAGAATCACTCCCACTGGAGGGGCAACAAATCTACAGGGCCCAGTGCCCACCTTATGTGCTTGGCCTAGAGCCCATCTATTGCACCACAGGCCTAATGCTTTACCTTATCCATGGGCCTAGTGCCCAATGGTCCTGGGAGGGTTAAATATAAGTGGTAGTGGCCTTGAGCTGCCTACCAGTATAGCTGGAAGAGGCTGCAGTGGGGGACAGAGCTGTGATATGTGAAACTGCGATTGGCTCACCACGGCTGCTCCTGATTGGCTGCTGCACCACAGTCTGCAATTGGCTCGTGGTTGGCACCAAATCCAAACTGCCATAGCCCCATTGGACGAGCTTGAATCCTTGCAGATACAAGCTTGTCCATGTCAGCACCCAATCGCAGCGCCGCCTCGGATGAGACTTTGGCATCCCCACGGCCCAGCTCACACTGAGTGCAGATAATGGACCCCCTCTTCAGTTAATCCTGCAATACATTCCCTCACATTGTACTTACAGCAGTGTTTCCCAAACTCATTCCTCAGGGCCAAAGTCTCTTTGTTGCTGATTTCCCAACCTCCCTCTCACTTTTTGTTTGGGTTAGATTTGGTGGCTTGTTGCATTGACTATTTTCTCTTTAGACAAGAAAGAACGGCAGGTCACCAGTCCCGATGCAAGTTGTAAATGTTTTGGTTGCGCTCATCTTCGTTGAGTGGTTAGTTGGCTGAACCACCCTGTTGCATTGTCACCATCCTACCGGGAGGGAAGTTTGAGTGGTTACCTTTGTTTTGAAATTGTGTTTCCACCTGCAATGCACTGCTTCGGGTGGTTATTGTGCATTGTTGGATTGTGCTGATACTGGCCGTCCTTTCTTTGGCACCATACCTTCTTTATACTTATTTGTTTACAGTTTTAAATAAATAGCTAACATAATAATATGCCAAATCTTTGTGTACATGGTTTAGTATAGTTATGTTAAGTGATGTACACACATGACACCCTCAGTCTATAGAAGGTTTAGGGATTGTACTGTGGGTCAGTCAACATCATTAGGAGCAGGGGTGCAGAGAGAGGGGGGGAGCTGGTATTAATTACCCAGACCCGCGCTTGAAAGGGGCCTAGGTCCAGCGCCCCCCCTCTTACCTCACAGCAGCTCAGCACATGCTGCTGTGTGCTGGGCTGCAGTGGGAGACTGCTCGCGACTGCTGAGCAGCAGCCGCAGCAGTCTCCTATGTCTGTAGGGGGGAACGATCACAATGATTGCACACCCCCTGGCTCTGCGCCGGGCTGAGGGGCTCACAGCACCCCCCCACCCCAGCACGTAGCGCCGCAAACATTTTTTGTTTTATTATTTTAATGCTAAGGGGGCGTGGCCACACAACCCATGGTCAGGCCACGCCCCCTTCCTCCATTCCTGGCACGGCTCTCTACGACACTGATTAGGAGCAAATACGAGTAACATCTACAATCTACCTGCTTATTCTGATAACTCAGACTAGAGGAAACCAGAGGACAAGAATATTTAAATCCCAAAGGCTTTGTGTGCATTAGAAATCAGAATGCTAGGCACAGTATGTCAGTTCACGACTGTGTTTTGTCTGTCACGAATGGGAGTACATAGGACGACAGCTCAGTGAAGAGAACATGCATATCTTATCTTATATTCTCGAAAGCCAAATGCTTTTTCCTAGCAAGCAGCTTTCCCATTGTAACAGATCTTGGCAAGCTGACAACATATGCTATTGGTTTACCATAAGCAAACAGCTGAAGTAAGACAAATGATATTGTGAGAAATGCTATTGATTATATACTGTGCGCGCTAATTGATATTTATCATTCGAAAATGATGTGCTGTTCTCTGAGACGGTACAAAATTGGTCAAGTCACATGATTAACCTAAATGTTTACATTTACACAAGCCTCAGGGAGAAAAAAAATAACTTTTGGCATTTTTACAACATCAATAGGTTTTTGGAATGGGTTCAAAATATTGTTATCAAAGCAAAAAGAAAAAAAAAGTGTTTTCTTTTCAGGCCTTTTTCCCGGGGTGCCTAACCCTAACCCCCCTTCCCCTAGCCTAACCCTAACCTCCCGGGGGGGTGACTAGCCCTATGTCCCCCCGGGAGCCCTAAAACCTAACCCTCCCCCCCGCGGCTGTCTGCGCCCGGCCAGGGCCGTTTCTAGGGGCAGGCGACCCGTGCAATCGCACGGGCGCGCTGCCTCCTACCCCTGCTGCAGAAACAGCCTGTTAACTGCCGGGCACCCGCTGAGATTCAGTTACAAGCGGGCGGCTGGCAGAGCAGCCGGAGACGGAGGCTCCTGCTTCCGGCTTCGGCTCCCACAATGTGCACTATGGGAGGACGTCATGACGTCTTTCCCATAGTGCAGAGAGAGGAGCAGCCGAGCGGAGCGGACGCCGGAGCGGGGCTGAAGAGAAGTATTACTGTTTGTTTGTTTTTTTTGTGTGCAGGCAGCCTGGACAATACTTGGGGGGAGGCACTACCACTGGGGGCACCCGGGCACTACTACTGGGGGCACTTCTGCTGGGGGAGCCACCACTACTGGGGGCACCTGGGCACAGCTACTAGGGACATTACTCTGGGGGCACTTCTACCGGGGGAGACACCACTACTGGGGGCAACCGGGCACTACTACTAGGGACATTATAAGGGGGGCACTTCTACTGGCGGAGGCACTACCACTGGGGGCACCCGGGCACTACTACTGGGGACATTACTCTGGGGGCACTTCTGCTGGGGGAGACACCACTACTGGGGGCACCCGGGCACTACTACTGGGGACATTACTCGGGGGGCACTTCTACTGGGGTTATTGCTTAGGAGGCACCACTAGTGGGTGCATTACTCAGGGGCCAGGGGCACTTCTACTGGGGGCACTACTACTTGGGGCTTTTCTACTTGGGGCACTACTACAAAGGGAGCATTACTATTGGGGGCACTAATACAGGGGCTTTTCTACTTGGGGCACTACTACAAAGGGAGCATTACTATTGGGGGCACTAATACAGGGGCTTTAATACTGGGGAATTTATAAAGGGGACACTACTACAGGGGGCATTATTATTGGGGGCACTACAACAGGGACCATTACTATTGGGGGCATGACTACAGGGGGCACTACTAATGGGGGCTCTGCATAAGTTACACTACCACTGTGGGCACTGCATAAGGGGCATAAATACAGGGGACACTGCATATGGGGACAACTACAGGGGGCACTGCATAATGGGCACTTTTGCCTGAGAGCCAGTGGGGGGGAGCCTAAGACCTGTCGGGATGGAATGGCAAGGGAGGGGGCTGGAATGAAGTGTGTATTATGTGAATCATGTTTTTTCAATGTGTTTTATGTGGTTCAGGATTTAATAATGTATTTGAGGTGGATGTGGTTTTAAAACGTAGTTTATGTGCCTCTGGCTTTTCCAATATATTTTATGTGGAAGTGGTTTGTTGCAGTGTATTTTATGTGGATCTGGCTGGGCTCGCTCCCAACGCGACTAAAACCGGGTGTGATGCAAGGTCATACTTCTGCAAATGTCACACCAAAGGCATGCACACAGAAATGCGGCGTGGGCTTGTGACAGCTAGGCCACACCCCTTTTTTTGAGTGCGCGCCTCCGGCACGCGCATGCTGTCTATCTTTTGTTTTGCTACATATATTTTTCAGCGCTTTGCCTCTGACAGGTTAGACACCCCTGTACTCAGTAGTCACGGTGGCTGTCATTCTGTGGTCATTCTAGATCACGCTCCCTTACTGTGATACCACACCCCCTCACGATGATGCCACGCCCACTCCACAATATTACTGCTTCGAGGGGGAGGGGCGCATTTTGACTGCTCGTACTGGGAGCCTCAGACCCTAGAAACTGCCCTGCGCCCGGCTTACCTTCGTTCGGTATGTCGGGCGTCGGGCTCCCAGCGTAGGTCTAATGACAGGCGTCAGGATTTTGATGCCTGTCATTAGTACCTTGCCGGGATTAGACAGTCAGACCAATTTTGGCAATTACACTATACCAGTATAAATGCCACCAGTAGTTGAGTTGGCCATAATAATATAGCAAACATGACAACATATCTGCTGAAATACTATTTTACGGGGCTTCTACTTCTGCACTTATAGACTAGTCCCAGTCTATCTTACCCCCTATGTATCTAGTATTCATAGGTCACTGCTGGGTAAAACTGTACACAAAATGGAAGAAGAAGATGGAAGTAAAGAAAAGATGGATGATCAAACTCTATTGGTGTGACAATTCCAACCAAAATAAAACATTTGGCAAGATGAAAATAGAACTCTTGAGGGAAATACTCAATTATTTCATAGAACAAAATGATGGAAGTTCATTCACTTCTATTGAGTTACATTGTTGCATTAAGCATCTACAAAGACAGTGGACACTATTTGCTTCTGGACTTTGGCTGGGGCTCGTATCCAAAGCATCTCTTGCATCTATTCCGATGCATGAAATACAGCAATTGTAGTTCTGTCTTCACATCATTAAGCCCTGCCCCTCGCAGTAAATTGCTGTGAATATTACATGTTTAAATAGGGAGCCGGGACAAATGAATTGTAGAATTGCTTCATTAAGCTCCGCCCCTACTTGCGGACCGCCGATCCCCAGGGAAAGTTCTCCCCATTCTGCGTACTTCACTAGGAAGTGGGCGGAATGAGAGAGAAGTGCCTATTCTTCCGGGGTGTGTATGCAAGGATGGACCACACTAATGCTGCCACTGTGACTGTGCTGGCACGTGTATGGCCCAATTTGATCTGGCTTCTCAGTCTATGTATGGAGGAATTAGGAAATGGTGTAAACACTTTGTAAAGTTTAAGACACATATTTGTTGTGATTCTGTCTATTTATCTCTATCTATATAACAGGCCTTATTCAGTGTTAATTGCAAATTTAGGTAAAGGACAAACCATGTTGCATGTTGTACACAAATACTGGGCAGCTATATTTTAATACTGTGGGGTATATTTACTAAAGTGGAGATGTTGCCCATAGCAACCAATCAAATTCTACTTAACGTTTAACTAGCACCTTCTAGAAGATAATAGCTAGAATCTGATTGGTTGCTATGAGCAACATCTCCACTTCTAAAAACTCGCACTTTAGTAAATATACCCCTGTGGCTGAATTGAGATGCACCTCCCTGCTAAAACTCTCCACACATTTAACATATGCCTCCCCTGCAGTGCAGTATGGTTTTGCTAACATTTTAAATTGCACCTTCAAGATGGACTTAGGGCCTGATTCAGACCCGCTCGCTAGATGCGGCCGCTCGCTCCCAGCATATGGAATTTCAGCTAAGTGACATCAAGGCAGCTGCTCGCACGGCAAGGCATAAGCACGCCCACTATGTCTTGGCAAGCGATTACTTTGTGTTTACAGATGCTCACCAGCCTGTCTTTAGCCGCCCACTAGCAGACATCATCTCCAGGAAGTATATACAACCATCGGTACATCGGGTTCCATCGGATCTGACCGCAGAGCTTGCGGTTGACTGTAGCCTACCGCAAGCACTGCGAGCACTTCAGTGTATAATTCAACCAGGTGACGTGTATTATGACGATGCCAGTTAATTATGCATGCCTCAGAAACGGCGTTGAAACACTCAGGCACGCCTGTGTCCGCAACTCCACTCCTTCGTTACTACTGCCCTGCCCCTGTTACCACCCACAAATGGCCTTTCCTGTCACTCATTCCACTGGGCTGTCTATGCAGGGCGAGTGAGCGAATCCCAATGGCTCGTACTAGTTTGCGCCACCGCACTGCGAACTACACGCATCCGCACATTCGCGAACATCGCCAGCAACGAGCGATCGCTTGCTAGTGAGCAGGTCTGATTCAGGTCCCTACTCCTAATTGTAAACTAGGCCCAAAGGAAACCCTGCTAATAGTGCTTCCAATTTACAAAAACACTGACATAAAGAGAATGTGTGTATGCTTTTAAATAAATCATATAAAAACAGGACATACAAATGATGTCGAGCGGAAGGTAAGACAGCAGAAATTATGAATAGGCTCAGCCATGACCCCAAGAAGACGTGACCATACACCCTTTACCAGGCAGCGCAGGATGTAAAGAGGGCCATAAAAATCCAAATAGATCTTATTATTTAGGGTTTGGCCACACTGTGCAACAATTGGCCAATCAGGTCAAAATGAAAGATTTCATTAACAAATGAGCCCAGTACTTAAAATATCTTCTAATCCTAAAAACAAACATTCGGCCAATTCTATCCAATGGTGTGGAATTTAATTCTTTATTTAGTAATAATATAAACATAATCCCAATGAACTATGTTCTTCTAGTGATAGTGATAAATATTGAACTTTCACTCATTTAAACTTTACTTATCTAATAAAAGTTGAGAAATATAATTTTGTTGCTTTGAGTTCTGCGACCTTTTGTATATATACAGTATATAAAAAAATCATCTATGGTTATAGCAAATAAATTGTGTGTGAACTTTAAACTATAACTCAGAAGCTTGAAAATGTCTGACTTTCACAAAGAACAAATATCAAGGGGATGCCCAATAATAGCTCGCTGCTCATGGCCTCCATTACTGATAAACAACTATTTGTGGAGGAAATGCTTTTGTTTTCCCAGCTTTGCAAGCAGTAATACCTGTACAGAGCTGTCATTATGTTAGCAGCTGGATAAAAGGTAAAATACAAAGAGAAAATTACTCTGGTTTGTTTTTCTCCCCATTAAATATTTCTCCGTTTAAGGTGCATTTTAACACGTTTTGTAATCCTATAATATCCCATAAGATGTACAACAATTTCAATGTCTCTCTTTGAAGTGCAAAACTTGATGTGAGCACTTGTTGCCCTACTGTGCAGAGGTATTTTTCTCTTGGTAAAACCCACCATTACATAGAAAAGTTAAGGCATTGCAGAAGGATTTCTTCTATAATCCATATTATTACCCAACTGAAGGTCATATTTATTCAGGAGTTGCAGATTCAGGTATTTTAACATATTTATTTTCATGATTTAAGCCCCTGTGAAATCAAATACCTCTCCAGCTAGTTACAACTAGGGATGTGCGTCAACCCCCGTGTTTTGGTTTTGGATCTGTATCTCCTTCAAGGTTTAGGATCAGGATTTGATTTTGCAAACCACCCTCAAGTGTTTTGGTTTTGGATCTGGATTTTTGATATAAAAAATAGATAAAAGTTTTAAAAACAGCTGAAATCATGTAATTTATGCAGTCCAAAACCCGAAAATTCAGATTTAAAATCCGAATTCCGAACCACAAAAAGATCAGAACCGCGACTTGGATTTGCCCGGATCTCCTCAGATTAGAACCGCAACTCGGATTTACCCGGATTCACAAAATTCATTTGGATTCGGATTTCTTGGGAACCGAAACGCACATCTCTAGTTACAACTAGTTAAATTAATTATTGTTACACTATTAGGGGCCTAGTTATAAAAAAAAACTAATGCCATAAATCCTGCTTAAACAGCATTTTCCCAGGTTTATGGCACAATTAAATGAACTTGCCACTTGTTAAAGCAATAACATAGGAGATATCACAGATATCTCTGGTGTTTACCAATCTTTCACTTACTACTGCTTTCTCCACAGTTCTCCATCTGAAGATGCCATTAACTCAATTTCCCCTAAGCGGAAGCCCATCTGTAGAGTGATCTCCCCCGGTGGATGGGAGCTTCTCCTGATACTCATTGCATATTTTTTTTATATGGCCAACAGTATAGTGTTAGTGATATGCTCTCCCCATGTTTTGGAAAGTTTGGATGCTCTCCTTGTACACATGGTCAGTTTGGATACTCTCTCCATGTATGTGGTAAAGAGAGTTTGGATGCTCTCCCAGTGTCTGTGAAGAGTTGGATGCTCTCCCAGTGTCTGTGTAGAGTTGGATGCTCTCCTTGTGTCTGTAGAGAGTTGGATACTCTCCCGTTGTCTGTGGAGGGTTGGATGCTCTCCTAGTGTATGTGGAGAGTTGGATGCTCTCCCTGTGTTTGTGGAGAGTTGGATGCTCTCATTGTATCTGTAGAGAGTTGGATGCTCTCCCGCTGTCTGTGGAGAGTTGGATACTCTCCCAGTGTCTGTGGAGAGTTGGATGCTCTCCCTGTGTCTGTGGAGAGTTGGATGCTCTCCTTGTGTCTGTGGAGAGTTGGATTCTCTCCCTATGTCTGTGACGAGTTTGATGCTCTTCCTGTGTCTGTGGAGTGTTGGATGATCTGCCTGTGTCTGTGGAAAGTTTGATGCTCTTCCTGTGTCTGTGGAGATTTGGATGCTCTCTCTGTGAAGAGTTGAATGCTCTCCCGGTGTCTGTGGAGAGTTTGGATGCTCTGTCTGTGAGATAGGGTAGACAATTTAGACATTCATAATGTTGACAATCAGCATGTTAACATGAGAATGTCGACATGCTAAAAGTCTGCATATGACATGTTGACATTCACTATGCTGACATTACATAATGTCAATCTGTTCAACAAGTCACCATTATGTATGGCGATGGTGAGAATGCCGACCACACTGTCTAACTCTAACCACAGCTGAACCCTAAACCTAATGCTGATATGTTCATAATGTTGACATACATAATGTTGACATTTTGTCAATATCAACATGTTGAATGGCAAAATGATGAACTTGTCGACATTATGTACAAAGTTTCGAAACCATTCATCATTAGTGTCAACATTCTGAATGTGGAAAATATGACTGCATAGTGCATACCCTCCCTGTGTATGTCTACAGTTTCTATTCTCTCCCTGTGTATGAGCAAAGGTTGCATGCTATCCCTTTGTATGTGAAGAGTTTGGATGCTCTCCCTGTGTATGTTTAGAATTTGGATTCTCTCCCTGTCAGGTAAATGTATATAAGCATGTGTAGAGAGATAAAGTACCAACCAATCAGCTTCTATCTCCCATTTTACAGGCTGTGCTAGAAAAATGAAAGTTAGAATCTGATTGGTTGGAACTTTATCTCTGCCCAAGGTTTGATACATCTCCCCCTGAGCCTGTGGAGAGTTTGTGTATTTGGAGAGCTTGGATTCTCTCCCTGCATATGTGTAGAGTTTTGATGCTCTCCATGTGTATGTATAGAGTTTGGATGTTCTCCCTGTGTATGTGGAGAGTTTGGATGCTCTCCCTCTGCCAGTGAAAAGTTTATACACTTTTATCTGTTTGGAGTTTCTCTGAGTTCTCCACTTCCTTCCTACTATCATGTTACATACTGTTAGGTTATTTGGCTTATAACTAATTTGACTCTTGTGTGCAGGCTCGGACTGGGCCCCCGGGGAATCGGGTAAATCCCCGGTGGGCCCTCCTGCTTTGTAACTCCACCCACTTTAACCAGGGTGCGGGGCCATGCAGGGGCAGTACTGGTTCTATTGGAAGGGCCACTATCAGGGGTTACAGACAGCCTACTGAATGGGGTACAAATTGACACGGAAGCCCCAAACCTCCTCACCAGGAGTAGTGACCCCCCGCCCTCCTGAGTTCTGGCAGCAGCGGGCCATTCCCATCAAAAGTGGCGGACTCATCGCCGACGGCAGCAGTGGCCCCCCGCATCCTCACTGTCTGCATCTGCGGGCCACCCCGCGTCCTTAGCGCCGGCAGTAGCGCGTTCCCCGGTGTCCTCACCAGCGGGGCCCGTCGCATCCTTAATGCCGGCAGTAGCGCGCAACCCCACTCCCGCGTCCTCAACAGTGGGCCCCGCATCATCAGTGTCTGCATCAGTGTGCCCCCCACGTCCTTCACGCCAGCAGCATCAGGCTCCCCCGTTCTCAACAACGGCACCTCCCCTGCAATCATCATCAGCCGCCTGACTCCTGCAGAAAGAGTGCTGGGCTGACTCGTGGATGCAGCAGGGGACGATGGGGCGGGCCGCGGGACTGTGTACATGCTTAAGTGCATGTCCCTACCTGCGCTATCTTCTGCCCACCTGACTTTTACACCCAAGACGGGACCTGTCACCTGCTTCTAAGTTCCTCTGCACTGGATGGAGAGGTGGGAGCAATGAGCAGCACACTGCAGTCGGAAGACCAGATCAGCAACAGGCGGTGAGTGGGGGTGAAGGGGACAGGATGTCTTTTTGTTAGCAATGTACTGTATAAAGGGGGTGTCTGGGTGCTGGCAGTGTGAGGGGGCTGTCTGGGTGCTGGTATTGTATGAGGAGGGTCGAGGGGCTCTGGGTGCTGGCAGTGTAGGAGGGGGTGTATGGATGCAGGAGGTATTCTATGAGGTGGGTATCTGGGTGCTGGCAGTGTAGGAGGGGGTGTATGGATGCAGGAGGTAGTGTAGGAGGGGGTGTATGGATGCAGGAGGTAGTGTATGAGGGGATGTATGGATGCAGGAGGTTTTCTATGAGGTGGGTGTCTGGGTGCTGGCAGTGTAGGAGGGGATGTATGGATGCAGGATGTAGTGTATGAGGGGGGTGTCTGGGTGCTGGCAGTGTAGGAGGGGGTGTATGGATGCAGGAGGTATTCTATGAGGTGGGTGTCTGGGTGCTGGCAGTGTAGGAGGGGGTGTATGGATGCAGGAGGTAGTGTAGGAGGGGGTGTATGGATGCAGGAGGTAGTGTATGAGGGGGATGTATGGATGCAGGAGGTATTCTATGGATGCAGGAGGAGTGTATGAGATTGATGTATGGAGTTGTGTGTGTGAGTTTGCAAGCCCCCGAGGGTCCAGCACTTATGTGAATTAATAATCATTCTCTATACAGAGCTGTGTCGTGTGTCAGCACTATTTTAATAAAGAACAATAATAATTGAAACATAAGAGAAATTGGAATGTAGGGAGGCATTGCATTTAACAGGACCTTAATTACCGCAGAGAGGAACATGGGCAAGATAGTGTTCTTTGTGTATAAGGAATCGGTATGAAATACCGCTGGCCCCGGCAGTGACAGCCCGACAAATGTAGAGATCCCGGCAGCGGAAGCCCGACAGCGCTGGAAATCCTGATCGTGGATAGGTAAGTACTAACTAACCTAACCCCCTAACCCTCCTTAGGGGTGCCTAACCCTAACCTCCCTCCCAAGTGCCTAACCCTAATCCCCCCTCTAAGTGCCTAACCCCCCCCTTCCCCGCTGCCTAAACCTAAGTCCCCCGGGGGGTTGCCTTACCCTAACCCTCCCTCCCCCTAGCCTAACCCTAACCCTCCCGGGGGTGTGCCTAACCCTAACCGGCCCTCCCCCTAGCCTAACCCTCCCGGGGGGGTGCCTAACCCTAAGTCCCCCCCGGTGCCCTAAACCTAACCCTCCCCCCCCTGCGGCTGTCTGCAGTCTCCCGGCGTCGGGGAAATGTCAGGCGTCTACATCTAGACGCCCGGCATTTCATCCCTCGCCGGGATATGACAGCCGGGAAGCCGGCTGCCGGTATTAAGGCAGCTGGCTTCCCAATTGTATACCTTGTATAATACCCCTAGCTGCGGTTATCTAAATAAAAGTGGTTTCATGTACATGTATGGGCATTGGACAGTAACATCCTGAACCCTTAATGCTTTGAATTTCTGCCCATTTTTAATTTCTAACTCATTACTAGTCTAGCACAGTGCAGCCCCATGTTTAGTATCTATTCATTGTCGGTGGCAAAATGGAGATGGCTGCTAGTAACTGGCGGGACAGGAAAAAGTGTTCAGGACTTTTGAAGCCATGTGTATATTCCCAGGAAATCTGGTGGTCCATATTTTAATGTTTTTATTATTTCACATTAATATTTGTATTGCCTATAACAAACGTTTAATATTTACCAATACCTTGCTGTGTTTATTTGTAAAATGTAACACTCTCTACATGTTAAAATTAGATATGCGCACCAACCCCCATGGGCATATTTATAATGGATGCAGGGTGTGGGGTGTACCCTAGTTCTAGGGGGGCCCACACTGCATACCCTGCACCCATATTTTCTTAAGCTTACCCCTCCGAAGTCCCGCGTCGGCTGTAGCTCTGCACAAAATACTTGTATAATGTCTGCCGCGGCCAGGGAAATTGCCAGGAAAATGCCGGCTGCACAATTTTCCCGGTGACCTGCTCAGAGTTTACTGCTGCGGTGAGGCGGACAACCACCGGGGAGAGAGGAGGGGGCCCCAGACGGGGAATGCACACGGGCCCCAGCCTGTGCTCGGAACCCCTAAATTCGGTTGTAGTCAGTTCTCTGAGTACCGGGCCCGCACATCTCTAGTCAAAATCAATTAATGCAAGACTATTTAAAAATTCTGATTTGAATAAGTGAAAATCAGTCCAACTAACATGCACACATTACTTGTAAGATTAGAAATATTATAAATGAGCTCATGAGGAATTTGCATTGCCCTACTTTTCTTGTGTCAATAACACTACAAGATATGCAAAGACTTACAGTACTGAAAGTTGTTTTAGCCTCCAACATTACTTGCTGTAAAGATTGTAATTATTTATGTAATTTTCCAGTGCAAACAACTTGGTACCAGCCTAGATCTTTGTCCCGGGATTGTTATAGCTCCTAGGCATGCATATTGAAATCTGTAAGTGAAAGCTTTATTGAGTAAAATATTATTAGTAATTCAATCTTCAGCTTAGCATATGTTTGTTTTTAGGCTGGAGTTTCTCATTAATTTGCCTGAACCACCTGAGAATAGCTACCTTGCATCTTATGTTATGAGATGAGTTTGAATTTTAGTTGTATGGAGAAGGAGAATTAGTGGCTGTAGATATGTTGGGGCATTCTGCACGAGTTTAGCTTGGCTCATTGGGTGTCATTAATGATTTGCCAGATCAATGCACTTATTTTATGCGATTGCATTTTTCCAAGCATAACCCAATGTGATATACAATTTTTGCATTTGCTCAGGAGACCTTGAGCACCAAACACTGCTTACGTGACCCGTACTAACATATTACAAATGAAAGAAAGGGAATTTTGGGTCTGGCCTGATTTCAAATATCATAAGTGTATAGTCTTTAATGCACTGGTTTATCACTGCATTACATTTGACTAGACATGTTTTATGTGCCCAGTTTATGCAAAATTCAGGAATGCCACCTCTCAGATGGTGTTAAATCTAGTTATTTTGCTCTGTAGAAGGGAAAGTGAGACGTGTCTCATTTCTCTCCATATCCTGATGTTCATTAGAAGGTGCATACTATGAATGTGTGGGTCCGGTGTTCAGAGAACCGAATTTAGGGGTTCCAAGTTGAAAAGAGTCTGAGTTCAGAATCACTTTGGAGTACTGAGTAAAACCGAGTCCTATCTTCCCTCGGTTAGGAACATGGATTTAAAAAACAAACTCAAGCTTTGGATTGCATGATAATAGGTCAACATGACGTCATTTTAGGCTGTTTTTTTTTAAATACAGATCCAAAACCAAAACACATGTGGGTGGTTTTGCAAAACCAAAACATGAAGATGAATCCGGATCTAAAACCAAAATCAAAATACGGGAGTCAGTGCACATCTCTAGTGCATACATACCTCTCTGCGATTTCATGAACTTGAACTGCCTTACATATATATGGTAGGACAAACTGAGCCATTCTGTTGTGCCTTACAAAGCTAGCATCTAGCCTAGCCTGGTAACTCTGTTTTAGACATATTCAAGGGCAGATATATGAAGGTGGGCACTGGGCATCACAAAGCAGAAAATAACCACTATATGTGCTGTCTTATGCTATTTGTCTACATCCCCAATCCCCATATGTGTCATATCTATCATAGCAAAAATATTCAGTGCCTGAGAAAAGAGATTGATATCCTTGGTAATAGAACGTACCGTATGAGTTTGTACAATTTGTTTGTTATTGAATCACAGTGGGGATTATTTATGACAGTGCACTTAGCGCATATTTTACATCAACTGCAGAAGAACAATCAGAAATAGGGAACATGATATGCTGATATTTAAATTATAGAGGAGACAACTTGGTGAGTCTATATATGAGCTAATGATAAAAAATCTGTTATAAATCTGTGTGTGTTCATTGAATACACAAGCTAGGCCCCTTTCTCCTACCACTTTATTGAGCTTTGGTCATGGTTCCCTATGGTATCAGAGCAAAACAGAAACTTAGCAGATCTACAGTATTGAGAACCAGCCCCAGTTAAAAGTCTGCTTAAAATTTTGCCTGTTGGCTCCTGGCACAGAAAAACATCACTATACAGTATATAGTATACTGTACTGTATATTGCATTTATTTAGTGCAGGGGTATCCGGAAAGAAGATCGACAATTAATAGATCAACACCAGATAGTCGACATGCAATAGAATGACAGTTACAAAATGTTGACTGACAAAAGGTCGACAGGGTTAAAAGGTCAACAAGTTCAAATGGTCGACACACAAATTGTCAACAAAAATGGTTGACACTTTTTTTATGGTATATCAACTTTTTTAAGGTTAGGTGGAGAGTTAGGCTGGTGGAGGAGATGGTTAGGGATAGGCAAAAGGGGAGAGGGACTAGACTAGAGTTAGGTTTAGGCACTAGGTGGAGGGTTAGGGTTAGGCTCCAAGGGAGGGTTATGGTTAGGCACTAGGGGTACGTTTAGGGTGAGGATTAGGGCTTAATTACAAAAAAAAGGTGTCATCCATTTTTGTGTCGACCATTTGACCCCGTCAACCTTTTATCCCTGTCAACATCTTGCACTGTCCACCTTTTGCCAGACGATCTTTTGTACATGTCGACCATTTGGTGTCGTCCTACTGACTGTCGACTTTTATATTGTTGATCTTTTATACCACACCCCTGTACACGGTGGCCATTATTCAATTTCCTCTTTTCAGAGCCATCTGTAGATCGATCTAACAATCAGAATATCACCAAATTTGGTGTCTAATAAGGACATGGGAAGCAAGTAGGGTGCTGTACAATGAGAAGACAGCATGAATATGAACATCCGGAGTATACTGTAATAAACAATTAATTATCTTTACTCTGTAAAGGTGCCTACACACTAGACGATGTGATCCCGATGCGATATCATGAGCAATTTCCCTTGAACTCTCCCCGCCAGCTTCCCGGCACTCCAAGACACGATATGCAGCAAAAGCTGCACAATGTGATACAAGATCCATCATGCACGAGTTAATGATTGGCCGACCTTTAGCTCATGCGCGATAGAGACACAGATGCTTGTACAGATCAGGGAGATCCATGATGCATGCATCTGTGTTAGAAAAAGTTAATACAAATTGAAAAAGTAAAAAAAAACAGAGCGCCCCCCTTCCCCCAAAGCACAATCAGCCTCGGGCTTTTGTTACCCAGTACTGGTTATGCTAAATACAGGGGATAAACAATGTAGGGGTCCCCTGTATTTTGAGCAACCAGCACTGGGCTCTGATCCGGTCTTGGTTCTGGAAATACAGGGGAAAAAAAGCGTAGAGTTCCCATGTATTTACCAGAACCAGCACCAAACTTTTTCTAGAGGGGGTGTTTTGCTTTCTAAGGTGTGTGTGTTCTGTGTTTTTTTAATATTGCTTTTGCTGTGGAACTACAGGTGCCAGCAGTCAGTAATGCCCCACTTGCTGGTTCTTGTGGTAGTTCCACAGCAAAATATTTTTTTTTAACTATTTCAAAGGCACCCAACTACCAAATCAACCCGGCACCCACTGGCCAGGGTGCCGTGGATAGCCCCGGGCTATTAGCTTAGGCCTGGGGTACCCTGGAGAGGGGGACCCTTTATTGGGGGGGGTCCCCAGCACCCCAGGGAACCCCGGCCTGGGCTGTAGCGGTCAGGGGTAATGCTTTGGCTGGTGGATCCGATGAAAGGTCTCCCCTGGCTGTGGCATTATTCTCCACTAGAAAAAGTTTGGTGCTGGTTCTGGTAAATACAGGGGAACCCTACGCATTTGTTTCCCCTGTATTTCCAGAAGCAGGAACGGATCAGAACCCACTGCTGATTGCACTAAATAAAGGGACCCCTATGTCCGATTGTCCCCTGTATTTAGTACAACCAATACTGGGTCCCTTTGTATTAATTTTTTTTTTAACACAAATGCATAGACGGATCTCACTGATCAGTCCGTGTATCTGTGTCTTTTGTCACAGGTGCTTTCCGCACAGATCACACTGATCCATGTGGGCATTAGTGCCTTGATGCATGCATGATGGATCTCTCTGTTCGTGCATGCAGCAAGACCAAAATGACATATCATTCGGTGCATACACACTGAACGCTATGCTGCCGGATCGTATAGGAGATCGTCAAATCTTGCCTGCAGTAGGCAAGATTTGACTATACGATGGAAGACCCGCGGGTTCGCGAATCGTCATCATGATCTTGAGTGGTCACTCACGATTTGCACATATTTTACACAATTTGTGGTTCCGATGCTGCGAAATCGGGTGAATTGTTTGAAATATTGTCTAGTGTGTATCAGGGCTGGATTTCCCGCTAGGCATCCTGGGCGCTCGCCTAGGGCCCGGCGGGACCCAAGGGGCCCGTGGACGGGCCCCTTTGCCTAAAGAAATTACTGATCACACAGTGCTCCCAGAGGAGTACTGTGGGAGTACCACGTGACGTCACATGGTCCCGCCTCCAGTCCCAGAGAGCCCCGCACGGAGCTCTCTCGGAGGGACTTTGGTGGCGCAGCGGTCACCACCAGTGAATGGCACCCGGCATCCATTCAAAGTAACCGTAGTGCTTGAGGGCTTCCTGGCAAGTCCGTAAGTGCCGGGCATGTCCCCTGGCATGACGAAAAGGGGATGCGTCATAAAGACGCCCCCTTTTCGGGAGCGCACAGAAGTGCCCTATCTCTAGGTCCAGCACCCTGCCTGCTACCAGATCTAGAGTGAACACTAATATATATATATATATATATATATATATGTATATATATAAATAAATATAATATCTCAAAACAGCGGCGGCACTCCGGGAGTCTTAATTAATAAGTAAATAACCAGGCGGACACATCAGTGTCAATTTCAACGTTCCATGATAAACATTATTTCGTCTGCCTGGTTATTTATTCTATTAAGCTGAATATAAGAAGGAAAAACAATAAAATAATGTAAGGCGCATGAATCAGGAATTAAAATATAGTGCTATGGATTGTTTGAGGGGGGGTGGGGCAAACTGGTATCTTGCCTAGGGCCCCATTTGGTCTAAATCCGGCTCTATTTCTATGCCCCTTTACACTAATGATAGATAACACAGCAATTAAACATTTGTCTGTATATTTTCATGCTGTTTTCACATTGTACTGCGGCATATTCCTTCTATCCTGCTACCAAAATCCTAATTAGTCTCCCTACCAAATTTGGCTGACATTCTGGTTGTTAGATCAGCTACAGTACAGATAGCTCTGAATAGGGGAAGTTTAAATATAGCCAACCTGTATTTCTAACTTTCAAATGCATTCTAATATTTTGTATCGGACTTGCAAGAAAACAAAGATTTTGGCATGAGTTACATTTTAACATGTCCAGCAAGTACCCTGTCCCCATTTTTGCCTTGGTTTAGTGAAAGCAGTGCAAGCTATCTAGTGCCAGGACTGGTTTGTGTTTATTTAGGCTGGCCAGAATGATGTGTATCCCAGCAACCCAATGCCCGATGGAAGGATATATTGGGCGGCCATACACACTGCACGATCCGGCGTACGGCCACGTGAATATACCATTCCATTCTGCATTCACCTGCATGCTGTCATCTGTGACTTTGTCCCATCTGACGTGCAGCACGGGATGTCCAAATCCCGACGGGGGAAGCCCGACACCGGACTTAAGATAGGTGTCGAAATACTGACGCCTATCTTAATCCCGACACCGGAATCCAGAAAGACACCATCTCAAACTAAGTAAGACCGGGGTGTCTTAGCTGTTAGCCGCGGGGTTAGGTTTTTTGGGGGGAAGTTAGGGTTAGGCACCCCTAGGGGGGAGGGTTAGAGTTAGGCACCCCTGGGAGGGTTAGGGTTAGGCACTAAAGGGGGAAGGGTTAGGTTTAGGCATGCAGAAGGGAGGGTTAGGGATAGGGGGAGTAGGAGGGAGGGTAAGTATACTTACCTGACCCCTGTCGGGATACTGACCATCGGGATGTCGCTATCTGTATTTTGAAAGGAGGCATCCCGACTGTTGGTATTACATACCCATTCCGTGCAGTTGTTGACGACACACGTAAACACACAATTGAGGGTACACACTGAGCGATATGAATGATATATTGTTCCGATCCGCGTCAGAATGATATATCATCCAATATATCACCTGATGTGTACCTGGCCTTATTTATTTAATGTGTAAGGCTTCCTATATTATTTCAACAGTCCATTCAGGTAATTGGGGTTAAAGTGCACACTCTGAAACTCCAATTGAAGTTAATGGGCTATTGATATGTACAGTATGGGAAAGATTAATGCTACGTGCATTTACATACTGTATGCATGGAAGTGAATCCAGCACATAACAATCACAGGTATACTGAAAGTGAACCACTTAGCAAACATATACATATAGCAGTTTTAATCATTTTCAAATTGTATTTTTGTCGCAAATGCAATGCCAGAGAGGAACGACTTTAAGCTGGGATTTGTCCTTTGTTGTGTAGACAAAACTATTTTATTATACCATGTAATTAAGCAATAATAAGTCATTCGCGGACATTTTGTGAATATGTATATCTACTGCTACTAATCTAGCAGTTACCACTAATAGCTTTATTTTAGTATTTAGTATTTTATTAAATAAATCCTAATTAAATTAGTAAAATTGTTCTATAATGTTAAAAACTAAGTTTTCAAATTTACTGTATGTTTTCTAGGTCATAGTTCATCTCTGTGTTTGATCAATAAACCATTTAATTTTCCCTAGCTGGTTTCAACAGTAAAATGTTGTGCCTCAGAGTGTTACAACACAGCAACTTCCAAGAGAATTGGATCTTAAAAATAATCATAATTCATGAGTATCTTCAGATATGAAATGTGTTTTTTCAGACTCTTTCTGAATATTAAACCCTAACCATGTCTAAAATATTCATGGCAACAAGGGCAGAACAGAAAACTTCAGTTGATAGAAAACTTTTAATTTCTTTTAGCTTAACATTCAATGAAATCTTTCATTTTAGACTTTCAAAACTGCCATGGGTTTATCTATTGCATTAAAACATATTTTGTTTACCAAGAATTTGGTAGATAGCAAACTGATGTGATATCTGACTTTTTAACTGTCCTTAAACTGCTAGGTTATCGGTCATGAAATAGGCAATATTTGCCCATAATTATGTATATTGGTAAATAAATAGTGCTTACCTTATTGTATACTTCCCTGGTCCAGTCAGAGGGTCCTTTTAGAAATTACATACTTCTGTGGTTGCATGAACTGCCCATTCTATAACTCAGAAAGCATGGCGGTGATATCAGAAAAGGAGCATGTCGAATATTGACTGGATAACATTAATCCACAGTTGATCAATGGAAATACAGCTGGAATACTAGTGTGTGGCAGTGAGTAGTGATGGTCATTATGCAGAGTGATGAAGACAGGCACACTGGAGGGTAGCAGAGTCTATAAGGGGTGAAGGTGATGAAAAATTAGGAAAAAAAGCGAGAGAGGAATGAGAAGACTGTAGAAAGTCAGTTTAAGAGGAAATCAGCAAGGAGAAGCAATAAGACAATTGGGGAAATATCCTAAGGGACAGTTTGTGAAAACGGAAGGGCTTCAGTGTTTTTCTCATGGTTTTGCATCCAGTGTACTTACTCTCATTTGTGACGTATGAAAGACTGCTCCTGATTGGCTGGCTGTCTTTATGACATTTGCAGATACCCGTCCATTGACTCATTTTGCGTCGGGAGCTGATGCAATGCCATTGGTTTACATAGATAAAGTCATTTTAGGGCTAGTACTACTACACTACCAAAAATCTTACATGCAAATATGGACCAATATTTTAGGAATCTATATGGAAGAGGCACAATATGATGTCAATAGATAATTAATTTAGGCTACAGTATATATACAGTGTGTATATATATATATATATATATATAAATAAATATATATACCGTATATATATATATATATATATATATATATATATATATAGTTTATGGAATAAGCATGGGGCCATTATTGATTTTAATAAAGATTGTGGTGCACTATATTAAAGAATGTAAACAGTGGCATAACTACAGACCCCTGCGGTGACTTGGGGTGCGGAGGCTTGTGGGGCGTGGTAGCTTGGGGGCTGCAGATTCCATGCGGACTTGTCATCCGCATGGAATCTGCTGAAAACGTCCCTCCAAAAATGGCCACCGCCTAGGAGGAGACAGATGCTAGACGTCCTACTGGACCTCTAGTGTCTGTTAGGCCAGCTCCGCCGCCGCCACATCAGACCATCTCTCCGTGTGCCTGGCTGCCTGTGAGGAGAAGTGCTCAGCCGAAGAGGAGCAGCATGGATCAACTGACTGAGGTACACGGCATATGGGCTCAACTACAGGGGGCCTGCATAATGGGAACTGCTAAAGGGGGCATTGCATAATGGGCACTACTACAGGGGGGCATTGCAAAAGGGACACTGCTACAGGAGGCATTGCATAAGGGGCACTGCTACAGGCGGAATTGTATAAGGGGCACTTCTACAGGGGGCATTGCATAAGGGGCACTGCTACAGGGGGCCTGCAAAAGGGGCACTGCTACAGGGGGGCCTGCATAATGGACACTGCTACAGGGGGCCTGCATAATGGGCACTGCTACAGGGGGCATTGCATAAGGGGCACTACTATAGGGGGCATTGCATAAGAGACACAGGGGGCACTGCATAAGGGAGGCATTGCATAAGGGGCACTGCTAAAGGGGGCCTGCATAATGGGCACTACTACAGGGGGCATTGCATAAGGGGCACTACTACAGGGGGCATTGAATAAGGGACACTGCTACAGGGGTACTGCTACAGGGGCATTGCTTAAGGGGCACCACTACAGGGGACTGCATAATGGGCACTGCTACTGGGGCCTGCATAATGGGCACTGGTAAAGGGGGCATTGCATAATGGGCACTACTATCGGGGGGCATTGCAAAAGGGACACTGCTACAGGAGGCATTGCATAAGGGGCACTGCTACAGGCGGAATTGTATAAGGGGCACTTCTACAGGGGAAATTTCATAAGGGACACTACTACAGGGGGCACTGCTACAGAGGGGCCTGCATAAGAGGCACTGCCACAGGGGGGCCTGCATTAGGGGCACTGCTACAGGGGGGCCTGCAAAAGGGACACTGCTACAGGGGGGCCTGCATAATGGGCACTGCTACAGGGGGCCTGCATAATGGGCACTACTATAGGGGGCATTGCATAAGAGACACTTACAGGGGGCACTGCATAAGGGAGGCATTGCATAAGGGGCACTGCTACAGGGGGCCTGCATAATGGGCACTACTACAGGGGGCATTGCATAAGGGGCACTACTACAAGGGGCATTGAAAAAGGGGCACTACTACAGGGGCATTGCATAAGGGGCACCACTACAGGGGGCTGCATAATGGGCACTGCTACCGGGGGCCTGCATAATGGGCACTGCTAAAGGGGGCCTGCATAATGGGCACTACTACAGGGGCATTGCATAAGGGACACTGCTACATGGGGCCTTCATAATGGGCACTGATACAGGGGGCCTGCATAATGGGCACTGCTACAGGGGGCCTGCATAATGGGCACTGCTACAGGGGGCCTGCATAATGGGCACTGCTACAGGGGGCCCTGCATAATGGGCACTACTACAGGGGGCATTGCATAAGGAGCACTACTACAGGCGGAATTGGTTAAGGGGCACTTCTACAGGGGAAATTGCATAAGGGACACTGCTACAGGGGGCACTGCTACAGAGGGGCCTGCATAAGAGGCACTGCCACAGGTGGGCCTGCATTAGGGGCACTGCTACAGGGGGGCCTGCAAAAGGGACACTGCTACAGGGGGCCTGCATAATGGGCACTGCTACAGGGGGCATTGCATAAGGGGCCCTACTATAGGGGGCATTGCATAAGAGACACTTACAGGGGGCACTGCATAAGGGAGGCATTGCATAAGGGGCACTGCTACAGGGGGCCTGCATAATGGGCACTACTACAGGGGGCATTGCATAAGGGGCACTACTACAGGGGGCATTGAATAAGGGACACTGCTACAGGGGTACTGCTACAGGGACATTGCATAAGGGGCACCACTACAGGGGGCTGCATAATGGGCACTGCTACCGGGGGCCTGCATAATGGGCACTGGTAAAGGGGGCATTGCATAATGGGCACTACTACCGGGGGGCATTGCAAAAGGGACACTGCTACAGGAGGCATTGCATAAGGGGCACTGCTACAGGTGGAATTGTATAAGGGGCACTTCTACAGGGGAAATTGCATAAGGGACACTGCTACAGGGGGCACTGCTACAGAGGGGCCTGCATAAGAGGCACTGCCACAGGGGGACCTGCATTAGGGGCACTGCTTCAGGGGGGCCTGCAAAAGGGACACTGCTACAGGGGGGCCTGCATAATGGGCACTGCTACAGGGGGCCTGCATAATGGGCACTACTATAGGGGGCATTGCATAAGAGACACTTACAGGGGGCACTGCATAAGGGCGGCATTGCATAAGGGGCACTGCTACAGGGGGCCTGCATAATGGGCACTACTACAGGGGGCATTGCATAAGGGGCACTACTACAGGGGGCATTGAATAAGGGGCACTACTACAGGGGTACTGCTACAGGGGCATTGCATAAGGGGCACCACTACAGGGGGCAGCATAATGGGCACTGCTACCGGGGGCCTGCATAATGGGCACTGCTAAAGGGGGCCTGCATAATGGGCACTACTACAGGGGCATTGCATAAGGGACACTGCCACAGGGGGACTTCATAATGGGCACTGCTACAGGGGGCCTGCATAATGGGCACTGCTACAGGGGGCCTGCATATTGGGCACTGCTACAGGGGGGCCTGCATAATGGGCACTACTACAGGGGGCATTGCATAAGGGGCACTGCTACAGGGGGCCTGCATAAGGGGCACTGCTACAGGGGGCCTGCATAATGGGCACTTCTACAGGGGTCCTGCATAATGGGCACTGCTACAGAGGGCCTGTATAATGGGCACTGCTACAGGGGGCATTTCATAATGGGCACTACTACAGGGGCCATTGCATAAGGGACACTGCTACAGGGGGCATTGCATAATGGGCACTTCTACAGGGGGCATTGCATAAGGGGCACTGCTACAGGGGGCATTGCATAAGGGGCACTGCTACAGTGGGCCTGCATAATAGGCACTGCTACAGGGGGCCTGCATAATGGGCATTACTACAGGGGGCATTGCATAAGGAGCACTACTACAGGGGGCATTGCATAAGGGGCACTGCTACAGGGGGCCTGCATAAGGGGCACTGCTACAGGGGGCATTGCATAATGGGCACTACTACAGGGGGCTTTGCATAAGAAGCACTGCTACAGGGGGCCTGCATAAGGGGCACTGCTACAGGGGGCCTGCATAATGGGCACTGCTACAGGGGGGCCTGCATAATGGGCACTGCTACAGGGGGCCTGCATAATGGGCACTACTACAGGGGGCATTGCATAAGGGGCACTTCTACATGGGGCATTTTCATAAGGGTCACTGCTACTGGGGACATTGCATAATTTGCCCAGGCATGGCAACAATGGGATTTTTCCCACCATGGGCAACAACTGTTGAGTGATCTACAGTTTTTACACAAACATCCTCGACCATCAACATTCTACACATCATCAACATCCTCATCATCCTTGTTGTTGTTATCACCAACTACATAAATATCCTCCTCATCCTCCTCATGCAATTCCACAGAAGCATCCTCAATTTCTACATCAGAAGGCACACAAATGGTGGAAGGAGGATCCTCTTCAAGTACAGTTTTAGAAAGGTCAGGCTCACACATGGCAACCGCGGACACACTTGGATTCTCCTCTGGGATTTCTGATTTTTCCGAGCACACAGTTGGTTCCGGTGTCTTACTCGTCTTAACAATTGTAATTTTTTTGTACCTCTCCTACAAGCAGAGGAGCTTAAATTATCACTAGAGCCATCAGTCATAAATACAGGCCAATGCCTTATCTTTTCCTTGCCACTTCATGTAGTGAATGGCATATTGCCAATTTTTTGTTTCTCTAAAGCTGGCTTAGTTTTAAATTTTTTTTGCTTTAACAGGGTAAAAGTTGATTTTTTTAGCCTGACTTTTTGGCCTGACTTAATCCCTGGTACATCGGTCTTCATAGATGATGTTGACGGCCTTGCATCATCATCATGACTGCTGGTGGAAGCTACAAAACTGGTATGTTGATCCTGCCCTCCGGTCATGTGACTGTCCTCCTTATTCACTACTCACACAACCACACACAAACAAAATAGTTGGTTTTATTTTTTATTATTTTGGGCAGCAGCCCCTTGACAGACAGGAGCACAGCACCCCTGCACACCTACGCCGATGAGAGGTGTGGCTAACATGCACACAAAAAAAAAATGTTTATTTCTTTTTTGGGCAGCAGCCCCTCGACAGACAGCAGCACAGCACCCCTGCACAGCTACGCCAATGACAGTGACAGCCAGGTGTGGCTGACACGCACACAAAAAAAATAGTTTATTTATTTTTTGGGCAGCAGCCCTTGGACAGACAGCAGCACAGCGCCCCTGCACTACAACGCTGATGACAGTGACAGCCAGGTGTGGCTGACACGCATGCAAAAAATAGTTTTTTTTATTTTTTGGGCAGCAGCCCCTTGACAGACAGCAGCACAGCACCCCTGCGCAGCTATGCCGATGACAGGTGTGTCTAACACCCACACAAAAAATAGTTTATTTATTTTTTGGCAGCAGCCCCTCGACAGACAGGAGCACAGCAACCCTGCGCACCTACGCCGATGACAGGTGTGGCTAACACGCCACACAAAGAAAATTGTTTATTTATTTTTTTTTAATACTGGGGTGAACCCTTGAAAAGAGGCAGCAGCCCCTTAACAGCCAGCAGCACAGCACCCCTGCACTGATGACTAGTGTGGCTAAGCTAACACTAATTTTTTTAATTTTTTTCACACTGGTGGTGGGTGAAGACTAGAGCACTCCTGAACGACAGAGCACCCCCTGGACAACACAGCACTACAGCCAGCCAGCCCCTAAGGACAGGACAAGTACAACAGCCAGCCCCTATGGAAGTACAACAGCCAGCCCCTATGGACAGGACAACGACAGCCAGCCAACCCCTATGGACAGGACAATGAAAGGCAGCCAGCTCCTATGGACATGACAACAGCCAGCCAGCCCCTCTGTAGACAAAAGACAGCCAGTAACAAGTATTAAGTATTGACAATAACAACAGCACAGCTCCCAGCTCCCTCTCTATTCACTCTCCACAGCCGGAATGAAAAATCCAAAACCCGCAAGAATCCGACAGCGGGATGATGACGTTTTGCCTTGTTTTCAGATCCGAGTCAGGCGGGAAAACCCGTGCCGACTAGTATCTGCCTCGGATCCTCAAAGTTTGGGTGGGTCCGGTTCTCAGGGAACCAGGCCCGCTCAGCTCTAGTTTCCTTATTTCTGTGTATAAAGAGAGAGAGGGGTAAAGCGTACATTTCTACACAAAAAAAAATATTAAAGCGCATATCACTTTTTAACTAAATGATTTATTTATTATTTACTGAAGTAGTGTGCAAATAAAAACAAAATTACTTTACATTCTTGTATTAGAGTTGAACTGTTTTAAATTATTGCCTGTGTTTTATGTATGTACGGATTATAAAGAAAAGATGAAAGTAAAATATAAATGTATTTTATAATATTGCAATACAAGTAAGGAAAATAGAAATATATATATATGTAAAAATTAAATCACAGTGAAAGAATGGTGGGCATATTTGTACATATTCACAAATTTTAATATAAATAAAACTAAACTAATAATGGTGAAATTCAGTATTGAACCTAAGTGTTTGGTGTATAACCTTATTGTCAGCATCAGGAATTATCAGAGCCTGCCTCAATGGGGCAAAGAAGAACAATCTGAACCAGAAAACGATGCTGGCACCTCTTCAATACATCTGTAACACATGATATGGGTTTGTAGATGTTATGTGCAAATCTAAGCACATTACCCATAAATAGCCTAGATAACCATGCTCACATGCAGTGGGTGTTATTGGAACACTGGCCAATGGCCTGGGCTGAATTCCAAGAATTAAGCTGGAGATTTATAAAACCTCCTACAGAGGACAAGTGGAGGAATTCCCCATAGTAGCCCATCAGATCTCACTATAGCTTATCTAGAATATTCTTTAAAATTATAGATAACCTGGAATCTGGTGGGTTGCAATGAGCAACATCTCTACTTGTCCTCTTTAGAAGGTTTGATACATTTCTTCCTTAGGGGAGATGTATGAAACCTTGGAGAGAGATAAAGGACCAACCAATCGGCTTTTAACTGTCAGTTTTCAAACAAAGCCTGTAAAATGACTGAAGCTGATTGGTTAGTACTTTGGGCCTGATTCAGATTTGCTCGCTAGATGCGGCCGCTCGCTCCCAGCGTATGGAAATTTTGTTAAGTGACGTCAAGGCAGCCACTCGCTCGGCAAGGCATAAGCATGCCCACTATGTCTTGGCAAGCGATCACTTTGTGTTTACAGATGCCCACCAGCCTGTCTTTAGTGAATATGGCCATGGTCAAGTCAGCCAGAAGCCACTCTTAAGCAGCATATCCACTTGCCGATTAAAATGAGCAATTGAACGATAAGGATATCGTTATCGTTCAATCGCTCATTATTTGTGCATGAATTCGGCATGAAAATGTCAAAAACGACCAGCGATGTGTGCTCCCGCTGGTCGTTTTCGACAACAATCATCGTCTCAACATGCTGGTCAATCTGCGGATAACGACAAATTGACCATGCTCAGGGATGAGGGAGGATGCCTGCACTGAACGACAGTGTAGGCACTGCAGGGGAAGAGGAACGACTGTACGTTTGCAATGTTGTAATCATACTGTTGTTCCACTATCTGCTAGTGGATACGCACCTTTACTGTACAGCACTGTCCTAGCCTTTCTAAATAGGTACATGGGAGGTGACCTTATTAGTAAGGGTTGTGGACAATTCCTCTAATTACAGTGACATTATCTAAGCTGTTACCTGAGCAAGCAAACCTTTACATTTCTAGAAGAAGCCTAAATAGATATGCCAAGTCACGGTGAGCAACCTAATTCATAACACTAAAGTCTATAATGCACTTGAATAGACTTGCATGACTAATATGATATAAAACAGGAAAGCTAGTTTGTAGTGTGAGATCACTAAGGATGAGAATTCCCTCGCCAATCTCCTCATTATGTAGGGCATGCCTGTGCTTTAGAAAACTCTCTACAAACCCAGCGGATAGCAAGCTCTCATTAGCAATGTTTCAGTGAGCACGGCTAATGGGAGTGGGTGCTCCGTCAGGATATGTACTACACTGTACGAGCTGCAAGGCTTCAAAAGTGTAAAGTGGCTTCTTTATTGCACTTCATTCTGAAATAAAATGTTTTTTTTTTCTTATACAATACTAGTGGTTTAGTCAGACTGTCGGCACAGGTCCATTTCCAGTCAATGGGGGAGTTTCCCAGCAGTTGTAGCACCCAAAATAGTCAAAATGAACTTGCTCTTGGGACATCATTGTACAATATGGTATTGTTAAGTGTAGTGTATTAAATGATACTGAAATGTGTGCACACAGGGCCTTATTCTGAGCTGGGAATAAAGATATAAAGAGCAAGTATGTGTGTATCTGGAAATACCATATTGCAATGCAAGGGGTGCAAATACATTTATTTGCGTGCAGGCTAAATACTGGCTGCAGTTGCATGTAACCCACAAATGCTAGACAGCTTATTCTTACACTGCAATTTAGATCTCAGTTTGGACACTCCTCTCACAAATCTAAATATCTCAGCACATTGTACAGTACATCTGCCCCACCAGCAGTGCTACATGGTTTTAGCAAAGACTTTATTCCTAACTCACAATCAGGCCCATAGGTACATGCCATACAAACATTCTATGCAACCATTGCTGAAAACTTCGAGGAACTTTGGCTAGGTCTGTCCTGTCTCCCTAGCAGTCTCCCTAGCAATGAGAGCCATTGGAGGGGTAGCTGGTGCCACGGCTCCAATGCACATGCATGTTAGAGAGGTGACAGACATTAGATAACAATTACATGGATACAGGGCCGTAACTAGGGTAGTGTGACCAGTGCCGTGGCACAGGGCACTGCAGGGCAGGGGGTGCTGCTTGGGCCTGTCAATTTTCCTGGTTATTATCATTCTTGCTTGTAGCTTCCTCTTATTTCATCCCCAGCATCTCCTGGCCTCCCCTATCTCTTCCATGGCCCTTTCCCATGAAGTCATGGCCCTTTTTCAGGTGCATTTTCTTATGTCCCTATTTAAAAAACAGGGGGGGGGGGAGCGCCAATGCTCTCTCTGGCACAGGGCACCAAAAAGTCTAGTTACGGCTCTGCATGGATTGGTCACGAACCTAAGCAGTTATGTCTTTACAAGTTACATTCGTAAATTTTTATGTATTGTATCTCCCCATATAAAATAAAGTAGACCTGGTTGATGCAAAAAGGAATCTCATTGGAAGGAAAGGCTGGCACTTCCTCTAAAGGACATGCATAAATAAGATCATATTGCCTTCTAAACCAGAGACGTGTAATCTCCATGTAGTATGATTAAATATCTTGTCCTGTGACACAGGACATGTTTTGGCACATGGACGTAGAGTAAAGCACTTTTCCTTACCAAGTCAGCATTTAGCAAGTAATACACAAAACTAAATGAAGCAAGATTTTGCAACAACTGCAGTCTTCACACATTAAGCCATGCGTAAATCCACGTAAACAGGTCCATTATCACATAAATAGGCTGAAAAGCAAATGCACTTTTGCTGAAGAGATACATTTTAACGTTCAATAAATAACTGTCAATAAATTAATAATTAAACACAACTTGAATACAGTAAATATACAAAAAATATTAATACATAACATTATTGGTCCAGGAAAACAGGAAATCTGATGGAAAATCTAGTATTGCACTGTCAATCAAATAAATATTAACACATTGCTCATCAGTTTGCACTGTGCATGGAGATAGCATAGGAAAATATACAAAGAAGCAGTAGATATTCTATTAAAGGCGATGAATAGAAGTCTTGTTTTACTGTAAGTTGTCATTAGGATTCTCTTGTTCTGTTTTACGCACCACTTCTACCTACTGTCATGTTAGAGAGTAAAAATGGGTGCGGTTTAGTGAACTGCGCATTTAAACATCCCTTTGAGAATATGAAATAGGCATTCAGTATAAAAAAGACAGACATTATCCTGTCTAGGAAGGGATCGGTATGAAATATCTGACCCCGGAAGACCGGCAGCAGTGAAGTACCTGACAGCTATAAAGGTAAGTATAACTAGCCCTCTCTCCCCCCCTAACCTCCCCTTAGGGGTGCCTACCTCTCCCCCCTCCCTAGTGTCTAACCCTAACCCTCCCCGTAAGTGCCTAAACTTAACCCCTCTGTCCCCGCAGCCTAAACCTAAGAGTCACGGGGGGGGTGCCTAACCCTAACCTCCCCCTTCCCCTAGCCTGACCCTCCCGGGGGGGTGCCTAACCCTAAGTCCCCCCCGGGAGCCCTTAACCTAACCCACCCCCCCGCAGCTGTCCGCTCCCGACTCACCTTCGTTCGGTATGCCGGGCATCGGGCTCCCGGCGTAGGTATAATGACAGGCATTGAGATTTCTACGCCTGTCACTAGTCCCCTGCCAGGATTTGACAGTCTGGAAGCCGGCGGTCGGCATTTCGACCGTCGGCTTCCTGTCTGCATCCCCTAGGAAGAATGGAAAGCAGTTATGTAAATGTACATTTTCTTTAGAAAGCATGAAAAAGATAATTTTAAAGGCAATGATAGTTTTCTTAAGCAACTTAATGACTTTTAAATAGAATGAAATGTAAAGATGCATTGCTGTTCCATTAAACTCATTTTTAAGAATACTGTATTTTCGGAACTTTTATAGAACGTGCTCCAATATATTTTCAAGTCATTCGTATCAGTGGATTCCTCAACTCAAACACAGTTTAGTTTCATTATTTCAAGGGCAGGTCTAGTCATAAATAGGACTGTTATAAAGCTGCGTGCATGCAAGAGCCTAACGCTGCCAGCGATGGGATTCTGTGTCATGCACATGCATGACAGCCAATCTGCACATCTGCATAACAGTTTCACCCGGCGATGACCCGACAATCCCTGGAAGGCTTCGCTGAAGCTGTAAAGGCTGCTCTGGGTCCCCATTGCCAGCAAAGGGTACCGTATTATTCTTGCCATCTGTAGTTGGTGTAAGCGATACAGTGGCAAACAGCTGTAATCTTAGATGTGCCAGAGTCTACTGTGCATGTGCAGGCCTCCGGTAACATGGCACCTGCACTTCTCTCCTGCTCATGTGCAAATAATCAGAAAATGTCCACAGTCACATTTTCCCAGTGATTAGTACTGCTACTGCTCCAGTGCCGACACGGGACGCCGGAGATGTAAGTATTAAAGGGTCTATTCACTAAGCCTTGGAGAGAGACAAAGTGGAGAGAGATAAAGTACCAACCAATTAGCTCCTAATTGTCACTTTGCAGGGTGTGAATGAAAAATGTCAGTAAGGAGCTGATTGGTTGGTAGTTTATCTCTCTCCACGTTATCTCTCTCCAAGGCTTAGTGAATAGGCCCCTAAACATGGGTGCAGGATGTGCAGTATAAGCCCTGGACACAGAGGCCCTGATTCAGAGCCAGACGCTCTGACAGAGCGCTCGCTCTGAATCAGGGCCGGCCTTCTTGTTTTTTAGAGCGGCCTCCTGGTGACCGCCCACAGCTATAGCGAGCGGCCAGGAAGATGGTCGCGATGGTCAAGACCATCGGGCTTGCGACGAGACCCTTGTGGTAGGGTCTCATTGCCGCAAGCCCCAGAGAGATTTTGGCGCTCACAGAGCCGAAATCTCTCCCACTGACATCACTCGTGATGTCAGTGGGGCTGCCCCCAAACGGAGGCGTACACATGGGAACGCCTCCGTTTGGGCAGCCACGCCACCAAAGGGGGCGTGCTGTCACTCAACATCGACAGAATGCCCCCTTTGGTACGAGACCCAGAGCGACGGTTTGCCCGTAGCTATCCGAGTCTCGCAGATGCGCACAACAGAGCCGGCTCCGTCGTGCGCATGCGCACTGGGCCACCATCGACCCGCTTGTGAGCGCATAGCGCTCGCGAGCGGGTCTGAATCAGGCCCAGAGGCCCGTGTGCATTATAGACATGCCAATGAACCCTGGACTGGAGTTTGACTTCTGTCTCTATTTGCTCCCTTAACTCACTCTTGCTATATATCTGTGTATTGACCATGGACTAGACTTTGATTTCTGTCTACTCCCTTTAACTTGCATTTGCTAGATATCTATACCCGATCCTGAACTGTCCTCTGTGCTTGGTGTGTTGACATCTCACAGGTGAGCAACAGTCTATATAATTGCTATATGATTGCTCACTGCTGTTACCATATATTTATGAATATCTGCCACTGGGTTCCATCTAAAGTGTTTTTTTTAGTACTTATATATTGTAGTGACATGTTCAATCCACAGTTACATTAAAACTGGGGACATAACAAACATGGGTAAATGGGTAAGAGAACAGTGCTGTGACGGTTCTGTCCTTGGGTTGCGCTATTCATTTGCTAGAGATCTGTGTACTGAATACATTTTATTTTCAGCTGAAGACAGTATTTTAATTAACATAAAATACAGATCATTAATTTATTAATTAATTAGTTAGTTAACTTTAGTAATAACATTTTACATATCACTGAACAAAACAAATGTAATCATCCTTTCTTTCTACCGTCTCCCGTAAAATAAAAAACAGACCTTTGCCAGTTGCCACTGTTCTCGGGTTCTGTTCATTAATTTTGCTATGTTTTGATGTAGTGTCTTTGTTAATGTATTCTAGTGTGTCAGAAAAAAATAAGTAACACCTGGTATTCTTTGTGCAAATGCTGTTTAGCTTTAGAAGCAAAGCATGAAAAACATGCAGCTGAACCTCCAGCATGATTATAAATGAGCTTAGGGGAATTAATAAGTTTTCTAGTTATGAGACAAAACGAGCAGTGCTGTTAGTCCTACTTGAAATTAGACCTTGCAAGAAAATACTGTATTTCTTGTTCCATTCAGGATTATGGCACAATATGTTGTGGGTCCCAGTTGCAAAGTTACAAGAAGACGTTTTTATTTGCAGAAAATGCACTGCCAAGTCTGTCGTGGTATATTATCATCTCTTAATGTAAGCATGGGAGTTTTATATTCAACTCAATGGTATTAAATCAAAATCGACTCCTTGGAGCTCACTAACATTTTTTTAGTCTGCATAATAATTTTTTTTTTACATTTCAGCAGGAGTATGTGAACATAAAGTCAAAACAGGTCACTTATACCAAAAAAGGAAACAAGAGGATGAAGATATTTTTGAATTGTTGTTTAATTGTCCACTTTTGTGTCTCCATGGGGCTGTGTAGCAACTTATTAGCAAGTCGGATTTAGACCATACATAATTTTTATTAGTGTCAACATCTATTGTATTTTTTGTCAGGTCAATTATGACTGCATGTCCCCACTTTGAACCGCGCATACTTTGAGACATATATTTTTAATATATTCAATAAAACACCATACAAGTCTTTGAATGCAATCCTGCTCAATACATTAAAGCACCAAAAAAGGGCTTTCTTGTGCTCTTTCAGTATGGACTAAATATGAAATGAGGGGCCAAGACCATTCAATTGATCCCATTTTGTCTTAGAAAGGTGTGGTTACTATGGGGATTTTGACATCTAATTTGTTTGATGTACTAAGGAGGGGTGCAGAGCTAATATCGGATAACTAATCATTTGTCAATTATCGGCCTTCAGAACTCTCAAGCAGGACTTCTCCAGTTTTAAGGATCTTGGGGCCTGAATCAGATCAGCTCGCTAGGAAGCGTTCGCACGCAGACTGCCGATGTTTGCATTGTACTCATTCGTATGCATCGCATACATAATTTTTCATGAAAGGAGAGCCAGGCTTTTCCTCATGTTTAAGGGATTTCTTATGGAACTGCCTAACTTGAGCTTGTGTTGTTAACATGGTTTTGGTAATCTATTAGAATTAGTTGGCCGCAAAGTGGGAACACAGAATTTTCCTGTCCAACAGTTTAATATCACTTGCCACAATATCAGAGCTACAGGCTTGAGGAACACAAGCCAGGAGATATCTTAAAGAATTAATTCTGCTTTTAACTGAGGAAAGATAATATTCAGTTGCAGAAACTCTCTAGCCACAAAAAAAACCTTCTTTGGAAAAAGGCTTTTCATTTGAAACTCATGCAAGTTTTTGTAAAGATTAACCCAGAATTGTGCAAATAAATTACATCATGATGGGATTAACTGTGTTCTTACACAACTGGAAAAAAACAACATGATTAACATAAAACAACACAAAGATTGTAAAATCTTTTGACTGAGTGCAAGATCTATCAATTTATTACACTGAGGACCAAAATTTTTTTTTTTCTTGACAAGGATTTAAGATCGGTTTGAGAGTACTCGCAGATCCTATTTTTGCATTAGATCTTCGCTATAGCTGAATTGGCTCCAGTTTTCAAATTAATGAAAAATTATAAAATTCTATTATTTTCTCCATTTGAAGTACCTTACTAGTCTAGGCTGCTTTACTTAACAGAATCAACTTAGTTTTGTGCTTTTTCAACAACTACCCTCTTTCAACAAGAATTTATTTTATTTGTGATAACGTAGCTGGTAGTCATGTTTGAGACACATAACACATTCAAATCTCCTCACTAACGCTGGGAGGAGGCGCGGCCGTGCACTGCTGAGCCTGCTGGGACATCCTCAGACCACAGCCACGCCTCCTCCCAGCATACAGAGAGGAGCAACAGAGAGGACAGAGTGACGCAGTTAGCACACCTCCTGTTCCTTTGTTTGCCCCTCTCTCTGTCCCACCACAACCAATTTCCTGCCGTTTGAGCTTGTTTTGTTCAGTACGTCCTCGGCTTTTGTTGGGAGTTAGCACTGAATGTGTGAAACAAAACATTTTCACCGTAAAAATGAGCTCTTCTTGGAGACGGTGCACTAACAGCCCTGATGTTTTTTGTTATATTTGTGGCAATATAGTGTTGCAAAAGAAAGAAAAAATATAACTGTATTCATAAAACAAGAACATCAGGCTTATTTTGGATGTCACATAAGCCAGCAAGACTAGATTTGGGTGCCTCACAAAGTTTGTAAACCTGCATGGAATAACTCCGCAATTGGACTAAAGGTGATCGAAATGGACCTAATTTCGGCATACCTATGGTGCGGTGTGAGCCAAAAGATCACTTGAGTGACTGCTATTTTTGTGCTGTAAATGTGAAGGGTATGAATCGATTTAAGAAGCGCAAATGGGAATACCCAAGTATGAATTCTGCAAAACAACCGATACCACATGTGATGATGTGGAAATGTTAATTTCATCCAATGCAAGTGACAACACAGATGAAAGTGAGTTTGAAGAAAGCTCCTCTACTCCAAACAAATTTTCTTAAAAGGAACTAAACGATTTAATTTGTGACTTGAATTTATCGAGAAAAGGAGCTGAGCTTTTAGCATCCAGAGTCAAGAAAAGCATTGTCTTGAACCAGATGTTACTATAACGTCGTATCAAAATAGAGAGCAAGCCATACTGCAGTTCTTTAGCCAAGATAACAATCTTGTGTATTGAAACAATATTCCGGAACTTCTCCAGATGATGGGCTTACCAGAATATCGAGCAGAAGACTGGCGGCTCTATTAGGATAGTTCTAAAATGAGCTTAAAATGCATATTACTGCACAATGTGAATAAATTTGCATCGATTCCTATCGGTCATTCAACAAAACTTAAAGAACAGTATGAAAATATTAAGTTAGTCTTAGAAAAAATTGCTTATTCTCAGCATCGGTGGTCTGTTTGTGTCGATTTAAAAATTGTAAACTTTCTTCTTGGGCAGCAAAGTGGATATACTAAGTATCCTTGTCACATATGCTTATGGGATAGGCGTGCAAACAAAAGCACTGGCAGCAAACCATATGGCCTCCAAGAGAAGTTATAACTGTAGGAGAAGCCAACATCATTCATGAGCCCTTAATTGACAGGAAAAAAATCATACTGCCGCCTCTCCATATCAAACAGGGTTTAATGAAACAATTTGTAAAGCATTGGACAAGTCAGGTGATTGTTACAAGTATATTTGTCGAACATTTCCATCTCTTAGTATTGAAAAATTAAAGGCAGAAATTTTTGACGGCCCACAGATACGGAAACTGGTGAATAATCCAAATTTTACCACATCTATAACTGAAACCTAATCTGAAGCATGGCTGAGTTATGTGTCTGTCATTCAAAAGATTTTAGGCAATCACAAGGCAGACTATCATGAATTATACCACAACATGCTAAAATGTTTCGAGAAAGTAGGTGCCAACATGAGTATTAAAATACATTTTTTGTACAGCCATTTAGATCACTTCCCGTCCCATCTAGGAGATTTAAGCAAAGAACAGGGTGAACGGTTCCACCAGGATATTCAGGTAATGGAAGAAACATATCAAGGAAGGTGGGATCGTCATATGATGGCTGATTACTGTGTGAGTGTGCAGAGGGACTGCCTGCAACAAGAATACAAAAGAAAATCCTACAAAAAACGGTTCTCTTAGCTTCCTAACCCTTATGTATGTAGTTATCCTGTGTCTTTTTATAACATTTTACAAATCAAATTTAATCAGAATAAAAAAATATCTTTTTAACTATTATTAACATTGTAAAATTTAAATTTTTCATAAATATTAAAGGCATATGCATAGCTCAAAAACTAGAGCCAATTGCAAAATAAGCATGGCATATTCATGATCAGGAGCACAAAATTAATCGAAATCGACTCTTAAATCCCTGTCAACAGATTGACTGTTCCCCAGTGTTATTTATTACCAGTTATTTATATAGTGCAGACATAAACCGCAGCGCTTTACAGAGAATATTTGTCCATTCACATCAGTCCCTGTCCCAGTGGAGCTTACAATCTATATTTCCTGTCACATATGCATGCACACACTAGGGTTAATTATTTTTGGGAGCCAATTAACCTACCTGTATATTTTTGGATTGTGGGAGGATACCAGAGTACCTGGAGGAAACCCATGCAAGCACAGGTAGAATATACAAACTCCACACAGTTAGAGCCGTAGTGGGAATCGAAACCACAACCTCAGTGCTGCGAGGCAGTAATGCTAACCATTACACTGCCTGTGCTGCCCCAAGCTGTATAATACTGTAAAACATCCAAAAACTGTCATTTTTGGAGGTTTACCGCAGTACATAAGGATTAACATATGTATTAAAAATGTCTGCAGCAGATACAATATTGGAGATATCTATGAGGTTGTAATGTGCCCATATGCAGCAAGACTTGGAAAGTGTAACTTTCCAGAGCTTCTGCCCGATAGGTAATGCCATATATTGATGACATTGCCTATAGAAGCTGTGATGTTCTAGGGTATTTTGCTCAGTAGAGTGGTATTTGTTTGTTTCAAATAAGGATCTCCATACACGTTGTCCAAATTAAAACAAACACAGTGGTGCTTTAATATCATCGGCATACAGTAACAGAAAATATGAATCAACCAACAGTAGCTGACAGTAGCTCACTTATCAAGTGCAGCTAGTCTGCTCACAACCTCAAGCAAAGTCACAGAGTCCTGCCTGCTTCTTGCAGGTATGGCTCACTGGCCTGGCTTGTCTTCCACAGCCCCACCTGGACTGTAGTCTCTGGTCACATCTTTTTTTAAACTTGTTTTGGAGGATCCCACCATCCCAGCACAGATTCAGTGTCTCACCAATGCCATCTAACTTCATTCTACCAAAAAATCTTTGGGCTTCTTTCTGCAAGAAGCCCCAGGATAGGCATCTGAAAGATTCCATTCTAGTCTATGTGATACATCCCACCCTAAATATCTTAGTACTTTGTCTATTATTACCCAGTCTTGTTTTATTACTGTTCTGTTACTGTTTTGTTTCCAATTTCCAATTGTTAGTGCAGTGGAACATGCTGGCACTATATAAGTAAATGTTAATACATTTTAATAAGTAAAAAATTATTCCTTTCTCTGTGGGGTAAGCAGTAAGGACCTAATTCAGAGTCGGTCGAAGCGGCCGCTCGGTCGTACGGGAAAAGGGGCCGGATATGCAAATGATTCCCTCGCAAGTTGCATCCCTAAGTTCGGATCGGTAGCTGGCCGACCAAGGGGAGTAAGCGGCCGGAATACAAAAAAATACGCCCCCTTCTCGTACGCATTACATGTCATCTCCGGGCATATAAGGATTAATCGAGACCATCGGGAACCATCGGAACTGGTCGTAGAGCTTAATGTTGACCATACCCTCTCTTAAGCTCTACAATCATGTCAGTGTAAAAACCTCCCATGTCACATGTGCCATGACGCTACTTTGTTAATTATGCACTCCCATAAACCGTATGCACTCCCATAAAACGCAGTTCGCATAATTAGGCACGCCTGCGTTCGGATCTCCACTCCCCCGTTTTCAAGCACCTTCCCCTGTTACCACCCACAAGCCTCAATATGTCACTCAAACTACCGACCTGGCTGTGTTCAAGGAGAGAGAAATTTCTGATCGTAGCGGCTAGTTTGCGCTTGCGCATTGCGAACTTTACGCATGCGCAGTATAGCGAACATCGGTGGCGTACGACCGTGCGGCCGCTTCGACCGACTCTGAATGAGGTCCTAAGCTTCTATACAAGAAATGGCTTCAAAGTTATCCTTCCAGTTTAGTTTGATGCAATAACAATGGCCACATTTATTTCTAAACCATTTATGTTTGGTTGGTAACAGCAAATGCATCTTAAAGGACTAAACCATACACATAGAAGAGGCTCAAGAAACAACTTTGCTCATCTGCAATAGCTACATTGCCAAAACTTAATTTGGCAGTGCTACATTATGTGCAAATGTTGTTAGAGTTTTACAAAGTCATACAGTAGGTTTATGTAACAAGATAGTTAAAGTTTGCAGACAATGAGAAGCATTAGGTACAAAGTATAGAACAGGCCCTGGCACAAAATGTAAGAGATTGTTGAAATGAGATGGTTGCTCAATAGGATAACAAGTAAAATAGGCAGTCACAATGGGCCTGCTTCATTACAGATCGCAACTGCGATTGCAATAGCAATTACGCATGCAGTCTCACTGTGATACTATTACCTTACACACATCTGCAATCCTTAGCAAGACTGCCAAACCATCAGTACCATCAGTGCTTCAAGTGGTCCTAGAGAAGTGGTGGAACTCACCCCCCTCAGCGCTTCTTTAATAAAGAGACAGCGCGTGCCAAAAAGGTCTTTTGGTCTCAAAAGAAAGAGGTGTGGTCACACAATAGTATTCCCAATTCAAATTATGCCACACAGAAGACAATCTTATACACATTACACCGCACATAGTGCCCTTGATTCACATTACATCACATAGTAGTGTCCCTTATTCATGTTATGATACACAACAGTGCCCCTTGTTCACAATGCCCACAGTAGTAGTGCCCCTAATACACATACTGTCCACAGTAGTATTGCCCCTTATACTATATGATGACCATAGCAGTAGTGCTCCTTACACATAATACCCAGAGCAGTAGTGCCCCTTATGCAATGCCCACTGTAGTGGTGCCCCTTATGCAGTGCCCCAAGTAGTGGTGCCCCTTATGCAGTGACCACAGTGGTAGTGCCTCTTATGCAGTGCCCACAGTGGTAGTGTCCCTTATGCAGAGCCCACAGTAGTGGTGCCCCTTATGCAGTGCCCCAGGAGTGGTGCACCTTATGCAGTGCCCCCTATGCAATGCCCCCAGTAGTAATGCCCTGCAATAATGGCCTGAGTAGTAGTGCCCCCTGTAGTAATGCCCCCAGTAGTAATGCCTCCTGTAGAAGTAATGTCCCATGTAGTAATGCCCCCAGTAGAAATGTCCCCTGCAGCAATACCCCCTGTAGTAGTTCCCCCAGCGGTAATGTCCCCTGCAGTAATGACCCCTTTAGTAATGCCCCCAATAGTAATGCCCTCTGTAGTAATGTCCCCAATAGTAATGCCCCCTGCAGTAATGCCACCAATAGAAATGTCCCCTAGTAGTGCCCCCAGTGGTAATGTAGAATGAAAGTACCCAGGCACTTGATGAGTTAAATAGCACACCCTGATACAACATGGCTGAATGGGATAGTCAATCCCAATGTACAGAAAAAACAATCAAAATATAAAAGCAGCCGGTGAGTCAGGGGGTGAATACAATTGACATGTAACAAGGTTCGTTATCTAAAATATTGAATTTTATTGAATTTCAAAATTAAATTTACATGTATCCCTGGAATGCACACGTGTCATAAATGGTAAACAGTGTAGCACAAATTTTACATATAATCCAGTGACCTGCACAGTGTCAGCCAAGGTTGCTTTAGTAGGATGAGCAGTCTAATTCACGGTGTCACGATGGAAAGCTCTAACCTGTTTGTAGGGAGCTTGGATCTCCGTGTGACAGCTCTTTCTAGCGGCAGCGTTCCTTGCTGTTTAAAGGGAGCTTACATCTCCGTATGGCAGCTCTTGTCAGTAACAGCGTGGGAGACACAGCTCCAAATGTTGTTCTCAGTATTTGGGGAGTCAGCACGATGAGCAGGCTGTGGATGCATTGCTAGGGCTGCATGCAGGGCAGCTCAACCCCGGGGAGAGGAGCTGACAATTGGCCTGTGCGGCTGAGCCGGCAGTGGTCTCCATTCTAATTGCGGCTGTGGGTCGGACCAGAGCAGATGTTTGACTAACAGGCAGTGTGTCAATGAATGTCCATAAAGGGCAGCAGGTGACTGGGACAGTCAGGGGTATTTGCAAGGATATCACCTACGCGTTTCAGCGCTTCTCCGGCGTCTTTGTCAAGGTATAGGTGTAGACTGCCTCAGACTCTATATAAGTAGCTGTGCAAACTTGTTTAACATAATTAATTAATCTAAAACACTTGTTGAAAACGAACCTTGTCAATTGTATATCTAAAACTAAATTTAGATTAGCATATTGTATAGATTTCAGATTGTACATTTATATTTCAAAGAAGAAAGGTATATAGTGAACCTCATGCATATACAATATTCCATATACCATTATATTAAATAGATGCCGAATGCATTCATATAATTAGTATAAAATAATAGTTAGTAATAACTAAATAATAAAAGTTTATTTTTGAGGAAAAATAACAATATTACTAAATTAATTACATTCTTCTCTTTGTTAATCTAGTTCACACACATATTAAATACTAATGGGATTGACAGTATCCACATCAAGAATGCATAAAATATATTGGTATTAGATTATTCATTTAATAATACTATATTTATATAGTTAATATGAATAGTAAATTTTGTTTACATGTGGATACAGAATTCCTCTGTATGGTATTGTATATATGTAAAATAATATGTCAAAAGGAAAGATTATAAATTAATTATTAATATTGATTAGTATTATATAATATTTTCTGAGAAGAGTAAAAATCCACTGTGGCTGTGGTCCTTATAGAGTATAGCCAACAAAAACATAAATATATAAATATATAAAAATACAGAAATACACAAATGCACACCCAGACTAGGGAAGAGGAAGTAACTGGATTAAATACATGTATAGAGAGTCGAATAAGATTGGTAAGAAATGGATGTGATTGAAAGAGAGGTAGGGAGTTAGAATACAGAGTTTAGTTCTACTTGCTCATTCAGGCCGTCTGGATATAAGCTGTTCATCTGAAAGATTCAGAATAACTCCTGATTGCACAGGGATCTGAACCTATCTCCCTTCCTAATAGTTGAGGGGATATGTTCAAGACCCACAATCTTAAGGGAATTATCGTTTCCATTATGCTCATTTGCAAAATGTTTTGAAACACTATGGAGCATGAATCTTTTCAGGATATTTCTCCTGTGTTCCAAAAAACATTCTCTAAGGCCTCTGGTGGTACGTCCTACATATCTTATGTTTTCACAACTGCATATTAGCATATATATGACAAATTTAGTGTCACAGTTGATAAAATATTTTATTGTTATGATTTTCTCATTGTAGGCTGTATTGATTTCTTTTGTATTATGTAAGATATATTTACATGTTATACACCTAGTTTTTCTGCATTTGAAGCAACCCTTGGGTTTTTCAGGTAACCATGTCCCTGTTTTCTTCACATTGGAATCTTTAATAGATTTAAGACAACTGGGGGCAAGAATGTTGTAAAGAGATTTATTTTTTCTGAAAAATATGATTGGTTTTTCAGGTAAAATATCTTTTTAAATTGTATCATGTTTTAGAATGGAATAATTTCTTTCTATAGCACATTTTATTTGGAAAGATGATTTATTGTAGGTGGAGACAAAAGCTAAATTGTTTTTAAACTTACTACACATTAATGTATCTTCTTTATTTATTTGTTTACTTGTTTTGGTTTTAAGAGATTCTCCCTCTCCATTTTCTCTACCTCATCTAGGGCTTTTTTCAATAGTTTGAATAGCCCCTTTCTAGAAAGTAATTACATAAAGATTTAGCTTGTGTCTAATGTGCATCAACTATCCTTTTGGGATATTCATTTTCCACAGTAAGTAATGTGAGCTTTTGAAATGCAAGTAATTATTGCTGGAAGTATCTTTACAATAATTAGTAGTAATTATTTTATTATTTCGAATTGTTAGGGTGAGATCTAGAAAATGTTCTAGGTTTCTGTCATAGGTGTGTGTAAAAGAATGATTGTGAGAATTAGAATTAAGGAAAGTAAGAAAAGATTGTGCACTGGAAGAATCCCCGTCCCAAATAATAAAAAGATCAATGTAATGGCCATAGAGTACCAGAGACCCCCCGAGCCCCCCACCCCACACATGGGAGGACTCAAAATCCCCCATGTATAGGTTGGCATAGCTTAGGGCAAATCTGGTCCCCATGGCCGTGCCAACCACCTGTAAGTAAAATGTGTCAGTAAAAAGAAAATAATTGTGAATCAGAATAAAACAAATACTTTAAAGTAAAAAGTCTCGATGTTGGTCGGTTAAAGACTCAACTTTAAAGAGATATTTTTCAACCGCATTAATCCCCAACTCATGGGGGATATGTGTATATAGTTCTTTCACATCAAGCGTGAGAAAGGCATATATTTCTTTCCACTCCACTTCTCGTATTTGATTGAGAAAGTGGGTTGTGTCTTTAAGATGAGATTTTAATCGAGCAACATGGGGTTGGAGAAAAAAAGTCAAAATAGCATGATAAATTAGAAGTAAGAGAGTGAATGCCCTAAATAATAGGTCTCCTGGGGGGTGAGGTAAGGCTTTTGTGAATTTTGGGTAGGTGATAAAATATAGGTGTGACAGGGAAAGGGACTGACAGAAACCTATGTACATCTTTTGAAATGATACCTGTTGAGAATGCTGTGTTTATAAGGATAGAGTATTCCATAGTGTATTGAATTGAAGGATCTCTGTCTAGCACATGATAAAAAGTTTTATCATGTAGTTGATGGAGGGCCTCCTTAATGTAATCTTGTCTGTTAAGGACCACAATTCCTCCTCCCTTTACTACCAGTGTGTGATCCTTAGTTAGTTCATGGAGTGCTATTTTTCCCCATTTTGTTTAGTTAGAATTGGTATTTTTGGTTTTGGAGCAAACTGATTTAAAGCTATCTAGTGTGGATTTATAAAAACATTCAATATTCACACTCTTGTTTCTTATAGAAAAAAATTCTGACTTAAAGTTATGATCTTTTTCTTTGATGTCAAATTTTTTAGTTGCACTAGGGGCATCACAATTATCATTTAATAGTTCTTCAAGGATGGACAGAGCATAAGTATCTCCACTGTCTAAGACAATCGGTATTTTATCCACTCCACTAGTAGCATTCTTTTTATTTGCGAAATATTGCTGTCTGTATAAGTTATGAATGTATTTGTTTAAGTCCACATATAGCTCGAACATATTATGTTTAGATGAAGGGGAGAACTTTAAACCTTTCTTAAGGAGTGTTAGTTGATTAACAGCTATTTTTTTATCTGACTTATTATAAATACATCTGTCATATCCAGTAACTCTATTCATTGTATTCTCTATATTGTTTATCTGTAAAAAAAAATTGTTTCTAGTCCTGCCTCCCCTCTTTCCACAGAACGGGATAGTCTCCGTATTTTTGGAGTCATTAGGGGGTTGAATCTGTTTAGTAGGGGAGGGTCTCTGGGGACTCGAGAGTCCCCTCTTCCTAAAAAACTGTCTTTATTCTCTGTGTTTGAGTCTCTCTTTTTATGGCTCTTGGTCCTAGATTGGACTACTTCAAAACTGATGATGGAAAGGCTCTCATCCTAAATCTGTTTTCAGCAAAACTTCCAGTTCTTGGGGATTCAAAGTCTCCATTTGCCTGTTTCTCCATATCATTTTTATTATTATATACAGAAAACTGTTTTTTTAGCTATATATTTATAAGTAGATTTCAGTTAATGTTTTTTATTATATGAACTCACTTCACCGTGTTCGTAATCAACTAGATCTCTTTTATATTTTTTCTTTTTCTGTTCAATCAGTGTTCTCTCATATTCTATTATTTTTTTGGCTAATTGCTTCATCTTTTGATATAAATGCTGGGTGATTATTGAATTTTTCTAAACATTGTTTCTGTAGTTCTATCTCTTTCTCAATCTCTTGTACATTTTTCATTCTAAATTTTATAATAATTTGCATAAGATTTATGGAGCATGTATCCAATGTATTGTTCCAATCATTAAACAGATCTGTGTCATTTTCAAATATGCAAGTCTTCACCAATCTCAGCCCTCTCGGTATCATCTTCTTTTCAACATACTTCTTCTGTAAATTGGTAGCATCCAACCAATGTTTTAGTTCTAATTTCATAAGATCTTCTAATTTATGTATATCTTTAAGCCAATCTGTCTCTTGTCTGATGGAATTATGATCTCTAGGTTTTTCATACTCCCAATCATTTAATAAGGCTTCTCTCCTTAAAGATATATCATTGTAAACACCACTCATGGTAGCAGCCATGGGTGTGACTATACAAAACTGTAAAATAGAAAGAAACCAGTGGTAATGTAGAATGAAAGTACCCAGGCGCTTGGTGAGTTAAATAGCACACCCTGATACAACATGGTTGAATGGGATAGTCAGTCCCAATGTACAGAAAAAACTATCAAAATATAAAAGCAACCGGTGAGTCAGGGGGTGAATACAATTGAAATGTAACAAGGTTCATTATCTAAAAAATTGAATTTTATTAAATTACAAAATAAAATTAACATGTACCTCTGGAATGCACACGTGTCATAAATGGTAAACAGTGTAGCACAAATTTGACATATAATCCAGTGACCTGCACAGACAATGTCCGCCAAACAACTAACTGTTGACTAAATGTGTCCAATAACTGTTCAAAATTGTTTTATACTTGCCACCAAATTGGAGGGTTAATGGATGGAGCGGCCTAACTGAATGGCAGATGGTAAAAACAGTGTCAACCAAGGTTGCCTTTAGTAGGATGAGCGGTCTAATTCACGGTGTCACAATGGAAAGCTCTAACCTGTTTGTAGGGAGCTTGGATCTCTGTGTGACAGATCTTGCTGTTTAAAGGGAGCTTACATCTCCCTATGGCAGCTCTTGTCAATAACAGCGTGGGAGACACAGATCCAAATGTTGTTCTCCCTATTTGGGGATTCGGCACGATGAGCGGGCTGTGGATGCGTTGCTAGGGCTGCATGCAGGGCAGCTCAACCTGGGGAAGGGGAGCTGACAATTGGCCTGTACGGCTGAGCCGTCAGTGGTCTCTGTTCTAATTGTGGCTGTGGGTCAGACCAGAGCAGATGTTTAATATTTCCTTTTGACATATTATTTTACATATATACAATACCATACAGAGGAATTCTGTATCCAAATGTAAACAAAATGTACTATTCATAATAACTATATAAATATAGTATTATTAAATGGATAATCTAATACCAATATCTTTTATGCATTCTAGATGTGGATACTATCAATCCCATTAGTATTTAATATGTGTGTGAACTAGATGAACAAAGAGAAGAATGTAATTAATTTAGAAATATTGTTATTTTTCCTCAAAAATAACTTTCATTATTTATTTATTACTAACTATTATTTTATACTAATTATATGAATGCATTCAGCATCTTTTTAATATAATGGTATATGGAATATTGTATATGCATGAGGTTCACTATATACCTTTTTCTTATACAATATGCCACTCTAAATTTAGTTTTAGATATACAATTGACAAGGTTCGTTTTCAACAAGTGTTTTAGATTCATTAATTATGTTAAACAAGTTTGCACAGCTACTTATATAGAGTCTGAGGCAGTCTACACCTATACCTTGACAAAGACGCCGGAGAAGCGCTGAAACGCGTAGGTGATATCCTTGCAAATACCCCTGACTGTCCCAGTCACCTGCTGCACTTTATGGACATTCATTGACACACTGCCTGTTAGTCAAACATCTGCTCTGGTCTGACCCACAGCCGCAATTAAAACGGAGACCACTGCCGGCTCAGCCGCACAGGCCAATTGTCAGCTCCCCTTCCCCGGGTTGAGCTGCCATGCATGCAGCCCTAGCAACACATCCACAGCCCGCTCATCGTGCCAACTCCCCAAATAGGGAGAACAACATTTTCAGCTGTGTCTCCCATGCTGTTTTAGTGGCAAGAGCTGCCATACGGAGATGTAAGGTCCCTTTAAACAGCAAGGAACGCTGCCGCTAGAAAGAGCTGTCACACGGAGATCCAAGCTCCCTACAAACAGGTTAGAGCTTTCCATCATGACACCGTGAATTAGACTGCTCATTCTACTAAAGGCAACCTTGGCTGACACTGTTTTTACCATCTGCCATTCAGGGAGGCCACTCCATCCATTAACCTTCCAATCTGGTGGCAAGTATAAAACAATTTTGAACAGTTATTGGACACATTTAGTCAACAGTTAGTTGGTTGGCGGACATTGTCTGTGCAGGTAACTGGATTATATGTCAAATTTGTGCTACACTGTTTACCATTTATGACATGTGTGCATTCCAGGGGTACATGTCAAATTAATTTTGTAATTCAACAAAATTCAATTTTTTAGATAACGAACCTTGTTACATGTCCATTGCATTCATCCCCTGACTCACTGGCTGCTTTTATATTTTGATTGTTTCCCCAGTGGTAATGTCCCCTGCAGTAATGCCCTCAATCATAATGCCCCCTTTAGAAGTAATGTCCCCTGAGTAATGCCCCTTGCAGTAATGCCTCCAATAGTAATGGCCCCTGTAGAAGTAATGCCACCTATAGAAATTAATGCCCCCTTAAGAAATAATGCCCCTTTTAGAAGTAATGCCCCCTTTAGTAATGCCCCCAACATTAATACCCCCTGTAGTAATGCCCCCTGTAGAAGTAAGGACCCCTGTAGTAATGTCCCCTGAAGTAATGCCCCCTGTACTAATGCTCCCAATAGTAATGCCTCCTGTAGTAATGCCCCCAATAGTAATTCCCCCTGTAGAAGTAATGCCCCCTTTAGAAATAATGCCCCTTTTAGAAGTAATGTCCCCTTTAGTAATGCCCCCAATATTAATACCCCCTGTAGCAATGTCCCCAATAGTAAAGCCCCCTGTAGAATAATGCCCCCTGTAGTAATGCCCCCTGTAGAAGTAATGCCCCCTGCAGTAATGTCCCCTGAAGTAATGCCCCCTGTACTAATGCTCCCAATAGTAATGCCCCCTGTAGTAATGCCCCCAATAGTAATGCCCCCTATAGAAGTAATACCCCCTGTATAAGTAATACCCCCTGTAGTAATGCCCCAAATAGTAATGTCCCCTATAGAAGTAATGCTCCCTGTAGAAGTAATGCCCCCTGTAATAATGCCCCCTGCAGTAATGCCCCCTGTAATAGTGCCGCACACACACACAAGAAAAAAATACAATACTTACCTTAAGCCCCGCTCCTGCGTCCGCTGCCATCTGATCTGTTTGGCCACTCCTCGGAATTATGGGAGAGACGTCATGACTGCGACGCCTGGCTGAGGTGGGCCGGAGGAGGCGGAAGTGGTTCCGTCTGTAAATAGAAGTGACGGAACGCAGTTCCTCCCCTTTTCAGCCCACTTTAACTCCTGGGTACCATTGAGTACCATCGCAGCCTCACGTACACTTGCACAAGGTCAGACCTTAAGCAGGAATTGCTAACCTCGTTGCACACTATGAGTACTCAAGCTGCATATGGCATAGTGGATAATTTATGCACACCCATGCAACAGCGTTCAAATGCACTGACACACCTGAATTTTGCTGACCACCCCTCCGTCACCTCCCACAAATGGCACTTCCCATCAATCACTCTGTGATAGGTCTGCGTAATCAGTGAGATCTATGTCCCGATTGCAATGGCTGGTTCGCATACGCATGCTCAGAGCGCAACAATCAGCCTATTGCGTTCATAATCGCAGTTGCGATCCTTGCTGAATCAAGCCCAGTGTCCCCTCACACTCATTATTGATTTAAGTAATAAATGATCCTGAACTATACAGTGTTCCTTCTTTCAATGTTTCTGCCTCTTTGAACACATGTAGTGTGAGGAGGCATCTCCTGAGTGTCTATAATAGGTAGACACCTTGGTGTGTGCAGTGCAGTCTATTTGCTTACGCCATATTCATAATATTAGCTTTTGTAGTGGGTAAGACAATGGAGTAGATAATAGCAGAGGGGTGAAGTGGGGAGTAGAGTGTACCACCACTTTCCTTATTAATTTGAGGGGAAATATATATATATAAATATTAATTGTGTTAACACAATTGCTCTATAACATATCATCAGTTGCAGAAGAAACATCAAACAGTTCAAACCCCTTAAACAAAAGACTTGTGCATGTCCCAAAACAGAATCAGTGATTATAAAAGTATACTATTGTATAAATAAAGTTTGTATTTCTATATTTTGAAAAGTACCAGTCTGTTTTCTCATATTTGAAAGTACAGTACCTGGGTATGAATGAGCAGAACATTACAAAAGACAAATGGCCAAGATAGCACTGATCTTGGTATTTCTAGGTCACACCTTGGAGTATCTAAGCCAATCCCTGATTGCCTTTTCTGTGAGGCAAGATGTTGCGGTTGGAAGACTTGAATGATCCTTTAAGATCTGAATACAAAGCATTCTGGATCTCATTTACAGTTGTACGTGTACTGTATGTTTTGAGTAGGATATATCTAAGCTATAGAGAGGTAATTTGCAAAGGTTAGGCAATCATCATCATCAACAAGGTAAATGGCATCATGCATATGGAACAACGTAAAGATATGTATCCTAAAAGACTATATATTGTAATTATTCATCAGAACCATCTCTGAGGGCTTTTATTGACTTGGGTCTCCAGACTTATGGCTTCCATATTGTACATCTATGACAAATTGGGGCAATTCCCCATTTGCCGACAACAGAGTCAGGGAATCGGGAATATTCAACATGTTGAAAGATCTCAATTCCCCATTCCTAATACAAAAATGGTCAGTATCTTCAAATCATAGATTTTTAACATGTAGAATTCCGTGACAGATCGGCGATCATTGATGGCCACTGATTAGCGTTTCTGATCAGTGGAATGGATCAGGGAATCAGGGAAATGCGCCTTAGATGTATAGACCCTACCTGTACTGAATAATATAAGCGCCTGATACACCTCTCCAAACAAAAGGGCTTGTAAGACAAGTCTAATATACAGCTGAATTTTGGTATGCACATACATTATGGAAATGTGTAATTTTGCATGCCGCTATGGGCTTGTGACAAAGGATAAATGAGACCTACATTTGAAGTTGGAGACTTTAGCTCAGCAATGGTAGCAAAGTTCAACAAACCAAGATTCTAGGGTTTTTATTAATTTAATTTCTTCAGATCAATGTTGTGAGACAATATGTGTTCTGTTAGAGAAGAGGACCCTGTAGTGCTGTAGGTGCATCACCGCGAGACCTTCAACCCAAGTGCGCTACTGTACATGCGCACCTTTACTGCGTGTCTTCAGCTCCATCCTCCATAGAGAAAAGACGTGCCCCTGAGAGTCTTCACAGAGAGCCGGCCCTTATTGTAGGAGAAACCCTACATAACTGCTGTAGGTGCATACCCACTATCTATCTCTCTCTCTCTCTTGCTCTCTCTCTCTCTATATATATATGTATATATATATATATATATATATATATATACATACAGGTGTATGCTTACTGTTATCCGCACACCACCTGAATTATCCCATATGTCTTTGACTTAATCTGTTACATTTACCATATGCCTGTATCGTGTACTTGTTGTACATACCCTGTGTTATTCTGCAACCTGATCTGTGTGGTTAATAAACCAAAGACTTGGTTAAGTTATTCATCATGTGGACTGACCTACATCAGACACCACTGGCTCCTATATCAACACCTATATGATCTGTCAATATGTTCATGTTAATTGTACGTTGGTTACTTAACTGTTTCAAATACATATTGTGGTTGTAAGGTGCATTGGAATAAGTCAATTAGTGGTCATGCTATTTGCATGTGCATGTTCTCTTTAGATGTACTTTTCATCCATTGGGCACAACTCAATTCACTGAATTGGGGTCATGCAATGCCTGCGTCCACAATGTATGCAACCTGGTTCTATATCAAAGTTCATGCATTCAACTTGCTCAGATTTGTTCATGTACTGTAGATAGCTGCTAGGGATTACTGAGCAATGATCCCAATGATTTCAGCATTTCCATAGTGCAGTACATTGACATTTTCTTTTACAGGCAACATACCAATGCAGTAAGAGAGAGTTTGTTGCTGCTAACTGAGAATCCCCTTATCTGTGTATTGTTATATCTCTCAGGAAACACTTCCATCTGCAGAGACACTAGGACCCGGGCCTCAGTCCACAGAAAAAGGAGAACCATGTTTCGGTCTGCTGAGCTCAAGTGATTAATAAGGGACTAAATGCTTTTTTCAAGCTCTGCAGGAAAGAACACAATAGTTGACTGGGAATGATGTTCAATGCTAAGATACAGTAGCAGGACATGCTATGATAGTATTAATATTTATTCGCAGTCAGCTATTTGGAGAAGATTGGAAATGAAATGAAACATAAAGAACAACTGCAGAAAGATATCATGTTTCCTTTAGCTGTCGTTGCTATATTTTAGCTTTGATATTCATTTGACAAAAAAAATAAAAAATAGCTAAAAAAGAACCACCACATAAATTTATTAAGCATAGGAGCTAAAGTAGAGTTTGGTGCAAATATAGCCAGGGTGTAAAAGTCTCAGCTTGGAATACCATGCTGCACTGCAATAGGTACAAATTTCACTTTTTCTGCATCTAGGGCAAAGGAGATGGGGTATGTTTACAAAATAGCATCTTTCAAAGCCCCGATTCTCAGCAGCTTTGACTACTAAATTAAAAAAGGCTAAATTAAGTCTGATTTTGCATTTATTATTACTTTCCTTTTAAATCAGAAATCAAAGCCGTCAAAAATAATTGTCTTTGAAAAACACTGTTTAGCAATATACCCCACAGTCTTTGCCCTGTATGCAGAATCAGCCGCTTTTAAAAGCTGCTGTTTAATAAATATACCGCTGAATGTTCTTGCAAGTTGCACACACATACTGGTCAGCTTTACATTTCCGCTGCATTTTAAAAAGTGGGATAGTCCACATCTTCTGTTACAACTTCTAATCAGGTTGTGCTTTACATTTACTCCTCTGCAGCAGCAGATAGTAGTTCCAAGTGCAATTTTGTACCTAGTAGCGGCATTTGCATCTAACTCTAATTAAGGCCCCGATGTGTATTAATTCAGATTAGAAGAATACTAAAATGGCAAATTAGATAATTGTAGCTAAAACAAACAATAGAATCGTATGCACACATTTACAATTGGAGAGGCAAAGTAAGGATTATTGAAGGCTGATATCCAAACAGAGAAGTTTAAAAATAAGTTGTTTCCCCTAACTGAACACAGAAAATATAAGACTTATAGAGTTTAGTCATTAAAGATAACTACTATATAATATTTTGTAAGCAGCTATGCTAATGAGTAGAGAAATAGTATTCTGTTTTAGCTGCAAACTGTCTTTTGAATAGGAATGCTGATTAATAATAAGATAACTTCCACAACACCTTTGTATGAATATTCCAGAAAACATAAGTGGCACATACAAGACAAGATATTTTTAGAAAAAGAATGATATTTTGTAAACTGTTTTAAAGTTAAGTCTGGGTGGTAACAATAAATTGCCAAAAATGTAACATTTATAACAGGCAAAATGTAGTACAGTAGCGTTCAGTACATAATCACGCAAGAGCTGACCACTGGCTTATAAAGTATGTTTTTGCATTACAGTGTAATATGGGGTCTGATTATCTCTACATGTGTTTGGTTCTGTAATTTGGTGTTTACAAAGCATTTTTTTTAACAATCAAACTATATATATATATATTTTTTTTTTTTAAATATATATATATATATATATATATATATATATATATATATAGTCACTGTAGGCGGCACTCAGGGCGACTTGTGAATAAAACACACAGACCGCAGGTCTAGCAGATCAATATATATATATAGATCAGTCAGGCTGGAACTTTTTTGTTGGCCAATTCAATAAATACAAACATTTTAAAATGTACAGATGTTTCCTCATTCCCCTAGAGTTTCTGCACAAAATGGCGTGAGATGTGCACCATGGATATCCAGTTTCATGCTTTCACACTTACTGGTAAAGAGTTTAAATGTCATAAAAAAATTTTAGTGGTGCGCTCTGGGGCAATGATTAATATGCAGATGTGGCTGAATGAAAGTTGCACTATGCTAGTAATTAGAATGCACAGTGTCCCGTGGTTAAATTCTAAAGTCCCAACTCTCAAGCTGTAAAACTCTTAGACTGTAGGCAGGGTGTTCTTAAAACCGTAGAAAAATGGCTTGCTGGATGGTATATGTTGCCTTTCCCTGACCGGGATTGGGTATGTCTGAAAGTACTACTGTCTCTCATAAAGGATTGTCCTTAGATGGTCTCAGTGATTAATAAATTGTAATATCTGTAGGATGGGTGTTCTTACAGTTTGATTCCAGATATTAGAAGTGCCTTTACCTCCTCTCCACCTCAAATATAATAATAGCACAGTATCAGGGAACTAGGTAACGCTATAATGCAGGTAGGTAAGGTTGGATTGTACTTACCCCATATGTTGTGCTGCTCCTGCTGGTTTTCCTTGTCCCGGTGCTTGTGTGATGCTTATGAGGGGATATTGTGGGTAGGAATGGCTGCTGCACATTGAATCATACTGTGAACGACTACAGACTCTAGTCTGATTAAACTGCATTATTGCAAGTAGGATAGGGACTCAGAGGAGTCCTAACATCTATAAAAGCTTCCCATATATAGGGAACATGGGCTATATACATAACCAGTGTTGCTGACTAATTAGAATAAAGTCTCTCATAAAAGTCCTGTCAATAGGGGGGCGTGGCTCAACGCGTTTCATCCGGTTTTCGCAGACTTTTTCAAGGGTGCCCACCCTTCTTCCCAGTGTCCTTATATAGGTCTGCATTCATCAATTCATTGGTCAGTATCCAGGGCCTCTGCGTGCGCTGGGCGCACTGCCGGGTCGCGTGCGCAAGCGCGTCATAGCCTAATAGCGCTGGTCTGATTTCTGGCACTAGAGTGTGCATAGGAGTCCTTATTACGCTAACGCGCATGCGTGGTCTCCGGCGGCCATTTTGTTATTGTCCCTGCTGTGTTAAACGCTGTGCCTCTTGTTAATGATGTTACACTGGCACTAGAGTTAGTATGTTTTCCCAAAAGACTCCAGCGGCCATTTTGCCTGTGGTTGCTATCATTAATATAGCTGAATAGCCAGGAGGTGGCCTTGTTCCTAACAATACATCTTGTGCTCATATAGTGGCCATCTTCCTAATATATTGGTCTTATATAAACTCATTACTGATGTATGTGCGGTAGCCATCACATTAGTTGGTTACACTGCAATTACTATAGTGTTGTTTTAATCCTACTTACTTCCTAATGGCGATATTCATAATTAAAATTAATCACTGCGCTTGAATATAATGATTAATTTCTTGATGAACCTGTCCCCTTATGTTCTAAAGAGGAGTTAGACATATAAATCCATATTGTACTTATATGCAATTTAAAAAATAATTATTTATAATTGATTGATTGCCTGATTTATATTGTATAAGTATAAGTATATCCACCACAACCAAATTGGTTATATGGTGCGGTTGATATAGTACAATGCAGGAATTTGAAGAAATATGGAGGACTTCATCACAATATTGTAAAATGTACAATTAGTTAATGGGATAAGTACAGAAACGCAACCAGAAACTATATGCTAGGTATCAAATGTATATGTATCCACAGTGTCTATTATTCTAATGATCTTCTGCATACTGACCACCATGGATGTCTCCACACCATGGATTACTGATTCTGGTTATGGATCTATATTTAAACCTTCTGGTGTTAAAGTCCGCAAGTTGAAAATCCACCTGCTTTCTATTTTGTCAATTCTAGCATTGTGGTCACCACCCCTCCAGTTTGGTGCTACTTGATCTATTGCCATAAATTTCAGTCCCTTTGGGTCCATGTCATGTTTTATTTTAAAGTGTTCTGACACACTGTGTTGTTCAAACCCTTTCTTGATATTGTGAATGTGTTCTCCAACCCTCATCTTAAAACTTCTAGTGGTGCGTCCTACATACTGTAGCCGACATGGGCAGTCTAGAATGTAGATGATGTTTTTGCTATTGCAGCTTAGACTGTGTCGTATTTTATAGTTTTGTTTAGTTATGTTGCTGGAAAAACTGTTGGTCGGGATGGTGCTGCGATACCCTTGGGATTTGCATGGTTGACACTGTCCACAGTGGTAGAAACCGGCATTGATGGATTTGCCATCCAATGTGGATTGCATTCCACATTTAGTGTTCTTTAAATGATTTCTATCTAATTTTTGTTTCAAATCAGGGGCTTTTCTATACACTACATTCGGTTGGTCAGACAGAATGGTTGACAGTTTATTGTCCAATTAGAAAATTGGCCAATGCTTTTTCAGTATATTTTTTATTTTGGGGGCTGACGTGCTGTAATTGGTAACAAAATAAACTTTGCCCTTATTATGGTCTCCTCCTTTTTATCCTTGTATATTAGTAATTGCTCCCTTGGTTTCTTTTTTACACTCTCATACTCTTCCTCCACTTGAGTTTTGTCATATTGTTTTGCTGAAAATTGTTCTTTTAATTTTTGTCCTTGTATTTCATATTCCTTTATGTCTGTACAATTTCTACGGATGCGTGTGAATTGACCCTGGGGGATACTGCGAATCCAACTTGGGTGGTGATTACTTGCAACCAAGATGTAACTGTTCACATCTACTTTCTTGTAGTGTGTTCTGGTTTTGATGCATGCATTCTCAATGTATATATCCAGATCGAGGAATTCTACTTTCTTTACCCCAGAGCGCACCACTAAAATTTGTTTATTATTGTTCAGAGAGGGCGGGATACCTCTACTAGTGGCGCAGCTAGGGACAATTCACAGAAAAGACCAAGAGCGCTGTAAATCCCCACTTGTTTATACTATTGGATATATCCCATCTTTACAGCTGCCCAGTCTGCATACGATCAACTACACATGGGCATATTGGATGCAAGAGACACAAGAAATGATAGGGCCAATATATTATTGTCAGAATTAGGAGATAGGGAGAAATTAGAACCAGAGAATGATACATTCTTTCATTCTTTCTTTAAAATGGTATCGGGAGCAAAACATCATACCAAAAGGACTTAAGATGAAAAAATCCCCAACACACAATCGAGATAATAAAGATTTCATCGATAAATGGGAAAGTATTCTGCAAGATTGCTCATATAAACTTATAGATTTGATTATCACCACTAGAGAAAGGGAAATAGAAACAATAGATTCAGAAATCGGGAGATTAGATCAGAAACTAGAACCACATAAAAAAGATGAGAAATACAAAACCTTAGAAACATTAATCTCAAATAGGTTAAAGAAAAGAGAGGACGATATTGTAGAGACGAAAAAATCCAAAATCCTAAGGGACAAATTTGGAGTCCGCAAACCTTCTCGACACCTATTGGCAATTAAGACAAATCAAAATAAAACAAAAAAGAAGATTTCAAGTAATAAAAACATTATCAGAACAAGGGATGAAGGAACCCCCATTTATAAGAAATTACGCTTAACGTATCAATTACTAATATACAAGGATAAAAAGAAGGAGGAGGACATTAATAAGAGCAAAGTTTATTTTGTTACCAATTACAGCACGTCAGCCCCCAAAATGAAAAATATACTGAAAAAGCATTGGCCAATTTTGCAATTGGACAATAAACTGTCAACCATTCTGTCTGACCAACAGAATGTAGTGTATAGAAAAGCCCCTGATTTGAAACAAAAATTAGTTAGAAATCATTTAAAGAACACTAAATGTGGAATGCAATCCACATTGGATGGCAAATCCATCAATACCGGTTTCTACCACTGTGGACAGTGTCAACCATGCAAATCCCAAGGGTGCCGCAGCACCATCCCGACCAACAGTTTTTCCGGCAACATAACTAAACAAAACTATAAAATACGACACAGTCTAAGCTGCAATAGCAAAAACATCATCTACATTCTAGACTGCCCATGTCGGCTACAGTATGTAGGACGCACCACTAGAAGTTTTAAGATGAGGGTTGGAGAACACATTCGCAATATCAAGAAAGGGTTTGAACAACACAGTGTGTCAGAACACTTTAAAATAAAACATGACATGGACCCAAAGGGACTGAAATTTATGGCAATAGATCAAGTAGCACCAAACTGGAGGGGTGGTGACCACAATGCTAGAATTGACAAAATAGAAAGCAGGTGGATTTTCAACTTGCGGACTTTAACACCAGAAGGTTTAAATATAGATCCATAACCAGAATCAGTAATCCATGGTGTGGAGACATCCATGGTGGTCAGTATGCAGAAGATCATTAGAATAATACACACTGTGGATACATATACATTTGATACCTAGCATATAGTTTCTGGTTCCGTTTCTGTACTTATCCCATTAACTAATTGTACATTTTACAATATTGTGATGAAGTCCTCCATATTTCTTCAAATTCCTGCATTGTACCATATCAACCGCACCATATAACCAATTTGGTTGTGGTGGATATACTTATACTTATACAATATAAACCAGGCAATCAATCAATTATACATAATTATTTTTTAAATTGCATATAAGTACAATATGGATTTATATGTCTAACTCCTCTTTAGAACATAAGGGGACAGGTTCATCAAGAAATTAACCATTATATTCAAGCGCAGTGATTAATTTTAATTATGAATATCACCATTAGGAAGTAAATAGGATTAAAACAACACTATAGTAATTGCAGTGTAACCAACTAATATGATGGCTACCGCACATACATCAGTAATGAGTTTATATAAGACCAATATATTAGGAAGATGGCCACTATATGAGCACAAGATGTATTGTTAGGAACAAGGCCACCTCCTGGCTATTCAGCTATATTAATGATAGCAACCACAGGCAAAATGGCCGCTGGAGTCTATTGGGATAACATACTAACTCTAGTGCCAGTGTAACATCATTAACAAGAGGCACAGCGTTTAACACAGCAGGGACAATAACAAAATGGCCGCCGGAGACTGCGCATGCGCGATAGTGTAATAAGGACTCCTATGCACACTCTAGTGCCAGAAATCAGACCAGAGCTATTAGCTATGACGCGCTTGCGCGCGCGACCCGGAAGTGCGCCCAGCGCACGCAGAGGCCCTGGACACTGACCAATGAATTGATGAATGCAGACCTATATAAGGACACTGGGAAGAAGGGTGGGCACACTTGAAAAGTCAGCGAAAACCGGATGAAACGCGTTGGGCCACGCCCCCCTATTGACAGGACTTTTATGAGAGACTTTATTCTAATTAGTCAGCAACACTGGTTATGTATATAGCCCATGTTCCCTATGTATGGGAAGCTTTTATAGATGTTAGGACTCCTCTGAGTCCCTATCCTACTTGCAATAAAGCAGTTTAATCAGACTAGAGTCTGTAGTCGTTCACAGTATGATTCAATGTGCAGCAGCCATTCCTACCCACAATATCCCCTCATAAGCATCACACAAGCACCGGGACAAGGAGAACCAGCAGGAGCAGCACAACATATGGGGTAAGTACAATCCAACCTTACCTACCTGCATTATAGCGTTACCTAGTTCCCTGATACTGTGCTATTATTATATTTGAGGTGGAGAGGAGGTAAAGGCACTTCTAATACCTGGAATCAAACTGTAAGAACACCCATCCTACAGATATTACAATTTATTAATCACTGAGACCATCTAAGGACAATCCTTTATGAGAGACAGTAGTACTTTCAGACATACCCAATCCCGGTCAGGGAAAGGCAACGTATACCATCCAGCAAGCCATTTTTCTACGGTTTTAAGAACACCCTGCCTACAGTCTAAGAGTTTTACAGCTTGAGAGTTGGGACTTTAGAATTTAACCACGGGACACTGTGCATTCTAATTACTAGCATAGTGCAACTTTCATTCAGCCACATATGCATATTAATCATTGCCCCAGAGCGCACCACTAAAATTTGTTTATTATTGTTCAGAGAGGGCGGGATACCTCTACTAGTGGCGCAGCTAGGGACAATTCACAGAAAAGACCAAGGGCTCTATTTATTAACATTATTTTTACTAAAATAAAGTGAAAAAGGGTGTTTTCACACCCTTTTCACATTATTTTAGTTTCACCTGTAGTTATTACAGGGCAATTGGAGTAGAATTAGTAAAATTCTACTCCAACCCCCAGTATCACTTATTTTTAGTAAAGCAGATCGCATTTCCCATAATTGTAATGGAAAATGTGATCTGTGTGCAAGTTACTAAAAATAAATTGTAAAAAAATACCGGGGAAAGCCCTGTGATAATAACGCCACCTGGAGGTGGCGTTATCCAGGGTCTCCCCCGGTTACTGGGCTCCCACTCAGCTCTAACGGGGAGAGCAGAGGTGGGAGCCGGTACCAGTAATCAGCTATGTGGTCTAAGTAGACCGCAAGCTGATTACTGTAAAAAAAAGAAAAAAAAAGAAAAATTTTTTTTTTCCTTACCTGAATCCAGGGACCGGTGATCGGGCCTCCGGTGATGGCTCCTCTCCGGTGAGCTGGTCTCCCACAGTGCACTGGGGCCCGGTCATCAGGTGATCGGGTCCCAGTGCAGTATGGGAGATCACCTGATCGGGAAGCCCGGAGAAGATCACCGGAGGCCAGGAGGATGCAGGTAAGTGTAATGAAGGGAGGGGGGGTCACGGGGGGGAGGGGGGGTCGTGGGGGTCCGCGATCACGGGGGCGGGGCTTAGCGCCGGGGGCGGGGCTTAGCGTTGGTGGGGGGGTAGTAGCGGTGGTCGGTCGGCGCATGCACGGGCTCTTAGTCGCGGTATTTTTTCCGAAAATACCGCGACTAGAGTGCGGATGGGATCCGCAGGGACAGAGCTTTATCGCAAGCTCTGTCCCTGCAAGGGATTTATAGTAAATCCCTGTGATATTGCCTGAATTCTCAATGCGAATTCACTCGGTAATATCACACTACAATCCGCATTCAATATGCGGATTGTAGTAAATAGAGCCCCAAGAGCGCTGTAAATCCCCACTTGTTTATAGTTTAAATGTCATCTTAAAGCTCATCCTGCCACAACTTTACTCATTCTAATGCAGGAGAAAAGTATGTTTGGAATAATTAAATTATGACAGTGAGGGGATATGAAGCTGTCTTTATTTCATATTTTAATGTTACTCTGTAAGCTCATGCACTCTGGTGGAACTATGAGCACACTTGGACATATAGCGGCTGATTCAATTAGCTGCGAGTTGGCCAAATATTGCTTAACGTGGATGACAAGCTCTGGCTGTGACTTTTTGCTATTCAATTGTTAATGTGGGTCTTGATGGGAGTTAATGCAGATTTTATAATGTAGCCCCAGACTGACTAGGTGAAATGTATAGAAAATTCCTTATTTAAGACAAAAAGTCATTACAGTGTTGTACCCCTGGGACACCTCTCCCAATTAATAATAATGTATTTAGAGGTTTTTAAACAGGAAACCATGGCCAATAAAGACATAATTTTTTAGGTGATTTTCTAAAAAAAAAAACAACAACCTGTTAGGTGCCCTGGGGACCCCCAGCCACTACCTGCTTGTGGATTGGGTCATCAAATGAGTGGCTCTGTCATTAGCAGGAGCTGTTTTGATTTTTGCTCAGGGATGGCCATTGATGGTTTGCCACCAATGGTTAATGGTTTTGCAGTTCATGAAAGATCTGATGGTCCTCCGCCCAGGTCCGCAGAGAGCTGGGCCGGGCCCTGGTACTTTTGAGGGGTGTGGCCTAATTACGAGATGTGTGAAAAATAGAAAAAAGTATTTAGCTATGCGCTGAATAGGGGAAAGGGGTAAATCTGGGGGCTGAGCAGTGTGATCACCCACCGCACAGGCAGAAGAGACTGCCTCCCTAGCCCCACTGCATCCCAGGACACAGCAGTGTGTGCTTGCCTGGGGAGAGAGACTGTTGCTGATAAGTAAGAGGGAGGGGGACGGCAGCTGACCCGGGCCCCTCCAAGAGGCCCCAGAAGGTTTTTTTTTTTAGTAACAAACAAACAATGCTGCAGTTCACTCCTACGCATTAGTTGTGCCTCACAGAGTGCTGTAGCTGAGATGAAATCAGATTATCTCTAACTCTAGTTGCAAATAACACAGGGCCTAATTCAGAGATGTAAGTAAATATTTCTGTACATCTCCGATGCTTGCAGATCTGCGTAGGCTCAGGTGCCACACTACGCATGTGCAGATCTGTTTCTGTGATGTCACTCGCAGTGCCCCAAAAAGATGGGGCAGCAACTGGCGGCATTCCAGAAACCGGGGGCATGTCGGCAATATTTTCTGGTGGTGCCGAAGTAAGAGGATGTATCCCTGAGGGTTACTCAGATGTCCGATGTACACGCAGTTCATCTGATGCTACTGTACATCTCCGGACACAGCAGTGGATCACAGAAGCCTGCAGTGGGCGTCTTTTTACACAAGATGCCTCCTAAAGCTTTTGCATATTTAGCACAGCCATTGTGTACAAAGACACTACAGCTGCTGCTATAGCCTCCTTCTCTGAATCAGGCACATAATCACTTGTTCCATATAAAGTGTGAATAAAGAGTGAGCAGCAATCATTAAAGGTGATAGGTGTCAGTGGTGTGTGATGTAGTGAGTGATGGAGGTCAGTCCACGTGGCAGATAACAGGATGCAGGCTTATTGGTTTATTATCCAGCAGATAAAGGGATGCATGGTAACACAGGGTTAAATCAGGTATGCACATACACAGGTAAACATAGATCCAGCCAGGATCTTTTTTTAGTTAATGCAAGTGTGTGCATTTGGAGCAGCATACACCTGTATATACATGCAGCAATGTCAGTGTCCCTTTAGCAGTGAGCAGTGGAGACACAGTGGTATTTATGTTACTTCCACTGTATCATACAGAGTTTGTTGTAGAGAGATGATCAGGGGCGCGTCCTGTTTTGATGGAGGACAGAACTTGTACCCTGCATGTATTTGAGGATACTTTTTACAGCAGGCCAATGCTCTCTTCCAGGGTTGATTACAAATAAGCTCTTTATCTAAGACTGATTCCCTGATTCCCAGACACTGCATGACTTTGCTTTGTGTATAGTCTTCCTGTATAGTGGAAGGTTCACAGCAAACAAAGTTTGTAAATTCTTTGCTGTATCTTTTACGCAGTTTGCCTTTGTTGCTCCTGCTCTGTGACTGATCACTTGTTTCTGTGGTCTCAATTTCTGACAGGCTTCTAGCTGTTGGCATATATAACATCACATGTTCTTGTGGTGTTGTAATATCCCACTTGTCTTTGTAATATCCTACTTGTCTTTGACTGAAGCTCTCTCGTGGAGGACTACGTCTCTTGACTTTATGAACTCTTGACTGTCAATGTCCCACAATCTGTGTCCTTTGCTTTCTTGACAATATCTAAGCATAATACATGTGAGAAATGTGATCCTTTTTTTAGGGATATGGGCATATCCTCTACACCCAAAGACATTGAAATGACTGACAATTGGTTGTGTACTGGACCACACATCCAATGGTGTTCATCTTTGACTAACACTTTAGGTGCTCGATTCTTGAGGCTCACTGTAATTAGTACTGCTTCTGCCCAGAATCTCTTACCCAGTCCCATAACACTCAACATACTGTAGCTCGTGCTTTCCCAGTGATTATTCTGTTGTCCTTTCACTCATGCTGTTCTGCTTAGGTGTGTAGGCAATTGTTAGTTGGTGTTGGATGTCATTCTTCTTTGGAAAGATAGCTAGATCTCTGTTCTTATATTCTCCACCTGTCAGGTTTCGGCCTAGGATCGGCCATTACTCACTATGACGCCGATTTCCCCTGACTTCTCGTGCGTTCAGTCGTCAGGTGCAGCGGCGAGTGAAGTGCTGGATACCTTGCCCGCGTACTCTGTACATCCTCCAAGTACAACCACAGTGTCACCCTCCTGTGCCAGCGGTGCATCTGATACCATGCCCGCGTACTCTGTACATCCTCCAAGTACAACTACAGTGGCACTCTCCTGTGCCAGCGGTGCATCTGGATACCTTGCCCGTGTACTCTGTACATCCTCCGAGTACAACTACAGTGTCACTCTCCTGTGCCAGCAGTGCATGTTATACCTTGCCCACTTACTCAGTACAATATCCGAGTACAACTACAGTGGCACTCTCCAAGTACAGAATCCTCGCTAGTGCTTCTTTCAGAAGTACATTCTCCTGGGCCTCATCGGTGTTATCTCCCTCCATTTCCCACCTGTATCGAATACCTGGCCAAAGGGCCGCGACCTGCTTGCTGGGTGCAGCTTAAACCCATATCCCGCTTGGAGGAGTCACTGGTGAACACCTCCCAGCAGGTTAGAATCCTCGCCTTTGGTAAGGTCTCGCCAACATCCGATACTTGTGGATAAGGAGGACATACATCCAGGCCCCTCGCCTCTGATTCCTTCCACAACCTGGGACCTCAGCTTTCAGCTGCTCAGTAGGAGATCCTCCTGAGCCAGTCATGACACCACCATTGTCATACCTCAGCACTTTTATTTTTAGGCCTGTTGTTTTCACTAGACTCTTGTATTCTGCAATTTTGCTAGTTATTTTACTTTTGGCCTTCATGAAGTAAATGTGCATCATCCTTGAAACATCATCTATGAGCGTCATGAAGTAGCAGTCACCGCTCATTGATTCCACCCACTTTCATCTATGCAGGTCTGTGTGCACTAGATCCAATTTTTCTTTAGCTCTGGACACTGATTTTGGAAACAGGCAATGTGTTTGCTTACCCTTCACACAACTGTCATGTTCTGGTGTTTCTGGATTCTTTAATGACTTCCCCATCACCATGCCGTCTAGAAATTTCTGTACTTTGGGCCTGATTTAGATCCGGATGCAATGCCGATATTTACACAGAATGAGCAATTGTCAGCCATTGTGCATGCACAGTGATTGAATTGCAAATATGCTTGCACAGAGCTGGGGGGTGGCTAGAGAACTGAAGCATGTCAGGACCATTTAAACACTTTTTTGGGTGTGTATAAATTAGCCACTGCGTCCATGCTCACAGCTGAAAAGCTGTCTAATCTGCGTTCCGATTTCAGCAAATGTAAGATGTATTTTTTTGGGTGTCTGTAAGCACTGGATGGCGAGTGACTTATTTGCATATTTTCACAATTGTGATCCGTGAGAGATCGCAGTTGCGATGGCATTTGCGTGCAGATCTGAATCAGGCCCATTGTCTCCTATGTCACAGCTCCATAGACTGGTTGGAATCTGTAGCTTCCATTGCACTACACTCCCCTGTGTCTACAATATACAGTTGTTGGCACCGGGTTGCTGTTGCAATTACAGTCCCTCTTTTATTGTACAGAACACACTGACCCTCTGCCATTTGTTTTTAATGGAGGATAGAGAGAACGTCTCACGCACTAGGAAAATGTCCCTATGAATAATGTATTTTGATATGCCTCTATAAATGTTTATTACCAAATTATTTCATCAAAATTATGGAGTGCTATCACCGACACAAAAAAGGATACTTTATTACATACAAACAAGATGAAGTGTCTGTAAATGGTGTGCAAGCAACTAAAATATAACTTTTATTAAATATTCAGTAAAATAATTACATTTCTGTGCTCATTGTATTGAAAACAAAAATTCTAAATATTTGCATTAAAAAAATGATAGGTGTGAAATGAAAAATTATTTATTTTATTGTGACGAGATCCCTGTGGGACCCACTAAGATTCCTTAATATATAAAACCAAAACACATACCCCAACAGCACTCATTAGTCATTACATTGGAATTGTACACTGCAGGTATGACTGCCACATATATCTATTTTTCTACACTCTTCCCTCCTATTCCTATACATGGGATGGGGGAATATGATGATATGGCTGAAGATTGGGTGAAACATTTGGATAATATTTGGATGATTGGTTGGAACATTATGAGAAGAGGGATTAAAGACATTAAAATAGTGCTAGACACACCCCATGGGTGTCACTAGACTCCTATAGGCAGTGGTAGACACACCCCACCAATGGTGCACACCATAATGAAATGTGCTGCGCACGTCTATGGCTAAACAACTTATACCTGTGGTCTTCCTCCACACTGCCCCATGTCATTTCACCAGGGCCACATGAAGAGCAGTATATAATGACCTGCTAGCTTCCACAGCACTCCATATACCACTATGAGTACAAGGGACCCTGACCAGAATCTCACGCCTCCTAGTGTCATGATAGGGCCATTTACATGCGTCTTAATAGCCACCTTCCAGTCACCGCCCAAGAACCCTCAGCACATTTCCTGTACAGTTCTGATACTGTGAGTCTCAGTCGCATCTGCGTCTCTGTGCGCACACTGTGCAATGCATGCGCTGTACGGGTTTATAAAGATTTTCGTGCATATGCCGTAGCAAAAAATTGCTCAACTTTGTGAACATCTGCATTGCAGAACCAGACCCACTGAGCGCTTTGAAATAAATGCTCCGCGTATTATCATATTTATTTTTATAGAAATTATTATCTGGCTTCATTATTCTTTCTTACAAACATTTTATTATATTACATGAATGGTCACCCACATTGCACACAAAAGCAGAATAACTGCAAGAATATACATCCACAAATGTACAGTATTTGCAATTTTGGTAGGACAGTAACACCATTCAGCCTTGGAAAGGGACAGGGTTTCCAGGGTTTCACCACTATGGGGTGAGTCCGCACAATTTGGAGAAATAGGCCCCCATTTACTAACGAGTTTTATCACCAAAACGAGTGATAAATTTCACTGTATATGATAAATGGTGCTCCAGCCAATCAGCTCCCAGCTGTTATTTTTCTAACATTTGACAGTTGGGAGCTGATTGGCTGGAGCACCATTTATCATACACAGTGAAATTTATCACTCATTTTGGTGATAAAACTCGCTAGTAAATGAGGCCCATAATTTGGATGGATAAGGCATGACCTGGGCACATCGGGGCATGAGACCTTAAAATGCCCCTATTTCTAAACTGGTAAAGTTAGAGATTATGCATATTTGTATGAAACTGATTTTTCTTTCTTTTTCATATTAACCCTACCCATTTCTTATTTATTTAGTCACTATTTGAATTGAAAAATGCGGCACTATTTATAACACCTCATTTAGCAAGCTCAGATGTTTTAGAACTTTTTAATCCCTTAGAATGTAAGCTCTCATGAGCAGGGACCTCTTCCCTCATGTGCTTCTCTTTACATTTTCTTCTACTCTCTACTCCCCATTAGGGCACCTAACACGGGACCGCCAACTCCCGGCAGCTTATTGTGAGTGCTTTAATCACTATTTCAGCAATGTATATAAGTTGTGTCCCTGTCCTGCACTGTAATGTACTGTAAGTTACTTGTTTCTTGTTCACTTATTAGTTCTATGTACTATGTAAGGCGCTGCGGAACACTTGTGGCGCCATATAAATAAAGGATAATAATAATAATAATAATAACAAGAGAACTGGTCACCAGATGACGGTACAACCGCAACAGTTGCTGCAGTGTTATAGATCCATTGTAATTAAACAGCTGTTAATTTACAAAGAAAATAGAGTAAGGGCCAAACTGGGCCATGTTTGTTTACATGACGAGTATACTTTTCAGGACAATTAGAACATCCTGGGCGCATACAGACCTAAACATGGCTGCAGATGATGATAAATCATTGTGAAAATGTGATAAAAATCAAAGCAATATGTTTTTCTTTAACATCTAAGGAACACTTTGTGAAATTAGACATACATACAGATGTGACCTTCTGCCTTCCCGCTGTATGGCAGCTGGCTCTTTTACCTTTTAAGCATCAATAGCTTTTCCTGTGTATATTAAATACATAACAATACTTTGCAATGTGTAATAAAACATGATAACATCTTTAATAAGTACTCTATGTGTATTATTACTTAAAAGAAAAGGTGCTTTAAGAAATCAATGGCATAGAATTGTAATAAATAATATAACATACTTGTGAAGAATGGATATTCCGCAGGAATATTTTCGCTACTTGTAGATCTAAATAAAACACTGTGATCATGAGGCAATTCTGGTTGAAGTGCTGACAATTACTCAGAACTCCTATTCTGTGTGACACCCCAACACCCCCCAATTAGCTATACAGCCATAACTGCACAAACAAACTGGCAGCTTTATTGCGCTGCTGATATCTTGCAGCCAGCTTGTTAAAAGACAGAGTTTCACATAGTTATTCTCAGGAGATATGAATCACTTCAATAATCAGTATACAGCACAATAAGGGTACATACAATACTCACCAGCAGTGTAACATCTGCCTGTGGTGCTTTTTCATAAATTGTTTTATTCTGTAGTTGCCATTTGTCTCAGTCATAAAGTAATCACAATTTTGACAAGACTTTATGCTGTCTTTTCAGTAAATATGTTGCGGGGTGACATGCCCCCAGAGGGATAATAAAGCAGCAAGCATTACATTACAGTAGGAAGTCAAATGCCTTTTAAGCATTTACCTGATTTCCAGCAAATCATTACATCCTCTTCAAAATTTCTCTGGAGGGGAGTCCAGTATGGCTACCAACGGAAGCCATTGTGCACCACTCCCAAACACACCCCCTTTGACCTGGGTTCATTTTTACACCTCCAGTGACCAGAGGAGTATTTAGAGAGGAGGACACCCGTGTGCATTCCCCTTCCGGGGCCCCCTCCTCTCTCCACAGCGGCCGGCAGAAGACTGACGCAGCTGACCAGTGACCTAAGCATCAGTAGACTCTGGGCACTATCTGTGCCCAGAGTATACTGCGCATGCACAGGTCGCAATTTCTTCACTGCGCATGTGCAAAATGCTGGAAACATGGCAGCGGCAGCCATTTTCCGGCGTTTTGTGCAGGGTTGAGACACCCGACGCAGGATCTCGGAGAAGTAAGTATTAGATAATATGGGTGTAGGGTGTGCATTGCGGGCACCCATCCTGCTCCTCACACTCTGAACTCATTATAGATACGCCCCTGCCAGTGCTAAACCCTTGCTACTCCCCCCCTTCTCTACAACAGCCCCCCTCACACACACCATAGCCAATACATATGTTTTACTCTCTGACTCCTATGAGCTGTTATGACTAGTGATGCTAGTGGGAGCAGAAAATGAGGGGCCTTTAGTGACAAGTCGTGAGTGTCAAAATATGCGTGTACTATTGGCGATTATGGCAGAGTAATAGTATACACCCAGGACTGTAGAGACCCTTGCTAGGCCCTGGTAATTTCAGGGGGCCTAACCTAATGTAAGTACGCGAGGCCATGTCTCCTTAAAAAATGAAATAAAAAATTGTTGCACCACCAAGTGCTCCACAGGGAGGTGCCATGTGCCCCTCAGCTTGGGGTAAATCCAGGGGGGAATTTCTGTGATCACTCCCTTTCCCTAGCACAGTATGCAGAGACTGCTGCTGCTGATCAGCGGCAGCAGTCTTCTTGGTTCCACCGCAGCCCAGCATACAACAATGTGCTCGGCTGGGGAGACACAGGCTGCTGCTGACAGGTAACAAAGGGGGGGAGCAGCAGACCCAGGCCCCTGCCAGGCCCCACCATCAAGCCAGGGTGAAAGTGATTAGTACCCACACCCCGTGCCTTACGGTGCACCTGTATACACTAGCAGATCCCTCTGACCAACAAAACAGTCCAGTTAACCAATGGGGTGGTTTACCTAGCAGTAATTGATTTATACAGCTTTACTCACAGTTTTGCATTCATAGACTCTTAGAATGGAGCGGAGCTTGTGCGGAGCATATAGGTCACCAGTCGGTGACTGTAAGTGGGCAGTGGTGCTTCAATTAACAGTAGCGGTATGCTGTGGGTGCGGGTATGTAGCAGGGTATTACAGAGCTAAGTGGCTAAGTCTGTGTCCTATAGTGGCACGCACACACAGTAACAAGATGGCACTGTGCATTCGTAGAAGTACATATGCGACTATCTTGGCAAAGGTGACTGCTTCACCTTATGGGTTTAGATGGAGACAGTGCAGTAGCGCTCTCTATATTCCAACAGTGAGCAGCTGTGCTGCCCCCACAGCCTTGCATTCTAACACAATATGGCCCTGGCTGCCAGTCTTGCATGAATGCACACAATCTCAGCTATCAGCATGTTATGTGCAGATAAAGGAAGGGGAGTATTTTATCTGCTCTACCCAGAGCAGACAGAGCTCATATGGGAGTCCCTAATCTCTGCTTACTTGATCATGTGCCATGTGACTGTGGTTGCCATTTTAGTCAAAAGACAACGCCAATGCGATGCCCTAAGCAGCCTGAGACCTCATAGCATGCAATGAAGTTAGCAATTTCTAAGTAAGGTCAGAGCTTACTATCTCAGTTGAACTGCGTGCGTAATCGCTATTGCATTCGCAGTTGCAATCAGTAGTGAATCAGGCCCAACACTTCTGTTTTTTTAATTACTGTACTTTGCAGCATTTTTTCCACACCTGCCTAAAACTTTTGCACAGTACTGTATATATATATATTAGGGGTGTGCACCGGCCACTTTTCGTGTTTTGTGTTTTGGTTTTGGATCTGGATCTTTCTTTGTGTTTTGGGTTCTGGGTTTTGTGTTTTGGATCTGTATTTTAAAAAAAAAAAAAGCATAAAAACAGCTAAAATCACAGAATGTGTTGGTTTTTCTGCTCCTATGCTATTATTAACCTCAATAACCTTAATTTTCACTCATTTCCAGTCTATTCTGAACACCTCACACCTCACAATAGTGTTTTTATGTCCAAAAGGTTCCACCGAGGTAGCTGGATGACTATGCTAAGCGACACGAGTGGGCGGCACAAACACGTGGCCCATCTAGGAGTGACACTGCAGTGGCAGACAGGATGGCAGTTTGAAAAACTAGGCCCCAAACAGTACATAATACAAAGAAAAAAAAGAGGTGCAAGATGGAATTGTCCTTGGGCCCTCCCACCCACCCTTATGTTGTATAAACAGGACATGCACACTAACAAACCAATCATTTCAGCGCCAGGGTCTGCCACACGACTGTGGCTGAAATGATTGGTTCGTTTGGGCCCTCACAAAACAAGCTGGCATTTAATGTGTCCCTGCACAAACTGGCTCTATGGAGGCAAGATGTCGTCCTCATCCTCCTCATTCACAGATTCCTCACTCTCTTCAGTGTTGTGTACATCCTCATCCTCACAGAGTATTAATTCGTCCCCGCTGGAATCCACCACCATAGGTCCCTCTGTACGTTCTGGAGGCTGGTCTCCCTGGAAGAGTTGATAATTCATTTTGATGAACATCATCTCCACATTTTGTGGAAGCAACCTCCTACGCCTTTCACTGACACTGTGTAGAAGCAGCAGCAGCGTGGCTCTGGTAGCCGCCGCTGTGGTATGTGTCCGGGCCGCCAGCGGGACACCCTCCCGCTGCAACTCCGGCAGTGATCACACAGTGATCACTGGCCGTGTATAGACAGCAGCGGCGGTATCCGGGCCACTCCCTCCGGCCTCAGCTGCTCCTCCTCCTCCCCCATAATGCCCACTTTTATAAGGGGCCAGGCCATAATAAAATTTTATATATATACATATATATATATATATATAATTATAATGTGTGTAAGTATATATATATATATATATATTTATATTATGATATACACACATTATTATTGGAGGAAAATCTCCAATAAAGGAGATTGAAACGTCGGCAATACATTTGGGCTGTGTTTCCCTTTGTTGATTCTTGAAAGTCCTGTGAGTGCCACCGTTACACCTTTCGCTATATATATATATATATATATATATATATGCATATGTGTGTGTATGCATATATAGATAGATATATATATATATACATATATGTTCTATATATATATATATATATATATATATATACACATATATGTTCTATATATACGTATATATATATATATATATATATGTTCTATATGTATATATATATATGTTCTATATATATATTTATACATATATATATACATATATGTTCGATAGATCTCGCAGAGCCTCTGTTTAGGGATGTCAACCATCCATCAATGGTTTGCAAACATCGATGGTCTGACTGAAAACAAGTGGTTTGCCATTGCTGGTGGCCATCAATGTTGCACCATCGATGGTAGCCATCAATCGATGTTTAGGAAACATCAACAGTTGTGGTCTACACAGATCTTGCCCAATCGCTAAACAATTGATGGCTTCTAACGATAGTTGAACCATCAATGGTACAGCTGTCAATGGCCATCACTACAGTATAACATAAAAATTGCTATTTTTATGGTATACTGGGTTTTAAAAAAACATTTTTTTTCAAATAAAATAGTGATGGATAAGTTTAAAATTATGTTCTTGACCTAATTCAATCATAAAAGAAACCGACAATTTTGGAGAGGTTTTTGGAAAAAGAATTCGTCAGTTAAGCAGCTTGTCGCTGCTGCTTTGAGGATGCAGGTGCGGCTACAGCCCACACAATTCACAAAGACAGAAAAAAAAGAAGAATTTTTTATTTTTTGTGAAGCGCACTTTGAGGATTACACCACCCTTTAACAGACAGACGCACGCTTGTCGCTACTGCTTTGAGGATGCAGGTGCGGCTACTGCATATACATTTCACACACAAACACAGAAAAAAAGAAGATTATTTTATTTTGGCTGGAGCGCACTTTGGGGGTTACACCACCTTTTATCAGACAGACGCACGTTTCTCGCTGCTGCTTTGAGGATGCAGGTGTGGCTACTGCGCATACATTTCACACACAAACACAGAAAAAAAGATTATTTTATTTTTGTTGGAGCGCACTTTGGGGGTTACACCACCCTTTAACAGATAGACGCACGCTTGTCGCTGCTGCTTTGAGGATGCAGGTATGGCTACAGCCCACACAATTCACAAAGACAGAAAAATTTTTTATTTTTTATTTTTTGTGGAGCGCATTTTGAGGGTTACACCACCCTTTAACAGACAGACGCCAGTGGTGACAGTATCATATGCAGTGACAGTAGACATGTCAGAAATTGTTGGCACGTCCTTCAGTCTGGACCAGATGTCCAAACCAGCCCTTGACTTATGACACAGGCGCACGCTTGGTGCTGCTGCTGTGTTGATGCACGTGCGGCTACTGCGCATACATTTTGCACACAAACACAGAAAAAAAAGAATTGTTTATTTTTTGTGGAGTGCACTTTGGGGGTTACACCACCCTTTAACAGACTTATAGGGCACAGGCGCACGCTTGGCGCTGCTCCTTTGTTGATGCACGTGCAGCCACAGTGCACGCAATTCACAAACACAGAAAATATTTTTTTATTTTGTTTGGAGTGCACTTTGGGGGTTACACCACCCTTTAACAGATGAGCCAGCCGGCCCTTTACTTATGACAGACAGACACACGCTTGACGCTACTTTGTTGATGCACATGCGGCTACTGCGCACACAATTCACAAACACAAAAAATATTTTTTTATTTTGTTTGGAATGCACTTTGGGGGTTACAGCACCCTTTATCGGACGAGCCAGCCGGCCCTTTACTTATGACACAGATGCACGCTTGGCGCTACTTTGTTGATGCATGTGCGGCTACTGTGCACACAATTCACAAACACAGAAAAAATATATTTTTTTTGCACTTGGGGGGAGCACCCCTGATGGACAGAGCACCGCCTGGACAACACTACAGCACCCCTTTAGGACTGGGACACTGCACAGGACTTTGGAGTGGACACAGCCCCTATGGACAACTGACTGCACAACACAGCCCAGCCAGCCCCTATGGACTTTGGAGGAGTGGACACAGCCCCTATGGACAACAGCAGCACAGCGCAGTACAGCACAGCACAACACTACACTGCACTACACTACACAGCCCAGCCAGCCCTAACTCCCACCCTCCCTCTTCACTGTCCACAGCCGAGTGAGAAAATGGCGCCGACGCGGGTTTCTTATATAGAATCCAAAACCCGCAAGACCCGGAAGGCGGGATGATGACTCTTTGCCTCGATTTTAGATCCGAGTCAGGCGGGAAAAGTCGAGCCTGACTCGGATCGGCCTATATATATATACTTAATAAGACTTTCATGACAAGTGAACAGAGTGCAAGCACTGAATGCAGATCCTGATGATGAACTGAAGGCCTGATTCAGACCCGTTCGCAAGGAGCCGCTCACACGTACATGGCCGATGTTATGCATTTGCACATGCGTATGCATCGCAGTGCGCGTGCGCAAACTAATTTGAGCGATCGGGAAGCGCTCAATCACCCAGCAAAGACAGCCCAGTGGAATGAGTGACAGGAGAGGCCGTTTGTGGGTGGTAACAGGGGCAGGGCAGTAGTGACGGGGGAGTGGAGGTGCGAACGCAGGCGTGCCTGAGTGTTTCAACACCGTTTCAGAGGCATGCATAATTAACAGGCAATGTCAGAGTACACGTCACCTGGTTGATTTTTACACAGAACTGCTCGCAGTGCTTGCGGTAAGGTACAGTCAACCACAAGCGCTGCGGTCTGATCCGATGGTTCCCGATGTACTGATGGTTGTATATACTTCCTGGAGATGATGTACGCTAGTGGATGGCTAAAGACAGGCTGGTGGGTGTCTATAAACACAAAGTGATCGCTCGCCAAGATATAGTGGGTGTGCTTATGCCTTGCCATGCCATGCGATAGTCTACCTTGACGACACTTAGATGAATTTGCATACGCTGGGAGCGAGCTAACGGGTCTGAATCAGGCCCTGAATCCAAAAAGAAGAACACCAGAGGGTCTTCCTGGGAATAGCTCCTGACTCAGACATAAAATCAGCTTCTGTGTGATTCTTTGAACTTGCTGTCCTTCCCAATTTGTGTGTGAGCTGTCTGGCTCAGATTTCAGTCAAATATCATATGAGGAACCAGTTGCTACGTGTTAAAGGATTGAAGTATTAGATAAAAATTAAATGTACCCCTGATGAAGTTGTCTGAGACTAAACGCTTTCGACAGTAAATGCAGTGGCCCAATCTGGGTTTAGCTGGTTGTCAGAGAGCTCACACCCCAAAAGGGGAAGGACAACAAGCTGATTTCATCTAGCCCAAAAAGGCTACGCTGCATATGTTGTGTAATACTATGTTTTTTTTATATTTAAGAAAAATCAACTGAGAAGAATCACACAGAAGCCGATTTTGTAATATGGGTAAACTCTGGTATGAGAGTCTCGTTTTAGAACAAACAACTAAGAAGACAAGTTAATAGTGTCATTGTACTTTTACAAAGGAGTACATCTGGCGTACCCTGAGACCCCGAGACCCCAAATACATACGATATAATTTGATCTTAAACTGGCAGAGGACCATCCTTGGGGTTGCAGCTGGTAACAAAGAGACATTGAATATCTATTGATTTTAAAGGTATTTTATTGAATTTTAAATTGAATTTTGTTTGTGGGGAAATTTTGTATGTTATATCAGTGGTTCCCAAACTGTGTGCTGCGGCACCCTGGGCTACCTCAGGGCACTTGAATGGGTGAAAGGATGCCACAGGTTGGTGGTCCAATACTAAAAATTATTTTTGGTCAATGTGATAGGTAAAACCTAGTGCTGGAAGCTGCCAATCATAAAGTAGGTGAACAAAGAGAAGCACAAACCTGTCTACCACCACATAATTAAACCTAAGGATGACAGGTATGTGCAATCTACTTAATTTAATAATTTTGCAGAGTTGCTCAATAAAAAACTTTTGGCCTAGGGGTGCCGTGGAAAAAATGCAAATTCTCTAGGGTGCTGTGATTCAGAAAAGTTTGGGAACTACTGTGTATATATTTGTGTGTGTGTATAAAAACAAAAAAACTCAGCACTCACCATTGTTAAATTACTCACAATAATACATAAATAGTGGGGTTTTGATTCATGGATTGATCAATGCATTTAAGCCTGCAGCCCACATCACGGGACCCCATTTCTCTGCAGGTCCTACACTATCTGTCATACTTATGGAAACCTGGTAGCTGCTATAACAGAGTTCAAACTGAAAAAATGTTCACTGGTTTAAAGCTCACCTGCCAACTAACTTATGGCTTTTAAAGGCAAGGCAGTCACCAAACATAGCTTCTATTATACTACCAAAAAGGCAGCTGACACAGGTTAATATAAATAAGCTTGCACAGGGGTGCATGAGAAAGCCGTGATCACAAAAAGGTTAATTAAAAATGAACCAAATAAACAAAGTCAGAAATCCATGGCACTCACCACTCCCAGATTTGGGTGCAGACCTGCACTCGCCATTCCCAGGACTGGGGTACAAGTGGCTTTTCACCACATTGCTTAAATAAATAAATAAAAAACTGAAAAAAAAAACTGAAAAAATGTTAACTGGTTTGGTGACTGTCTTGCCTTTAAAAGCCATAAGTTAGTTGGCAGGTAAGCTTTAAACCAGTGAACATTTTTTCAGTTTAAACTCTGTTATAGCAGCTACCAGGTTTCCATAAGTATTACAGATAGTGTAGGACCTGCAGAGAAGTGGGGTCCCGTGATGTGGGCTGCAGGCTTAAATGCATTGATCAATCCATGAACCAAAATCCCATTATTTATGTATTATTGTGAGTGATTTAACAATGGTGAGTGCTGAGTTTTCTGTTTTTATTTATTTAAGCAATGTGGTCACAAGCCACTTGTACCCCAGTCCTGAGAATGCAAGTGCAGGTTTGCACCCCAAATCTGGGAGTGGTGAGTGCAGTGGATTTTTAAATATATATATATATATATATATATATATATACAGAATCTATATATAGACACATACATATATAGTCTCATTCAGTGATAATGGGACTATCAACTCAAAAGCTATTTCATGGACAGGTGTGGGCTATTCCCTCGTAATTTCATTATCAATTAAGCAGGTAAAAGGTCTGGAGTTGATTCTCGGTGTGACATTTGCATTTGGAATCAGTTGCTGTCGACTCTCAATATGAGATCCAAAGAGCTGTCACTATCAGTGAAGCAAGCCATCGTTAGGCTGAAAAATCAAAATAAACCCACCAGAGAGATAGCAAAAACATTAGTTGTGGCCAAATCAACTGTTTGAAACATTCTGAAAAAGAAAGAATGCACCGGAGAGCTCAGCAACACCAAAAGACCGGAAGACCACGGAAAACAACTGTGGTGGATGACAGGAGAATTATTTCCCTGGTGAAGAAAAACCCCTTCACAACAGTTGGCAAAATCAAGAACACTCTCCAGGAGGTAGGTGTATATGTGTAAAAATCAACAATCAAGAGAAGACTTCACAAGAGTGAATATAGAGGGTTCACCACAAGCTGTAAACCATTGGTGAGCCACAAAAACAGGAAGACCAGATTAGAGTTTGCCAAACAACATCTAAAAAAGCCATTACAGTTCTGGAACAACATCCTATGGACAGTTGAGACAAAGATCAACTTGTACCAGAGTGATGGGAAGAGAAGAGTATGGAGAAGGAAAGGAACTGCTCATGATCCAAAACATACCACCTCATCAGTGAAGCATGGTGGTGGTAGTGTCATGGTGTGGGCATGTATGGCTGCCAATGGAACTGGTTCCCTTGTGTTTATTGATAATGTGACTGCTGACAAAAGCAGCAGAATGAATTCTGAAGTGTTTCGGGCAATATTATATACTCATATTCAGTCAAATGCTTCAGAACTCATTGGACGGCGCTTCACAGTGCAGATGGGCAATGACCCGAAGCATACTGCAAAAGCAACCAAATAGTTTTTTAAGGCTGAAAAGTGCAATGTTGTCAAGTCAATCCCCTGACCTGAATCCAATTAAGCATGCATTTCACTCGATGAAGACAAAACTGAAGGGAAAATGCCTCAAGAACAAGCAGGAACTGAAGACATTTGCAGTAGAGGCCTGGCAGAGCATCACCAGGGATGAAACCCAGCGTCTGGTGATGTCTATGTGTTCTAGACTTCAGGCTGTAATTGCCTGCAAAGGATTTGCAACAAAGTATTAAACAGTGAAAGTTAGATTTAGGATTGTTTAGTTTGTCCCGTTACTTTTGGCCCCTTAAAAAGTGGGAGGCACATATAGAAACTGTTGTAATTCCTACACTGTTCACCTGATTTGGATGTAATTACCCTCAAATTAAATCTGAAAGTCTGCAGTTAAAGCACATCTTGTTTGTTTCATTTCAAAGCCATTGTGGTGGTGAATAGAGGCCAACATTTGAAAATTCTGTCAATGTCCCAATATTTATGCACCTGACTGTATGTTTTCTACAGATTTACCCTAGGTGTTATCACTTTGTATATGGCATTTATAGATGCAGGCAAGTTTGTCTGGTGATGCTGCGGCTGCCCCTCAGTTCAACACTGAATAATTGCATCTTGTGTCATTGGCCAATTGGACATTACATAGCTGGCTTTTGTCTCACAGCTGTACAATGTCCTTGTGTGTGAACCATAATACCCTATTGCATTATTATAGCACATGGAGGATATCTGTGCTTGGTAATGTTCCAACTTTTACTGTGGTGTAAGTTTTCATTTTGCTCAGTTTATCTGTAGCATACTGTGGGTTGACTAAAAATTACATGCTCTTGATCTTCAGACATGTTTGAATAATTTGAAATTCACATGAATTTGTCCGGGTCGAGGGCCTCAATTCAAATTAATGGTACAATCAGTAGTTCAATCTTGTTCAACTGTACCTTCATTGTACTGTGTTCCAGCTAGAAGTTTGCCATTCACATGGGAAAAACTTTAAAAATACAATGTAGCCATTAAGTTTGAATAAACTTTAACATGGTAGAATTAACGCTAATCTATGTTATAAAATTGTTGTGCATTTTTGTAACTTTCTTTTTAAAACATCTGTACTTTCCATACACGAGCGTACAGAAGTCATGCTCTTAGACTTGTCATGCTAAACCTCTCAGCACTCATTCTCCCTCATCCTATGCATGTCCTCTGCATAAACAATATATGACTTAGAGCAGCCCCCAGACCAAAGGACCAATGGGAATTGTTGCCACTGCATCATTTTATATCTCCAGTGCACTTAGCTACTTAGGGGGAGACAGTATTGGACTGGGACATGAAGGGCCCACGGGGGGTTTGTAGTGGTAGAGGCCCATGCTTAAGGGGTGTGGCCAACCTCACAGAAGTTTGGCTAACCTTTGGATATATATGTTAACCAAACCACTAAATTTGATTGGCAGGAGGGCGGGTGTAGTTTGTATAGAAACAAACCAAGCACTCATGTTCATCCATGCTCCTGCTCTACCAGGTAACTGACCATCTAATAGAGTAACAAAGTATAATATGAGTGCAAGGTTTGGAACCTGACATTAGATGAGGGGCTGGGGCCCACAGGCAGTGGGGTCTACAAGGGATTTCGCCTGTACTAATGTGGGCCAATCCGATCCAGCTTTTACTACTAATAGCTGTATCATATTCATATGGATAATAATATGTTTTTTTGATGATGTGCTAGAGGTTTTTTTTTCAACCAACTTAAAGCAGCATTGCAGATATATAGATTTAACCAGACATGCTTGTGTATTATTCATTACATATACAGTAAGCAGTCTGCTATTTACCAGATGGGATGTGAAAAATGGATCAGAAAGTTACTGGTGAAGTAACTGTAATATATATAAAAACCCATCTATAAAAAAAAAATAAATGGCTTTTTCTTTTGTCAATTTTAGTTTTTTTTTACACATTTACTGTAGTTCCTTTGTCTACACAGAAACCAGAAGTAACACTACTCTATGTTCAGATCCTGTAAATAGCTTCGGCATAGACAGTTCTGATGTCATTATCGGTAATGCCTGTTGTCATTACATGTTTATCAGGAAATGTTCAGTATTTTAAGTAATAGGGCACCCCTTGTGGTTTAAACTATGGCAGGTGATCTGTATTTCCACAGTTTGTAATAATGGTCTCCTCAATTACTTCTATTATATCACTTACAGTAGCATAAATTATTCTTTAATGTATCCAGGGTCAGACTGAGGTATGAAGGGCCCACTGGGGAATACAGTGGTAGGGACCCAAACCAGCCACCACAGAGGAACTTGGGTAACCATTAGATAAGACCTAGTCATCCTGCAAAGAACAGGGCCTCTTTATAAAGTAGGGGACAGGGATGTGTCAGGACTGTCTACTTTGAGTGGCAGGAGGGCAAATCATGGTGTAGTTTCCATAGAAACAGACCAAGAATCCATGTTCATCCCTGGTCCTGCTCCATGCAGTTACTGATATTCTAGTAGAATAACAATGTATAATTTGATTGCAAAGTCTGGAATCTGACCCCTAGAAGAGGGGGTGGGGCCCTGGGCAGTGGGACCCACCAGGGATTTCCCTTGAACACCTATGGGACAGTCCGACCCTGGGGGGAGATGTACTAAGACTTTGTGATTGGAGACAGATAAAGTACCAACCAATCAGCTAACCGACCTGTCAATTTACAGGCTGTGTTTGAAAAATGACAATTAGGAGCTTATTGGATGGTACTTTATCTCTCTCCACTTAATTTCTCTGCAAGGCTTAAGCTGGGTACACACTGGGTGATATATCGGGCGTTCAATCGAACAGCCAATATGTCACAAGCGCATCGGTGTCTGTGTACCCCCGCTATGTCTGTGAACAACGTTGTTCACAGACATAATGCATCTGCTCTGCAGCACAGCAGATGGCCAATATATCTGCAGATATATTGGCGCATCTGGTTGCGTGTACGGGCAATCAGCCGATCACCCGTACACTTGCTGCAGGAACCGCCGGTGACTGACGGTTCAAATGGGTGAGCAAATTCAAATACCCGTCCAGTTGTGATGTCAGGGAACACACATCGAGCAGCCAATCGGTAAGTCTGTATAGCTTACCTGATCGTCTGCTGTGTCGGCGGATCCGTCGGCACAGTGTGTACCCAGCTTTAGTACATCTACCACTTAGGGCCTTGTTTAACAATGATCTTTATTACCAATGGCATATTTTGTTTAGTATTGTTGTGAGGCGAGGCACAATGTGTTTGTTTGTTTTTTTCCTATGGGGGTATATGAGTTTTTTTCCCTGTCTTTAATTTTTTCCAGTGGGGGACAATGTGTGCGAAAGTGGGCAACTCGGTCCTTGCACATTCAGAGGTAGGCATGTATACAAGGGAAAGACTTTGTAGCGGCATTAGCATAAGATCAGACACAACTGTAGCAAAAGACACAAGCCCTATGAGGTTGGAGTATCCCGCCCCCCTTGACAAGTCCCACCCCCTCAACAGACACCGCCTCCATTAGGGCTGCTTCCAGAAGTCTCCCGAGCTGGTTTTCCATCCCAATTCACTAAAGGGGTTATGACTTGTTGTTAAATAGGGTCCTTAGTGCTACTGTACATAAATGCTGTTGTGTTTTTTGTAGTAATCATATGCAGATAAAATTTACTCTTTCATCATCAAAATTACTGCTGCTGTACAGTAGGTGGGTTAAAAAAAAAACATGGAATTTGCCTGTAGCTCCACTTATAGTGGATAATGCTACTTGGTGACACAATATGCACTAATACTACATTATAGTACATACAGTATTCTCTAAAATAATTACTTACATGATGCAGTCACTTAACCTTATGAATAAATATAAAATGAGTTGATATTATGAATGTAATTATTTGGGGATGATTTGCAAATTTTTCCCAGAAATCTGCATGAAAATATTTCCTAGTTATTCATCAAGATAACTTGCAAATTCAGATATTTGCATGCATGAATATGTTTAGCAAATATAGCACTGGTTCATGCATTTATTCAAAGTGTTTATAAATAAGGGTCTAGGCATAGCCATGCAAATAGCATGAGGATGTTGAGAGGGAGGTGATGAAGTATACTAGACTTGAGTTGTAAACAACTTAAATTATTATTATAGTAATATACTAATAAATATAGACCCTGATAAATCACTAATGATTAGATGTGAGTCAATTCACAAAAAATTACGCAAATCATATTCCATTTTACGTAGTTTTTTGCATTCTACTTTTGTGATGCCATTCCACACATATGGCTAATCCACATTGTATTTATAAATTTGGATTTCAAATACATTTTTGCCACCTGTAAACAGATCTGGGAAAATAAAGGTGAACTCATTCTACTCTGTGCTTGAATTCCATCCAAGAAACTTAAGACCAAATTCCACCAGATAAATGAATGAAATGAAGCTAATATTCATTAGAGCAGTTTGGAAATTTTGTTCTTTTTTACACAAGTGATTAATGACTGTAAACCACTGTAACAGGGTTAGATGAGGCAACTGCTTAGGTTCCAGACCAATCATTAAGCCTTTAAAAAAGGTGGTGTACTGTACATATGAATTAAAGGTGAAGTCATTGCTATGCATTGAATTAAATTTTGCTGAGCATTTTAAATTGGTGTGTTTTTAACTGTAAGGATATTAAGTGCTAATGTTCAATAATTCACATCAACCAATCATACACTTGGTTTCATGTAGTGCAAGCAACATGTTAAAAAAAATTATTGAAATATAAACTAGAGTATAGTATACACTGAAGTGCCAAAAGTCATGGGATAGCAGTATTGAAAGGTAATGGTAGGTGGCATCACTGTACTGTGACATCTTGGAAATGACCATACCTACATCAGTTGTAATCTGACAGTTCGTTAGTCAGTTTGAACACCGGCTAGGCTGCTCATGGCAAGGCGAGGTGAAATATTGGAGTTTGAATGGGGCATGATAGTGGGTACCCGACAGATGGGACATTCCATTTCCGAAGTTGTGTGGACATTCAACATTCCTCGATTTACAGTCTCACGTGTGTACTGGGAATACCTCATGAAAGGCATTACCACCGACCGTGGACAGCACAGTGGCCAACCATAGATGCTTAATAATCATTACCAGTGGCGTCTGGCCAGAAGTGTCCGTGGTAACAGACAAGCGACACTGGCTCAAATCACATCCACATTTAATGCAGGAGGTACCAGACACATATCCAGCAGGTCAGTGCAGCGTTTTTTAACTTACTTTGGATATGGGAGCAGCAGACCCACCAGAGTGCCCCTGTTAACACTATGACACCGAACAAAGTGCCTCACCTGGATTTCTGATGTCACTAAGTGGACCCTGAAGGAATGGCAACATGTGGTGCAGTCTGAGGAGTCACCGTTCCAGTTGTTTTGGGTTGATGGTAGGGTTCGGGTGTGGCACAGATCACATAAGACCATGGACCCCAGTCATCAACAAGGCACTGTGCAGGGTGGTGGTGGTTCCATAATGGTGTGGGTGTGCACGTGGCATGGGTTGGGTCTGATGGTCCTCCTGAACACATCATTAACTGATAACCGCTACATTACATTGCTACAACAGCCTTTCATGGACTGCATGTACTCCCACAATGATGGAATATAGCAGCAGGATAAAGCACCGTGGCATTGATCCCAAGTTGTCCAGAATTAGTTCAATGAGCATTCTGGAGAGAAGAGTTCTGATGAATGGTATGGCCACCACGTTCACCTGACATGAACCCAATCAAGCACTTATGGGACATAGTTGAGAGGTCAATTCACACCCAAGATTCTGCACCTACAAATATCAGGGAGCTGTGGGAAGTTATCTAGACGGCATTGGGTCAACATCTCTCCAGAGGTCTTCCATCCATTTGTGGAATTGATGCCATGTCTAGTTGCTGCACTTGGCCGGGCTAGAGAGGGACCTACATTATACTAGGCATCTAGTGATTAGGCAGGCTGCATAGCCATAGGCTGCTATAGTCAATGTTAGAATCAAAGTGCTAGAATATATACGTGTAATTACAATTTGATAACTAAGATGGAGTTAAGCCAGAGTTAAGCTTGAGGAAAACTGAAGGAGAAGGACATCATACAACATAATTATGAGAATTAGCTGATTCACCATCACAAACACCTGCTGCGTATATATCCAGGAAACTCTTTACTGCACTCCCGGCCTAGACATTGCAAGTACTTTCCAAACTCTGTGCTGCTCTTATTAATTGCTTTTGTTGTTCAAAACACCTTATACTGGATCGACTCTGTACAATGTCATTTTTGCCTTCATACTACTGAAAATCCTGTTTGCTCTGCCTTTTTCCACTGCATCACATCTATCCACTTTAATCATTCTTTAATTTAATAACTAATTCCTGCACCCACTAATCACATTTTTCTTTTACCTGTATTTTTGAACATTTAACTACATTTATGTCTCTATCACACAGCCTCCACTCCATTTTCATCTCACTTATTATCTCGTCCACAGCATGAATACCCTTACTTCAACAACCCCCTTTATTCAGTGCCCACATAATCCTCTACTTTACCCACTCTATCCACCCCTATCCTCCCCCTCTAGTCTCCTCCAATTGCCCCTTTCTTCTCTCATCAGTCTCCCATCCAACTCTCTACTTCTCTCCTCCACCTTTCCTGTTCCTCCACTCTCAAGCACCTCCCTCCATGGCCTTGCTACCCCATCTCTTAGCCTCACTCCCTCCTGTCTCTGCCTGTCACCTCCGGAGCAGCCAAGAGAAATCATGGACCCGGGTAAAGCAACATCCTGGGGACCACCCCCTGGAGGGGGCGTGTCCACAGCATGTTGGGCATGGCTGCACCTCTTTGTAGGTGGGTCTAGCATGTGAGAAGAACCCACTCACAGGAGCATTGCAAGCACCCAGCAGCTGGGACAAAAGTATTCACTATTAGGATGGTGGACAGTCCCATAATATCTGCATCTTTAGCTGGATGTATTTAGATGCTATAATGTAACAGACAAAAATTAAAGTGCAACAACTTTGTTTTGTACATTTCTCATGTAAATAACACATTAATACAATCCATTTTTTGCTATAAAAATAGATGAACGAATAACTTAAGCTTGACATAACATAAGGTCATGTTAAAGCACACACATTCCGCAGCATAAATCCTAACCCACTGCTCCAAGCTCCTTCCTCACTATCTGCCCCATCTGTGTCGCCCCTGTCTGTCTGCCCCTCCCCTTTAGAATGTAAGCTCTCGCGAGCAGGGCCCTCGTCCCTCACGTGCTTCCCCTTCCCCTACTTATACTATTGTGTACTCCAACTGCCTAATTGGCACCTAACACTTGGTTGCTGACGCCTTGCTGCTGATGTTATGCAGCTAAGTTTATAAACCATGTCCTTGTCCTGCATTGTATTGTACTGTTAATAACTGTTTTTCTTGTGTGCTCATTTATGTACTGTGTAAGGTGCTGTGGAACCTTTTTGGCACCATATAAATAAAGTATAATACTACTACTAATAATAATAATAATATATAAAATGGCTTTTGATACATTAGTGTACAATACATTCTATAGGACAATATATACAATAGGAACTTGTGAAAGACTGCGCTTGGAACATTGATTTGAAAAATATTAGTAGAAATTTTGATTCAGCATTCATGGCATAAAGACAATTTTATAGTCTTTTCATAAAGTAATTACAAGGGTTAGGCCAGAAATATTGTGCAAAACATGAAGTTACTGTGTCTGCAGTGCTTTTTATCTACCATACTATGATCAGGTGCGGACTGACCCTATCACAGGAGGTAAGCAGTGCATCAGCACATCACGTGCCCCCAATAAACCTCCCCACTCTCACTTGCTGTTTGTTTGTTCTGGGTAGGGCAGAGTGAAGCTGTGTGTCTGCTTGCCCCAAGTGCTGGCTGGGGTCGTGGCAGAGTGGAGGAGGAGCATAGGCTAGACCTGCCCTGACTATGATAAAAAGTTGCCGGTACTTACCTGAACAGCTGAAAATCCTGTGTCTAGGTTAGTGTCTTCCTGGTCTACTAAGAAGCTGGAATGGACTAGTCTGGTGATACAAGTTATTGGAAGGAGTATTCAAATATACTACCAACAGTAGAAGAACTTCCTGTTTGTAGTAAAAAAAAAAAAAAGTGCCAGTACTCAGAACCGTTGAGTTACATCACAAAAAAAAGCTCTGAGTGTATTGTAGAGTAGGATATACAATTACAGTAGGGAACATTACTGAACTAAACCCCCTTCATCCAATAAAGTACAGCTTCTACTATTATTCACTTCAATTATATAAGTACAGTATGCCACATACTACACTATGTTTGTTTTTCTACATTCTTTTAAAGGTCATCCTCATTTGAAGCTGTGTCTACAGATGATTCCAATATGGATGCTATTTTCAGATGAACTTATATTTTTTAAATTAAGGGCACACATAATAAACGTTAATTTTAGCGGTATATACAGACAGGGTGGCCTTTTTCTCATTCTGATCTCTTTTAGATGTTGCATAAACCAAAGGGCATGACAAAGGGTATGAATTCAGTAAGTCGACATTCACACCAGAATGTTTAATACTATGATGTCGACATGGTTACAAATATTGACATTACAAATTGACATTGTACATGTCTACATGATGAACATGTCGACACACACTCTGACAACAAACAGTACATGTCGATATTATGTCGGCTACATACTGTATGTACAGTAACGTCAGTTGAAATAACTATTGTTGCTGACATTACTTACGTATCCCTGACAAAGGAAACAGCCATACTGTCAGCTAACTGTTTATGCTTACTGACAATGGCCCTCATTCAGAGCCACTCGCAAGCGGGCGCACGTACGTTAGGCGTACGTACAAAAATATTTAAATTCAAGGGCTCGCTCGTATTTTTGATCGCATCTAAAAATCCTCCCCAAACTCAGACGACCCCTCCTCTAACTAACGAGTGTGCGAAATAGCGAGCGTACATCCCCGAAATGGCTTGAAGGGAACGCACGCACAAGTATAAACCGGAAGAGGCCATGTCAGATGTCGATTACCTGCTCCTTTATTCTGCCTACCTCCATCAATCGTATCATGCCAATCAATGTATCAATTAGCTTAATGTTTTTTTTTTTTCAACACAATGCAAGAAACTTTACTCTTGTCCGTGTTTGTGTTTACCCGCAGAATACGTACGGCTTAAACATTCGCTTTTATTGCTCAAAAAACATGTTAGCCACAATGAGACAATTGTTCTATTGCTGTGGATCCCCGCATATTTTCCGGGGTTCATTTCTTTATTTAAATATGCTTACGCATGTCACTGCATCAAGCCTATCATAACTCTCCAGAGATTTCTGGCCCTGTCGAACACATGACTCATACACTAACCAATCAAATTGCTCCTGTTAATTTCCAAGCTACATTAGCCAATCAGAAATTTTTGGCACACTTTATCAAAAATGAATTTTAAGAAAAACACCATTGCCATCATGAGAGCCTCCGCATTCACCAGGCGCGAGCTGCTGGTGCTAACGGAGGTGCTGGATCGGCGTATCACCAGCCAGCCTCCACCCATCACCAACCGGCAGAAGCGTTCCGCGTATGCGGAGGCACGGGCCCGCCTGCGCTCCTTCGGCTCACGCCGCAACATCGGCCAGCTGGAGCGCAGGTGGTCTGACCTGCAACGGCGAACGCCCCGCTTGCTGGCATGCTTTCGCATGCAGATATTGGAAAGTAAGTGTTATGTATTGTGGTTTTCATGCTTGTCTTTGTGGGGCAAACTGCGTGTGCATGTTTTCATGTCTGTCCTATTTTTTCATTCCCATCATATCTGCGTGTGCATGTTTTTATGTCTGTCCTATTTATTCATTCTCCTCATATCTGCATGACCATGTTTTCCCTCTATTTCTGATATATTCATTCTACTCATATTTGCATGTTTTTTGTTGGTGGTGGGTGATTTTAAAATGTTATTTGGGCAGGATTTGGCCAGAAACTAACCACAATTTGTTTGACATCTTTTAGGGGGACAGGCAAGACTACGCCGTCACCGTCCGGCCAGACGGCGGTCCCGCCCACTCTCACCCACCCCCAGCCAACACTCCACCCCAAATAATTCCCCTTTTCCCCCCTCCTCCCAAGCCTTCCAAGAGCCTCTCCCGGAACTGTCGGGCCTCCTTCCCCTCCGTCCCCCTTCCCCCTCTCCTCCAACCACCCCTCTTCCAAGTACCCCCTCCCCGGAGTCCGTGATAACCCCGCCCCGTTCTTTGGGGAATGAAGGCTCCTCTGCGGATGAAGATGTAGGGACTTCGGGATCTGCCGTTTTGGCTACCGGTATGTTTTTCTTTTGCGTTTTTTTTAACCACAAACTGTTTGTATGTAATCATGTGTCGTTCCTTTATTCGTGATTTTTGGGTTCTTTTTTGGTGATTTAGCAGTTTGCCTTTACCTCTTCCTGCTGATTTCAACATACACATATCACACCTGTGGGTATTTCTACATAGGCCTTGTAATTTTTGCAGCACCCCTTTTTTTTAAAATTTTGGTTTTGGAGTGATTTCGTTGTGTTTTTGTTTTTTTAATGTGGATTCCCTATTGTTTGATTAATCCACACACTTTTCTCACCCACAGAGGAACAGAGGCGTCGGCAAGAGGTCGAACATTGTGTGGCACACATGCGCCAAAATGTAATTGGGGTGCTTGTGGCCCTTGACCGGCTGTCTGGCATCCTTCGGCAGTAGTTTTTTTTGTTTTTATCTTTTTCAAAATAAATCGTTTATTTCTAATATACGTTCTGCCTCATTCGTTTTTTCAAAACCAAAGATAGTTTACCCTGACATAAGTAGACTGTTCCTGCAAGGTTTTGCATTTTTTAAAAATTAGAGTGGGTTTTGTATTTGTATGTAAAACACCCTCAAGAAACACATAACAGTAACAATGTCATTTCCCTTTTTGTGTGTAGTGGCAATTAGATATTTCTACATTTTACAGGTTCCTAGTTGGTGGGCAAGCTGCTTAGGCGAATCTTACAAAGCCAAATGATTGGACAGGCTTCCTTTTGGTGTGGGTTGGGAACCTGAAAACATATTTCATTTTTGCTCAACTGGCGTCAGTACTGGATTACCCCTTAGTCAAATGTAAGGTGTGTTAACCTGGTTAAACTTGCTGGTAACGTCCAAAAAAAGGAAGAACATTTAACTCTCCAAACATTTATTCACAACATAACTGAGAAATCAAAGTGGTCACTCACAAAAAAAACACACAAGGAGAATCTCAAATACAACACATACCCAATAAAAAAAAAACAAAAAAAACAAATCAAGAACTGGTTGAGGAAGGACCATGCCAAAATGATTCCACAAACATGGCGTTGCGATATGGGTTCCAGAATATATTCCCAAAATGAGCAGATCCAGGTTTGGTAAGGGTAGCATGAAGTAGTGAGCGTTGTAGTGCCAAAGATTATGTGAACAAACCGAAGATGTTGAAAAAAAGAAAACAAAATTAGATGTTCGCAAACAAACACAAACACATTAGGTTAAAACACTGTTTTGTTCAAACTTACCTAAAAAATCTGGCCACCACATCATCGCGTATGGCCCCCCCACATACTGACCTCCGACCAACCTCGGGGGGGCCATCCTCAGGTAAGGCATCCTCTGGCTGCATTGGGACACCACTCCTTATGGCGATGTTGTGAAATATCCCACACAGGACCACAATTTTCGACACCATATCCGGCAAATACATGAGCTCGCCACCAGAGCGGTGGAGGCATCTGAATCGGCCTTTTAAAAGGCCGATACAGCGCTCCACCACTTGCCTGGTGGCTGTAAGTGCGGAATTATACTCACTTTGTGGCCCTGGTGTGGGAGCCAAATAAGGAGTGAGCAGCCAGGACATGCAAGGATATCCACTGTCTCCTATGGAAAAGAATTGACAACATCAGGAACACTGTGTATCAAGCTTAACATTGTTATGTACTAAAGGTCTCCACTTACCCAGAAGCCACGCATCACCAGCTTGTAGGTTGGTTAATTTGTGCCATATCCCTGATTGCCGGATGACGAAGGAGTCATGTGCACTTCCGGGTAATTTAGCATTCAGGGACAGGATCTGGAGGGAGGCATCACATACCACCATTACATTCAGGGAGTGATAGTGTTTCCTGTTTCTAAATATGGCCTCCAGCCGGGCTGGAGGCTGAAGTGGTATGTGAGTACCATCCACAACCCCTATGATGTGTGGGAAGGCAGCTATTTGGTAAAAATTGGCCTTGGCCACACTAAGGGCACCCATATCCAAAGGCATTTGAATAAAATGATGGAGGTGCTTGAAAAGTGCCTCCATCACTGCCCTCAGGATCTGGGAAAAGGAGGATTGGGAGATGCCCGCCACTATTCCCACCGTTGTTTGAAACGATCCTGAGGCACAGAAATGTAGCACCGCCATAAATTGCGTAAGTGGTGGTATTGCTGTTGGACTTTCAATTTGCCGCTCAAGATCACTTTCTATTAATGAGAGAGTGTCTATGATGATTTTGGGAGGTAGACGGTAGCGTCTTAAAACCTCATCATTGGGCATTCCAAAAAGGGTGACACGTGTTCGAAATATCTGGGGCCTTGCATGCCTACGTTGCCTACGCCTGGGACGAGATTGAGGTTGGTCGGCTTCCGGGAGCATGGCCAGAACAATCCGCCCCAGATCAACCTGAAATTCAAAGATTTTAAAGTAAGGCTTTTGACCCACCCCAAAACTATATTAAAACAACTTAGCTTGATGATACCATCCATTGCTGCTTACATGCCGGGGTATTGTCATAATACGTCCAAACTGAAAATAAACACCAAAATTACTTGACACATTTCACTCTGTGCATTTTTGTTTACAAATTTTGTGCTAGACCAAAGTTAAAATATGCCAAACACCCATTTAGCAAAACAGCAAAGCGACATTTAACACAGTACATCAAAATGGGTCGAAATGTTGGCACAAAAAGCGAAAGAGAAACCACCAAAAAGTTAGAATGATTATTAAGCTGTTAAAAATGCGCTAATTAGTTCGCTAATACAAGTCACAAGAGTAACTACTAAAAATGCGCTAATTAGTTCGCTAATACAAGTCACAAGAGTAACTACTAAAAATGCGCTAATTAGTTCGCTAATACAAGTCACAAGAGTAACTACTAAAAATGCGCTAATTAGTTCGCTAATACAAGTCACAAGAGTAACTACTAAAAATGCGCTAATTAGTTCGCTAATACAAGTCACAAGAGTAACTACTAAAAATGCGCTAATTAGTTCGCTAATACAAGTCACAAGAGTAACTTCTAAAAATGCGCTAATTAGTTTGCTAATACAAGTCACAAGAGTAACTACTAAAAATGCGCTAATTAGTTTGCAAATACAAGATAAAAAATGGACTTACCAAGAGCAAATATATGAGTCAAAAACAAAAGGTCTTTTGGGTCGAAAATAAACAAAATCTAAAATAGAAGAAATTATGGATCCAAAATTTTAAAAAAATAAGAAACACAATGAAACAACAATTGAACAAAAGTTAGACTTCACAAAACCAACAAAGATAACGGAAAAAAAAAACGCAAATCAAACCAACAAACGAATCTACAACCGCAAACTCCTTTCTACGCAATCAATAAACTCCAGCCAAGATAACCTCCAACAATCCAAAAACGCCACCTCGACTTGAGACACACCAAGCCATAAATAGTGTTTCGTTTCCCGCACAAATTAAGGAGGGATCATAGGGCCGCACAATCAATGATGCGGCCGCAAAATAAGGACGCATGTATAAATACGTCACGAAAACACATTCAAATTCTGGTGTGTTTCTTATTTGGACCTCAGACATGGCGACAGACCAGGGAAAAAATGCCCAAGAGTCAGGCGGTAAGTCTTTCATGCATTTTCTATCAACGATTAATTTGAAACATAAGATTAGGCAAGTTGTGATTTTGTGAATTCTGTAAATTTACACAAATAGGTGAGGAGGATGACATGGAAGAGGCTGCTGGGCCCAGTATTCCGGCCAAAGCGGCCAAAAAAAAAGGCAGCCACATTTCACAAGAAAGGAGATGGAGGTTTTGATCCAGAAGTGTGTGGACATCCTGCCACAGGCAGACAGGAATATAAGTCTAAGCCAGAAGTGGAGAATGTGGGAAGAGGTAGCCGTTGCTGTCAATAGGGTGGGTGATTATGTCCGTCTAGCCCGGGATGTCAAACGGCGGTAAGTAAACCCTTGCCCCCCCCTAAAAACAAACCCCATTTTAAACCAAAGGATAATGGCTTCCATTTTTTCCCACAGATGGGGCGACTTCAAATATCGCTTAAAACAAAAACTCGCGGACAGGGCTAGGCATGCAAGGGGGACAGGTGGGGGTCCCACCCCTGTGTCATTGGAGTTGACGGATTTAGAAGAGCTGGCACAGGGGTGTGTGCAGCCTGTGGAGGTGTTTGGCGTGTCCAACATGGATACGGACATGCCAGACTTTGCGGCTCCTCATGTTGTCCCAGGTAAATCTTTGGATGTCATCAACTCTGAAATGTTATTGTGCCAATATGTAGATTGTAATGTGAGGCTTTTCTCTTTTTTCCTAACAGAGACACAGGCGGATGAGTCTGCTCCAGAGGGGAGCCTTGGCCGCCGAATTTCTGCTGGCTCTGCAGGGGAGGAACCAGTACATCCGGCTGAGGACCCTGCAGAAGCCAGTCCAGGACAATCCCCCTCGCAGGCAGTGGCCCTCCTCACAGAACTCAATTTCAAATCAGATTCCCATACGGAGATTCTGCAGAGGATGGACGCCAGTCTGCTACGGGTGGCTGAGGCCCTGGAGCAAAATGCTGCGGCCAACGAGACCATTGGTCAGGCCCTGGCGGAAAATACCAGGGCCAACATCCGCATCGCCAATGCCCTGGAGCAGCTCGTTCGCCAGCACATTGTGGAGCCGACCTCCCTTCCTGCCGGAACATCAGGATCCTCCACCTCTGGCACAACATCAGCCAATCCTCCAAATGTGCCTAGCCCTGTGCCTAGTCCAGAGGCCACAACATCTGCCTCTGGACAGGCCAGCCCGATGACATCCCGGACCCGGTCTGGCGCCCTCCCTCCCCCATCCACACGGGTGAAAAAACGTTGACAGCAATGGTGACTTTTCCCACAATCCTTCTGTGCTTGGCTCATATTCCTTTCGGGTCAAAACTTCCCTCTCCTTTCTTGTGAAATGTTTTTATTTTTTTGATGTATGTTTATGTCAACAGTTATGTTGGGCCAATTTGTTTGATTTGGGAACATATCTTTGGGCAAAAAAGATGTCCCCAAAATTTTTAAAATAAGTTTTTTGTTTGAGCAATAAATTGGAAATTAAACAATGACATTGGATTGTGAAATTATTGTACAAATGGGTTACATTTAATCCTGGGCCAAAAGGCAAAAACTCGGCAAAAAAAAAAAAAGGGCTCTTTAAGGAACGTTTAAAAATTCATATAATTCGGCAAATTCAAGAGGCACAAATAAAATGGTGCGAAACTGAAAACTTGATGAAATTATTGTTACAATAGGCCCTAACCACCAAATTGCTGCCCAAATAACCCCCCCCCAAATGTACGCAAATTGACTGTGTCATCCTGACATTAGCAGCTCTGAGTTCCACCTGCGTACGTTTTGTGCTATCCCAAAAAACTGATTTCAAAACACATACCAAGCCGGTTCTCAATCCAACACTAATTGCTTTTCTGCCCGCCCGCGATTAATCGCAACAACATCGTGGAGTCCAGGAACGGAGGAGAAGGCCATCGCCAATGTGGTCGAGTAATCCAGACCCTAAGCTGTGCGAGCATTTGGAAGGGAAAGAGGATCATCCAGTGACGTAGGAGTCGGTCCGTACACATTTTACGCTCGCATCTGCTAATGTATGTACGCCCCAAAAACGCCTCGCCACGCCTGCGTTTTTCCATCTCCACCCTCGTCAACACCCTAAAACGCCCTGTTCTGTCAATCACATTTGACATGTCACTTCCTGTACGCTATTTTAGGAACGAGTCCCAAAAAACTCGCAATCTGCAGTACGCACATGCGCAGTGTTACACCGACGCATGCGCGGTTATTCAACATCGGAACGCAATGAGCGTACTGCTGTTAACGAGTGGCTCTGAATGAGGGCCAATATGCTTTAACCACTAAACTGGCCAATAGTTTTTCCAAAAACAGCTCAGAAATTGTTGGGATTTTTTAAACCTCATCACATTTTATTTTTAAAACAACTTTTTAAACACAGTATACCATAAAATAATGTTATACTCATTGTGCATGAAATTGAACTTCAAACACTTTTAAACTATTTTGAAAAACTGGCAATACCAAGGCCCGTATTCAATTTGAGGTGAAAAATCCCGATTTTTCGCTTGCTGGACTTTTCGCCTCCTTCGGCCTGTTTTCCAGGTGGAAAAGTATCGCGCACGTGCCCGCTATTCCCCGTATTCATTTCAAAAGTAGGCGAAATTGGGAACAGGCGAAGCTTTGATCGGCGAAAAAATATGGGAATTTTCAGGAAATAATTGTAGGATTCCCCTAAAGATGTCCAGACCTTGGGGATCACTATGGGTATCCCCTGTTTTTATCTGAAGAAGAAAGCCGGGTTTTTAAGTAGCCGCGCAGATGCATAAATGCGGCTTTGAAGAAGGTGATGCAGAAGAGCATTTAGAAGTTTTGTTTGGAAAAAATAACTATGCCCATCAAATTTGGGGTACTTGAAAATGTGTGCAAGCATATTTTTAAGTCCCATAAATGATTTTTGAAAATTCTGCAAAAATGCACCTGCCGCTACTCCTGCAAAGAAGAAAACACCTGCCACATATAAGGGAACACCTCTGGACTCCATTCCGCTAATTTAGAAGTGTGTCCCCTATATTTATTTTTTTTTAAACCCCAAAATTTGATTATTTTTTTGGGGGGTGTCCCTATTTTTTTTTTATATTTTTTTAAACACAGCTTATTTTTAGGGACCATTCCCATGGGTGCAGGTTATTTTTTTTAAGCCTGCACCCCTAAACCCCAAATCTGCACTGCTAAAGGTAATAGAAAAATTATCCCTGTTTTTTTACATTCACTTTTCGCACCATCTACGAAAAAAAATGGGAATTTTCAGGAAATGTGCCTGGGATCCCCCTAAAGATGTCCAGACATGGGGGATCACTATGGGTACCCCCGTTTTTGCCTGCAAAAGAAAGTCGGGCAGGTGTTTTTTTCCCGACATTGAAGAAGTGATGCAGAGGAGCACTTAGCTTTTTTTTTTTTTTTTTTTTGAAAAGTGGTCGCATCAAATTTGGGGTACATGAAAATGGGTACTAGCATATTTTTAAGTCCCTAAAGTATTTTCTTTTAAATTCTGCAAAAAAAACACCTGCCGGTAATAACCTATTCTAGAAAACACCTGCCGCATACTTACAGAATACCCCTGAACCTATTTTGCTATTTTTAAACACTGTTCCCCTTTTTTTTTCACCCCAAAATTTTTTTGGGGTGTCCCTTTTTTTTTTTTACTTTTTTTTCCCACATTTAATTTTAAGGGGGCATTCCCAAGGGGGCAGGCTATTTTTTTAAGTCTGCACCACTAAACCCCAATTCTGCACTTTTTTTCACCTGCTAAAGGGTGGCGAATATTTATCCCCATTTTTTTACATTGACTGTTCGCACCGGTGCAAAGTCAATGTAATTGAATACAGGGATAATTGAAATAGGCGAAAATGACATCATCGGCGATAAATTATCGCAGATTCCGACATTTCGTCTCAAATTGAATACGGGCACTAATTGGAGGCCCCAAATTGATATTCTTGATTGATACAGGATTATCATAATCAAAATGATCCATAAAATTAGCTTTTATAGTAATACCTATATTTAAAAAAAAGGTGATTTTCCTGATAAATATTGGAAAAATCGACACACTGAGGGCAGCCCTGGATTGTGAGTGCGAGGTGCTGCATGGTTACATACAGTACACTAGGGGAGAATCCGAAGGTGCAGAGAGGAAAGTAGGTGCCCCTGAGAATGGTGGCTGCTGGATGATTGTCTTCTGGAAGCCGCCCAGCAGGGTGTTTTTCACACGGTCGCATCAGATGCGACTATGTTTTTAATCACTTGTCTGGCGTGGTCGCATCTGACATCTAATTTTCTCTGCAGTTAAGAGGGAGTTCACATCATTCCCCAGTGGTCTATGTATGATTCCCTGGCTGAAATACATTATTACCACCAGGAGTTTTGATCATGTCCAAATCCACATATTCTGTAAATAGAAAAATAATTACTGGCAAATAGCTTAATATATCTATTATTAGTAACATGGAAATGTTGGGGAGGTAGAAATGATGAACAAAGTGTCCATCACATTTTTCACCTGGAGGCTCTTATTCCGGCCTCACTTGAAACGGATTCATGGCAAACAAACTTTTCAGTTTCACATTTTAAAGTGACATTAAAATGCACTAGAATCCACATCCTGCACATGAATCATACATCCAATGTCTATAATGATCCTGCTATAATTGACTACTTGATGCACTCACATAGCAGGAGGTATAAAATGCAGGCTAGGTGTATGATTCAATGTTTTATTTCCATTTTCCAAAACAGCTACTCAGAAAGCTTTCTCATGAAAATGAAAATGGTTTAGGAACTTACTCAGTAAAATATAAAAGGATGAAGGAAACAGACCAGCAGATCAAATTAGTCTTAAAGTTAAGGCCCTGCGGCAGTTAAGGAGCTACAAGATGGATTCATATTTAATCAGACTCAGACATATACTGCAGAATTGGTGCAAATAAATCCACTTACAGTATAAACACGAATCCCCTTGTATGTGGGTGCAACGTGCCATCAGAAAGGTAATGTCATACAACACATGTCAGTCTGTGCCCCTTTATCATACAGCAAAGTAGAGGTCTATGGCAGGCACAACCTAATAGGTCCATGTGGTCAAGGAGCAGGGTACCAATGACTTAGCTGGTGCTAATGAGCTAAATGTCAACCAAGCCTATGATATGCAATGCATGGCCAGAGTCAGCCCTGATCAATTTGATGCCCTAGGCAAGATTTTTTTTTCCAATGAGAGACCCAACAAGGGGGCCTGGACTCACCGAATGGGCATGTTCTCATGACAGTGGGTGACTGGGGAACCCAAGGAAATCAGTGTCTCCAGTCTTCAAACCTCTCCCCCTTTGTGTGTCTCCAGTCATCAAAACTCTCCCCCTTGTTTGTCTCCAGTCATCAAAACTCTCCCCCTTGTGTGTCTCCAATCAACAAATCTCTCCCCCTTGTGTGTCTCCAATCATCAAATCTCTCCCCCTTGTGTGTCTCCAGTCATCAAATACCTCCCTCTTGTGTGTCTCCCATCATCAAATTGCTCCTCTTTGTGTGTCACCAGCCATCAAATCTCTCCCCCTTGTGTGTCTCCTGCCATCAAATCTCTTCCCCTTGTGTATTTCCAGTCATCAAATCTCTCTCCCCCTTGTGTGTCTCCAGTCACCAAATCTCTCCCCCTTGTATGTCTCCAGCCATCAAATCTCTCCCCCTTGTGTGTCTCCAGTCATCGAAACTTTCCCCCTTGTGTGTCTCCCATCATCAAATCTCTCCCCTTGTGTCTCCAGTCATCAAATCTCTCCCCCTTGTGTCTCCAGTCATCACAACTTTCCCCCTTGTGTGTCTCCAGCCATCAAATCGCTCCCCCTTGTGTGTCTCTAGTCATCAAAACTTTCCCCCTTGTGTGTCTCCAGCCATCAAATCGCTCCACTTGTGTCTCCAGTCATCAAAACTTTCCCCCTTGTGTGTCTCCAGCCATCAAATCGCTCCCCCTTGTGTGTCTCCAGTCATCAGATCTCTCCCCCTTGTTTGTCTCCAATCATCAAATCGCTCCTCTTTGTATGTCTCCAGTCATCAAATCTCTCCCCCTTGTGTGTCTCCAGTCATCAAATCTCTTCCCCATTGTGTGTCTCCAGCCATCAAATCTCTCCCCCTTTGTGTGTCTCCAATCATCAAATCCCTCCCTCTTGTGTGTCTCCCATCATCAAATCGCTCCTCTTTGTGTGTCTCCAGCCATCAAATCTCTCCCCCTTGTGTGTCTCCAGCCATCAAATTTCTTCCCCTTGTGTATTTCCAGTCATCAAATCTCTCTCCCCCTTGTGTGTCTCCAGTCATCAAATCTCTCCCCCTTGTGTGTCTCCCATTATCATATTTCTCCCCTTGTGTCTCCAGTCATCAAATCTCTCCCCCTTTGTGTGTCTCCAGTCATCAAATATCTTCCCCTTGTGTGTCTCATCATCAAATTGCTCCCCCTTGTGTGTCTCCAGTCATCAAATCTCACCGCCTTTGTGTGACTCCAGTCATCAAATCTCTTCCCCTTGTGTGTCTCCAGTCATCAAATCTCTCCCCCTTGTGTGTCTCCAGCCATCAAATCGCTCCCCCTTGTGTGTCTCCAGTCATCAAAACTTTCACCCTTGTGTGTCTACAGTCATCAAATTGCTCCCCCTTGTGTGTCTCCAGTTATCAAATCTCTCCCCCTTTGTGTGTCTCCATTCATCAAATCTCTCCCCCTTGTGTGTCTCCAGTCATCAAATCTCTCCCCCTTGTGTATCTCCAGCCATCAAATCGCTCCCCCTTGTGTCTCCAGTGATCAAAACTTTCTCCCTTGTGTGTCTCCAGCCATCAAATCGCTCCCCATTGTGTGTGTCTCCAATCATCAAATCGCTCCTCTTTCTATGTCTCCAGTCATCACATCTCACCCCCTTGTGTGTCTCCCATCATCAAATCGCTCCCCCTTTGTATGTCTCCCGTCATCAAATCTCTTCCCCTTGTGTGTCTCCAGTCATCAAATCTCGCCCCCTTCTGTGTCTCCAATCATCAAATCGCTCCTCCTGTATGTCTCCAGTCATCAAAACTCTCCCCCTTGAGTGTCTCCAGCCATCAAATCGCTCCCCCTTGTGTGTCTCCAGTCATCAAATCGCTCCTCCTTGTGTGTCTGCAGTCATCAAGTCTCTCTCCCCATTGTGTGTCTCCAGTCATCAAATCTCTCCCCCTTGTGTGTCTCCAGCCATCAATTCGCTCCCCCTTGTGTGTCTCCAGTCATCAAAACTTTCCCCCTTGTGTGTCTCCAGCCATCAACTCTCTCTCTTGTGTGTCTCCAGTCATCAAATCTCTCCCCCTTGTGTGTCTCCAGCCATCAAAACTCTTCCCCTTGTGTATTTCCAGTCATCAAATCTCTCCACCTTGTGTGTCTCCAGTCACCAAATCTCTCCCCCTTGTATGTCTCCAGCCATCAAATCTCTCCCCCTTGTGTGTGTCCAGTCATCAAAACTTTCCCCCTTGTGTGTCTCCCATCATCAAATCTCTCCCCCTGTCTCCAGTCATCAAATCTCTCCCCCTTGTGTCTCCAGTCATCACAACTTTCCCCCTTGTGTGTCTCCAGCCATCAAATCGCTCCCCCTTGTATGTCTCTAGTCATCAAAACTTTCCCCCTTGTGTGTCTCCAGCCATCAAATCGCTCCACTTGTGTCTCCAGTCATCACAATTTTCCCCCTTGTGTGTCTCCAGCCATCAAATCGCTCCCCCTTGTGTGTCTCCAGTCATCAAATCTCTCCCCCTTGTTTGTCTCCAATCATCAAATTACTCCTCTTTGTATGTCTCCAGTCATCAAATCTCTCCCCCTTGTGTGTCTCCAGTCATCAAATCTCTTCCCCATTGTGTGTCTCCAGTCATCACATCTCACCCCTTGTGTGTCTCCAGTCATCAAATCTCTCCCCCTTTGTGTGTCTCCAGCCATCAAATCTCTCCGCCTTTGTGTGTCTCCAGTCATCAAATCCCTCCCTCTTGTGTGTCTCCCATCATCAAATCGCTCCTCTTTGGGTGTCTCCAGCCATCAAATCTCTCCCCCTTGTGTGTCTCCAGCCATCAAATTTCTTCCCCTTGTGTATTTCCAGTCATCAAATCTCTCTCCCCCTTGTGTGTCTCCAGTCATCAAATCGCTCCCCCTTGTGTGTCTCCCATCATCATATTTCTCCCCTTGTGTCTCCAGTCATCAAATCTCTCCCCCTTTGTGTGTCTCCAGTCATCAAATATCTTCCCCTTGTGTGTCTCATCATCAAATTGCTCCCCCTTGTGTGTCTCCAGTCATCAAATCTCTCCGCCTTTGTGTGACTCCAGTCATCAAATCTCTTCCCCTTGTGTGTCTCCAGTCATCAAATCTCTCCCCCTTGTGTGTCTCCAGCCATCAAATCGCTCCCCCTTGTGTGTCTCCAGTCATCAAAACTTTCACCCTTGTGTGTCTACAGTCATCAAATTGCTCCCCCTTGTGTGTCTCCAGTTATCAAATCTCTCCCCCTTTGTGTGTCTCCATTCATCAAATCTCTTCCCTTTGTGTGTCTCCAGTCATCCAATCTCTTCCCTGTGTGTGTCTCCAATCATCAAATCTCTCCCCCTTGTGTGTCTCTAGCCAGCAAATCGCTCCCCCTTGTGTGTCTCCAGTCATGAAATCTTTCCCACTTGTGTGTCTCCAGCCATCAAATCACTCCCCCTTTGTGTGTCTCCCATCTTCAAATTGCTCCTCTTTGTGTGTCTCCAATCATCAAATCACTCCTCTTTGTGTGTCTCCAGTCATCAAATCTCTCCCCCTTGTGTGTTTCCAGCCATCAAATCGCTCCCCCTTGAGTGTCTCCAGTCATCAAATCTCTCCCCTTCTGTGTCTCCAGCCATCAAATCGCTCCCCCTTGTGTGTCTCCCGTCATCAAATCTCTCCCCCTTGTGTCTCCAATCATCAAATCGCTACTCCTTGTGTGTCTCCAGCCATCAAATCGCTCCCCCATGGGTGTCTCCAATCATCAAATCTCTCCTCTTGTGTCTCCAGTCATCAAATCACTCCCCCTTGTGTGTCTCCAGTCATCAAATCGCTCCCCCTTGTGTGTCTCCAGCCATCAAAACTTGTGTGTCTCCAGTCATCAAAACTTTCTCTTTGTGTTTCTCCAGCCATCAAATTGCTCCTCTTGTGTCTCCAGTCATCATATCTCTCCCCCTTGTGTGTCCCCAGCCATCAAATCGCTCCTCTTTGTATGTCTCCAGTCATCAAAACTTGTGTGTCTCCAGTCATCAAATCTCTCCCCCTTGTGTGTCTCCAGCCATCAAATCTCTTCCCCTTGTGTATTTATAGTCATCAACTCTCTCTCCCCCTTGTGTGTCTCCAGTCATCAAATCTCTCCCCCTTGTGTGTCTCCAGCCACCAAATCGCTCCCCCTTGTGTGTCTCCAGTCATCAAAACATTCCCCCTTGTGTGTCTCCAATCATCAAATCACTCCCCTTGTGTCTCCAGTCATCAAATCTCTCCCCCTTTGTGTGTCTCCAGTCATCAAATCTCTTCCCCTTGTGTGTCTCCAGTCATCAAATTGCTCCCCCTTGTGTATCTACAGTCATCAAATCTCTCCCCCTATGTATGTCTCCAGTCCTCAAATCTCTTCCGCTTGTGTGTCTCCAGTCATCAAATCTCTTTCCCTTGTGTGTCTCCAATCATCAAATCTCTCCCCCTTGTGTGTCTCCAGCCATCAAATTGCTCCCCCTTGTGTGTCTCCAGTCATCAAAACTTTCCCCATTGTGTGTCTCCAGCCATCAAATCATTCCCCCTTTGGTGTCTCCCGTCATCAAATCTCTCCCCTTGTGTGTCTCCAGCCATCAAATCTCTCCCCCTTGTGTGTCTCCAGTCATCAAATCTCTCCCCCTTTGTGTGTCTCCAGTCATCAAATCTCTTCCCCTTGTGTGTCTCCAGTCATCACATCTCTTCCCCTTGTGTGTCTCCAGTCATCAAATTGCTCCTCTTTGTGTGTCTCCAATCAACAAATCACTCCTCTTTGTGTGTCTTCAGTCATCAAATCTTTCCCCCTTGTGTGTTTCCAGCCATCAAATCGCTCCCCCTTGTGTGTCTCCAATCATCAAATCTCTCCCCCTTGTGTCTCCAGCCATCAAATAGCTCCCCCTTGTGTGTCTCCCGTCATCAAATCTCTCCCCTTGTGTGTCTCAATTTGTCAAATCTCTCCCCCTTGTGTCTCCAGCCATCAAATCACTCCCCCTTGTCTGTCTGCCATCATCAAATCTCTCCCCTTGTGTGTCTCCAGCCATCAAATCGCTCCCCCTTGTGTGTCTCCTGTCATCAAATCTCTCCCCCGTGTGTGTCTCCAATCATCAAATCGCTCCCCCTTGTGTGTCTCCAGCCATCAAATCGCTCCCCCTTGTGTGTCTCCAGTCATCAAAACTTTCCCCCTTGTGAGTCTCCCGTCAACAAATCTCTCCTCTTTTGTCTCCAGTCATCAAATCGCTCCCCCTTGTGTGTCTCCAGCCATCAAAACTTGTGTGTCTCCAGTAATCAAAACTTTCCCCATTGTGTGTCTCCCATCATCAAATCTCTCCTCTTGTGTCTCTCCAGCCATCAAGTCGCTCCTCTTTGTATGTCTCCAGTTTTCAAAACTTGTGTGTCTCCAGTCATCAAAACTCTCTCCCTTGTGTGTCTACAGCCATCAATTCACTCCCCCTTGTGCATCTCCAGCCATCAACTCTCCCCCTTGTGTGTCTCCAGTCTTAAAAACTCTCTCCCTTTTGTGTCTCCAGTCATCAAAACTCTCTCCCTTGTGTGTCTCCAGTCATCAAATCTCTCCCCTTGTGTGTCTCCCGTCATCAAATCTCTCTCCTTGTGTGTCTCCCGTCATCAAATCTCTCCCTTTGTGTGTCTCCAGTCATCAAATCTCTCCCCATTGTGTGTCTCCAATCATCAAACTGCTCCTCTTTGTATGTCTCCAGCCATCAAATCGCTCCCCCTTGTGTGTCTCCAGCCATCAACTCTCCCCCTTGTGTGTCTCTAGTCATCAAAACTCTCTCCCTTGTGTGTCTCCAGTCATCAAATCTCTCCCCCTTGTGTGTCTCCAGTCATCAAAACTCTCTCCTTTGTGTGTCTCCAGCCATCAACTCAACCCCTCGTGTGTCTCCTGTCATCAAATCTCTCTCCTTTTGTGTCTCCCGTCATCAAATCTCTCCCTTTGTGTGTCTCCAGTCATCAAATCTCTCCCCATTGTGTGTCTCCAATCATCAAATTGCTCCTCTTTGTATGTCTCCAGCCATCAAATCGCTCCCCCTTGTGTGTCTCCAGCCATCAACTCTCCCCCTTGTGTGTCTCTAGTCATTAAAACTCTCTCCCTTGTGTGTCTCCAGTCATCAAATCTCTCCCCCTTGTGTGTCTCCAATCATCAAATCTCTCCCCCTTGTGTCTCCGGCCATCAAATTGCTCCCCCTTGTGTGTCTCCCATCATCAAATCTCTCCCCTTGTGTGTCTCAAGTTGTCAAATCTCTCCCCCTTGTGTCTCCAGCCATCAAATCACTCCCCCTTGTCTGTCTCCCATCATCAAATCTCTCCCCTTGTGTGTCTCCAGCCATCAAATCGCTCCCCCTTGTGTGTCTCCTGTCATCAAATCTCTCCCCCTTGTGTGTCTCCAATCATCAAATCGCTCCCCCTTGTGTGTCTCCAGCCATCAAATCGCTCCCCCTTGTGTGTTTCCAGTCATCAAAACTTTCCCCCTTGTGTGTCTCCCGTCATCAAATCTCTCCTCTTGTGTCTCCAGTCTTCAAATCGCTCCCCCTTGTGTGTCTCCAGCCATCAAAACTTGTGTGTCTCCAGTAATCAAAACTTTCCCCCTTGTGTGTCTCCCATCATCAAATCTCTCCTCTTGTGTCTCTCCAGCCATCAAGTCGCTCCTCTTTGTATGTCTCCAGTTTTCAAAACTTTCCCCCTTGTGTGTCTCCCATCATCAAATCTCTCCTCTTGTGTCTCCAGCCATCAATTCGCTCCCCCTTGTGTGTCTCCAGTCATCAAAACTTTCCCCCTTGTGTGTCTCCAGCCATCAACTCTCTCTCTTGTGTGTCTCCAGTCATCAAATCTCTCCCCCTTGTGTGTCTCCAGCCATCAAAACTCTTCCCCTTGTGTATTTCCAGTCATCAAATCTCTCCCGCTTGTGTGTCTCCAGTCACCAAATCTCTCCCCCTTGTATGTCTCCAGCCATCAAATCTCTCCCCCTTGTGTGTCTCCAGTCATCAAAACTTTCCCCCTTGTGTGTCTCCCATCATCAAATCTCTCCCCCTGTGTCTCCAGTCATCAAATCTCTCCCCCTTGTGTCTCCAGTCATCACAACTTTCCCCCTTGTGTGTCTCCAGCCATCAAATCGCTCCCCCTTGTATGTCTCTAGTCATCAAAACTTTCCCCCTTGTGTGTCTCCAGCCATCAAATCGCTCCACTTGTGTGTCTCCAGTCATCAAATCTCTCCCCCTTGTTTGTCTCCAATCATCAAATTGCTCCTCTTTGTATGTCTCCAGTCATCAAATCTCTCCACCTTGTGTGTCTCCAGTCATCAAATCTCTTCCCCATTGTATGTCTCCAGTCATCACATCTCACCCCTTGTGTGTCTCCAGTCATCAAATCTCTCCCCCTTTGTGTGTCTCCAGCCATCAAATCTCTCCGCCTTTGTGTGTCTCCAGTCATCAAATCCCTCCCTCTTGTGTGTCTCCCATCATCAAATCGCTCCTCTTTGGGTGTCTCCAGCCATCAAATCTCTCCCCCTTGTGTGTCTCCAGCCATCAAATTTCTTCCCCTTGTGTATTTCCAGTCATCAAATCTCTCTCCCCCTTGTGTGTCTCCAGTCATCAAATCTCTCCCCCTTGTGTGTCTCCCATCATCATATTTCTCCCCTTGTGTCTCCAGTCATCAAATCTCTCCCCCTTTGTGTGTCTCCAGTCATCAAATATCTTCCCCTTGTGTGTATCATCGTCAAATTGCTCCCCCTTGTGTGTCTCCAGTCATCAAATCTTTCCGCCTTTGTGTGACTCCAGTCATCAAATCTCTTCCCCTTGTGTGTCTCCAGTCATCAAATCTCTCCCCCTTGTGTGTCTCCGGCCATCAAATCGCTCCCCCTTGTGTGTCTCCAGTCATCAAAACTTTCACCCTTGTGTGTCTACAGTCATCAAATTGCTCCCCCTTGTGTGTCTCCAGTTATCAAATCTCTCCCCCTTTGTGTGTCTCCATTCATCAAATCTCTTCCCTTTGTGTGTCTCCAGTCATCAAATCTCTCCCCCTTGTGTGTCTCTAGCCATCAAATCGCTCCCCCTTGTGTGTCTCCAGTCATGAAATCTTTCCCCCTTGTGTGTCTCCAGCCATCAAATCACTCCCCCTTTGTGTGTCTCCCATCTTCAAATTGCTCCTCTTTGTGTGTCTCAAATCATCAAATCACTCCTCTTTGTGTGTCTCCAGTCATCAAATCTCTCCCCCTTGTGTGTTTCCAGCCATCAAATCGCTCCCCCTTGAGTGTCTCCAGTCATCAAATCTCTCCCCTTCTGTGTCTCCAGCCATCAAATCGCTCCCCCTTGTGTGTCTCCCGTCATCAAATCTCTCCCCCTTGTGTGTCTCCAATCATCAAATCGCTACTCCTTGTGTGTCTCCAGCCATCAAATCGCTCCCCCATGGGTGTCTCCAATCATCAAATCTCTCTTGTGTCTCCAGTCATCAAATCGCTCCCCCTTGTGTGTCTCCAGTCATCAAATCGCTCCCCCTTGTGTGTCTCCAGCCATCAAAACTTGTGTGTCCCCAGTCATCAAAACTTTCCCCTTTGTGTTTCTCCAGCCATCAAATCGCTCCTCTTGTGTCTCCAGTCATCAAATCTCTCCCCCTTGTGTGTCCCCAGCCATCAAATCGCTCCTCTTTGTATGTCTCCAGTCATCAAAACTTGTGTGTCTCCAGTCATCAAATCTCTCCCCCTTGTGTGTCTCCAGCCATCAAATCTCTTCCCCTTGTGTATTTATAGTCATCAAATCTCTCTCCCCCTTGTGTGTCTCCAGTCATCAAATCTCTCCCCCTTGTGTGTCTCCAGCCACCAAATCGCTCCCCCTTGTGTGTCTCCAGTCATCAAAACATTCCCCCTTGTGTGTCTCCAATCATCAAATCACTCCCCTTGTGTCTCCAGTTATCAAATCTCTCCCCCTTTGTGTGTCTCCAGTCATCAAATCTCTTCCCCTTGTGTGTCTCCAGTCATCAAATTGCTCCCCCTTGTGTATCTACAGTCATCAAATCTCTCCCCCTATGTATGTCTCCAGTCCTCAAATCTCTTCCGCTTGTGTGTCTCCAGTCATCAAATCTCTTTCCCTTGTGTGTCTCCAATCATCAAATCTCTCCCCCTTGTGTGTCTCCAGCCATCAAATTGCTCCCCCTTGTGTGTCTCCAGTCATCAAAACTTTCCCCATTGTGTGTCTCCAGCCATCAAATCATTCCCCCTTTGGTGTCTCCCGTCATCAAATCTCTCCCCTTGTGTGTCTCCAGCCATCAAATCTCTCCCCCTTGTGTGTCTCCAGTCATCAAATCTCTCCCCCTTTGTGTGTCTCCAGTCATCAAATCTCTTCCCCTTGTGTGTCTCCAGTCATCACATCTCTTCCCCTTGTGTGTCTCCAGTCATCAAATTGCTCCTCTTTGTGTGTCTCCAATCAACAAATCACTCCTCTTTGTGTGTCTCCAGTCATCAAATCTTTCCCCCTTGTGTGTTTCCAGCCATCAAATCGCTCCCCCTTGTGTGTCTCCAATCATCAAATCTCTCCCCCTTGTGTCTCCAGCCATCAAATTGCTCCCCCTTGTGTGTCTCCCGTCATCAAATCTCTCCCCTTGTGTGTCTCAAGTTGTCAAATCTCTCCCCCTTGTGTCTCCAGCCTTCAAATCACTCCCCCTTGTCTGTCTCCCATCATCAAATCTCTCCCCTTGTGTGTCTCCAGCCATCAAATCGCTCCCCCTTGTGTGTCTCCTGTCATCAAATCTCTCCCCCTTGTGTGTCTCCAATCATCAAATCGCTCCCCCTTGTGTGTCTCCAGCCATCAAATCGCTCCCCCTTGTGTGTCTCCAGTCATCAAAACTTTCCCCCTTGTGTGTCTCCCATCATCAAATCTCTCCCCTTGTGTCTCCAGTCATCAAATCGCTCCCCCTTGTGTGTCTCCAGCCATCAAAACTTGTGTGTCTCCAGTAATCAAAACTTTCCCCCTTGTGTGTCTCCCATCATCAAATCTCTCCTCTTGTGTCTCTCCAGCCATCAAGTCGCTCCTCTTTGTATGTCTCCAGTTTTCAAAACTTGTGTGTCTCCAGTCATCAAAACTCTCTCCCTTGTGTGTCTACAGCCATCAATTCACTCCCCCTTGTGCATCTCCAGCCATCAACTCTCCCCCTTGTGTGTCTCCAGTAATCAAAACTCTCTCCCTTTTGTGTCTCCAGTCATCAAAACTCTCTCCCTTGTGTGTCTCCAGTCATCAAATCTCTCCCCTTGTGTGTCTCCCGTCATCAAATCTCTCTCCTTGTGTGTCTCCCGTCATCAAATCTCTCCCTTTGCGTGTCTCCAGTCATCAAATCTCTCCCCATTGTGTGTCTCCAATCATCAAATTGCTCCTCTTTGTATGTCTCCAGCCATCAAATCGCTCCGCCTTGTGTGTCTCCAGCCATCAACTCTCCCCCTTGTGTGTCTCTAGTCATCAAAACTCTCTCCCTTGTGTGTCTCCAGTCATCAAATCTCTCCCCCTTGTGTGTCTCCAGTCATCAAAACTCTCTCCTTTGTGTGTCTCCAGCCATCAACTCAACCCCTCGTGTGTCTCCCGTCATCAAATCTCTCTCCTTTTGTGTCTCCCGTCATCAAATCTCTCCCTTTGTGTGTCTCCAGTCATCAAATCTCTCCCCATTGTGTGTCTCCAATCATCAAATTGCTCCTCTTTGTATGTCTCCAGCCATCAAATCGCTCCCCCTTGTGTGTCTCCAGCCATCAACTCTCCCCCTTGTGTGTCTCTAGTCATTAAAACTCTCTCCCTTGTGTGTCTCCAGTCATCAAATCTCTCCCCCTTGTGTGTCTCCAATCATCAAATCTCTCCCCCTTGTGTCTCCGGCCATCAAATTGCTCCCCCTTGTGTGTCTCCCGTCATCAAATCTCTCCCCTTGTGTGTCTCAAGTTGTCAAATCTCTCCCCCTTGTGTCTCCAGCCATCAAATCACTCCCCCTTGTCTGTCTCCCATCATCAAATCTCTCCCCTTGTGTGTCTCCAGCCATCAAATCGCTCCTCCTTGTGTGTCTCCTGTCATCAAATCTCTCCCCCTTGTGTGTCTCCAATCATCAAATCGCTCCCCCTTGTGTGTCTCCAGCCATCAAATCGCTCCCCCTTGTGTGTCTCCAGTCATCAAAACTTTCCCCCTTGTGTGTCTCCCGTCATCAAATCTCTCCTCTTGTGTCTCCAGTCATCAAATCGCTCCCCCTTGTGTGTCTCCAGCCATCAAAACTTGTGTGTCTCCAGTAATCAAAACTTTCCCCCTTGTGTGTCTCCCATCATCAAATCTCTCCTCTTGTGTCTCTCCAGCCATCAAGTCGCTCCTCTTTGTATGTCTCCAGTTTTCAAAACTTGTGTGTCTCCAGTCATCAAAACTCTCTCCCTTGTGTGTCTACAGCCATCAATTCACTCCCCCTTGTGCATCTCCAGCCATCAACTCTCCCCCTTGTGTGTCTCCACTCATCAAAACTCTCTCCCTTTTGTGTCTCCAGTCATCAAAACTCTCTCCCTTGTGTGTCTCCAGTCATCAAATCTCTCCCCTTGTGTGTCTCCCGTCATCAAATCTCTCTCCTTGTGTGTCTCCCGTCATCAAATCTCTCCCTTTGTGTGTCTCCAGTCATCAAATCTCTCCCCATTGTATGTCTCCAATCATCAAATTGCTCCTCTTTGTATGTTTCCAGCCATCAAATCGCTCCCCCTTGTGTGTCTCCAGCCATCAACTCTCCCCCTTGTGTGTCTCTAGTCATCAAAACTCTCTCCCTTGTGTGTCTCCAGTCATCAAACCTCTCCCCCTTGTGTGTCTCCAGTCATCAAAACTCTCTCCTTTGTGTGTCTCCAGCCATCAACTCAACCCCTTGTGTGTCTCCAGTCATCAAAACTCTCTCCCTTGTGTGTCTCCAGTCAGCAAATTGCTCCCCTTTGTGTGTCTCCGTCATCAAATCTCTCCCCCTTGTGTGTCTGCAGTCATCAAATTTCTCCCCTGTGTGTGTCTCCAGCCATCAAAATTCTCCACCTTGTGTTTCTGCAGTCATCAAATCTCTCCCCATTTGTGTCTCCAGCCATCAAATCTCTCCCCCTTTATGTGTCTCCAGTCATCAAATCCCTCCCTCTTGTGTGTCTCCCATCATCAAATCGCTCCTCTTTGTCTGTCTCCACCCATCAAATCTCTCCCACTTGTGTGTCTCCAGCCAACAAATTTCTTCCCCTTGTGTATTTCTAGTCATCAAATCTCTCTCCCCCTTGTATGTCTCCAGTCATGAAATCTCTCCCCCATGTGTGTCTCCAGTCATCAAAACTTTCCCCCTTGTCTGTCTCCCGTCATCAAATCTCCTCTTGTGTCTCCAGTCATCAAATCTCTCCCCCTTGTGTATCTCCAGCCATCGAATCGCTCCCCCTTGTGTGTCTCCAGTCATCAAAACTTTCCCCCTTGTCTGTCTCCCGTCATCAAATCTCTCCTCTTGTGTCTCCAGTCATCAAATCTCTCCCCCTTGTGTATCTCCAGCCATCAAATCGCTCCCCCTTGTGTCTCCAGTGATCAAAACTTTCTCCCTTGTGTGTCTCCAGCCATCAAATCGCTCCCCCTTGTGTGTCTCCAATCATCAAATCGCTCCTCTTTGTATGTCTCCAGTCATCACATCTCACCCCCTTGTGTGTCTCCCATCATCAAATCGCTCCCCCTTTGTATGTCTCCCGTCATAAAATCTCTTCCCCTTGTGTGTGTACAGTCATCAAATCTCGCCCCCTTCTGTGTCTCCAATCATCAAATCGCTCCTCCTGTATGTCTCCAGTCATCAAAATTCTCCCCCTTGAGTATCTCCAGCCATCAAATCGCTCCCCCTTGTGTGTCTCCAGTCATCAAATCGCTCCTCCTTGTGTGTCTCCAGTCATCAAGTCTCTCTCCCCATTGTGTGTCTCCAGTCATCAAATCTCTCCCCCTTGTGTGTCTCCAGCCATCAATTCGCTCCCCCTTGTGTGTCTCCAGTCATCAAAACTTTCCCCCTTGTGTGTCTCCAGCCATCAACTCTCTCTCTTGTGTGTCTCCAGTCATCAAATCACTCCCCCTTGTGTGTCTCCAGCCATCAAAACTCTTCCCCTTGTGTATTTCCAGTCATCAAATCTCTCTCCACCTTGTGTGTCTCCAGTCACCAAATCTCTCCCCCTTGTATGTCTCCAGCCATCAAATCTCTCCCCCTTGTGTGTCTCCAGTCATCAAAACTTTCCCCCTTGTGTGTCTCCCATCATCAAATCTCTCCCCCTGTGTCTCCAGTCATCAAATCTCTCCCCCTTGTGTCTCCAGTCATCACAACTTTCCCCCTTATGTGTCTCCAGCCATCAAATCGCTCCCCCTTGTATGTCTCTAGTCATCAAAACTTTCCCCCTTGTGTGTCTCCAGCCATCAAATCGCTCCACTTGTGTCTCCAGTCATCACAACTTTCCCCCTTGTGTGTTTCCAGCCATCAAATCGCTCCCCCTTGTGTGTCTCCAGTCATCAAATCTCTCCCTCTTGTTTGTCTCCAATCATCAAATCGCTCCTCTTTGTATGTCTCCAGTCATTAAATCTCTCCCCCTTGTGTGTCTCCAGTCATCAAATCTCTTCCCCATTGTGTGTCTCCAGTCATCACATCTCACCCCTTGTATGTCTCCAGTCATCAAATCTCTCCCCCTTTGTGTGTCTCCAGCCATCAAATCTCTCCCCCTTTGTGTGTCTCCAGTCATCAAATCCCTCCCTCTTGTGTGTCTCCCATCATCAAATCGCTCCTCTTTGTCTGTCTCCAGCCATCAAATCTCTCCCCCTTGTGTGTCTCCAGCCATCAAATTTCTTCCACTTGTGTATTTCCAGTCATCAAATCTCTCTCCCCCTTGTATGTCTCCTGTCATCAAATCTCTCCTCTTGTGTGTCTCCAGCCATCAAATCGCTCCCCCTTGAGTGTCTCCAGTCATCAAAACTTTCCCCCTTGTCTGTCTCCCGTCATCAGATCTCACCTCTTGTGTCTCCAGTCATCAAATCTCTCCCCCTTGTTTGTCTCCAATCATCAAATCGCTCCTCTTTGTATGTCTCCAGTCATCAAATCTCTCCCCCTTGTGTGTCTCCAGTCATCAAAACTCTTCCCCATTGTGTGTCTCCAGTCATCACATCTCACCCCTTGTGTGTCTCCAGTCATCAAATCTCTCCCCCTTTGTGTGTCTCCAGCCATCAAATCTCTCCCCCTTTGTGTGTCTCCAGTCATCAAATCCCTCCCTCTTGTGTGTCTCCCATCATCAAATCGCTCCTCTTTGTCTGTCTCCAGCCATCAAATCTCTCCCACTTGTGTGTCCCCAGCCAACAAATTTCTTCCCCTTGTGTATTTCTAGTCATCAAATCTCTCCCCCTTGTATGTCTCCTGTCATCAAATCTCTCCCCCTTGTGTGTCTCCAGCCATCAAATCGCTCCCCCTTGAGTGTCTCCAGTCATCAAAACTTTCCCCCTTGTCTGTCTCCCGTCATCAAATCTCACCTCTTGTGTCTCCAGTCATCAAATCTCTCCCCCTTGTGTATCTCCAGCCATCAAATCGCTCCCCTTTGTGTCTCCAGTGATCAAAACTTTCTCTCTTGTGTGTCTCCAGCCATCAAATCGCTCCCCCTTGTGTTTCTAAAACTCACCAAATCTCTCCCCCTTGTGTGTCTCCAATCATCAAATCGCTCCTCTTTGTGTGTCTCCAGTCATCAAATCTCTCCCCCTTGTGTGTCTCCAGTCATCAAATCTCTTCCCCTTTGTGTGTCTCCAGTCATCACATCTCACCCCCTTGTGTGTCTCCCATCATCTAATCGCTCCTCTTTGTGTGTCTCCAGCCATCAAATCTCTCCCCCTTGTGTGTCTCCAGTCATCAAATTTCTCCCCCTTTGTATGTCTCCCGTCATCAAATCGCTCCCCCTAGTGTGTCTCCAGTCATCAAATCTCTCCCCATTGTGTGTCTCCAGTCATCAAATTTCTCCCCCTTGTTTGTCTCCAGCCATCAATTCGCTCCCCGTTGTGTGTCTCCAGCCATCAACTCTCTCTCTTGTGTGTCTCCAGTCATCAAATCTCTCCCCCTTGTGTGTCTCCAGTCTTCAAATCTCTCCCCCTTGTGTGTCTCCAGTAACCAAATATCTTCCTCTTTGTGTGTCTCCAGTCATCACATCTCACTCCCTTGTGTGTCTCCCATCAACAAATCGCTGCTCTTTGTGTGTCTCCAGCCATCAAATCTCTCCCCCTTTGTGTGTCTCCAGTCATCAAATCTCTTCCCCTTGTGTGTCTCCAGTCATCAAAACTTTCCCCCTTGTGTGTCTCCAGCCATCAAATCTCTCTCACTTGTGTGTCTCCAGTCATCAAATATCTCCCCCTTGTGTGTCTCCAGTAACCAAATATCTTCCTCTTTGTGTGTCTCCAGTCATCACATCTCACCCCCTTGTGTGTCTCCCATCAACAAATCGCTCCTCTTTGTGTGTCTCCTGACATCAAATCTCTCCCCCTTTGTGTGTCTCCAGTCATCAAATCTCTTCCCCTTGTGTGTCTCCAGTCATCAAATCTCTCCCCCTTGTGTGTTTCCAGCCATCAAATCGCTCCCCCTTGAGTGTCTCCAGTCATCAAATCTCTCCCCTTCTGTGTCTCCAGCCATCAAATCGCTCCCCCTTGTGTGTCTCCCGTCATCAAATCTCTCCCCCTTGTGTGTCTGCAATCATCAAATCGCTACTCCTTGTGTGTCTCCAGCCATCAAATCGCTCCCCCATGGGTGTCTCCAATCATCAAATCTCTCTTGTGTCTCCAGTCATCAAATCGCTTCCCCTTGTGTGTCTCCAGTCATCAAATCGCTCCCCCTTGTGTGTCTCCAGCCATCAAAACTTGTGTGTCCCCAGTCATCAAAACTTTCCCCTTTGTGTTTCTCCAGCCATCAAATCGCTCCTCTTGTGTCTCCAGTCATCAAATCTCTCCCCCTTGTGTGTCCCCAGCCATCAAATCGCTCCTCTTTGTATGTCTCCAGTCATCAAAACTTGTGTGTCTCCAGTCATCAAATCTCTCCCCCTTGTGTGTCTCCAGCCATCAAATCTCTTCCCCTTGTGTATTTATAGTCATCAAATCTCTCTCCCCCTTGTGTGTCTCCAGTCATCAAATCTCTCCCCCTTGTGTGTCTCCAGCCACCAAATCGCTCCCCCTTGTGTGTCTCCAGTCATCAAAACATTCCCCCTTGTGTGTCTCCAATCATCAAATCACTCCCCTTGTGTCTCCAGTCATCAAATCTCTCCCCCTTTGTGTGTCTCCAGTCATCAAATCTCTTCCCCTTGTGTGTCTCCAGTCATCAAATTGCTCCCCCTTGTGTATCTACAGTCATCAAATCTCTCCCCCTATGTATGTCTCCAGTCCTCAAATCTCTTCCGCTTGTGTGTCTCCAGTCATCAAATCTCTTTCCCTTGTGTGTCTCCAATCATCAAATCTCTCCCCCTTGTGTGTCTCCAGCCATCAAATTGCTCCCCCTTGTGTGTCTCCAGTCATCAAAACTTTCCCCATTGTGTGTCTCCAGCCATCAAATCATTCCCCCTTTGGTGTCTCCCGTCATCAAATCTCTCCCCTTGTGTGTCTCCAGCCATCAAATCTCTCCCCCTTGTGTGTCTCCAGTCATCAAATCTCTCCCCCTTTGTGTGTCTCCAGTCATCAAATCTCTTCCCCTTGTGTGTCTCCAGTCATCACATCTCTTCCCCTTGTGTGTCTCCAGTCATCAAATTGCTCCTCTTTGTGTGTCTCCAATCAACAAATCACTCCTCTTTGTGTGTCTCCAGTCATCAAATCTTTCCCCCTTGTGTGTTTCCAGCCATCAAATCGCTCCCCCTTGTGTGTCTCCAATCATCAAATCTCTCCCCCTTGTATCTCCAGCCATCAAATTGCTCCCCCTTGTGTGTCTCCCGTCATCAAATCTCTCCCCTTGTGTGTCTCAAGTTGTCAAATCTCTCCCCCTTGTGTCTCCAGCCTTCAAATCACTCCCCCTTGTCTGTCTCCCATCATCAAATCTCTCCCCTTGTGTGTCTCCAGCCATCAAATCGCTCCCCCTTGTGTGTCTCCTGTCATCAAATCTCTCCCCCTTGTGTGTCTCCAATCATCAAATCGCTCCCCCTTGTGTGTCTCCAGCCATCAAATCGCTCCCCCTTGTGTGTCTCCAGTCATCAAAACTTTCCCCCTTGTGTGTCTCCCGTCATCAAATCTCTCCCCTTGTGTCTCCAGTCATCAAATCGCTCCCCCTTGTGTGTCTCCAGCCATCAAAACTTGTGTGTCTCCAGTAATCAAAACTTTCCCCCTTGTGTGTCTCCCATCATCAAATCTCTCCTCTTGTGTCTCTCCAGCCATCAAGTCGCTCCTCTTTGTATGTCTCCAGTTTTCAAAACTTGTGTGTCTCCAGTCATCAAAACTCTCTCCCTTGTGTGTCTACAGCCATCAATTCACTCCCCCTTGTGCATCTCCAGCCATCAACTCTCCCCCTTGTGTGTCTCCAGTCATCAAAACTCTCTCCCTTTTGTGTCTCCAGTCATCAAAACTCTCTCCCTTGTGTGTCTCCAGTCATCAAATCTCTCCCCTTGTGTGTCTCCCGTCATCAAATCTCTCTCCTTGTGTGTCTCCCGTCATCAAATCTCTCCCTTTGCGTGTCTCCAGTCATCAAATCTCTCCCCATTGTGTGTCTCCAATCATCAAATTGCTCCTCTTTGTATGTCTCCAGCCATCAAATCGCTCCCCCTTGTGTGTCTCCAGCCATCAACTCTCCCCCTTGTGTGTCTCTAGTCATCAAAACTCTCTCCCTTGTGTGTCTCCAGTCATCAAATCTCTCCCCCTTGTGTGTCTCCAGCCATCAAATCGCTCCCCCTTGTGTGTCTCCAGCCATCAACTCTCCCCCTTGTGTGTCTCTAGTCATTAAAACTCTCTCCCTTGTGTGTCTCCAGTCATCAAATCTCTCCCCCTTGTGTGTCTCCAATCATCAAATCTCTCCCCCTTGTGTCTCCGGCCATCAAATTGCTCCCCCTTGTGTGTCTCCCGTCATCAAATCTCTCCCCTTGTGTGTCTCAAGTTGTCAAATCTCTCCCCCTTGTGTCTCCAGCCATCAAATCACTCCCCCTTGTCTGTCTCCCATCATCAAATCTCTCCCCTTGTGTGTCTCCAGCCATCAAATCGCTCCTCCTTGTGTGTCTCCTGTCATCAAATCTCCCCCTTGTGTGTCTCCAATCATCAAATCGCTCCCCCTTGTGTGTCTCCAGCCATCAAATCGCTCCCCCTTGTGTGTCTCCAGTCATCAAAACTTTCCCCCTTGTGTGTCTCCCGTCATCAAATCTCTCCTCTTGTGTCTCCAGTCATCAAATCGCTCCCCCTTGTGTGTCTCCAGCCATCAAAACTTGTGTGTCTCCAGTAATCAAAACTTTCCCCCTTGTGTGTCTCCCATCATCAAATCTCTCCTCTTGTGTCTCTCCAGCCATCAAGTCGCTCCTCTTTGTATGTCTCCAGTTTTCAAAACTTGTGTGTCTCCAGTCATCAAAACTCTCTCCCTTGTGCATCTCCAGCCATCAACTCTCCCCCTTGTGTGTCTCCACTCATCAAAACTCTCTCCCTTTTGTGTCTCCAGTCATCAAAACTCTCTCCCTTGTGTGTCTCCAGTCATCAAATCTCTCCCCTTGTGTGTCTCCCGTCATCAAATCTCTCTCCTTGTGTGTCTCCCGTCATCAAATCTCTCCCTTTGTGTGTCTCCAGTCATCAAATCTCTCCCCATTGTATGTCTCCAATCATCAAATTGCTCCTCTTTGTATGTTTCCAGCCATCAAATCGCTCCCCCTTGTGTGTCTCCAGCCATCAACTCTCCCCCTTGTGTGTCTCTAGTCATCAAAACTCTCTCCCTTGTGTGTCTCCAGTCATAAAATCTCTCCCCCTTGTGTGTCTCCAGTCATCAAAACTCTCTCCTTTGTGTGTCTCCAGCCATCAATTCAACCCCTCGTGTGTCTCCAGTCATCAAAACTCTCTCCCTTGTGTGTCTCCAGTCAGCAAATTGCTCCCCTTTGTGTGTCTCCGTCATCAAATCTCTCCCCCTTGTGTGTCTGCAGTCATCAAATTTCTCCCCTGTGTGTGTCTCCAGCCATCAAAAGTCTCCACCTTGTGTTTCTGCAGTCATCAAATCTCTCCCCATTTGTGTCTCCAGCCATCAAATCTCTCCCCCTTTATGTGTCTCCCATCATCAAATCGCTCCTCTTTGTCTGTCTCCACCCATCAAATCTCTCCCACTTGTGTGTCTCCAGCCAACAAATTTCTTCCCCTTGTGTATTTCTAGTCATCAAATCTCTCTCCCCCTTGTATGTCTCCAGTCATGAAATCTCTCCCCCATGTGTGTCTCCAGTCATCAAAACTTTCCCCCTTGTCTGTCTCCCGTCATCAAATCTCCTCTTGTGTCTCCAGTCATCAAATCTCTCCCCCTTGTGTATCTCCAGCCATCAAATCGCTCCCCCTTGTGTGTCTCCAGTCATCAAAACTTTCCCCCTTGTCTGTCTCCCGTCATCAAATCTCTCCTCTTGTGTCTCCAGTCATCAAATCTCTCCCCCTTGTGTATCTCCAGCCATCAAATCGCTCCTCCTTGTGTCTCCAGTGATCAAAACTTTCTCCCTTGTGTGTCTCCAGCCATCAAATCGCTCCCCCTTGTGTGTCTCCAATCATCAAATCGCTCCTCTTTGTATGTCTCCAGTCATCACATCTCACCCCCTTGTGTGTCTCCCATCATCAAATCGCTCCCCCTTTGTATGTCTCCCGTCATAAAATCTCTTCCCCTTGTGTGTGTACAGTCATCAAATCTCGCCCCCTTCTGTGTCTCCAATCATCAAATCGCTCCTCCTGTATGTCTCCAGTCATCAAAATTCTCCCCCTTGAGTATCTCCAGCCATCAAATCGCTCCCCCTTGTGTGTCTCCAGTCATCAAATCGCTCCTCCTTGTGTGTCTCCAGTCATCAAGTCTCTCTCCCCATTGTGTGTCTCCAGTCATCAAATCTCTCCCCTCGTGTGTCTCCAGCCATCAATTCGCTCCCCCTTGTGTGTCTCCAGTCATCAAAACTTTCCCCCTTGTGTGTCTCCAGCCATCAACTCTCTCTCTTGTGTGTCTCCAGTCATCAAATCACTCCCCCTTGTGTGTCTCCAGCCATCAAAACTCTTCCCCTTGTGTATTTCCAGTCATCAAATCTCTCTCCACCTTGTGTGTCTCCAGTCACCAAATCTCTCCCCCTTGTATGTCTCCAGCCATCAAATCTCTCCCCCTTGTGTGTCTCCAGTCATCAAAACTTTCCCCCTTGTGTGTCTCCCATCATCAAATCTCTCCCCCTGTGTCTCCAGTCATCAAATCTCTCCCCCTTGTGTCTCCAGTCATCACAACTTTCCCCCTTGTGTGTCTCCAGCCATCAAATCGCTCCCCCTTGTATGTCTCTAGTCATCAAAACTTTCCCCCTTGTGTGTCTCCAGCCATCAAATCGCTCCACTTGTGTCTCCAGTCATCACAACTTTCCCCCTTGTGTGTCTCCAGCCATCAAATCGCTCCCCCTTGTGTGTCTCCAGTCATCAAATCTCTCCCTCTTGTTTGTCTCCAATCATCAAATCGCTCCGCTTTGTATGTCTCCAGTCATCAAATCTCTCCCCCTTGTGTGTCTCCAGTCATCAAATCTCTTCCCCATTGTGTGTCTCCAGTCATCACATCTCACCCCTTGTATGTCTCCAGTCATCAAATCTCTCCCCCTTTGTGTGTCTCCAGCCATCAAATCTCTCCCCCTTTGTGTGTCTCCAGTCATCAAATCCCTCCCTCTTGTGTGTCTCCCATCATCAAATCGCTCCTCTTTGTCTGTCTCCAGCCATCAAATCTCTCCCCCTTGTGTGTCTCCAGCCATCAAATTTCTTCCACTTGTGTATTTCCAGTCATCAAATCTCTCTCCCCCTTGTATGTCTCCTGTCATCAAATCTCTCCCCCTTGTGTGTCTCCAGCCATCAAATCGCTCCCCCTTGAGTGTCTCCAGTCATCAAAACTTTCCCCCTTGTCTGTCTCCCGTCATCAAATCTCACCTCTTGTGTCTCCAGTCATCAAATCTCCCCCCCTTGTTTGTCTCCAATCATCAAATTGCTCCTCTTTGTATGTCTCCAGTCATCAAATCTCTCCCCCTTGTGTGTCTCCAGTCATCAAATCTCTCCCCCTTGTATGTCTCCTGTCATCAAATCTCTCCCCCTTGTGTGTCTCCAGCCATCAAATCGCTCCCCCTTGAGTGTCTCCAGTCATCAAAACTTTCCCCCTTGTCTGTCTCCCGTCATCAAATCTCACCTCTTGTGTCTCCAGTCATCAAATCTCTCCCCCTTGTGTATCTCCAGCCATCAAATCGCTCCCCCTTGTGTCTCCAGTGATCAAAACTTTCTCTCTTGTGTGTCTCCAGCCATCAAATCGCTCCCCCTTGTGTTTCTAAAACTCACCAAATCTCTCCCCCTTGTGTGTCTCCAATCATCAAATCGCTCCTCTTTGTGTGTCTCCAGTCATCAAATCTCTCCCCCTTGTGTGTCTCCAGTCATCAAATCTCTTCCCCTTTGTGTGTCTCCAGTCATCACATCTCACCCCCTTGTGTGTCTCCCATCATCTAATCGCTCCTCTTTGTGTGTCTCCAGCCATCAAATCTCTCCCCCTTGTGTGTCTCCAGTCATCAAATTTCTCCCCCTTTGTATGTCTCCCGTCATCAAATCGCTCCCCCTAGTGTGTCTCCAGTCATCAAATCTCTCTCCCCATTGTGTGTCTCCAGTCATCAAATTTCTCCCCCTTGTTTGTCTCCAGCCATCAATTCGCTCCCCGTTGTGTGTCTCCAGCCATCAACTCTCTCTCTTGTGTGTCTCCAGTCATCAAATCTCTCCCCCTTGTGTGTCTCCAGTCTTCAAATCTCTCCCCCTTGTGTGTCTCCAGTAACCAAATATCTTCCTCTTTGTGTGTCTCCAGTCATCACATCTCACTCCCTTGTGTGTCTCCCATCAACAAATCGCTGCTCTTTGTGTGTCTCCAGCCATCAAATCTCTCCCCCTTTGTGTGTCTCCAGTCATCAAATCTCTTCCCCTTGTGTGTCTCCAGTCATCAAAACTTTCCCCCTTGTGTGTCTCCAGCCATCAAATCTCTCTCACTTGTGTGTCTCCAGTCATCAAATATCTCCCCCTTGTGTGTCTCCAGTAACCAAATATCTTCCTCTTTGTGTGTCTCCAGTCATCACATCTCACCCCCTTGTGTGTCTCCCATCAACAAATCGCTCCTCTTTGTGTGTCTCCAGACATCAAATCTCTCCCCCTTTGTGTGTCTCCAGTCATCAAATCTCTTCCCCTTGTGTGTCTCCAGTCATCAAAACTTTCCCCCTTGTGTGTCTCCAGCCATCAAATCTCTCCCCCTTTGTGTGTCTCCAGTCATCAAATCTCTTCCCCTTGTGTGTCTCCAGTCATCAAATCTCTCCCCCTTTGTGTGTCTGCAGTCATCAAATCTCTCCCCCTTTGTGTGTCTCCAGTCATCAAATCTCTTCTCCTTGTGTGTCTCCAGTCATCAAATCTCTCCCCCTTGTGTGTTTCCAGCCATCAAATCGCTCCCCCTTGTGTGTCTCCAGTCATCAAATCTCTCCCCCTTGTGTCTCCAGTCTTCAAATCTCTCCCCCTTGTGTGTCTCCAGTCATCAAATCTCTCCCCCTTGTGTGTCTCCAGTCGTCAAATCTCTCCCCTTTGTGTCTCCCGCCATCAAATCTCTCCCCCTTGTGTGTCTCCAATCATCAAATCGCTCCTCTTTGTATGTCTCCAGTCATCAAAACTTTCCCCCTTGTGTGTCTCCAGCCATCAAAACTCTCCCCCTTTTGTGTCTCCAGCCATCAACTCTCCCCCTTGTGTGTCTCCAGTCATCAAATCTCTCCCCTTGTGTGTCTTCAGTCATCAAATCTCTCCCCTTGTGTGTCTCCCGTCATCAAATCTCTCCCTTTATGTGTCCCCAGTCATAAAATCTCTCCCCCTTGTGTGTCTCCAATCACCAAATCGCTCCTCTTTGTATGTCTCGTCATCAAAACTCTCCCCCTTGTGTGTCTCCAGTCATCAAAACTCTCTCCTTTGTGTGTCCCTAGCCATCAACTCTCCCCCTTGTGTGTCTCCAGCCCTCAAATCGCTCCCCCCTGTGTGTCTCCAGCCATCAACTCTCCCCCTTGTGTGTCTCCAGTCATCAAAACTCTCTACCTTGTGTGTCTCCAGTCATCAAAGCTCTCTCCTATGTGTGTCTCCAGCCATCAACTCTCCCCCTTGTGTGTCTCCAGTCATCAAAACGCTCTCCCTTGTGTGTCTCCAGTCATCAAATCTCTTCCCCTTTGTGTGTCTCCAGTCATCACATGTCACCCCCTTGTGTGTCTCCAGTCATCAAATCCCTCCCTCTTGTGTGTCTCCAGCAATGTTAAAGTGGTTGTGTCCAAAGTGGCTGTGCTGGTAAAGTGATGGTAGGGGGCACACTACACGCTGATGTATCCTGCGCTACTCTGCTGATTAAAGTGGCTGTAGTAGCCTGTGTCCACAACAGACTCACACGTGGCTGTGCGGTTAAGTGACTGTGTATAAGGGGGCACAGTGCATGCTGATGTAGGCTGCGCTATTCTGCTGATTAAAGTGGCTGTAGCCTGTGTCCAGACTCATAAGTGGCTGTGCTGTTGAGTGACTGTATAGGGGGGAACACTGCATGCTGCGCTACTCTGCTGATTAAAGTGGGTGTAGCCTGTCACTCCAGACTCACACGTGGCTGTGCTGTTAAGTGACTGTGTATAAGGGGGCACACTGCACGGCACACTGATGTATAGTGCGCTATACTCTGCTTATTAAAGTGGTTGTACCCAGACTCACAAGTGGCTGTGTGTACAAGGCATGCTCATATATGCTGCGTAAAAAAAAAGTAAAGCAATTACAGCTGATTGTTTAATACGATCTAGGTGCTCCGTGACGTCTGTATACATTACCCATTATAAAAAAGAACATAGGAGATATTATGTAACCTTTGTATCTTGATCGACATCACAGGCAATCACAGCTGAATGTACAATATGATCTAGGTGCTCCGTGACGTCTGTATACGTTACCCGTTATAAAAAAGAACATAGGAGATATTATGTAACCTTTGTATCTTGATCGACATCACAGGCAATCACAGCTGAATTTACAATACGATCTAGGTGCTCCGTGACGTCTGTATACATTATCCATTATAATAAAGAACATAGGAGATATTTATATGTGATCATTATACGACATTTACTGCAAGATGGTAACACATGATGTGTTGATATAACCGTAAACCTAACAAATATATTTTTCCTTGTCTTATACCCCTACAATGGTTTCTTGTCAGTATATCTTTGGATATTAACGTATGTTTGTACTAGAGACTACATATATAATACACTCCAGTGTCAGGTCTACAAACTGCCATGTGTAACTCTGGTTGCTGTTAACAGCACCAGACCCTTGATCCATTAATCGATGTCATTTACTAGATATTACCAATATTTATTTTTTCTGTTACCAGCAGGACATATTTAGAACTTGATGGGTACTATGTGTATAGACATACCGAGAATACATAAATACAATTTTGAAACCTGGTATGAGTAAAGGAATATGTTTTTTTAAGTACAGTACTTGCTTTATTAATTTACTTTAATTTGATGTTTGGAACGCTGGACCCTTGGTGGACTCTATAAGCTTTCTTCGCACTCTCAACGGAACTTGTCTACAGAAGCCAGACACAGCTCTTTCCGACAGCAGAAGCACTCAATATAGGGGATTAATAACTGTTCTATAATGTACTCGCATCACATCTCTGCACGGTTGTTTCTGAGGCATTGAGATTTGAAAGCAGATACATTACGTTATTGGTTCTCTCTTTTCATAAAATCTATTACTTACTTTATTTTTTCCTACTACAATAACTGCCAATGAGGAGGGGGAACACTCACTAAGTCATTTGATGCCTTGGAGCAGATGGTTTAACAGCAGTATCTTACTCCTCTTACCGGGCAGTTCTTTTAAACCATACTTTTTCTTCCTTCTTTCTTCGGTTAGTCCAGCATAGGGAGGATCCTGGTCATGCCTTTATTTACATACTATACTTGTGCACATTATTATATACTTTTTTTCACCCTTTATCAAAACCATTTAAAACACACTGTTCAAACATCCTTTTGGGTGTTGTTGTACTACATGTTTAAATTGCCCTGTGAATTTGAGATGTTTATCGATTAAGGATGCCTAATTATACAGTGTGAGACACTATATGTATTGTGTTATTGTTCTTTTTGTCTATGTGCTAGTTAACTATTTTTTTAGTTATATTGAACATTAAATATTATTTTAACAGATAACATTAAGTAAGTGCCCCCAAAAAAGAGTTTTCTTCTCTTCTTGTATAATATTGTAACCTAACTCTAGGGGAGCACTGCCAACTTTATTTGTTGATGGCATTTAACTGACTGCATTAACAAGGTCAATGTACAGTATTCACAATTTTGATGCCATACAATCTGAAATTTGGCTTTAATAATATCTTGCTTGTGTGGAGACACTCCCCCCGTTTTTGACTACTTTCAGAGAAGCTGCCTTCCACAGTTTCTGCTCACTCTGTATTGTGGGGATGAGCAACATAAGTATTGCTGATGCCATAGAAATTGAGGTTGCCAACGTGGAATTGCAAGAGGATGAGAGGGATAGTTGTGTACAGGTAGTTGACACTGGCACTAATGAGGATATTGAGAATGAGGATGTTGTCAGGCACTAGTGGAAGCAGCTCTTAGCCAGGATAAGAAGAAGGATATTGTCATGTCTGGGCATAGGACCAACAAATCTACCTCTTATGGGTGGAATTATTTTTACCCAAATCCTGGCAACATTTGTCAATCCATCTGTAGCCATTGTGGAAACACAGTATGTAGAGGTAGGGACATTAAGCATCTAGGAACCTCCACGCTATTATGTCATCTGCAGTGAGCTCATAACAAGTATTTGATAACATCAGAAACTGGTACTAAAAAATAACAACAAGCAGTCCAGCATTAACTAGCTCCTTTCTCTCTACTAGATCCCAGCACCTGCAATCTCCACTGATAACAAGCTTCATCCTCAATATCCTCAGTACTGATCAGAGGTAGTCTGGCATCCAATTTGTTATATTTATGTGACTCCTTCCCTTTCCAGGACTCCTCAGAAGAATCCTTGAGCGCTAGGCCTGCTGCTGCTGCTGGGGTTGGATCTTCATCCCAGAAGTAGACCAAGAAGACCACTAGTAGTAGTTTAACTAAACAGTTGACTGTTAAACAATCCTTTGCAAGGGAAAGCAAGTATGACAGCTCTCACCCAGTCATACAGGGGATCACTGATGCCATGACGGCTATGCTAGCATTAGATCTGCATCCAATATCCACAATTAATGGAGTGGGTTTATCAAAGTTAATTGAGGTTCGGTGTCCCTGGTACCAAATTCCAACTGGGTTTCATTTTACCCGAAAAGCCATTCCTTGGTTGTACCAGGAAGTAAAAAAAACCTAATTACTGGCCATTGTGACCACTGTCCACTTAACCACAGATATGTGGACAAGCGGTAGTGGGCAAACTAAAGATTACATGACTGTAATAGCCCACTAGGTGGGTGAATTGCCTTCAGCAGCAGCAGAAGCAGTATCTAACAAACAACTCCAACTCATTCAGAGGCAGGATACTCTGTGTATCACCGGATTCAATAAGAGGCATACCGCTGACAACCTCTTAGAAAAACTAATACATGTCATAGAAACATGGCTTACCCCACTTGGACTCTCCTCAGGATTTGTGGTTTCTGATAATGCCACAAATATTGTAAAAGCATTACAGCTGGGTGAATTTCAACACATCCCCTGTTTTGCTCACATGATCAACTTAGTGGTGCAGGGTTTTAAAATCAATGAAAGGGACGTGCAGGAGATGCTATCTGTGGCCCGAAAAATTTGGGGACATTTTCAGCATTCGGTAAAAGCATGCAGGAGATTGCAGAACCTGCAAGAACAGCTTACTTTGCCCTGCCAGCAACTGAAGCAAGAGGTGGTAACAAGGTGCTTTAGCAGATGGATGAACAGCAAAAAGCCATCCATAGCTATACAACAAGCCATGACATTGGGAGAGTAGGGGGAATTTACCTTAGCTCAGCACAGTGGAGAGTGCTTTCTGTCTTGTGCAAGGTGCTCAAACCATTTAAAGTAGCCACATGTGAAGTGAGTGCTGACACTGCTAGCTTGAGTAAGGTGTTTCCCCTAATTAGGCTTTTGGAAAATCAGCTGGAGAAATTAAAGGAGGAGATTAAACAAAACGAATCCGCAAACTATGACGGACTTTTAGATCAAGTCCTTTATTTGCTTCGCCAGGATCCACGGGTGGCCAATATCTTGAAATCTGATCACTAAATTTTAGCAACCATGCTTGATCCTAGGTTTAAGTCGTATGCTATGTCTTTCTTTCCAACTGATCCAGATCTTAAAAGATGCAAAGAGCTCCTGGTGAGCAAATTGGCAGCTCAAATAACACGTCTCTATGACATCTCCTCATTCAGTTTCTTCAGCAGCAGCCAGAAAAAAATCAGCTTTCCCAAAAGACCCAATGGTGATGCAGATAAATCAACCCAACATTTTTACATCCGGTTGGGTCTAAAAGATTTGCTCAACATTAATGACACCTCTACCATAAATCCATCTGATACAATCACCATCCAAAGAATGGTGGAGGATTATATTCATGACACCGTACAAATAGACATGTCACAGAGTCCCTTCAAGTACTGGAAGGAGAAAAAGGTAATTTGGAGGCCCTTGCACAAACTGGCTTTGCATTACTTAAGCTGCCCACCCTCCAGTGTGTACTCAGAGTTTTCAGCACAGCCGGGAACCTTGTGAGAGAGTGGCATAGGAGGCTACTTCCTCAAAATGTTGAAAAGGTATATGTTCATCAAAATGAACTGGAAATTCCATGAGAGAGACCTTTCCCGGGAATTATGTCACAGTACAGAGACTTCTGTAATGGTGGATTCCAGCATTAGTGAAGGGGATGAATTAATATTGTGTGAGGATGATGTACACACTGATGAGGATAGCAATGATGGTGACAACTTGCCACTGTAGAGCTGTTTCCTTAAGCCGATTGGTAGCTTGTTTTGTGGGGGCTCAAACAAACCAAGCACTTTAGCCACAGAAGTGGCAGTCCCTATCGCCGAAGTTGTTGGTTTGTTAAAGTGTGCATATCCTTTTTAATATCCAACACAAGGTTGGGTTGTAAGGCCCAAAGACAATTCCATCTTGCATTACCTTTCATTTCTGCCACTGCTGTGTGGCAATGGTTCATAGATGTGCTTTAAACTGCGGTGTCTGTGCGGCTGCTCTGTCGCTTAGTAACCAGCCAACTCACTGCAGCCTTTGGCCAATAATGATGAAAACAATATTGTGAGGTGGTCTAAATTGACTGGAAATTAATGTTATTGAGGTTAATAATACTCTAGGAACAAAAACAAGCCCAAATTATGTGATTTTAGCTTTTTTGTAAATTTTTGTACAAAATCCAAATCTGGACGACAGTTTGGCAAATCAAAATCCAAAGCCGGACGACGAATCAGAGCCAAATCCAAATCCAGCAAAAATTGTCCAGTGCACATCTCTCATATAAACAGGTTATAAGGACAAATAATAGGTTGCAAGCTACTATAATACACAGCTTTTCATATCTGTATTGGTTTGAAAACTATAACTTCAGCAGAAGATTAGCAACATTCAGGGCCGGCTCTAGGCATGTTCCACCTGAGCGGCAGCACAAGGGCGCCCCCCTATAGGGGACGCACCCAGAGCCGGCCCTAGACAATTTGGTGTCCTAGGCAAGATTTTGGCTGGTGCCCCCACTAGATAATCCCACCACTAAGCTTAGTGTTTATATACGGACACCAAAAATAACCTAGAACCCTCCCCCCTGCCCGCCGATCCATCGCCGCAGGTGACCGATATTTTTTTTTTTCTGTAGACGGAGGAGCTCAGGTAGCTGTACCAGTAACACAGCTGCAGCTACCTACCTCCTCATATCTACATGACTGAGAGGCTGGCTGAATTTAGTGGGAGCTGCAGTGGCAGCGCATAGCTCCACTGTTCCCATGGGGCTTTGAGGGTGATGAACTGCCTGACCACTTTCCATTCTGTCCCAATAGCTGCAGTTGTGCGTCTGGGTGCTGAGGAGGAGTGTTTTGAAGTGAAGGGTGTCTGTGTATGCGCGTCTGTGTGTGTCTCAGAGGGGGCTGTATTGATATTGAGATCTTGTAAAGGAAAGAGGGAGAAGTATGAGGACAGGATAGAGGGGAGCATGATAAACATGGTGTGATGCAGATGAGAATGTCAGGATAGGGGAAATAGGGCAGTAAGTTATGTGAAAGAAGATATGAGGATAATGAGATGGGAGTGGGTGCAATATAATTGATTAGAGGGGAGATGGGTGGGAAATAGGGCTACATTGGGATGGTGTAAAACACAGGACAGAGGTTGATGAGAATTACCTACATATATACTGGACCCATACATAGAATTAGAACTGATTACTCACATGTCACAAACTTTTGTATTTACTTGTTTTCTATATCAAAAATGTATTTATAAACAGCTCATTGGTGGACCTGGATTATAAATCGGCTGCAGACATATGCAGAGATAAATCACAGAAAATGCTATGCTATGCTATAAGCAGGAACATTCTGACCCTGGACACTGCAAAACCCCTTTAGTCAGAATGGAATTTATGCAAAACAGACACTTTGGGCCAAATGTAATAGGGTGAGAGTTTAGAAAATGTGAGAGTTTAGCAGTAAACTCTCACATTGGTTGAGTTTTATCTTCAAAATGGGAAAACATCTGAATGAGATTTTAAATCTTGAGAGTTTTTTAAGTCTAAAAAAACATGAAAGTTTGCTCTGTTACTTTGTTTTTGGACTATATTACATTGGCAAAGTTTAAAAAGTGTCAGAAACTCTCACTTTTCAAAACTCTCATCCTATTACATTTGGCCCTTTGTAGCTGTAAAACCCAGAGAGCAAGTAAAACAATTATTCAGGAAGCTGACAGCTTAAAAAAAAATGTCCATGCAAGTTCTAATAGTCTATTCCTTTGCTTTACTTTACTTCTCTGTCTCCTGAGTCCCAGCTCGAGCTCTTATCTTTTCATTATATCCTTCTTCTGGCCACTCGAACCTCTTCGTAGTTTCAGCGCGCAGGCTGACCGGGAGATCTGGCATTCACATGGAGTGTCACATGACACTAGCCTCTGACTCACTGACGTACACATACAGCAAGTAGACAGAGTGATGCAGGGAGCTCAGGGTAATAGGCCCTCATTCAGAGGCGGTCGGAGGATGCAAGCGGTCGCTCAGAAACTGGGCGGCCGCTTGCATCCTGACCGTCCGCCTCTGTTTCAGTCGTTAGGCTGTGGGTTTACACCCACAGCTCTAACGACCGCTAGGGTGATGGTCACGATGGTCTTAGACCATCGCGACCATCAGGGCTTACGACGAGACCCTAGGGTAGGGTCTCACTTGTCGGAAGCCCCGGAGAGCTTCTGGCTCTGTCAGAGCCGGAAGCTCTCCACTGACATCACTAGTGATGTCAGTGGGGCCTCCCCCAAACGACAGGCATTCCCATGGGAACGCCTCCGTTTGGGCTGCCACCCCCCCGGCCCGCCTTCCAAACAGGGCGAGCTGTCAATCAACATCGACAGCTCGCCCCCTTTGGAAAGAGACCCGCTATGACCGGCGCTGTCGGTCGCAGCAGGTCTCACGCATGCGCAAGAAGGAGCTGGCTCCCTCGTGCGCATGTGCACTGGACAAACATCGAGGCGGCTGTGCGGTCGTAGACCGTATGGCCACCTCTGAATAAAGCCCATAGTCTCTCCGTCTCCCATCTACAGCTTCTTTCAGAATTATCTAATCAGAAGCTGCAGGGGGGAGAGAGAATAGGAACCTGAGCTCCCTGCATCGTGGATTGGATCAATCACCGCTGCAAGCGCTTTATAAATGGCGCTGATCTTGAAATGAATAAATACATAATTGTCCAGCCTCAGTGGTGCCCCCCTGCTCAGATGCCGCTCTAGGCATTTGCTTATTCTGTCTATGCCTAGGGCCGGCTCTGGACGCACCGATTTTCTGCAGCCAGCCATGTCACTGGCTGTGCTGCCTGTCACTGTTTGCCGGGATGCCCACCCACCGGGATGCCCACCCACCCAGTGGCCGTGCGGTGCTTTTGGACACTCCCACAATGCTCTAAGATTGGGCAGTGCTGGGCTGGGCAGGTGTGATGTCACACGCCATCCCTGCCCGCGCAATCTCCTATTCCGGTGGGCAGCGGTGGACTAAGTGGAAGGGCACTGGAAACGCAGCGTACTGGCTGCTGCAGTGCTGGTGGTCGGCCAGCCATAGGACCAGCATGACTTGTGAGGCTCAGTCGAGTCACGTGTGTCCCCCAGCAGCGGCAGGTGGAGCAGCAGAGACTGCAGCCAGACCAGCCGGCCGGGTGACAGGAGGTGAGTGATCTCTGCATGCGGGCACTTTGGCAGCTGGCGCTGGAGCTATCTGTCCCAGAGCTTTTTAAAAAAAAATTGTCCGCTGTCACTGGTCGCACGAGACAATAATAGTTCGCGGACCGCCCCTAATTGGCTGTCGGTCCGCACGGCCGGCACCATATTCAGAATACTGCCGGGTAGCTCATGCTAGACGAGTGATGGGGGGCGGGAATGTGTGTATACATACCAATGAAGGGGCTACTGTGTACAGATCATAAAGGGGGGCTGTGTTTGTAACTTTGTAAAGATGGTGAACTGGAGCTGTGTGTGTGTCCAGATGGTAAAGGGGGGCTCAGATTGTGTGTGTGTACAGGTGGTGAAGGGGAGCTGTGTGTGTGTACAGATGGTGAAGGGGAGTTGTGTGTGTGTACAGATGGTAAAGGGGGGCTCAGGTTGTGTGTGAGTACAGGTGGTGAAGGGGGCTGTGTGTGTGTACAGATGGTGAAGGGGGGCTGTGTGTGTGTACAGATGGTGAAGGGGGGCTCAGGTTGTGTGTGTGTACAGGTGGTGAAGGGGAGCTGTGTGTGTGAACAGATGATGAAGGGGGGCTGTGTGTGTACAGATAGTGAAGGGGGGCTGTTTGTGCATACAGGTGGTGAACGGGGGCTATTTGTGCATACAGGTGGTGAAGGAGCTGTGTGTGTACAAGCGGTGAAGGGGCTGTGCGTACAGGTGGTGAAGGGACTGTGGGCCTGATTCAGACCCGCTTGCAGGTCGATGTTGGGCCAGTGCGCATGTGCACGACGGAACCGGCTCTGTCGTGCGCATGTGCGAGACCCGTATAGCGACGGGCAAGCCGTCGTTATGGGTCTCGCTACACAGGGGGCGTGCTGTCGATGGTGAGTGACAGCACGCCCCCTTTGGTGTGCGTGCTGGGGTCGTGGTTGGCCAAACGGAGGCGTTCCCTACAGTCTGGGGCCGGCCCCACTGATATCACAAGTGATGTCAGTGGGAGTGCCAAAGAATTTAGGATCACGTTATTTAGGTGACCGTAGTCTCAGGTCCGTATTGAGAGCCTGATTCAGAGCCGCTCGCAAGCGGCCGCTCGTTCGCTCCGAGCGATGTTTGCCCAACTGCGCATGCGTACGGATTGTTATACGCATGCACGAACCAGTCAGTGCGGTCAAAATTCATGTGCTCGCAAAATAGCGAATGCCTGATAATTTGAGTGACAGGAGTAGGCGTACGTGGGTGGTAATGGGGGAAGGTGCTTGAAAATGGGGAGTGGAGATCCGAACGCAGGCGTGCTTAAAGGTCAAAACGGGCGTTTTATGGGTGTAGATAATGAAAACAGCAGCGTCATTGACCACGTCACTGGGTTATTTTATAGCCAGAACTGCTCGCAAAATTGTGGTAGCAAAAACCAACCCCAAGAATAGCGAGCAGTTCATACCCTGGTCGATGTACTCGATTAATCTAATAAATAGCGGAAATTACGTAGGTTGCGAGCGGCCAGGGGGTGTATTCTTTCAAAAAATGACCGCAAGTTTTGTTCGCTCGTTCAGACCTGGAGGGGGGAACAGACCGCAAAGGGCGAACGGTTGATTTGAATAGCCACCCCTATTTTCTGAACGAGCGAGCGCTAATTGCGTCCGGCTCTGAATCAGGCCCTGAATTAGGAGCGAAAAGTCAGTTGCCAGACTTTTCGCCGCCATCTGAGGTTTTGCCGGCAAAAACTTATCGCGCGTATCCATGTATTCAATTGCAAATGTGCGAAAATGGGACCCGGCGAAACCTAAATCAGCAAAAAGTCCACTCATTTTTGGGGAAATCATCCTGACACCCCCCAAAAGATGGGTACCCCCGATTAACCCTGCTAAAGGTATTTGAGGTTTTTAAATGATCTCAATAGGTTCTCTTTAGCATCTTTGAGCAAGTGGTGAAGAATAGCATTTTGCGACTTTTTAAAAAAAAATATGTAGTCCCATCGAATTTGGGGTACATGAAAATGGGTGCAAGCATATTTTAAAATGGCTAAAGTCAAGCATTAAAAAGCACCAAAAATGCACCTTCGGCAAGCTCCTGCAATAAAAAATACACTTCCCCCATAATTTCAGACCCCCCCCCAAAGGCTATTTTGCTAGTTTTTGAATTTATACCCCCACTTTGATTTTTTTCGTTCACTTTTTCAAAGTGCTTTTTTGGGGTGTCCTTTGTTTTTTTTCCAGCGTTTTTTGATGCAGGTAGCGTCAAGGGGGTGTCCAGAAGGGTGCAGGGTGGTTGCCGCAAGTTTGCACCCCAAATCACCAATTCTGCACTTTATTCCGCCGGGTATTCACAGGCAAAACTTTTTCGCTGGTTACAAGGCGCAAACTTTTTGCACCGACGAAAAGTTCGACAAATTAAATACGGGGAAAAGTGGAATCGGCGAAAATTACGTCATCGGCTAAAAAGTATCGCCGAAACTGACTTTTCGCTTCTAATTGAATACGGCCCATAGTCAGAGACTATGGTCATCTAGTGTCATGTAATTTTTAGAGGAAAGACCAGTGCTGCAAACAGGCTGCTGTTGTGTATATGAATTTGCACTTGTGTCTCACAAGGATATTTATACAGTATTGTAACATGTGTATGAGGGAAAAGACTGTGTCAGTGTGATTTCAAGACTACTGTATTTGTCCCAAAAATACTGTGCTGTGTCTGTATCTTTGTGAACCCCAAATAAAGCCTATTTTCCTGTTATAATATATATATATATATATATATATTAGGGGTGTGCACCGGCCACTTTTCGTGTTTTGGTTTTGGATCTAGATCTTTCTTCGTGTTTTGGATCTGGATTGGTTTTGCCAAAACCACCCTTCCGTGTTTTGGGTTCTGGGTTTTGTGTTTTGGATCTGTATTTTTTTGAAAAAATGCATAAAAACAGCTAAAATCACAGAATTTGTAGGTTTTTCTGCTCCTATGCTATTATTAACCTCAATAACCTTAATTTCCACTCATTTCCACTCTATTCTGAACACCTCACACCTCACAATAGTGTTTTTATGTCCAAAAGGTTGCACCGAGGTAGCTGGATGACTATGCTAAGCGACACGTGACCCATCTAGGAGTGACACTGCAGTGGCAGACAGGATGGCAGTTAGAAAAACTAGGCCCCAAACTGTACATAATGCAAAGAAAAAAAAGAGGTGCAAGATGGAATTGTCCTTGGGCCCTCCCACCCACCCTTATGTTGTATAAACAGGACATGCACACTTTAACAAATCAATCATTTCAGCGCCAGGGTCTGCCACACAACTGTGGCTGAAATGATTGGTTCGTTTGGGCCCCCACAAAACAAGCTGGCAATTAATGTGTCCCTGCACAAACTGGCTCTACGGAGGCAAGATGTCATCCTCATCCTCCTCATCCACCGATTCCTCACCCTCTTCAGTGTTGTGTACATCCTCATCCTCACAGAGTATTAACTTGTCCCCACTGGAATCCACCACCACATGTCCCTCTGTACACCACATAGGCTTTAAACCCAGGATCGAGCACGGTGGCCAAAATGTAGTGGTCTGATTTCAACAGATTGACCACCCTGGAATCCTGGCAAAGCGAATGAAGGGCTTCATCCACAAGTCCCACATGCCGAGCGGAATCGCTCTGTCTTAGCTCCTCCTTCACTTTCTCCAGCTGCTTCTGCAAAAGCCTGATGAGGGGAATGACCTGACTCAAGCTGGCAGTGTCTGAACTGACTTCACGTGTGGCAAGTTCGAAGGGCTGGAGAACCTTGCACAACACGGAAATCATTCTCCACTGCGCTTGAGTCAGGTGCATACCCCCTCCTTTGCCTATGTCATAGGTGGATGTATAGGCTTGTATGGCCTTTTGTTGCTCCTCCATCCTCTGAAGCATATAGAGGGTTGAGTTCCACCGCCTCACAACCTCTTGCTTCAGGTGATGGCGGGGCAGGTTCAAGAGTGTTTGCTGGCGCTCCAGTCTTCGGCACGCAGTCGCTGAATGGCGAAGTGGCCAGAAATTTTTCGGGCCACCCAAAGCGTCTCCTGCACGCCCCTGTCGCTTTTCAGAAAATTCTGCACCACCAAGTTTATTGTGTGAGCAAAACATGGGACGTGCTGGAATTTGCCCAGATGTAATGCCCGCACAATATTGGTGGCGTTGTCAGATATCACAAATCCCCAGGAGAGTCTAAGTGGGGTAAGCCACTGGGCGATGATTTCCCTCAGTTTCTCTAAGAGGTTGTCGGCGGTGTGCCTCTTACTGAAACCGGTGATACACAGCGTAGCCTGCCTTGTAATGAGCTGGCGTTTCTGAGATGCTGCTACTGGTGACGCTGCTGCTGTTGCTGCGTAAGGTGATACATCTACCCAGTGGGCTGTCACAGTCATATAGTCCTTAGTCTGCCCTGTTCCACTTGTCCACATGTCCGTGGTTAAGTGGACATTGTGTACAACGGCATTTTCAGGACACTGAGGACACTTTTTCTGACGTTTCTGTACAGTCTCGGTATCGCCTGCCTAGTGAAGTGGAATCTAGACGGGATTTGGAACCGGGGACACACTACCTCCATCAATTGTCTAAATCCCACTGCACTAATGGCAGATACCGGACGCACGTCTAACACCAACATAGCAGTCAAGGCCTCAGTTATACGTTTTGCTTCAGGATGACTGCTGTCGTACTTCATCCTCCTCGCTAAGGACTGTTGGAGGGTCAATTGTTTAGTAAAAGTAGTGGTGTTCCTACTTCCTCTCTGGGATGATGAACGACTCCCAGCAGCAGCGGCAGCAGTAGGCGTAGCAATGCAGGATCCTCCGGAGGAATCCCGGATAGGAGAGTCAGTCATGCCAGTGACATGGCCTGCAGGACTACTTCCGATCCTGACTAAGGAGGAAATTGACGAGGAGGGAGTTGACGGTGTGGTTTGCAGGCGCTTGGATACAACAGGACAACGGGATTTACGTGTCCCTGGACTGCTTACGGTCTTAGCCAAAGTTTCTGAACTTGACAGTAACTTTTTATGAACGCGCTGCAGGTGCCGTATAAGGGAGGATGTTCCTAGGTGGTTGACGTCCCTACCCCTACTTATTTCACCTTTACATATGGTACATATGGCAAGACAGTTGTTGTCCAGATTTGGATAGAAATATTGCCAGACCAAAGAGGTGGAATGTTTGGTCTTCTGCCCAGGCATGACCGTGATGGGCTTTTTCATCCCACGGACAACAACTGTCTCCCCCGGAGCCTGATTTAAACAAACCACATCACCATCAGAATCCTCCTCGCCAACTTCCTCCTCAGCGCCAGCTACACCAGTATCCTCATCCTGTTGTACTTCAACAGTGACATCTTCAATTTGCATATCAGCAAGTGGACTGTGGGTGCTCCTTTCAGCACTTGCAGGGGGCGTGCAAATGGTGGAAAGAGCCACCTCTTCCCGTCCAGTGCTGGGAAGGTCAGGCATCGCAACCACCACCACACTTGGACTCTCCTTGGGGATTTGTGATATCTTCTTAGAAAGCACAGTTCTTCGCTGTGCTTTTGCCAGCTTAACTGTTTTGATTTTTTTAGTGGGAGGAGGGCTTCCATCGTCATGTGAAGCTGAACCACTTGTCATGAACATGCTAGGGATCGACCTTAGCCGTTCCTTGCCACTCCGTGTCGTAAATGGCATATTGGCAAATTTACGTTTCTCTTCAGCTGATTTAAATGTCTTTTTCAAGGTCATTTTCCTGAACTTTGCCATTTGGGATTGTATGTGCCCTCTACTATGACATTGGGCATCGGCCTTGGCAGACGACGTTGATGGCATGTTATCGTCTATGTCATGACTAGTGGCAGCAGCTTCAGCACTAGGAGGAAGTGGTTCTTGATCTTTCTCTATTTTATTTTTATCGGAGAAAGTTTGGTCCTCCATTTATGTTATATCAATTTGATATATACGTGCGGCTAAACACAGAAAATAATTTTTTTTTTGGTTTGGACTGGAGTGCACTTTCGGGGGTTACAGCACCCTTAACGGTCAAGCCAGCCGGCCCTTTACTTATGACACAGGCGCACGCTTGGCACTACTTTGTTGATGCACGTGCGGCTACTGCGCACACAATTCACAAACACAGAAAATAATTTTTTTTTTTGGTTTGGACTGGAGTGTACTTTCGGGGGTTACAGCACCCTTAACGGTCAAGCCAGCCGGCCCTTTACTTATGACACAGGTGCACGCTTGGCACTACTTTGTTGATGCACGTGCGGCTACTGCGCACACAATTCACAAACACAGAAAATAATTATTTTTTTGGTTTGGACTGGAGTGTACTTTCAGGGGTTACAGCACCCTTAACGGTCAAGCCAGCCGGCCCTTTCTTATGACACAGGCGCACGCTTGGCACTACTTTGTTGATGCACGTGCGGCTACTGCACACACAATTCACAAACACAGAAAATAATTTTTTTTTTGGTTTGGACTGGAGTGTACTTTCGGGGGTTACAGCACCCTTAACGGTCAAGCCAGCCGGCCCTTTACTTATGACACAGGCGCACGCTTGGCACTACTTTGTTGATGCACGTGCGGCTACTGCGCACACAATTCACAAACACAGAAAATATTTTTTTTTTTGGTTTGGACTGGAGTGTACTTTCGGGGGTTACAGCACCCTTAACGGTCAAGCCAGCCGGCCCTTTACTTATGACACAGGCGCACGCTTCGCACTACTTTGTTGATGCACGTGCGGCTACTGCGCACACAATTCACAAACACAGAAAATAATTTTTTTTTTGGTTTGGACTGGAGTGTACTTTCGGGGGTTACAGCACCCTTAACGGTCAAGCCAGCCGGCCCTTTACTTATGACACAGGCGCACGCTTGGCACTACTTTGTTGATGCACGTGCGGCTACTGCGCACACAATTCACAAACACAGAAAATATTATTTTTTTTGGTTTGGACTGGAGTGTACTTTCGGGGGTTACAGCACCCTTTAACGGTCAAGCCAGCCGGCCCTTTACTTATGACACAGGCGCACGCTATCACTACTTTGTTGATGCACGTGCGGCTACTGCGCACACAATTCACAAACACAGAAAATAATTATTTTTTTGGTTTGGACTGGAGTGTACTTTGGGGGTTACAGCACCCTTAACGGTCAAGCCAGCCGGCCTTTTACTTATGACACAGGCGCACGCTTGTCACTACTTTGTTGATGCACGTGCGGCTACTGCGCACACAATTCACAAACACAGAAAATATATTATTTTTTTAGCACTTGGGGGGAGCACCCCTGATGGACAGAGCACCCCCTGGACAACACTACAGCACCCCTTTAGGACTGGGGCACTGCACAGGACTTTGGAGTGGACACAGCCCCTATGGAGAACTGATTGCACAACACAGTCCAGCCAGCCCCTATGGACTTTGAAGTAGTGGACACAGCCCCTATTAAAAACAGCAGCACAGCACAACACAGCCAGCCCCTATGGACTTTGAAGTAGTGGACAACAGCAGCACTACACTACACTACACAGCCCTAACTCCCACCCTCCCTCTTCACTGTCCACAGCCGAGTGAGAAAATGGCGCCGACGCGGGTACCTTATATAGGATCCAAAACCCGCGAGACTCGGAAGGCGGGATGATGACGTTTTGCCTCGATTTCAGATCCGAGTCAGGCGGGAAAAGTTGAGCCTGACTCGGATCGGACTTGGATCGGGGGGGTTCGGATTTCAGAAATCCGAACCCGCTCACCCCTAATATATATATATATATATAGTTGTTTTTTTTTCAAGAGTATGTGCTTTGGAGAGCCAGCATATACTACTCTGCTTACTTTATTATTATTATTATTATTAGTATTATTATTACCATCCTTTATTTATATGGCTCCACAAAGGTTCCGCAGCGCCTTACACAGTACATAAATGAGCACACAAGAAAAACAGTTAATAGTACAGGTAATACAAAACAGACAGGGGCGACACAGGTGGGGTATATAGTGAGGAAGGAGCATGGAACAGTGGGTTAGGATATGTGCTGTGGAATGTGTGTGTATAAGATGATGTTATGTTAAATTAAGTCCTTCATTCATCTAGCTCTATGACATAAATTATATTTTGTTTGTGTTATGTACTTGAGAGATGTACAAAACAAAGTTGTAGCACTTAATTTTTGTGTTACATTTTAGCATCTAATTACATCCTACTAAAAATGCAGCTATTATTGGACTGTGCCACCATCCTAATACAGTAGTGAATACTTGCTGGGTATTGTCATGTCCATGTGAGCTGTGGAAGAAAAAAAAAATTCTTCTGGTGTACAAAAAAAAAATCTACACTTTTTAATAAATCTGCATGGTAAAGATAACAGACCCTCATTATCTATCTCATTGTATTGTACATTCACTTGGTTTGGTGACCGTTAAGTTCAACTACAGTAGTTTTACTCCTGTCCTGGTGCAAAACAAAAATCAATCATGGATCAGTCAATAGAAGAACAGGAGCAACCCTTTACTAGTGCTGACAGTCATAGTACTTCTTCAACATTTACTTTTAAAGAAGGTCAATGGGTAATAATATGTAAGAAATGGCACTCCAAATCTAAGCAATGTTTGACAATCTTTAAGAAAACATCACCTCTAATTATGAAAGGAAAAGTTACTGCCAAATAAAACATAACATTGCCATTCTCCGCACACAGTGGCAAGGAAAGGCTCATCCATTAGCGCTGACTTCTCTGCCCTGTCAGCAGCCGCTGCTGCTATGCAGAATAGGGAGAGAAGGACAGCGCTATCAGTACTGCCTTCTCTGCCCCGTCCTCTCGGCAGCCGCCGGGGGAGGGGGTGGGTGCGCCGGCGCTGGGCTGGCCGATCACTGCGGTGATCGGCCCACGGGGAGGGACAAAGTGTGCAGAGGGACCAGGAGGTCCCTCTGTGATTGGCGGCTGCTAGAAAATTATTTTCCAGCAGCCGCCCACAGTGCTTTTCTGACTGGTCGTATCAGATACGACCATGTCAGGGAAAGCCCAGTCTGGTATGGTCGTATCTGATACGACCATGCCAGGCAAGTGGTTAACCATCTGGGCACCTCCTCCCTATTACATATATTGCAGTAAATTCATATAAATTGTTTATCAAAATCTGGAAAATCATATAAAATAATAACAGTCTAGAATCAGCTATCAGCTGCTTCGATAGATCCAGCATATGCAATATCCACCGCCAACACCTTCATCATCAACTTTCTCATTAATGATTGGAATTAGTCCTGCATCCAATTTGCAAAAGCAAATGGACTCCTTCCCTATCCAGCATTCCCTAGAAGATTCCTTGTGTGCTAGGGCTCTGCTGCTGAGATGAATCTTCATCATATAAAGGGACCAAGAAGAAGACTAGTCATTTCAAACAATTGACTGTGAAACAACAATTTGCAAGAGGAACCAAGTATGACAGCCGCTATCCTGTTACACAGCAAATCAGTGAAGACATGATGACTACAGTATGTTAGGATTAGATCTGTGTCCAATATCCACTATTAAATGCATGTGTTTTTTGCTGATTAGTTATGGTCATGTGTCCACGCTACCAAATTCCATCTCAATTCTATTTTACCAGAACAGCAATTCTTCACCTGTACAGTTACATTAATGTTATTCTTTGCCTAGAAAATGACATTTTACTGACTAACCACTTGCGGTACATGTCTGGTCAAAGGAAAGATTACATGACTGTGACAGCCCTCTGGATGGGTGTATCACCTTAAGCAGCAGTATATAATACACAATGCCAACTCTATCACAGAGAGGCTACTCTTTGTATCACTGGCTTCTCTAAGAAGCATACCACTGTTAATCTGTTGAAAGAAATCAGGGATGTGATAGCAAAATGGTTTACCCTGCTAAGACTCTCCTCAGGATTAGACATTTCTGATAATGCAAGTAACATTGTACAAGAATTAAAACTGGGTCAATTTCAACCCATACCATGTTCTGCACACACAATAAACTTGATGGTGCAGACTTTAAAAACTAACAGGTCCATGCAGGACATGTTGGTTTTGGGCCATAACATTTCTGGCCATCTTCAGCATTCAGCAACTGCATGTTGAAGATTACAGTTACTACAAAGACAGTATAATTTGCCATTCCACCAACTGAAGCAAGAGGAACCAGGTGGAACTCCACCGTTAATATGCTTCAGAGACTGGAGCAACAGCAATAAGCCATTCAAATGTACATATCAAGCAATGAGATACGGAGATGGGGAACAGGTTGCCACCTTACTGCAGCACACTGAAGAATACTCTCGGTTTTATGCAAGTTACTTAAGCCATTTGAAATTGTAACCTGTGAGGTGAGTTCAGACACTCAGATCAAATTAAACTACTGAAAAAGCGTTTGATCCTAAGGGGTAAATTTACTAAAAATCGAGTTTGGTCGAGTTTGCACGAGAACAAACACTCTGAGCTTTGCCAGGACTCGGGAGAGTTTTGGAAAAATGAAATTTTCAAAGAATCGAGTGTTAGCTGAATAGAGTTTTCCGATGGTGAATGAGATCGAGTTTTCTCTGTTGAGTTCCTTGTGTGTGACCACAGCCAAACACACCCAAACATGCAGCTTGCACATATCTGTGAGATACGTGCAGGCTGCTAGTGTGTATTCAGTATTAAAAAGGGTTTAAAAATAGGAAAAAAAATGGCATGGGGTCCCTTCCCCCAAAGCATGACTAGCCCGGGCTCCTGGGCAAATCCTAGTTCTAAAAATACTGGACAAAACATGCAGGGTTCCCCCGTATTTTATGAACCAGTACTGGTTTTTAAAATATGGGGAAAAAATATTTTTAAATCCAGCAGCGGACTCAAACTACCCAGGGCGTAATGCCACAGCCAGGGGACGCTTTCACCGGATCACCCCGGCCAAAGCATTAGCACACCAAGCTACTCAGCCCAGACTGGGGATCTCAGGGGTGGTGGGGACCCCCACAATAAAGGTATTCCCCCTCTTCTAAGCACCCAAGGCCTAGGCTGAAGCCTGGGGCTCTTCCCTGCACCCCTGGTCAGTGGGTGCAGGAGTAATAGTGGGAATAATAGATGTCTACTATTGTTTTCTACAGTGGGTCTACAGGTGCCAGTGTGCCTGCCCTTTAGCACTTGTGGAACTACAGGTGTCAGCAGACGGCTGGCACCCATACCCCCACTGTAAAAAAATAGTAAAATAATGACAGTACACAGACAAAGTAGATAGTAAAATTTTATTACATACTAAACACAGTCACACATACTTACCTTCTCCCCTGTGATCGGTCCCCTTGACCAGTAGAAATCCCAGGGTTTTCCTAAAAAAAATTTCATACAGTACTTACCTACCTCTTGCCTCAATCGGTCCTCTTTTCCAGTAGAGTCCCAGCCTTGGCAAAATAACAACCCAAATAGCCCAGACCTCCTCGGACAAGTCCGGACCCCTCAGACACTGTAGAGATGTATGTGTTTCCAAATATGTCTTTACCCTGGTAAATGACTGGGTGGTTTCCATCATTTGCCAGCCTGCCAGCTAACCAGAGGCCACTCTAGAGTAAGCGGCCGCTGATTGGCTGTGAGCCGCATGGCTGTCAATCAACAGCCATGTGGGTCACAGCCAATCAGCAGCCGCTGTAGGGTAAGCAGGCGCTGATTGGTTGTGACCTGCATAACACAGAGCCCAGTGCTGTTCTATAAAATACAGGGGAACCCTACACATTTTGCCCCTGTATTTTTAGAATCAGGACTGGCTCAGTAGCCCGGGGCTGATTATGCTTTGGGGGGTGAACCCCACACCATTTTTTAACATTTAACTATTTTTGGGCTAATTACAGATAGAAACATACACAGATCACACTGATACATGTATGTTTCTGCTGAACTCACATCTCACAGTCGGGTGAATTGTTTTCCTGAATTTGGACACGAGTTTTGTCCATTCTCGTGAGTGTTATAAAACTCGATTTTTTGGTAAATTCCCAAATCCTATCTTTACTAGGGAAAATGCTCTCGAGTTTGGCCGATGGTTAATTGAAGTGTGTTTGCTAACTCTCCACAGTTGTCCTGTAGCAAACGTGAATACTCTCCTGAGTTTAATGTTAGTAAATTTACGATTTGCAAAAAATGGCCAAACACCCCAGAGAATGATAACTCGACCAAACTCGAATCTTAGTAAATTTACCCCTAAGTGTAAGTCTTATGTAGTGTTTTTGTTTCCAACTGACAGAAATCTTAAGATATACAAGAGCTCCTGGTGAACAAGTTGTCAGTTCAAGTGGCACTTGACACAATGTCTCCTGCTTCAGCTTCATCTGGAAATGCTACTGCCAGGAAAAAAAATTACCTTTTCCAAGAAACCCACTGATGATAATGAGTCAACTCAGTGCACCAGAGAGAAACATTTTGACATCTAGTCAGGTTTAAAATAATTGCCCACATATATTGACAACTCTACCATGACTCAGTCTGATTCAGTAAACATCAATAGAATGGTGGAAGATTACTTTAATTATAATGTATAAATTAGCATGTCACACAGTCCCTTTGCATACTGGGAGGGAAAATAGGACAACTGTAGCACCTTGTGCAAATTAGCAATGGTGTACTTAAGATGCCCTCCCTCCAGTGTGTACTCAAAAAGAGTGTTTAGCACAGCTGGGAGCCTTGGGAGCGATCAGCATAAGAGGCTACTTCCAAATAATTTGTAAACACCGATTTTCAATAAAATGAATTTCAAATTCTCTGAGGAAGACCTTTGTCACCAATTGCAGAGACTGTGAAGGTGGATTCCAATGGGGATCAGCTAATATTAAGTAATGATGATATTAATAACAGAGACGGGGGGGGGGGTGATGACATCTTGAAATTTGAGGATAAATATACTGTTAGTCTTAAGCACATTGGTAGCTTGGTTTTACTAAATTACTAAAATGTTTTCTTCTGTGGGGGCCCAAACAAACCAAGCACTTTAGCAACAAAAGTGGCTGTCCATGGCACTGAAGTGTTTGGTTTGTTAAACCGTGCTTTTATTTATTAATATACAATGGATGGGTGGGAGAGCCCAAGAACATTTTCATCATGCACCACTTTTTATTCTGGGTTTTGCCAAGATTGTGTGTATATGGCAGGTAAAGTATATTGTCCTTTACTGGGGCGGTGATGTCCTGTATCTTGCAAGATAATCCATCAACAGCTTCTCATCCAGACATATAGGCCCAATTTCCAGCAGATTCTCCACAGATACAGAGTAGTATAATCCTTTTTTTTATCCTTTATTGTGTATATTTAACCGGCAATATCTAATTAACTATGACGAGAACAGATTATTTGAGTTGCATACTTCAGCATGTCTTCCTTCAGTAGACGTTGAAGTATCAGCTCCAGCTTCTCAACTCTTTTCTAGTCACAGCAGCAGCATACATTTCATTCTAGACAGGTACTTGTGTCTTGTATATTGTATCTTTTATTTGTCTCTTGTAATTTGATTGGACATGTTATTTATTTTGGGTTTAGTATGGTGGTAGACTCACATGTGGATGCTTGTTTTTTTTATCATTTTTTCCACGCCACTACTTAGAACTCCACCTCCAATTACTTGTATTGTCTTGAGGCCTGTGACTTGCTGGTTGGATTTAGTGTGTTTGTAATCTCACATTGGAATGCTTGTTTTGTATTATTTTTTTCCATGCCACTAAATACTTAGTACTCCACCTCCAATCACTTGTATTGGCCTGAGGCCTGTGATTTGCTGTTTGGAGAAGTTTGTTGATAATATATTATATTTTCTACTAGGCATTTACTTTTAGGCTATTAGTTATTGATTAATGAAAACATTCCATAAGGTTGTATAGTTTACTGTCACCCTGTCTGCCACTGCAGTGCCACTATATTTCCTATATGTGCTACATTCTTTTAAACTGCCATGTGTTTGTGCCACTGTTTTGCCGCTTATTTTAGCCAGCCTGCTAGCCAGCTCAATGCAGCCTTTGGCCGATATTAGTGAAAACAATATTGTGAGCTGGTTAAAGTTGACTGGAAATGACTGGAAATTAATGTTCTTCATGTTAATAATACTGTAGAAACAAAAAAATAAGTCCAAATTACATGATCTTAGCCTTTTTTAACAATACATTTTTAAAGAAATCCAGATACAAAACCTAAAAATTTGAGGGAGGTTTTGCCAAAACCAAAACACGATGATAATAAAGAACCAAAACACTAGGATCTATACAATTAAGAAGTCAAAAACAGACACCCCCAGCCCTTCAGCAGGTATGAAACACAATATGGCATCTAATGACCATTGAGATATGCTCAGCTTACATAAACCATAAAACTCACAAATTTACTAAGATCTTGAACCCATGGTATCACTACAGTAGATCAACCCACCACAAATAGTGGACTATCAGACCTTAGTTACCTTATACACTGTATAAATTAATGTAATCTGATGAAAGTCTATGGTTCTGTTTAGTGTGCTGTCCATTCTCTCCTGGCTTGCTGTTGGCCTCAGTTCTCTTTCCCCCTCATTCCCCTCCACCTCGCTCCCACACTATTCACCTTTACCTATCACCTTAACTGCACACAGTTAATTTTCCATTCCTTTCACAAGTCAGGCACCTTCTCAATGCCACACTGATCCCATATTCCTTCACTTTGGTGATGATTGTGTGCTTAACCATTATAATTGTCTGCTACTACTGTATTTGTGTTGTTATATCTGAAACCAATATACTGTAAAGAGTTTTCAACAAACATATGCATGTAGATATACAGTATAAAATCAGAAGACTATGTTGAGACTGGGATAACGCAAAATAGTATAAATCTATTACAGTATATTATATATTTGCGACACTATAAACAAATAGAAAGTGCAAACAAGAACACGCGACCCTCAACAGTTTCTTATGAACAAATCCCCATTATTACTAGAGATGAGCGGGTTCGGATCTCAGAGATCCGAACCCCACTCGAACTCCGGGGATCCGGGCGATCTGAGTGCAGCTCGGATCTCCCTGCCTGCTCTGGATCCCTCACCCGAGGCAAAACCTTGCGACCCCGCTGTCGGGTCGCGAGGTTTTGTTTTGAGCGGGCTTAACACTGATTGGCTGAGAGAGCCATCTGTCGCGGCTCTCAGTCAATCAGCATTAAGCCCATTGAAAATGCACTAGGAGAGAGAAAAACATGGCGCCCGCCATCCCCCACCGCCTGACACCGCCGGCATCCCCGCTGTCGACACTGCCAGCACCTCCACTGGCAGCATCCCTCGCTGCCAACACCACAGCTGCCGACACTCCTGCATTGCTGCCCCACGTAATGAGGACACTGTCAGCGACCCCCACACTGCCGACACTCCCACACTGAGGGCACCGCCATTCCATGTATTGAGGGCACCGCCAGCAACCCTGCACTGCCGACACAGCCAGCAAACCTGCACTAAAGACACCGCTGGGACCCCGCACTGCCGACACAGCCAGCAAACCTGCACTAAAGACACTGCTGGCACCCCCGCACTGCCAACACAGTCAGCAAACCTGCAGTAAAGACACCGCTGGCACCCCGCACTGCCGACACAGCCAGCAAACCTGCACTAAAGACACCGCTGGCAACCCTGCACTGCCAACACCACCGATACCCTTCACTGAGGACACTGCCAGCACCGTAGCACTGCCATTCCATGTACTGAGGACACCGTCAGCAACATCGCTCTGCCAACACTGCTGTCACAGTAAGTGCACTATTGGTGTATCCAACCAACATTGTATAACACACTACATCTGTGTTGGAAATTAGAAGCTGAACTGCCACATGTTAGTGCTGCCAACTGTGTCACTTAGCTTAGTCAGCCAGCTAGCTGGATGCAACCTTTTGGCCTTAACTAGATGAAGCAAATAATATTGTGAGGTGGTCAAAATTGTTTGGAAATTACTGGAAATAAATGTTATTGAGGTTAATAATACTATAGGAACAAAAACAGGCCCATTTAATGTGATTTTAGCTGTTTTTATGGTTTTTTAAGAAAAAAATCCAGATCCAAAACCAAAACACGAAAACAAAACACCAAGGAAAAAAATTCAAAACCAGATTCAGATCCAAAACCAGGGGCGATCCAGATCCAAAACCAAAACACGAGGGTCGGCGCACATCTCTAATTATTACCTTAATTGTTGTAAGCAGTGAAGGGATTAAAATCTGAACTTGTTTGATTCTGCAAAACATATAAATACAAAGAATAACTTGATTGTTCAGACATAGGACCTTGAAGTTATCCCATATGAAAGAAAAGGAGAAATGCACAATGTCACTGTGACAGGCAGGAAAACATTAATTTTCTAATAATAACGGTACATTTCATGGAAAAGTATGTCCTTGTAGCAAACACTGGCCAGTTGTGATAAATAGAAAGACCTTAGAGTTCAAACAAATAATGTGTATAAATAGCATTCATCTTGTATTCTATCAAATCAACCTAAAAAACAGTATACCTATAATTGTATTAAATTACCTAAAACATTAAAGAAATCATTTACAGGCCATGAATTATATATGATCTCTCTGTGGGTGAATTGTTTATATGGGCAAGCATATACATATTGTCGAAGCTGGATGATTGGCTGAGATCAGATCTTTGAAAATATCTGAAGACGCCATGTTTGCGTTGTCTGCACGAAGCCATCTGGCGTAGTCAGTATAATATCATTGTGCACGGCGCTATTTTAGCATTGTGTACATCTGCCGTGTTACTGCACACTGTTAAAGTCTTTACATCATACTTGCCGAGATTCAGCTCCCTCCTTCCGGGAGGGAGCTGAATGCCTGCATTCTGTGGGGGGCGTGGCTGGACTGTGATACCATTTTTTCTTCACAATGCCGGAAAAAAGGCATTGTAAAGCAGGGGGTGGAGCCTCGATGACGCGATTCAGCGCGAATCGCGTCATCGGGCCCCCCGGCAGCGGGGGGTTTTACTAGTAGTCTGGGGGGGTAGGCGGCAGTCGGGAGGCTTGTCTGCCTTTCCGGGGGGTCGGGAGCGGCACCCGATATTCGGGAGGCTCCCGACCAAATCGGGAGGGTAGGCAAGCCTGCTTTACATAATAAATGCGCACGAATACACAAGTATATTTAAAGACTTTATATATTCAGTGTTGACAGACAAGTCTTGTGGACATGTCTGAGACTAGTAATTGGAAAACACAAAGATACTGTGAGGTGCAGACAAGTGTTTTAACTGAACCATTGTGTTTAAGTCCGACTATCATTGAATGCCTAAACGAACTTGCATTTACATTTCCAAGTAGGCTGGAGAGGCCTTTGATTACATTGTGATTCCATAAAGTGTCTCCTGGCCATCTCTGATAACTTAGGGCCTGATTCAGAGCCGCTCGTAAGCGGCCGCTCGTTCGTTCCGAGCGATGTATGCCCAACTGCGCATGCGTATGGATCGTAATACGCATGCGCGAACCAGTCATTGCGGCCAAAAATCGTTTGTTCGCTAAATAGGGAATGCCTGCTATTTTGAGTGACATGAGGAGGCGTATGTGGGTGGTAACAGAGGAAGGTGCTTGAAAACGGGGAGTGGAGATCCAAACGCAGGCGTGCTTAAAGGTCAAAACGGGCATTTTATGGGTGTGCATAATTAATACAGCAGCGTCATTGACCACGTCACTGGGTTATTTTATAGTCAGAACTGCTCGCATGATTGCGGTAGGAAAAACCAACCACAAGAATAGCGAGCAGTTCATACGCTGGTCGATGTACTCGATTAATCTAATAAATAGCGGACATGATGTAGGATGCGAGCGGCCAGGGGGCGTAGTTTTCCAAAAAACGACCGCATGTTTGGTTCGCTCGTTCAGACCTACAGGCGTGAACAGACCGCAAAGAGCAAATGGTTCATTTGAATAGCCACCCCTTTTTTCTGAACGAGCAAGCGCAAATAGCGTCTGGCTCTGAATCAGGCCCTTAGTTCAGACAGAAGTAATAATAAAACCAGTTACTGTTTAAAGCTATATATATATATATATATATATATATAAATATATTTATACACTTAAACAATCGCATGTGTATCCACAATGCGTGCACACATATACACAGTTGCTATTGTAAATAAAAACAAAAACACACACAGCGCATGTTTTGCACTGTATACAACCCCTGCATACAGCGCACCTTTTACGCTGCATGAAAACACACAGCGCATACTTACATATAATGTTAAATATACACGCACTCATAAAAGGTTCCTGCACATTATGGTTTATATTAAAGTTATTAATTATGATGTAAAATGTATGTATTCGATATCTAAGGTTTAGCACATGATAAGCAGACCATGTTTGGCACCATTCTAAACCACTGTCTATTTGCAAATCTCCGGTTCCATCGGCAAGGAGATCGCAACATGCGTCTGCAAGTTATGGATTATAGAGAATTAGGTGTTAGAATGTACTTTGTATGTAGTGTCTATTGATTAGTTAAAACACACACAAAGAGCTGTTGGAGGGCTGAACTACCACTGTACAAACTGACCTATGAACTGTATCGTAACAGAAGAACCAAGAGCAAGAACCAATGGGATTATGCCAACTCGTTTCTATTGTACTGTTCACTCTCTGTAGGGTATATATTCAAGTGCTCTAAGTCCAGTAATCAGTCATCATATTCTTTCTTTTGACAGAGGCTTCACGTTTGACACCGGGAAAATCTGGATCCAGAGCGCTTGCGTATGTATTGACTGTACCTTTGGATGTATAATCTTGTGCACTAAATTGTATTTAGATCAAGGCATGTAACTAATTCTTTTTAATGTGAATAATAACTTTTTTGTGTTTTGAAACCACACTCAAAGTCTGGAAAGCAATTATTTCTTGTGCAACTTGCAATGCTACATAGCGACATTTGGGTATAAATATTATTAGGTATTCATAATATATACATATATATATTAGTGGAGGGGGTTGTTGTGCTGCCTGGTTGCTGCTGCTGGTCTGTTGATGCTACCATGACAAAGGTCCCAGTGGGGACTGAAGAGTTGGTGTTGTTCTAATTGGTATAGTAAATATTATTTGACTTACTTTATTTGCTGCATTATCAAGTCTGAAGAGTGCCTTTATTCCATTTCCATTTCTGGACTTGCATCTGGTATATATATCTGGTGTATATTTACATTGTCCTCGCGGGATACACTGAATATCCCGACCGCAGAGATTCCGACTCTCAGAATGCCGGTGCCAGAATCCCGATGAACTTGTATGAGTGATAAAATTTGACACTTGCTCAGAGTGTGAGGGTTATTTTTAGCAATTCACAGAATGCAAATAATGAACAAAAGAGAAATCTAATTAAATCAATATTTGGTGTTACCACCCTTTGCCTTCAAAACAGCATCAATCCTTCTAGGTACACTTGCACAAAGTCAGGGATTTTGTAGGATTATAGTCAGGTGTATGATTAACCAATCATACCAAACAGGTGATAGTGATCATCATCTTCATATGTAGGTTGAAGCACAGTCATTAACTGAAACAAAAACTGTGGTGTAGGAGGCTTAAAACTAGTTGAGGAACAGCCAAACTTTGCTACAAAGGTGAGGTTGTGGAAGATAGTTTCATGTCACAGCTCATACACCATGACGAGACTGAGCACAGCAACAAGACACAATGTAGTTATACTAAATCAGTAAGGTCTCTCCCAGGCAAAGATTTCAAAGCAGACTGGGGTTTTAAGAAATGTTGTTCAAGCTCTTTTGAAGAAGCACAAAGTAACGGGCAACATTGATGTCCATAGATGCAGTGGTCGGCCAAGAAAACTTAGTGCATCAGATGAAAGACACATCATGCTTACTTCCCTTCGAAATCGGAAGATGTCCAGCAGTGCCATCAGCTCGGAACTGACAGAAACCAGTGGAACCCAGGTACACCCATCTACTGTTTGGAGAAGCCTTGCCAGAAGTGGTCTTCATGGAAGAATTGCAGACGACAAAAAGCCATACCTTCCACGTGGAAGCAAGGCCAAGAGACTCAACTATGCACAAAAACATAGCAACTGGGGTGCAGAAAAATGGCAGCAGGTGCTCTGGACTGATTAGTAAAAAATTTAAATATTTGGCTGTAACAGAATGCAGTTTGTTCACCAAAGGGCTGGAGAGCGGTACAATAATGAGTGTCTGCAGGCAACAGTGAAGCATGGTGGAGGTTCTATGCAAGTTTAGGGCTGCATTTCAGCAAATTGATTTAGGGATTTGGCAGGTACTTATCCATCATGCAATACCATCAGGGAGACGTCTGATTGACTCCAAACATACAGCCAATGTCATTAAGAGCTATTTTCAGCATAAATAAAGAGTCCTGGAAGTGATGATATGGCCCCCACAGAGCCTTGATCTCAACATCATCGAGTCTGTCTGGGATAACATGAAAAGACAGAAGGATTTGAGAAAGCCTATATCCACAGAAGATCTGTTGTTAATTCTCCAAGATGTTTGGAATAACTTCCCTGCCGAATTCCTTCAAAAACTGTGTTCAAGAATTGATGCTGTTTTGAAGGCATTAGGTGGACACACCAAATATTGATTTGATTTAGATTTCTCTTCTGATCATTCACTTAGCATTTTGTTAATTGACAAAAATAAACTATTAACACATCTATTCTTGCAAGCATTCTTACTTTACACCATTTTTTCCACACCCGTCTTTTGCACAGTATTGTATGAATATATATATATATATATATATATATATATATATATATATATATATATATATATATATATATATATATAGAATAAGTGACAAAGTGTGGTGTCTGTCTGGTTGTTCTATTCTGAATACTGGACAGAAGTCTCTATGTTTTCTACGATGAACCTCAGTGCTCACGGCTCTTTGAAATGTGAGTGTGGACTTTCCTTCTTTGTTATCTGTCTGTCTGTCTATCTATCATTTTCGCTAATGCTCAGATATAAATGTGCAATTGCCGTTTCATGTGATTGTGAATCCTCCACATGCAAAATTTTTTTGCAGCAGATTATTATTTAAAAGATATAAAGTGGCAAAATAGGTGCAATTTAATGTGTCTCAACCTGTACTGTTAATAGTACTCATTTTGCACTTTTTACTTAGCACATTCCTAAGTACGTCTATTTTTATACAGAAGTGCAGAATAAAATGTAATTTTGTAGACTGTGGTAAAGAAGGAGCCGGGGATGAGAAGAGGCCACATCTTCCCGGTGTTTACACCGTACTCCTATCACCGAGAAGACCACCCTGGGCACCATATCTTACAGCGGTCACCAACTTTCCGTAGAATTAGCGGGACGCCGCTTCTCATATCTACAAGACTGACAAACAGCATTCAGATTTAACTTGGGACTGTGCATTCACAGTGGATTGTATTTCATTTCTTCAGTCTAATATTCATTTATCTACCAGCCCCCTCTTTATTTTTTCTATGTTTGGTAGGACACACATTTATGTGCATGTGCAGTTTTTCAGATTTTTATGGTTTAGCCTTTCTCACAATAAATTTATCTTTTATAGTATTACATTATTATTTTCATTGATTTGGTGGGGCTTAGTTGCTTGATTGCTCAATACATTAAATGGGTAGGGTTTATGATCAGTGTTATAGTTTGATTGTAATAATACTATTCAGACATTGCCACAGGCTAGTTGAGCGCAGTTTACTCTTTTTTTTCAGTATGAAGAATACACGGATGGGGTCAGTATAAAGAAGATGCGGATGGGGGGTATTAAGAAAATATGGACAGTGGGGCAGTATAAAGAAAATACAGAAATAGGATACAATATAAAGAAAATACAGCCAAGGTGACATTTTAAAGTTGGGGTGGTGGTTTATTTTAAAAAAAATGGGCTGGGGGCAAAGTGAAGAAAATACATATGAGGCAATAGAAGTATTATTATCCTTTATTTATATGGCGCCACAAGTGTTCCGCAGTGTGTAACAAAGTACATAAAAAAATAAGTGAACAAGAAATCAGGGACTTACAGTACAGTACAATACAGGACAAGGACATTGTATGTACACTAGCGATCATAACACTCAAAATAAGCAGCAGGGAGTCAGCAATCTATTGTTAGATGCCCTTGTGGGGAGTAAGGAGTAGAAGAAAGTATAAGGTGAATCACATGAGGGAAGAGGGCCCAGTTTGAGAGAGCTTACATTCTAAAGGGGAGTTGCAGACAAAGAGACGTGACACGGATTGGGTAGACAGTGGGGAAAGAGCGTGTAGTAGTGGGTAAGGAGGAGAGCTGATAGGCCTTGATGAAGTTGTGGGTCCTGAGAACTTGTGGTAAGTAGAAGAAGGAAAATACAGACAAGGGGGGCACAATATACACTTAGGGCTCCATTTTACAATAAGTCATTACACCTTTAGCACTCACTATAGGGTTTATGACCTTTGTTCAGTATTTAGCAAACAGTAGCAAGCTTAGCTTGCCACTGTTTGTCACTGCACCACTTACGACATCCATAGATGTGTCACAATCCTGGCTTATTACCCCTGCCGCTGGGTCACTTACCGCTCCTGTGGCCAGCCAGCTTGCTCCCTGAGCTCAGTTCGTGCATCCACTATTATCCCTGTGAGACGCAGGCTTCATTGTTTCCGGCCGCAGCACACATCCAGCCTGCCCCGGAGTACTACTGTCCCGATCACCTGATCGTGATCCAGCCAATTACTGGTCAGCCTGAGTCAGCCGGTATCATCTGACAATGCTCATCGAACCCTGGCTAACCCCGGGGTATATTTTCCAGCCTCTGGCGTTCGGTCACTGTCAGTACAATGTCTAGCTCAGTCCCAACTGAGTGAAGCTTACTGAGCTCCTGCTGCTTTTGTTTGTATCCTGCTGGTGCAGTTCTGATTGTGTTTGCTGCACTAACTCCCATATCATTCTGCTCCTGTGCAATTCGCAGGGCTGTAACTAAGGTGGTTTGACTCGCTGTTTGGGCCTGTCAATTCTCCTGTTTATTATCATTCTTACTTGTAGCATCCCCTTCATTTATACCCAGCATCTCCTGGCCTCCCATATCTCTTCCCTGGCTCTACCTCCTGAGGCCATGGCCCTTTTATAAGATGCATTATCTTATGTCCCTATTTGAAAAATGTGGGGTGGGGGCGCCAATGCTCTTTCTGGCACAGGCCACCAAAAAATCTAGTTACGGCTCTGGCAATTCGCGGCTCTAGCTGCATAGGTACGGTAATATCCAGCCTGTTCCTATGTTGCTTATTCTGGTCTGCACTTGTGCAAGGCCAAGTATACACCTGTCTAGCTCAGTTATTACTGAGTGAAGTTTACTGAGCTCCTGCTGCTTTTGTTAGTATCCTGCTGGTGCAGTTCTGTTTGGTCCTGCTGCACTAACTTCCTATGCCATTCCATTCCTGTGTAATCAGCATCTCAAGTTGCACAGGTAATTCCAGCTTGTTCCACTGTGCTGAATCTGTGCTACACCTGTGCAAAGCATCCACCTATCTGCTCAGGTATATCAGCCATTCCTGCTTCTCTGGTTCCATGCTAGATTATTCTACAGCTACCATCCATTCCAGTGTTTGTTCTGTATCCAGTCTTGTCATCTCAAAGTGCTTCCAGACTACAGAGAAAACCCAGTCCAAGACTGGTAAATACTCCTGCCAAGATCTGCCATTCAAGTATCCTGGACTACAGAACCAAGTAAGAAGAGTGCTTTTATTAATATCAAGTAACAACCCAGTTCAGCCTGGTAAATTTACTGCTACACCCTTCTACACAACCAGCCAGCCCCGGAATACTGCTGTCCCAATCACCTGTTCACGATCCGGCCAATCACTACTCAGTCAGCTGGTATCACCTAACACTGCTTATCCAATCCTGGCTAACCCTGGGGTATATATTACAGTCTCTGGCTCTCAGTCAGTGCTTTTATTAATATCAAGTAACAACCCTGGTAAATTTAATATCAAGTAACAGCCTGGTAAATTTACTGCTACACTCTTCTCTGCTACATACATCATATCATCAACAACACCGACTTCCCTGGTGGTCTAGTGGTACGATCTGGCATCTCTCTGCCGAGACCCGGGTTCGATTCCCGGTCAGGGAAGCATCTATTCACATGACAAGAGATCTCCTCAGGCTTGCCAGCTTTGCATATACACCTCCCACTACTTAAACAGACATCTGTCCGACCCCGGTTCCACAAACAAACACAAGCGTGACAAGATGACGTTAGTACTACGGTCCCCAATGTCGGCAATGGGGTCCCAGCAAAAGCCTTTCTGGTTTCAGCAAAGCCTTCCAGGTTTTGCTGAATCCCTACCAAGAGAAAGTTCAATGCACATGCAAAGATGACAGTCACGCATTGCTCAACAGCCCATTACAGGCAGTGGTAGGCTGCAACAGAGTGGAAGACAGGGCTTGGCCTCAAAGGAGGGAAGTAATGTTAAATACCAGCGGCATTCATTAGTATCACTGTGATACTAAACTAAATATGCCCTTGGTAGTAAGTATCATTGATAAATGGAGCCCATAGAGAGGGACACATGGAATGACCAGACAAACAAAAACAAATGGAAAGCATAATCTAAACAGAATATATATTATGGTTTCATTATTAATGTTAGCATAAGAGCTATCCAAATAAATAAACCTCAATACATCTTCTAAAGAGAAATGGGCATTCTACAGTATTTGGCTAAAATCTGGATTTTCACTGGACTACTGTATGTGGGTGCAATAAAGTTGCAAAAAATAATGTATAGGGGAGTGCTTTATTTAATAATTTTTTTTTCTTTAAATTACATATTTAGTACTGTAGATTTCTATAATGGACTGGAGTCCTAATATTTTTATATTACCAGGATACCCCAGGAAGAGCCAAGCACTTTTCAGTGCAGGACTGGTAGTGTTTCTTTTGGCTTCATATAGAGGGTCCAGCCCACTCGCTATAAAACAATGATGTATAATTGATCCCATCAGAAAATAATACATTGGTACTGGTTCCTTATTAAAACAATACATTAATATTGACTACTTAATGAATAAATTAATATAGCCCTCATTATTAATAAGTCAGTATTGACTCCCTAATAAATACTTTTCTGTTCTGATATACCAAATAGCTCAAATGGCATTCAGTTTGAGCAATTTTGATTTCTGTCACACTTTAGTAAATCTGCCCCTATATAATAATTACACAGGAGGCATCACTACTAAATTTTCACTAAAAAAGTTAATTCTTAATTTAGTAATGAACTAAGTATATGAAGCAAGGTGTACTTGGCGCAACAAAATCAATAGCATCTAACAATTATACAGAATGACATACTGTATATGAAATGATATCCACAGGATGTAAATAATATAAAAAAATATATACAAAATATATATATATATATATATATATATATATATATATATATATATAATATGTGCACTCCTGCTAAGTGTTGATGTGGCTGCTAGATTCTTCCAAACAAATGATATATTCAAAATCATCATAAATGGTGAAGGTGTAGTTAAGATAAAATGCCTTCAGTGCAAAACAGTGAGGAAAAAAGCCTTTCAAAGTCTGTAATGTTCCAATTTTTCCTGAATGTTCCAAGATTTCCCTGATGACAATCCTTGGGAATCCTCATATGATATTCACAGACAACGTATATAAAAATAGTGTAAAACTAATATACTGTACAATTGCAAGTGCTCTCATGTAAGAAAAAAATGGAGTATACTTGTAGTTAGAAACAACCACACCAATAGTGTATAAAAGCACTCCACTCGTGCTTATTGTGTGTCCAGCACCTATTAAAAATCCCAAAAATGAAAACTTGTACCGACACTATTTTACTGTGGTCAGGCATCGTACAACATCGCATAAATACACTGATCTTCTTCCAGGAATGGTATATGAGTATGTATATAGGGAGATCCAGAAAACAGCTTCTAATCTTGTGGTATAAAGGTACTGGGGCTGATTCAGACACACTCGCAAGCGGGTCGATGTTCTCCCCCTGCGCATGCGCCGCCTCTGGCGTGCACATGCGCGAGACCCGGCCAGCGACGGCCGCTCCATCGCTACGGGTCTCGCACCAAAACAGGGCGGCTATCCATTGTGATTGACAGCTCGCCCAGTTTTGGAGGCGGGCAGGGGGGGTGGCTACACAAACTGAGGCGTTCCCGTGATGTCAGTGGTGAGCTTCCTGCTCTATTTAGAGCTGGAAGCTCACTGGGGCTTGCGGGAACGAGACCCTACCACAAGGGTCTCGTCGCAAGTCGCGATGGTCGTGACCATCGCGAGCATCACCTGGCCGCTCGCAAAAGCTGTGGGTGGTTACCCACAGCTATGCGAGCGGCCAGGAGGCCGAAACAAACAAACAAAAAAAAACGCCCTAATTCAGAGCGAGCGCTCTGAAAGAGCTTTCGGCTCTGAATCAGGGCCACTGTTCAATCACACACTTTAATTAAACAACAATAAAAATTCATACAATAGTAAATAGAACAATAAGGTTATCTGTCATGTGGATTTTCCAGTCTATTTTACAGCGCTGGACCAAGCGCCGACGTGGGACTCCGGAGAGATAAGTAATTCTATGGGTGCAGTGTGTGCGGTGCGGGGCCCCCCTGGACCCAGGGGCCCATGTTCCCTGCACACCCTGCATCCATTAGAGATACGCCCCTGGCTCTCACCCATGCTGAGGCTGTGTGTGTAAGGTCATGATGCTTGGCTCTTAATTATTTATTACCAGTTATTATATATCTGGGCTCTTCCCTCTTATGCTTTTACTCCTTTAAGCTGGAGTAGTGAGGAATGTGTGTGGGTGGGTGGGTACTGCAAGGGGGGCAGGGCATTTGCAGCCATGGAAGGAAAAACAGAAAACAAAATCGGAGTTGAGGGAGAAGAGGTGGAGGAAGCCAATGAGATAATGGAGAAATATAATAAGTCGGAGGTGAGAAGCTCACTCATCTAAGAACAAGACTGTTGGAGAGGAAGGGCCAAACAGGTCCACCCACAGAAACTAGGTAGCCACTGATTGTGTCTGGTTGAAGCTGGGTGCATGGGGAAAATGAGCCCTGGAGGAGTTCCGGGCATTGTAGCAACAGCACCCCCTGCACACATGGTCAGGACCGCCAAGAGCCGCGTCGGGTCCCGGTAAAAAAGGTGGCATGGCCTAAACGCAGAAGGCGTGACTATGCACACTTAGGAAAAAAAAAAAAAACAGTTTTGCACTGCGCGCTGGCAAGGGGTGCACAGTGAGCCCCCTCAGCCCGGCACATAACCAGTGGGGGGAGCGATCAGCTTGATCGCTCCCCCCACAGTCATAGGAGACTGTTGTGGCTGCTTCTTAGCAGCCGTGAGCAGTCTTCCAGTGCAGCCCAGCACACAGCAGCGTGTGCTGGGCTGCTGTGATGTAAGAGGGGGGAGCGGTGCCGGGCCCCTCCAGCAAGAGCGGGCACGGGCAATTAGTATCCGCCCCCCCCCTCTCGGCACCCCTGCCTATGGTATTGATGTGCCCTTGCTCATCTAGCCACAAAACGCCATGCAGCACAATATGCCTGGCCTGAGTAAGCTGCCAGGTCTCGTGCAACTCTGCTAGCTAACGGAACTTGGTTTGGAAAAAAGCTGTGGCTGCTGCATTGTAGCATTTTGCATGCTGATTGAGAGACTCAGTTGCACACAGATATACAAGTATCACATATCAAATTTATCAGCACAGTCTGCTGGTGCATCCTAGTCACATCGCATTGTGACATTTTTGGCAAGAAAAGACGCAAGAAGAGTGTGCTAGCAGACTCTCAGAGGACCAGGGGCTTCAGCAAAGATGAGTGAGGACACATCTGTAGTTATGCCCCTGGCTGTTATCCTGACTAGCAGACTCTCAGAGGACCAGGGGCTGCAGCAAAGATGAGTGAGGACACATCTGTAGTTATGCCCCTGGCTGTTATCCTGACTAGCAGACTCTCAGAGGACTAGGGGCTGCAGCAAAGATGAGTGAGGACACATCTGTGGTTATGCCCCTGGCTGTTATCCTGACTAGCAGACTCTCAGAGGACTAGGGGCTGCAGCAAAGATGAGTGAGGACACATCTGTAGTTATGCCCCTGGCTGTTATCCTGACTAGCAGACTCTCAGAGGACTAGGGGCTGCAGCAAAGATGAGTGAGGACACATCTGTGGTTATGCCCCTGGCTGTTATCCTGACTAGCAGACTCTCAGAGGACTAGGGGCTGCAGCAAAGATGAGTGAGGACACATCTGTAGTTATGCCCCTGGCTGTTATCCTGACTAGCAGACTCTCAGAGGACCAGGGGCTGCAGCAAAGATGAGTGAGGACACATCTGTAGTTATGCCCCTGGCTGTTATCCTGACTAGCAGACTCTCAGAGGACTAGGGGCTGCAGCAAAGATGAGTGAGGACACATCTGTGGTTATGCCCCTGGCTGTTATCCTGACTAGCAGACTCTCAGAGGACTAGGGGCTGCAGCAAAGATGAGTGAGGACACATCTGTAGTTATGCCCCTGGCTGTTATCCTGACTAGCAGACTCTCAGAGGACCAGGGGCTGCAGCAAAGATGAGTGAGGACACATCTGTGGTTATGCCCCTGGCTGTTATCCTGACTAGCAGACTCTCAGAGGACCAGGGGCTGTAGCAAAAATGAGTGAGGACACATCTGTGGTTATGCCCCTGGCTGTTATCCTGACTAGCAGACTCTCAGAGGACCAGGGGCTGCAGCAAAGATGAGTGAGGACACATCTGTGGTTATGCCCCTGGCTTTTATCCTTATTTGGAGCAATCACCAAAGACTCCAACAGTCCAATTCTACAATTTTCTTTTCTTTCTCAACTCTACTAATTCAAACAGGCAGCAGCATTGTTAATGCAACTCACTTCTGAGCTTACCATTCACATTCATGTGTATTTTGTTGGAAATGCATATGTACAAGTATGGTGGTACTGTATGGCAGAGTTATGTGCACACCGGCGGGTGCCTTATCACTACAGACAGCCCAGTTGCGTAATCAATATCTTGGTTTATTGAAGGATAAGTGATGTACAGCCATACTCACTGTGATACACTGATTTGGATAGAGAGGCGTTTGAGTGGAGCAGGTGTGATACAGCTCACCATCCAGTGAGTAAATAGAACAGCGATAAATACAGCTTAGTATGCCTGGTCTCTCAGAGCTAAGTGGGAGACATCCATCTCCCACTGTGCCACTCTTACACAGTAAACAAGATGGCACTACGCATACACTGTACTGACCTCTGTGGCCATCTTAGATCAGGGAATGAAGCTTCCTTGGCGGTACTTTAAGCATGGAATCTGTGCAGTAGCGGACTCCACGATCAACAAACAGAATTTCACAGATGTTTAGGCATAGGCAATACTGCTCAGTAGAAGAACTGCTAAGCCTTTGGTGTCTTTACGGGGACCCAACTGATCATGAATCATAACTACATTTTTACTTTTAAGCACAGTTACCTTTTAAATGTATAAATTAGCAAAACAGACTGGATTTTATCTGCTTGAATGTGTTCTATGGCTGCTACAATACACCTGCATTCATAATCTGAACAAACACCACCGACCTTTAAATTCTCAATAAACACAAGAACTGCACACACTAACCTGCATATGGTTTATATGATTCCTTTCCATACTAAAAGTCTGCACTTAACTTCAGACTCTTCTTTTTATTCCATTTATATTATGACATAGTTGTACATATTTGTATAATAGCATTTTTTTAACTCAAATGTAAGTGGCTGAACCTAAATGAATTTGCTTTCATATCCCTGCACAATAGGCCATCTGCCCGCTTCTTTCTGCTTAACGATTTAAAATTGCTAATTTATTTAGGACATTTAGCTTACAATAAATAAACAGTCTTTTTGTATTGCTGCCATGAAAAGCCATGTGGTGTGTTTTGCCTTCTTTTGATGAGAATATTTGCAGTTTTTTTTTGTCACTGTAACAAATTTCAAATAAGAATTTTAATGAAACATATATTCAGTGAGCGTTCTATTAATCAGGTAAATGCAGGATGGGAGGTGTCAGGGTAGTACATCTTTCTGAATAGATCACGTACTTTCATGATGGAGAAATGTTAAATGTTTCAACCAAATGCTACTGTTTAGTAAAGCAAAGATTCTAAAAAGGTGACAGTGACTCTCACTGGACCTGATGGTTTGCATGCTACTCCGATGTTAGAAGATCGGTGCATATGCAGGATTTGTACTGCGCATGCGCCTGTCTTCTACTGAGAGCTCTCTTGCAGTTCCCCAAAGCCGCACCCTGATTGACAGGTTGTGGCTGTTTGGGGATGGGGAGTGGATGGGCCTGGCTTATGTTTCAGAAAACAGGGGGTGTCGCCCGTCAATTTTTGGGTGTGCCAAGGCTAGGGTCTGCGTCTTCCGATGTAGACTTCCTAGACTCGGCTATGGGGCAATCTGAGTAACCTCAGGGTTCATATCACTATTGGTCTTGCAGAAGATTTGATCCTGCATTTTAGGACCCAGCACTCGGATCTGCTATGTAGCCAGGAGGTGTCTATTTACACCAGACGCCTTCTGCTGACATTAACATTTTATTTATACAGTATTGCACAGCTGCTTCTTTACGGCTGTACGGTACCGTACAACTCTGATCAGGACCACTGTTCTTATTAAAGGTAATCTTTGAGATTTGTGTAATACTAAGGAGCAAGAATATTTTTTCAACCAATCAGACCTGTGCATAAGACTTGATAAAAGATAACAAAATAAGCTGCATGAGGTAAGAGACAAGGATGCATAAGTGGACAAGATGAGGATAGGCAAGAATGCAAGAGGAAGGAGGGGCTCCCATGTCACAGTTTACAATCTTAAGGAGGGGCTGACATAGGGAAGGGTGTAAAGTTAAGAAAATGGGAAGGGTAGGCCAGTGTGGGAGGACTTAGGAGATGGACTGCTAGGCTTTGATGAACAGGTGAGTATTAAGAAGCATTTGAAACATTGGAGGCTGGTTAATAGTCTGCTCCATGGCTATGAGTTCCTAAGGTGTGGAGCAGGATGGATGAAGTCATGGACATGACAGTGTAAAGTGGTGTGAGTTGCTTGATCATCATAAGATCCATGGTCCATACACATAACCAATATAGAATGGTTAACCAGGTTAGGTTCCAGTATAGATTCTATAGATTGTAAGCTTGAGAGCAGGGCCTTCCTCCCTCTATGTCTGTCGGTTATTACACAATTTTGTTCTATTAATGTTTCCAATTGTGGTGCGCAACAGAGTATGTTGCGCTATATAAGAAACCATTAATACATAAATAACCAAGCTTTGCAGTCAATCTTATCATACAAATACAGAGGTTATAACATTTGTATAAAAATGACCTGTGATCTGTGCCTGATAGTCAGAGTCAGGTCCAGTAATGGTGACAGTAAAAGCTGGGTACACACTACACAATCCTGTGCACAATATATTGTGCGGATCACATAGTGTGTACACCCGATCGCCTGTGCCCGCGGGTCATTTATCACATAGTCCCATCTGCTGTGCAGCACATCTTACAGATGAAGATACAGCATGGAACTACACATCACGCCGTCTTGCATTGTGCAGAGTGTACGGACGGCGCAATGTATCGTGCCTTCGCATCGTGCCGTCGCTGGGTACACACATCGTGTAGTGTGTATCCAGCATTAGAAATGTGTTGCATTGTACCCTTTCAGGGGTACAGTACAGTGCTCTGTATTCAGGAAGCATTGCATCTTTGCATTGCTCTTAGATACGGCAGAAGATGTGTCATGTAAATATAATTGGTCTCAGTGCAGTCAGTATTACCGATGCTACTTAATGATCCTCTCCAGTCTATAATCTGTATGAGTGGCATATGTACTTGGAGCTAAATCATTCAACACATCACATGTGTATTCATTTAATCATAAAGTAATAAGTGTAAAACACCACTGGGAAGGGAATAAACCTTTAATCTGTGTAGCTTTACTGTACCACACACATAGAGAGATCATTGTGAGAAACATATTTGGGTGGTGACTGCGAGGAATGTACAGTTTGTGTCTATGTGATTAATGACTGAAAGAAAAATCAGCTTGTATGTTGTAGGCTACATGTGAAATGAATATGTCTTAATAGGTGGAGCAGTGTACTCTGCTTGCCAAACATTAACAAATCCCATTGGCAATGATTCACACAGAACAATGTGGATGAAGTTAAACATTTTGAAAGCAAGTTTTCAAGTTGTGAAATTCATCACAGTAAGCTTATTTTAAGTCTTTATGGCCAAATTGGCTACTAAATATAATGGCGTAAAGGGGAAAAGCTTTTAAAATTAGTTCTAATTTGTTTAGATTGGAATAACTTTATTTTATGAAAGCCAGTTTGAAATAACTTTTTTTTCCCCTGTACTGACAGTAATTTCTTTTGGTAACATGTTGCAATACATATACTTTTATTTGAGTGTATAGATGGTGGTAAAAATTAAGAAAGAATATACTTTTCTGGATCCTACTCTTTGTAATTTTGCATAATGCAAGCCTATTAATTTATCCAAATGAAATTGCCTAGCTCTCCTGAGTGCAAGCACAGTAATATGTGTATTCTGCTACGCTCTGAAGGATTGTTACTGCTCTGAACGTTTACATTTTAGTTTGTATTTTACTTTTTTAAAATGTTTCTATTATTATTATTTTATCCAAGGGAGATCTGGAACAATTTGATTCTTCCCTTTTGTCAGTAGACAGTTATATACAGTAACTGTATGTTAAGTCATTAGAAAGTTGTTCACCTATATTTCCTAATTGGATTGTGGGTATATTCTCTAATTAGTAAATCACCTACTGTAGGGGTCTATTCACAAAGCAGTGTTAGGAGACAAAGTGAAATGAGATGGTACCAGGCAATCAGCTCCCAACTGTCATGTCACAGGCTGTGTTTGAAAAATGACAGTTGGAAGCTGATTGGCTGGTATCTTATCACCATTCATTTTGTCTCCTAACTATGCTTAGTAAATAGACCCCCTAATGTTTTGATTGTGGTTTATTTGTGTAAGAATAATATGCAATATTGGAACATTCTGATGAAATAAAGATCACTTCAATTTACATATAATAAAGATTGAATCACAGATACAACTACAACATTATTGTAAATCTGCATACCCAAATGCTTACTTGTATCCTTTGCTCCAGTTGTCTTGGTAAACACAGGTTTTGGGTTACTGAAAATAAGGGTCACTGATTCCTGGTGAGTATTATACTTAGGGGGAGATTTGACAAATCTTGGAGAGAGACCAAGTGGGTAGAGATAAAGTACTATCCAATCAGCTCCTAACTGTCATTTTTCTAGCACAGCCTGTAAAATAACAGTTTGAAGATGATTGGTTGGTAGTTTATCTCTCTCCACTTTATCTCTCTCCTAGATTTGATAAATGTCCCCTTTAGTGATCCTAGTGAACTCTGTGATGGGCTGTTGCTGCACAATATGAGGAGATCATAGACAGTCCAGTAGACCTGTTTTAGAGCTGGAGGCAAGTCTACTTGTGAAAATGTTGCACTATGCATGGATACTACCTGCACCTCAATTTTGAGTTGAACATAACTTATATGTGCACTGACTTGCATTAGGAATAGTAGACCAGTCGCAGTACAAGAGCTTTGAAACTAAAGTATACCAACAAGGAAGTTGTTAAAATATATACATTTATTAAATATAAAGTATAAAAATACATTTTTCATAGACTAATACAATACAATCACCATAGAAGAATACCAGTAAATCCCTTAAGCCGATTGCGAACAAGTGTAGTGCCTAAATAGTCCACAAAACACTGTAGATGGTGTCAGAATTGAACAAAAAAGCCAGCATTTAAAGAAAAGAAATAGGATTTGTTAAAACACCTGTAGCAATGGACTGACTGTGGCAATACTATATCAGACAACTGCTGCAGGCACCATGTCTCCATGTGAGGGAGCCCACCTTCGGTATAGGCACTTCTAGAGGTAAAGAGAAATAATTGAAAACATAAACTCATATAGCTAATGTACTACGAGGCGCTTTGACTCCTGTCTGCATCATGTCCTTCAAGAAGCCTGCTTAATATGAGTAATGTATAGTTGGCTCTAAATAGAATAATCATGAACGGCACAGTCAGTGGGAGATGAATCAAACCTGTTAAAGGGTAAGTGGAGAATTAGCAACCAATCAGCTTTAAGATGATAAACTAAATGACTGTATAGGAGTGGAGTGGGTTAAACCTTGTAGGCTGGGGCGGACCTGCGTGGGGAATCATGTGATGATAGGGGTCCTATGGGTTTTAAGGTTGTAGGTATTTAGAAGGGATATTAGAGTTTGTTGGAGGCGTGATCAGTCTCTTTTGTTCCTGTCTTCCCACCCTCCCTAAATTTTATGTTATTTGCTCTCTTTTTGATTGGTGTTTGGTGATTTCTTCGTTGGCTATTTTAGGCGGGAAAGGACGGCAGGTTACCTATTAGCGCTGTGAATATTGGTTTACTCTTTGTTTCGCTCACCTTCTATCTGCTGGACCACCCTGCTGGGGGCAGCATCATCACCTTATCGGGTGGGTAGTCAAGGTAGAAGGCTTGAGTGGATTTGTTGTGGTTAGAGTGTTTATAGTGTTGGGTTTAGGCTGTTGTTAGCCGTTCTTTCTTTGCCACCATACTTATATTCATTTAATTAATTTTGGTAACTGATTTCATTCATTTGTCATTTAAATAAAATAGCTAACAAATTCTGCCAAATACAAGTCTCTGTGTCTTTATTTCAATTGGGTATGTGAATCACTGATTCACACGCGGGTCAATCCTCAGCCAATAGGAGGTATAATCATTGTATATAATGCAAATTGTAAATTATAGCTAAAATCTGATTACTGTGGGCAATTTCTCAATTTTTGGAAGGATTAATACACCTCCTCCTCCTCCTCCTCCATGAGAGTAGATGGTAACTACAGTATGTTTGTTGAGATAATGCCATCTCATCACTATGACCGTAAGGATAGCATTCTGTTTACCTCTCTGCCAGCCGGTAATACCCAGCCTCTGTTATTACAGTATTATTACCAATTGTAGAGTACAAAGGAATATGCTGGTGCTATATAAATGACTGTTAATAAATGAATAAATAAATAATATTTTAAGTGGATGTGATAGCAATATGTTTACAGAGAGTATTCCTGTCTTGGTTACACATTGTAAAGTTGCATGTATCTGCAGACATGTAAGTGGAGTGGTGAGTTTTTGCATGCACTGTACACAAAAGACACAATTATATTTACAAATGTAAATCAGCCATTTATGCTCTTCTGCCTTGGATCGATAATTCCTACCATAAGTGAAATTAGGCTGCAATCACAACGGACTGAACCCATCTCCAGCTGGAAAAACCAATGGCACATAACCAGGGACAGACTGGGGCTGCTGAGCAGCCTTGGCAGTCCCCCTACACCCCCGCAAAAGGGGCATTGCCTGGCCTCAAAAGGGGCATGGTTATGTCTCATGGGGGTGTGCCGCGAGTCACGGGGGCCTGGCCTCGTGGCACGTCCCCATCTATCAGCATCCCAGCCGAGCATAAAGCTGGGAGGCGGAGCTGCTCAACCAGAGTTAAACACCGGACTGGCCCATATGGCCGTCGGCCCTTCTGGCATTGGCCAAAAGTGCCAGATGGGCAGTCCGGCCCAGCACATAACTAAGGATACAGACCAGTGTCATATTGGGGCATAAAGGGCTTTTCTGTGCCACCACAGAGGATATAGCCTGTAAACACATGGATACTGCAGCTCATGGTCTGGGTCCCTTTATAAATGCATATAGTAAATACTGATAGTTAATGCAGTATAATCTACCACTGTAGTGAATACACCATAGTCCTGGGAAGGTAGTATAATGTAACATATGTATAATAAATCACATGATGGTGAACCTGCCTATATATACTATTAATGCACTCTGCATATGAGAACTGCATTAGGTCTAGTAAAGGCCAAATACATGCAATTGTAGAAAAAATAGTTCAGCTATATAAGTTATTACCACTGGAACTACTTAACCGTTGGTTACTTTTTTTAAAATTTTTATACAACTACATTCTTAGTTTGCAATACAGTATGATTTATTTTAAATGTTATTCTCACACACAAGAAAACATTAGATCTCTTAACTCAACCGCTAATTTATATTGGCAGGAGGGCGAATCATGGTGTAGTTTCTGCAGAAACAAACCATCCATGTCCCTTCTCTACCAGGTAACTGACTCTCTAATACAGTGATTTTCAACCTTTTTCAGCTCGAGGCACACTACACAATTTTTTTAAATTGCCAAGGCACACCATCCGACTATGCAGCATGCGTGACAAGTGAAAACCAATACACATTGGCTCCCACATAAAAAAATACATACTACAATGGTCTCCACAGGAATAAAACACACTACATTGGTCTCCTCCGGAATAAAATGCACTACAGTACAAGTGCGCTGAGCAGACCACCGTGGCACACTTGACAACCGTGGCACAGTGGTTGAAAAATGCTGCTCTAATAGATTAACAATGTAAAATGTAAGTGCATGATCTGGAACCTGGCATTTGAGTAGGGGGTGGGGCCCACCAGGGATTTTCCCTGAAATCCTGTGGGCAAGCCAACCTTGATACAGGCAATCCAGAAAAACAAATATATGGAGTCAATAATGTTTTTTTTTACTATTTTATGTTATATATAAAAAATAACAATGTATTCTTTATGTATTTATTTTGCATTAGAAGTTTTTGGTTTTCACTATCCTTATCCCATTGTTATATTCAGTTAGCACCCAGTCATACTGTTATCCTATACTACACTACACCACTAAGAGGAATAGGTTCAAACCACACATAGGGGGATATACAGTATATCAAACAGTGTAAAGAATGGAAAAGTGGACCAGTGGAGAAATTACCCATAGCAGCCAATCAGCTTCTACCTAACATTTTAAAGAATTTACTTGATAAATGCTACATCAAAGCTGACTGGTTGTTATGGGCAATATCTCTATTGGTCCACTTCTCCACTCTTTACATTGATTGATGCGTCTCCTCCTTAAATTGTAATACCTACTGACATTGAGAGCTGCAGAACTTTGCTTTAGAAATTTACATAATGCAGTTTGATGGCGAATGACTCCCGGGTGTCAGCGCAGGAGCAAAATACCATTACAGGGTGCAGAAGTGTGTTCTACCAAATGATAGGGGTACCTAAAATGATCTCCCACAGTTCTACTTGCTAGGGAAGAGGGGCAGGGGGAATGTTATAAAAAAATATTTGCTGCCTGAATTTTTATGTATGCTATTATAAATTTCCATGTGCTATTGCATTCGATTGGCAGCATGTATGTAGATGGTTTTTAAAGGCCTACTATGTAGTTATTGAGAAGGATTAATAGCATCCTGTAACATTTTCTTATCAGATACACATTTCTCACCCATAGATTTAAAACGGATTCACTGTTAAATAGACTGTATTTTACAGTAAACACATGGATCATTCCTTATATAATGCACTGACTAGCCCCTTTACAGCTGAAGTATTATTTTGACAGTAATATAATCACTTCAATAAGAAAAAAGTGCTTTAGAACTAGGATCTGCCTTCTAGTGGGTGTCCATATATCAATATTTAACTCCCTATGTGACAGAGGCGTATTTGGCTGCTAAATGAATCCAGTATGTCAGCACTAAATCTATTCTTATTTTTTCTGTGGTATTCAGAGGAGACACTCCCTTTAACTGTTATAAAATATGGTGATATAAATCTGAGCTTGAGATCCCAAAAGTGCTGTTTTTCAGTAGAAGGGATTTATAGTAGCAGGTTTTTGGCATATATCAGCATAGGTCACTGTTATGGGACAGAAAAGAAGTAAAAAATATGTACTGTTATGAATGTCAACAGGTACTGTATATAATATAATATATTTACACAATAATATGTATATTACTTTCTCACAAATTAATCATAGTCAATGGATAACATCATGGGCAGACTGGGAATTGTAAGTGCCCCTGGAAAATTACTGAAAGTAACCACATGTAGTCAGGACCAAATCAAGTATAGGTATTGTCCAACACAAACATTAGTGGGGTTAGCAGACCAATAGTTTAAACATCAGACTAATATGAGGAGCATCTATGTGACCACCATACATTACAATGAACATCCCAGTGAATGCCATACAGGACACTGGGCACCCATATGACCACCATACAATACAAAGAGCATCTCATTGAAAGCTATACAGGATATTGAGCATCCAAGTGACCACCATACAGTACTGACAGCATCCTAGTGGCTGATATACAGGACAAAAAACATTCTAGAGACCATCATAACTTATGAAAAGCTTCCCAGTCATACAGTACAAAGGGAATTCCAGTGACTGTCCAGTACAAAAGCTTCCCAGTCATACAGTACAAAGGGAATTCCAGTGACTGTCATACAAAAAATAAGGCATCCCAGTGACCAACATACAGTACACTGAGCATTCCAGTTACCGTCAAACAGTTGAATGAATATCCTAGTGACTATTAACCACTACTGACAAAATTCCAGTGACTGCATACAATACTGTACATCAAGCATTATAGTGACCGCCATAGAGTATATTGAGCATCCCACTGATTGACATACAGTATACTGAACATTCCAGTAATCACCATACAATAAATTGAAGACCCCAGGGACCACTATGCAGTACAGTATATTGAGCATAAGTACATCAATCCAGCCTTGACCACAACATAGTACACTGAGTATCCCAGTGACCGCATACAGTACTCTGAAGAATCAAGTGACCACCATACACTATTGACAGAATGCTAGTGAACACCATACAGTACATTGGGTATTCTAATGACTGCTGTACATTACATTGAGCATTCCATTCACCCCATACAGTACATTAAGCATCCCAGTAACTGCCATTACTGATAGCATCCGAGCAACCACCATACACTTCTCACATCATGTTAGTGATCTCCATACAGTAGATTGAGCATTCTAGTGACTGCCATACAGTACATATAATATCCCAATGACCATCATACAGTACAAAAAAGCATCCATGCAGCCACCATACAATTTAGAGAGCATCCACATTATGTACTACCATACAATAAAAAGAACATTGATCACCAAAGAGAACATTGAGCATCCCAGTGACTGCAATACAGTACTGAGCGAATCCTAGTGACACCATACAGTACAAAGACCATTCTAATAACAACCATAAAGTACAAAGAACATCCCAGTGACCACCGTACAATACAAAAAGCATCATAGAGACTGCCATACAGTAAAGACAGCATCCCATATACACATACAACATATACAATACATTTAGCATCCCAGTGACCACCATAGAGTTCATTGAGCATCCCAGTGACTGCCATACAATTCTAACAGACATATAGTGCTTGACAAACTTTGACTATAGAATTAAGCATACTAGTGACTGACATACATTTCATTGAGGATTCCAGTGACCACCATACAGTAACCAATTGACTTATATCATTTTATACAATATATCTGATAACTGCTAACTAGAATTGTTATGGTAAACTTGTGCACTTTCTCACTCATTAGAACGTTTGATACATTTCCCCCAGTATGAGGTGGATTACTGTGAATAACCTGCACAGACCTCCCTGATCCACTGCTTTTATTCAAAGGAGCAGCATTATTATTACCAGTAATTCATATAGGCACTCAATTTCACATCAGTCCCTTCCCCAGTGGAGCTTACAATTTAGGTATCCTACCACACGCACACACTAGGGTGATTTTTTGTTTTGTATCAATTAACCTACAATAGTATATTTTTGAAGTGTGGGAGGAAACTGGAGCACCCGGAGGAAACCCGCGCAAGAACAGGAAGAATATACAAACTCCACACAGTTAGATCCGTGGTGGCAATGCTAACCATTACACCATCCATGCCGCCCTCTGATGTAATCTTAATCTATGAGCCTCCTTGTGTAGTCAGATGCAATAATGCATACATTTCATTCACGCTGCACTTCTATAAGTTTGCACCTTTGTAAATAACTTAGAATGAATTATAAAGCAGCGATCCTCAGCCTTTGCAATGACCATTGTAAATACCCCCATTACGTGCAAATGAATGCCATCTCAGAAAGAGTGTGATATAATAAATGGCCTCAGATTCTGTATTCATGAGAGACATATATATATATATATATATATATATATATTTAAATAAAAATAGTATAATATAATTCCTTTACATTCGTGGAAAATAAAATGGGCGGAAAAAAGTTCTAGTTTAACCATTTTATTTGTAGAGGAAATATGTGATCATCTTTAGTAAGAGCGGCATAATCAGTATTAGCACCTTTACCTTTTACTTGCAGTGAACAGAAAATCATAAATCCAACTTGAAATATGAGATTTTCAGACAGAATCCTTTTTACAGTCATTAATTCCACATAGTTTCTTGACATTCTGGTGACCTATTTTATGTGCTGAAATAATGAAGATAATCCTTGAATTTGAAACATTAACTATTAATTCATTGAGTACATTTTTTAGATTTAAAGGACCACTAAACCATGTCTCCCAACATTAGACATGTGAAACCTGGTCAAATTTAGCCCCGATGCTGATCTGCCTAAACTCTCATTGATCTGCCCAGAAATGGACACTTTGCAGCAAACCCATTTTGAGATATGTGAATTGGGAGAGTTCAGACATAAGACTAAAACACTTTTATTAATGACCCCTGTCCCAAAATACCCATTACTCTACAAAGAGCACATATTTAGCAGGAGTCAGTCATCTACCCTCCAACATGACCTCTTGAACTAGTTAACTGATGAGACAGGTGTTTCTACACAGGTGGCTGCAATCATAAATTAGGTGGGAAGTCCAGGAGCAGAACAATTTGTACCTGATAGAACGGGTTATGTTGGAGGGTCTGCAGTCATGGGCAGTAGCGCCAGAGGGGATGTGACCGTGCCCTATCTGTACCACCCGGGCCAGCTGTATGTTTTGAAAGCACTGGCCATGAGAACATTCACCCATCCTGTTTCTATATTAAAGTGGCTGGGCTAGAGGATAGAGGGATGCGATAATGCAGGTCTGCTCTTATGGTATGATACAGACCTGCAGTATTATATTCTACTTACATACTCTCCTGCAATGTCTGGTAAACATCCAAATTTTGGGCAACTCTCTCGGACTCCAGGAACAGTAGACCAGCCTAACAGATCCATCTCACCCACTTCAAAAGTGGGTGGCTGTGCTAATATATGCTGTGAATACTGCTCAATTGCATAATCATGGCATTGTAATGCAGAGGTCAGGTCCTCGATGACATTATTCATGGTGCCACAACTCTGCCACCTCCAACCTGGGCCTTCACATCTTCCAATCTCTCTGTTGGCAATTAGTAAATGTGATAAACATAGGATATTACCCTGAATTGCAGCAAAGGCTGCTGGAACTAGGAAAACCTCAAAGTGTCACCACACTTCAACTCAGTAATGGAGAGTAATATATGGGACTAACTGATTCTGGCACCTCTGGAAAATAAGTGTATCAAGTAAAATAACAACCTCTATGGGTTATTTTATTTATCTGTATAGAAGCATGGAAGCAATTCTGTGACATGTAGTACACTCTTGTAGAGTATTCCTCCAAATGTATATATGCAAAATAAAACCAACACAACTAATATAGGCCCTCATTCAGAGCCGTACGCTCTGAGCAGAGTGCACGCTCTGAATGAGGGCCGGCCTCCATGAAAATGGAGTGTCCTCCTGGACGCTCGTATAGCTGTGGGTCACCACCCACAGGCTATACGAGCGTGCAGTTTGATGGCCGCGATGGTCGTGACCATCGCGACCATCGAAACTGCGAGCCGGAGCCTGCGGTTGAGGTTTTCAACCGCAAGCTCCGGAGTGATTTTGGCTCTATCAGAGCCAAAATCACTCCCACTGACATCACTAGTGATGTCAGTGGGCCGGCTTCTGACGGGAGGCGTTCCCGTGGGAACGCCCCCGTCAGGGAGGCACGCCCCCGGCACGCCTACCAAAGGGGGCGTGCTGTCAAGCAACATCGACAGCACGCCCCCTTTGATCAGACACAACGAGCGAAGGACTTTCCTTCGCTCGTCGCGTCTGGCGCATGCGCACGACGGAGCTCCCTCCGTCGTGCGCATGCTCAGTCCAGAACATCGACCCACTTGTAGCGGACAGCCGCTCGCGAGTGGGTCTGAATCAGGCCCATAGTGTAGTAGGTTAATTAAACTAATACAACAATAAAACCCAGTGTTCATGCACAAATTCACAAAAGGTCTCTGTCAGGATGCAGCCTGGGATCGGCCGTTACTCACGTCTGCGATGTCATCTTCGGGCTCCTAAAGAGTTTGGACGTCAGCTGTAGAGACAAGTGATGGCTGAGTATTCTGCCCAGGGTCTGCTAGAGCCTTCTGGTGTGCGTCCTGGTTGCCGCGTTACGGTCCTGGGTGCTACCATGTTTGTTCGCGTTATCTGATCAGTATTCTCCTATGGTAGTTCTGCAGTCAGTCAGCTGCTGTCTCTGGCCAATGACCAGCTACCAAGGGGTATATTAGGGCACTTCCTGCAGCAGGAAGTTGTCTGTACAACTTCGCTCCTATAGTGGTTTTCTACTGTGTCTGCGTCCCAGGCTCTGCAGTGTACCTCTCCTGTGTACTCTCTCGTGTATGCTGTCATCATCATTACTCAGCGTCTCACATCAAGTGCTGGTTATCACCGCTACTCAGCATCTCACATCCAATGCTGGTTCTCATCATTATTTAGTGTTCATATTATTGCTACCCAGTGTTTCATATTAAGTGCAGCTTACCATCACTAATCAACATCTCATATCAAGTACTGGCTGTCATCGTTATCCAGTGTTCATATCAAGTACAGCTTACCATCACTACCCAGTGTTTCATATCAAGTGCAGCTTACCATCGCTAATCTACATCTCATATCAAGTACTGGTTATCCTCACTACAAGCATATCGATTTCCAAAGTACCTTTCTTCGCTCATTGGTTTCAGGATCTATTATAACTATTCTTCCAACATTGTCAGTGCTTATATAGTCCTCCCATATCTATCTCCATTTTATTCTCCAGGTACCTATCCCAGGGGCTGCGACCTGTGCACCTAGTGCAGCAAAACCCACATCCTGATTGGAGGGGTCAGTGACGAAGACCATCAGGTGGACTATGCTCCGCGCCTCTCGCCAACACCTGGGAGAGACGTATATGAAGAGGACTTATATATTACCTTCCCGTTTCCTATCAAACGCTGCCCTTGGCCCCCCAGTCTGTGTTCCAACTACAGAAGCCCTTAAACTACAGGGCTTGACAGTCTCCAATCATCCCCTTGATGATAAATTCCACATATGGGAATGGAGGATATAACCATCACTAAGTCTATTCTCCCTTCAGTAATACACTTACACAGAGGACCTTATTCAGAGCCGCTCGCAAAGTGCGAGCGCTCACTCTGAATGAGGGCGGCCACTTCTCTTAATGAGCTGGCCTCCTGGTTTAGCGAGTGGCTTGCGACGAGACCTTTGTGGTAGGGTCTCGTCTTCCACAAGCCCCAGTGAGCTTTCGGCTCTAATAGAGTTCGGAAGCTCACCACTGACATCACGAGTGATGTCAGTGGGGCTGCCCCCAAATGGCAGGCGTTCCTTCGGGAATGTCTACGTTTGGCCAGCCACCCCCTCACCCCTCCTACAATCACCATCGACAGCCACCCCTTTTGTAGTGTGCCCCGGAGAGAGAGAATTTCTCTCTCGCTCCGGGGCTTGCGCAAGCGCAGTACGGCCGCTGCGTGTTCGCAGGGCCTCAACATCGACCTGCTTGTGAGCGCTCGGAGCTTGCAAGTGGACCTGAATGAGACCCTCAGTGTGCTATTATCATCAGAAAAGAAGCACTCTCATTCATATGGATGTGACATCTCCCAGAAGAAAGTAGAGAATCTCATAGTGTAAAATCATTTTAAACACTTGTATATGAAACATACATGGACAAATCCCAAAAATATAGAGAACAATGGAAACCGAGTCTATACCACATGCTCCTTATCCATTGTAGACTTTCCCGCACTCTTCTTCCTGGTGCCAGCAGCCCCTACCCTCTTAGCATGAGATCACAACATCACATGTTCTAGAGGGCAGGGCCGGAACAGGGCGGAAAAATGTCCTGCAGTGGTGCTGTCATCAGAACTGGCCCTTACATAAGGGGAGCAGAGCCGGCAATAACGTGATGCGTTTGTGTTCATAGGGGCTGACTAATAATGTTGTGCGTAGGGGCAGCCTGACCCCTTCACCCACCCCTTGCCGTAGCAATAGAAATTCTCTGTAGATATATATATCAACCTCGACAAAAAGCCTTGAATACAGTTAAGAGTACTGCAATACTGTATCTTAAACTGATTACACATGTTTGAAGATTTTAGCAAAATATGACCTTTAACTTATAGGCTATGTCCAAGCAGATTGGGTTGGTGACTCCAGTGATTGTAAGTCAAAATGGTGACTCATTCAAATTAGGGGACAGCAGGACTAGCATCTGGTCCAGATAAAAGCAAATGTCAGTTGTATTATTATTATCTAAAGAAATAATTTGTTTCAGCAGCTTACAATAGCCAAAATGTGATTTGGCCGTGCTAGCTGTTAGAGGATCACAGTGAGCCAAAGATCAACAAACTATAATAGTTGAAGACAACAAAGGGGTCTATTCATCGAAATCGAAAACAGGGCACTTCCCTGCTTCGTGCTATTCATAGAGCAGTGTCGAAGCTGAGTAATTGGCTGAGACAAGTTCAGTTTAAAATTGAATCACAGCGACGCCATCTTGCGAATGGCCGCAAGACGCCATCTTGGAAATGAGATCGCAAGACGCCATTTTGCGAATGGCCGCCTAAGCGCCATTTTAGATAAACTCACATGTTAGTTCATGTGGCGATAATACTATTAGCATCATGCGATGGCATCTTCCATCATTTCTCATATACACAATAATACGCATAATAGCGCTGTTAACTAGTCGCATATTAGCGAATGCACAAGACCCCGAATGAAAACACCGTTTAGTAGCTTAATGTGCACGCATCTGTCCCCAGTTAACTAGCGTCTTCATATCAAACCCCGTACACTCACACATTACATATTCACTTACAAGGTTCCATTAGCTTTAAGGTATAAGATTTAAGTTTGTTCAGTTAGTATAAATGCTGTGAAATAAGGATATTTGATAACTAAGGTTTTATACATGCTAAGAAAGCCGTGTTTGGTTTTGTACTGATGCGTACTCTTTCCACAGTATTCTGGTGGTATCGGTGGGGAGATCGCATCATGCATTCTCGAGTTATGGACCGCAGAGACTTCAAGCAACAAAATGTATTAACTGTTAGGATGTTGCAGGGGTCGGGAGGGCAGAGACCCCCAGTTGTTAGAGGCTGGGAGAGTCTATTTGAATCAGCATGATAAATTCTCCGTAACAGATGGATCACCTTTTGGGAGCCAATAGCATCAGTAACAAACTTCTCTATTGTTTTGTCTATCCCTGGGGGGTATAAATATGTGTGCTCCAACACTGGGTTTTTAGTCTTCGTGCTGAATGCTGATAGACGAGGGGTTTCTTGCTGATGCCTAACACCTGGTACAGGAAGCGCTGCGTATGTGTACTGTACTTGGGTCTGTATAATTTCTTTGCACCTAAATTGTGTCTGGATCAATTGCGTGTAACTGACTGTACTTTTCCTTGAATAATACTTGTGCTTTGGAACCACAGATTCCAGGTCCAAGTCTTTATTTACTGTATGACTGTACGCAAATTAGCGTCATCCTTAGAAGGTATAGGTAGGATATTAGAAGGTATAGGAAGGTGTGTATAGAGGTTCTGATCCAGTATCGTTAGTTGGGGGCTTGTAGTGAAGTCACTTACCTGCTCACATGGTACATATGGCTATCGATATTTCAGCAAAGGGTGGAGTGGCCACATGCAGGGTTTGCCTGCAACCGCTTTGTGCTGAAAGATTGCTATCCGTCTCCATGTGAATCAAGGAAGCTGACTAGAATGCAGGGACAAGAGAGGAAAAAGTTTGTTTTCCTCTGTTGATAGAACCTTACATTTAAAGGGGTGCCGCAGTACTAAGTACGCGGCTAAGTCGCAGGTTTGCGCACAGCAAAGACACACTTTTGTGTACGCAGCTAAAGGTTGTCATACGGTTGTGTGGTAGTCGCATTATGGTGTATGCAACTGGTCGCACAATAGCGTATACATACTTCCGGTTGTGCTGCCAGGTGTTTGAACAAAGCAATTGAGGTTTACATTTTTCAATTATTTTCAATATCTGGGTTAACGTGTATTTTTCTGCGCAGGACAAAGTGTGTAACAGTGAGTGTTTTGTTGGTAGGGGTAACTTGTTCCTTACAGTTAAAGGTACCGTATGACATTTAAGGGCTAAGTGTTAGTCGCTCAGTAAGCAGCTTTACCGTTCTATACACAGTAGCAGGTGTACATGTTGTCTTTGTTGTATAGAGGTGCGTGGAAGTGGCCGACATATAAACTTCCATAGGTGTGGAAGTTGCCTTACTAAAACTTATCCGGGTGTGGAAGTTGCCTTTTTCAAATCTTATCCAGGTGTGTGGGCGCCGCCGACTTAAATCATCCACAGGTAAGTGAAAGTATCTTGATTGTCTTTCACCAGTTTAAATCTTCATTGAAAAGCGTAGGATTTTGTCTCAGAATGGGAGCTGTGCAAACAGTAGAGATGTTAGACAATCATGTGCTGCTAATGGAGGCGCCGATCGGATCGGCTCATCGTATTATGCATACTAAGTACGGTACTTATGCAATAAGGTATTGTGATGTATGGTTTAAAATGACGATGAAGAGTGTTAGACCGTTTCCCAGAATTGGTAGTTTTGATAAAAATGTGTTAGATAATGTCCGGGATCACATCAGTCTGATGCACTCCCGAGAGATAAAGGTTAAATATTTTGAATGTTTAAAACTGTGGCAGCATGAAGGGGATGCGTGGCTTAAAAATGTGCAAACGACGCAAACTAGCATCGCGAGCACATTGCCAGAAAATACATCCGCGACACTAAATTGCAATACGGGTGAGCCGCAAAATGGCATTCCCGTGCGGCAAGGTAGCATCGTGGAGAGTATTGCCAGCAGTTCACACTCACCTCTCCCACCTTATGTGGATGGAGGTGCAAGTAGAGTTACCAAAAATACCCATAAAAATGTAACAAGCAACCCTCTCTTAAGCAACTATAAAGAAAATGTTCATGATGTGGATGATGAGCCTATTGTAATGTCTGCCATTTCCCATGCTGTGCAGAAGATAGATGCTGCATCACCACAATCATGAGTGGTGCCGCCATCTCCATCGGTAACAGCAAGGGAAGTGTTAGTGTCCTCTGCACCCGTAGAGGAAGTTGTTCATACCATACGTAGCAGCAGCAGACTAAACCCCCAGCCAGGTAACCAGGTCAAAGGTAGCGGCACTACCGGTCTGCATCCCATTCGGACAATAACCGTTCCAAATGGAAATGCAGATGCGAACGGTATAGTGCCAATGAGGGAAGTAGTAATGCATTGTCCTTGGACAAGAGCAGAACTAAATTCCATCATAAATGATTTCCCCAATCCCAAAAAGGAACTAGCCAAATTTTGAGAAATTTGGGTAGTTCTCATGAGCCCACTAATAAAGATTGGTGAGTGGTGTTAAGGGCCTGTCTACCACGCAATACCGACGTGACAAAATTTATCACGGATTGTGTATTAGATGGTGACGTTCCCTTAACAGACCAAATAAACCAAGGTACCATTTCCCACATTGTAACTCAATTGGGTATATATTTTCCGGTAGTAGTTAACTGGAACAAAATTTTCACCATTAAACAAAAGGATAGTGAAACTGCAGAAGATTATTGCAATCGGGCTCTGCAGGCTATCGTCCAGTACACTGGGATAGAGGATATTAAAGATAGTACTCACCACAGGGGAATGATAGTCACAGTTTCGTGGACGGTCTGAAAGAGAGTTTAAAAACTCAGGTTCAGACCTCACAGCCTGGCTGGCGGGGACTCACAATAGATGCCCTCATAGAAACCGCCATCGAACATGATAAAAACATCTAAAAGAAGAGAGAAGCCCAGAGCGAAAAACTTATGGCTGTCAGTATCCAAGCTCTGGAGGGAATGATGGTAACATCACAGCCAACAGACACACTTGCACTTGCACACACACTCACACCTGAACAAGTATGTGCCCTCACTAACCCCACACATCAACAAACACAACTCTATCCCACTAACCCGACACAACCACAGGTCCCATACTATTCACCAACTTCTCATCCCCCACAATACCCTTACCCTCCCTATCCTTACCCATATCCACCACCTTTACCCTCTGCTCAAACTTCACAACAACACATGTCTTCACCCGATTCACGAACATGTTTTAACTGTAAACAACCAGGATACTTAAGTAGAAACTGTACAGTAAAAAGAGTAGGAACCCCAAATCAGGGAAGACCTGGATATCCCCTTAAGGGATATGCACAGAGGCCAGCAAATGTCCAGCAGGCACCAGCTCCAATTGTGGCCGTAAATGCGTTATTGGAGACTGGTAGCCAACGCTAGGGGTCAGGTCATACCTGTAGTCTACAGATAGCCAGGTTAACAGGAAGTACTAGGGAAGAACCGGTCATGATGGTTGATGTAGCTGATACTGAATATCCTTTTCTTGTAGACACAGGGGCGACCAGATCAGTGATAAAATCTCCCGTTAATTTACAGGTGACCAAAGAGACAGTACCAACAATGGGTGTAACAGGTAAAGTGGAACATTATCCTTTAACAAAGTCCACAGAGGTTACTATAGGGCTGTTGCATACCAGGCATTCTTTCCTTCTGGCTGCTGCGGCTCCTACTAACCTGCTGGGCAGAGACTTGCTATGTAAGTTGGGATGTGTTATATATTGCACCACTGATGGTGTATTTTTAGATATCCCAGAGAGAGTTGCACATGAGGTGCGGGATATGTTGAACACTCCCCAAAGGATAATGTATCACTCTACAAGTTTAAATGAAAATCCATCTCAGATAAATTAAATGTTGTCCCTAATTCCAGATTCCCTTTGGACTAAAGATGGACAGGACATTGGATTAATGGCAAACGTAAGCCACGTAATGGAAAATTTAAAAAGCGGTAGGCAAGCTCCAAAAATTCCCCAGCACCCACTAAAACAGGAGGTAGAATTAGGGGTTTTCCCAATAATTGAGCGATTATTGCAACAGGGAGTTTTAGTTCGTACAGCTAGTGTATCCAATAGTCCTATCTTTCCAGTGAAGAAGAGTGGTGGGAGGGGTTATAGGCTGATACAAGACCTTAGATGTGTTAATAAGGTAGTAGAGAGCCAATTCCCTGTAGTGCCAAATCCAGCTGTCATTCTGATGCAGATCCCACCAAATGCAACCCATTTCACTGTCATTGACCTCTGTTCTGCTTTCTTCTCTGTGCCTCTCCATCCTGACTGTCAGTATCTATTCACATTTACATACAGAGGTTTACAATACACATGGACACGGTTACCCCAAGGTTTCATAGACAGCCCCAGTATCTTCTCCCAGGCATTGTACGACTGTTTACAATCTTTTCAACCTGCCAATGGATCTGTTATAATTCAATATGTGGATGATTTATTGCTATGTTCTGACTCGTTTATGTCATGTTTGAATGATACTAAACTTTTGTTACTTCATCTCTCGCAAACAGGACACAAGGCGGCTAAGGACAAACTACAGCCGTGCCAATCCAGAGTAAAATATTTGGGACACTGCCTAACCCATGGGTTACGACATCTTACAACAGATAGAATCCAGGCCATACAAAACATGACACTGCTGCAGAATCAACAGCAAATTCATACCTTCTTGGGAATGTGTGGATTCTGTAGAATGTGGATCGCAGGTTTTTGTATTTTGGCCTTACCTTTACAGGAATTAGTCTCTTCCTCAAAGCCCGATCGTGTCATACACACAGAGGAATCAGAGCAGGCTTTCCTTAATCTTAAGGATAGTCTGACAAAAACTCCTGTATTGGGAATACCTGATTATGAAAAACCTTTTGATTTGTATTGTACGTTCCGATGGTTGTGCTGCAGGTGTCCTTACACAAAAACATGGTGATGCCAGTAGGCCTGTAGCATACAACAGTGCCCAATTGGACACTGTGGCAAGATCACTCCCCACCTGTTTGAGAAGTGTAGCAGCTACCGCTCTATTGGTGAGTAAAAGTGAGGACGTAGTATTGGGTCATGATATGATTGTCTACACTCCCCATGCTGTATCTGCCCTGTTGAACTCAGCTCAAACCAGACACATCTCCTCGGCTAGGTTCACCAGATGGGAACTAGCTCTAATCGCTCCTGCAAATATTACTGTTAAACGTTGCAGTACACTGAATCCAGCAACATATCTACCATATGTACAACATGATGTACAAAGGGTGGAAGGAGAGGAGTTGCTGGTGGGAGGTGAGTTCAGCAGACATAAGGATACGCACGATTGTATGACATATCTGAACCAGACGTTTACTGCTAGACCTGACATACATGACACACCTTTAGAGAATGTGGATGTGACTTTTTATATGGATGGGAGTTGTCATAGACAAACAGACACAGGTGAATTATGTACAGGTTATGCTGTTGTAAATGACACAGACATCATAGAAGCTAAACCTCTTGGTCCTCCTCACTCAGCCCAGGTGGCAGACTTAGTGGCACTAACTAGAGCATGTGAACTGGCAGCAGGCAAATCTGCTAACATTTACACTGACTCGAGGTATGCGTTCGGGGTGGTGCACAATTTTGGGGCTCTATGGCGTCTGAGAAATTTTATGACAGCAGCAGGCACACCAGTTGCACATTCCCGACACATAAAACATCTTTTAGAAGCAATCCAACTGCCCAAAGCGGTGGCAGTAATTAAATGCAAAGCCCATACATGTGAGGATGACCCGGTGTCACTGGGCAACAACAGAGCCGATGAAGCTGCAAAATGGGCAGCAGGGTGAAAAATGTTTCCTCCAACTGAAACAATTATGTCATTCCAAACAATTGATATGCTGAAATTAATTGAGATGCAAAATTTGTGTTCAACTCAGGAAAAATCCATCTGGAAGTCCAAGGGACATGGGCAAGAGTCCTCCGGGCTCTGGAGGGACGGGCAAGGTAAGCCAGTAGCCCCCAAGGTATATTATCCCAGCCTGGCTGAGGCAGCACACGGTCTGACTCATCTGGGCAAACAAGGTATGTGCAAGTTGGTGAGGGCATACTGGTGAGCACCAGGTTTTTCTTCACAAGCAGAAAAGATAGCAATGTCCTGCCTGACCTGCTTGAGAAAGAACATAGGGAAAGCGATCCCTACCGAACTGTCCCACATTCCACCGATTGATGGACCTTTCCAGGTGATACAAATTGATTTCATCCAATTACCACCTGGCAGGAACCTTAAGTATGTATTAGTGTGCACAGACGTATTTTCTAACTGGGTTGAGGCCTACCCAGCGGCCACTAATACATGCTGCATTTACTGGCAAGAAAATAGTTCAGGAATTTGTATGCAGGTACGGTATCCCTAGAATCATTGAAAGTGACAGGGGTACTCATTTCACAGGTGATGTTTTTCAAAATATGTGTAAGCTGATGGGTATTAATAGCCGACTTCATACCCCCTACCGACCGCAAGCCAGTGCCAAGGTAGAGAGGATGAACGGGACTATTAAAAACAAGCTAAGTAAAATCATGGCAGAGACTGGACTAGGATGGCCAGAAGCGTTACCTTTGGTTCTACATAGCATAAGAACCACTCCTAGACCTCCTCTGAATCTGTCCCCATTTGAAATATGGTTTGGTAGACAACCTCATTTGATTATAAGTCCACAGGAAGACCTGAAGGGTAACAATGTAACTGTAAAGTATCTTATATCAATGAGTAAGCAGTTAAAACAACAGCAGAAGAAACTGAAATTGTTGTCTAATGATATGCCTGAAACTAACTTTTATGATGTTGAACCAGGAGAATATGTAATGATCAGAAATTTATTGCGTTCAGGTTGTTTGACTGATCGGTGGGAAGGTCCGTACCAGGTGCTGCTGACAAGTACTACATCTTTGAAGGTGGCCGAAAGAGATACCTGGGTCCATTCCACTCACTGCAAAAAGGTCAAACAACCGGTGGAGAAACAGGTCGGAGACAAGACTGGTAGTGTGGACCTGTCGCTCGCGAGCTTGTTCTGGGAGGATTGAAAAGGTTGTAGTGAGATACCTGAACTAAAAGAAACTTGCAGGTTTTGCTGTGACAATGGACGGGCCTGCTGTGTTCATTTTCATATTCTCTTTTAGAGTGTTCACCATCTTGGTCGGTTCGGGAATATCCAGTTTCTGTGATGGGAGACCGATCAAGGAAATGGGAGCTGATGGCAGTGCTGATGGAGTGGAGTCAGGAGGAGTGCAATGCCAATCAGGGGAGTGTCTGACCAATCTTAGTACTGTAATTGTTAAGAGAGCTGTCATTCCGGGCACTCGGGGATGGTGTGGAGGTTTATCGTCTGAAGATTCCTGTATTTGTGAGCTATGTGGGTCCCTAGTTGATGAAAACTGTATCCAACGGTGCCAACCTAAATATAACCCATACTGGGGTGAGTATCCTTTAGAGGATTACCATAGCATGGTAGGCAAAGTGTTAAATCAAACTGATTGCTGGGTGTGTTCACATGTGCCACAGGGACAGCATAATGTAGGGTTGGTGCCATTTCCGCTGAATATCACGGAAATTTTAGAACTACAAAAAGGGAAAACATTGAATGGAAATTTCCTCTCATCCAAACCACCTCATTTCAAACTCTATCAATTCCAAGTAGATAGATCACTTTTGTGTTTGAACATAACCAACCCCAATAAACCCGGGAGTTGGGAAGTGACGGGGAATAATCAGACGATGACCTTCTCACAAAGAGCTGATAATGAGTCCATAAACCATGATCTGTTATGCTCCATTAAGTCTGGTGGGAAACATTTTAGTTATCGGTATACATTGAGTTCCACCAAAGAAATTATTGGTAAGGTGCCAAATGGTTATTGTGCTAAAATAATACAGCCAGAAACTTGCATGTACCAGATGGAAGACCCAGAAATAGGATTGTTTGCAAGGGAAATGTGCTTAATGATAATGATGCATACCATTCCTTATGTTCTCCCTGATAATGTATATTTCATATGTGGAATAAAAGCATATAAATGGCTCTCCCCGAGTTCCGAAGGTTTGTGTTACCTGGGAAGAGTAGTCCCAGAAGTTATGACCCTCACATGTTGAAATGCTGGGTATACATAAGAACACACTGTCACCATATCTTCACACACAATATGAACACAGAGGCAAAAAATAAATATGATACCTGGTGACATACACAAAGCCACTCAGTTAATCAGTGAGACAACTGGCTTTCAAGTTTTAGTTGCATTGGATCCCACCAGGATTGCTCGGGGTACATTAAATTTTAGAGATATCCAGGAACTTGCTAAATTGATAGATAATATCACCGAGATGTACGATGACACATTCAGGTATACAAGGAGAGAATTACAAGCGTACAAGAAAGAACTGGTGCAACATAGGCTAGTGTTGAATTATTTAACTGCTGTTACTGGAGGGTATTGTGTAACGTTTGCCACCCAATTTGGAGTAAAATGTTGCACCTATGTCACCAATGATATTAGCGACCCCAAGGAGGTGATAGACCGGAAGATGGATGAAATTCTGCAGCTAATATGGGAGTTTTGTAAGAACCATAACGCTTCAGTGGCTGAAGTAGGGGAGAAGATAGAAGGATGGGTTTCATGGCTGAACCCAGTAAAATGGTTCTCAGGTCTAGGGGAATGGGTCCAGGAAGTGATCGAAAGCATAGGCAAATTCTTGATCCTTATACTAATTGTCATCATAGTAATTGGCATATGCGTCCGGTGTGTTCCTATTGTGCTGAAGTTTGGAAAATGTAAAAATAGAGTAAAACGTAACAACGAAACTATGATGGTGGTCAGTAATGACAATATGAATACTGAGGTAAATATAGAACTGCATTACAACCCTGAACTAGGAAATACCATCATTTGATGTTTTATACTTAGATATGCATAGAATGTATTATTGAAATGTTATTTATTTTAGAACACCTCAGATAATGTAAAGTTTCAAATCCCCTTCAAGACTGCTTTTATAAGACTGGTGCATTCCCTCACCTTTCACATCATCTTCCAAGATCCCCGATGTGCGTATAATAGTAGTTTTATGTCCCCACCCAGAGATGCATTATTGATGGATTAAGAACCACCTTGTGCCATCCCACAATAACACTAAATAATATGTAATTGTAGGCCTAAATTAAATTCTAATAGCAGATTGTGATAGCATGTTGTTTGCTATCAAAGGGTGGACTGTCGAAGCTGAGTAATTGGCTGAGACAAGTTCAGTTTAAAATTGAATCACAGTGATGCCATCTTGCGATTGGCCGCAAGACGCCATCTTCAAAATGAGATCACAAGACGCCATTTTGCGAATGGCTGCCTAAGCGCCATTTTAGATAAAACTCACATTTTAGTACATGTGGCGATAATACTATTAGCACCATGCGATTGCATCTTCCATCATTTCTCATATACACAATAATACGCATAATAGCGCTGTTAACTAGTCGCATATTAGCGAATGCACAAGACCCCGAATGAAAACACAGTTTAGTAGCTAAATGCGCACGCATCTGTCCCCAGTTATCTAGCGTCTTCATATCAAACCCCGTCCACTCACACATTACATATTCACTTACAAGATTCCATTAGCTTTAAGGTATAAGATTTAAGTTTGTTCAGTTAGTATAAATGCTGTGAAATAAGGATATTTGATAACTAAGGTTTTATACATGCTAAGAAAGCCGTGTTTGGTTTTGTACTGATGCGTACTCTTTCCACAGTATTCTGGTGATATCGGTGGGGAGATCGCATCATGCATTCTCGAGTTATGGACCGCAGAGACTTCAAGCAACAAAATGTATTAACTGTTAGGATGTTGCAGGGGTCGGGAGGGCAGAGACCCCCAGTTGTTAGAGGCTGGGAGAGTCTATTTGAATCAGCCTGTTAAATGCTCTGTAACAGATGGATCCCCTTTGGGAGCCAATAACATCAGCAACAAACTTCTCTATTGTTTTGTCTATCCCTGGGGGGTATAAATATGTGTGCTCCAACACTGGGTTTTTAGTCTTCGTGCTGAATGCTGATAGATGAGGGGTTTCTTGCTGATGCCTAACACCTAGTACCGTAAGCACTGCGTATGTATACTGTACTTGGGTCTGTATAATTTCTTTGCGCCTAAATTGTGTCTGGATCAATTGCGTGTAACTGACTGTACTTTTCCTTGAATAATACTTGTGCTTTGGAACCACAGATTCCAGGTCTAAGTCTTTATTTACTGTATGACTGCGTACGCAAATTAGCGTCATCCTTAGAAGGTATAGGCAGGATATTAGAAGGTATAGGCAGGATATTAGAAGGTATAGGAAGGTGTGTATAGAGGTTTTGATCCAGTATCGTTAGTAGGGAACCACTGGAGAAACCTATTACTTCTCCAGCTGTACCCCTGCTCCTATGTTTATCGCATCACCATACATTTGTGCTCAGCTTTCCGTTCCTCTCTTAGCACCGCATTCGCCATCTGAAGATGACGTTAGCAGTTCTGTTAGGGGAAAAGAGCAGCAAAGACATCTGTCTTCTTGCCTTCTCCCTGTCATCTCCGCCCCCTTCTCTGCCAACAGCCAATCAGAGGGAATCAGTATGAAATACCGGAATCGGTATGGAATTCCGGCTGCCGCATGGCCGGCAGTTCGATTCCTGGCAGCGGCAGCCTTACAGATCAGCAGAGCCCGGCAGCAGAAGCCCGACAGCACTGGGAATCCCGATCATCCCTAAGGTAAGTATAAACTAACCTAACGCCCTAACCCTCCTTAGGGGTGCCTAACCCTAATCTCCCCCCAAGTGCCTAACCCTAATCCCCCCTCTAAGTGCCTAACCATAACCCCCCCTTCCCCGCTGCCTAAACCTAAGTCCCTCGGGGGGTGCCTAACCCTAACCCCCCTTCCCCTAGCCTAACCCTAAGTCCCCCCCGGGTGCCCTAAACCTAACCCCTCCCCCGCGGTGCCCGGCATCCCTTCAATCGGGATGCCGGGCGCCGGGCTCCCGGCATCGGGTAAATGACAGGCGTCTAGATAAAGATGCCGGTCATTTATCCCACGCCGGGATAAAGCAGCCGGGAAGCCGGCTGTCGGTATTAAGGCAGCCGGTTTCCCGACTGCATACCGAAATACCAATGGATGGGTTGCCAGCTGTCAATACACTGACAGCGGCATCCTGATGGTTAAAATCCTGACAGAGTAATGGTAAGTAACGCTGCACCCTCATACTAACCCTCCCTTCCCCGCACCCTAACCCTAACCCTCCCGGTAAGTGCCTAAACCTAACCCACCCCCTTAGTGCCTAACCCTAACCCTCCCTCCTTAGTGCCTAACCCTAACCCCCCCAGTGGTGCCTGAGCCTAACCCCCCCTGCCCAGAGCCTAACCCTAACCTCCCCCCTCCCGCAGCCTAACTCTAATGCTGCGTACACATGGTACGATGGCAACGATCAGATAACGATCAGACGATCGTTGTCTGATCGCCCTGCATGTGTTGGATGTTCATCCACACATGCAGTAACCCCTTAAAGACTATAATGATATCTACCAGCTCTGCCTGCTTGCACAACTGACGGTAGTTGGTCGAAAACTATCATACGTGGCCCGCATTGACCATCGTATGGTCATTTGCAGGGGTCAGAAACTGTCAGATTTTAACGATAACGTGTGTACGCAGCATAACTCCCCCCAGGCTGTCTAAACCTAACTCCCCTCCCCCCCGTGGCTGATACTTACTTTTCCCCGGTGTCCCTACGATCGGGATGCCATCTGCCAGGTCATGTCGGGATTTCGGCACCGATGTTGTCTCAGCGATCAGGATTCCAATGCCGATGGTTAACCCCATCCCAATCAAAGGTGCCCAGGGTATATGCATATGCATATCCCGGGTCACCTCCTGCTGAGTGACTGCTGGCTGCCCCCACTGATCCAGTGCCCCCCCGTTCCTACCCCTGCTGCTATTGAAAGGTCACCTCCATTCACACTGCACGCTGCCCTCGAGATCTGCGCCCTCCCCGTTCTTTCACCCACCACTGCTTTTAAGTTCAGTACCTGCCTGCTGCCCCCACGTCTCCTGTATCTTCTCCTGCTGCCCCTATTGTAGGAGACCTGGCATATACTGCGCATGCACTCTGCCCCTACCCCTACCCCTCCCGGGGGAGTGCCTAACCCTATGTCCCCCCCGGGTGCCCTACACCTAACCCCTCCCCCGCGGTGCCCGGCATCCCTTCGATCGGGATGCCGGGCGCCGGTCTCCCGGCATCGGGCAAATGACAGGTGTCTAGATATAGATGCCGTCATTTATCCCACGCCGGGATAAAGCAGCCAGGAAGCTGGCTGTCGGTATTAAGGCAGCCAGTTTCCCGACTGCATACCGAAATACCAATGGACGGGATGCCAGCTGTCAATACACTGACAGCGGCATCCTGATGGTTAAAATCCTGACAGGGGAATGGTAAGTAATGTTGCACCCTCATACTAACCCTCCCTTCCCCGCACCCTAACCCTCCTGGTAAGTGCCTAAACCTAACCCACCCCCTTAGTGCCTAACCCTAACCCTCTCCCCTAACCCTCCCGGTAAGTGCCTAAACCTAACCCACCCCCTTAGTGCCTAACCCTAACCCTCCCTCCTTAGTGCCTAACCCTAACCCCCCCAGTGGTGCCTGAGCCTAACCCCCCCTGCCCAGAGCCTAACCCTAACCTCCCCCCTCCCGCAGCCTTACTCTAATGCTACATACACATGGTACGATGGCAACGATCAGATAACGATCAGACGATCATTGTCTGATCGCCTGCATGTGTTGGATGTTCATCCACACATGCAGTAACCCCTTAAAGACTATAATGATATCTACCAGCTCTGCCTGCTTGCACAATTGACGGTAGTTGGTCGAAAACTACCATACGTGGCCCGCATTGACCATCGAATGGTCATTTGCAGGGGCCAGAAACTGTCAGATTTTAACGATAACGTGTGTACGCAGCATAACTCCCCCCAGGCTGTCTAAACCTAACTCCCCTCCCCCCGCGGCTGATACTTACCTTTCCCCGGTGTCCCTGCGATCGGGATGCCGTCTGCCGGGTCATGTCAGGATTTCGGCACCGATGTTGTCTCAGCGATCGGGATTCCAATGCCGATGGTTAACCGCATCCCAATCAAAGGTGCCCAGGGTATATGCATATCCCGGGTCACCTCCTGCTGAGTGACTGCTGGCTGCCCCCACTGATCCAGTGCCCCCTGTTCCTACCCCTGCTGCTGCTATTGAGACGTCTCCTCCATTCACACTGCACGCTGCCCTCGAGATCTGCGCCCTCCCCGTTCTTTCACCCACCGCTGCTTTTAAGTTCAGTACCTGCCCGCTGCCCCCACGTCTCCTGTATCTTCTCCTGCTGCCCCTATTGTAGGAGACCTGGCATATACCAGGTCACCTCTTCCATACTGCGCATGCACTCTGCCCCTACCGATCACCCCCTCTCCCTCCCCACCGCCGCTGCTGCCGCTGCTGAGATTTGACACATGCACAGAAGCATGCAGAAGCAAGAAAAAAACAAAGAGACAGAGAAAAAGAAGAGAAGAACGGACCGCCGATCATGGATATATCGCATAACATCACAAGACGGGTAAGTGTACATGAGCTGCTACTTATCGCAACTATAGATCGCATCGATGTGATGCGATCTGTAGTGATAAGTAACAATTCTATATCGCAGATCTTAATGAATAGACACCCAAGTTTCAAATAGTGGACAGTTTAATGCATGAACCAATCATATTGATGTCAGACATCCACACTTAAATAATCTTGTGGAAAATTGTTTGATTGTCTTTGTTTATATCAAAAGAGTGACAGTTGGTTGAGATACATCCTGCTCAGGGCCGGCCCACCCCTTACGCGAACTATGCAGCTGCGTAGAGCGCCAGCCAGCAGAAGGCGCTGTGGGCGGCGGTCCCCAGCACCACACCCTAGCGCCGCCACCACTGTCACACTCCTCCTCCTCTCCCCACCCCCTCTTCGTCGCCGCTGCCGCCACTGCCACACTCCCCCCACCCCCTCGGCCGCAACAGCCGGAGCTCACTCCTGAGCTCCGGCTCCCCCCCCACGGGCACTATGGGAGAGACGTCATGACGTCTCTCCCATAGTTCCAATGAGCGGCGGACGCCGGAGCTCACACCTGACCTCCGGCGTCCGGCTCCCCACGCGGGCACTATGGGAGAGACTATGGGATGTCCTTTTTTTTGCAACATATTTATCTTGAGCAATGCGGATAAATCAGGCAATACAGTTGCATAGATGCATGCAATTCTACATGTGTGCAAATATCCGCATTTAATTCAGTGCATACACTGTGAGTGCAATTATGGCCAACATGTGTGCAACTCTGACTCGGTCCCTTACAGATGAATTAAGCCTAATTGTGCCAAAACTCAAGAATTACTTGGGATGACCTTTTTTTTTTCAACATATTTATCTTGAGAAATTTGGAATGCAATTTATCACTTCTAAAGTTCAAGTTGCTGTACTGTACAAAGCCCCCAAGGCTCCTTACTTCTGGGTACTAAATAAGATTCTAAACATTTGACACGGTATCAGGTATGTAAATTAGACCAGCGACCAAATATTGGGGATTGATATATTGTGTTGACATTTATCATGTTGTCGACATTTTTAATTCCAACATGAGAATGCCGACATGGTCATAATGATGACATTCAACATGTCGACATGCGTGGCATGTCAACATTGACCACGTTGTCATTCATCATGTCGACACTGATGAAATATCGACATGATTAGAATGTCTACAAAACGTTGGAGGTGGTCTAGCTGTGACATACCTGGTTCTGCGGGTCCAGTGGCTCCAGCAGTATCTTAAGGGCAGGTGGTCAGCTGATGGTGACTTCCAGCTGATCCTGCGGTGGTTTCAGCCGTGAGTAACGCTAACCCCTAACTCTATCCTTGCCCCTATTGCCTAACCCTAACCTCCCATTGCACAGTTTAACTCTATCCCTGCCCCTAATGCCTAACCCTAACCTTCCATTGCACAGCCTAACCCTAGCCTTCCCCCTAGTGCCTGATCCTAACACTCCCCTAACCTACAAGTTATGGCTCAAATGTGTGTACTTAGTAGCAGATATGACTTAACATTGTAAACCTGAGAGCTAATGAGCAATGCTAGCCAAAATATGATGTTAGCTACTGTACTGTATGATTGGTGGACATTTGTGTATGAAATAATAGGCATACTCAATCATTTATATAATTTTTTGCAACAACACTTTGCACTGAACTTTGCACTGCTATATTTGGGAGATGAATTATTGGAAACCCTAATTTATAGAACAGTACTTACTTATACAAAGAGAGTAACTTATAGTTCAAGTGTTTTTTTTTTTAAATAACAGTTTTATTGGTGTTCTTTGTCTGCTAATAAAGAGGTAATTACTTACTAATGGAGAGAAGTATGTAAAGAAAATAATGAATTTCATACATTATATTTCTATAGGACTGACAGACAGAACAATTATTATATTTTTGAAGAAATAGGCTGTCAATATTTTTATAATACTTTATATAAGATATTGGCTGATTTATATTCTAGGAATGGCAAAAAACTAAATGAACATTATATTTTATTTCTATTTTGGAAATAAAAGCCCTTATTATATGCAGTCCAATTTAATATAATTTTGCTTGGTTTTTTTCTGTGAAGTTATAGTTCTGCCTTTGGAAATTGTAATCCTACAGTACCTTGTTGAGTAAAATTTACATCTGTGATTGAGGTATGTTTTAGTTATATGATTTTCATTTTCTCTGGTTGTTATGGAAACTGGTTATGTAATGGCAAGCTGCTCACCAATACCTTAACCTGCTCCCCACTGGCCACAGTACAGTAATGTTAGACTGGAGGCTCTGTGTTTCTAATCCAAGCTGTATTTAACACGGCTGTTCAAACCATAGTTCTGCCTAGTGCTATCCTGGTGCATGTACAGAAATCCGACTGCACGCATATGTGCCTGTACATTATTGTGCAATTCTGTCTCAAGCATACTGTACCTTCTTACGTTGAAAGAGACAAAACGTGGAGGGAAGGGGTGTTCTAATGTAGATGGAATATAGTTAGGATGCGTTTGAGCGTACACATGTAAGCCAGCACACAGATGAATATATGTCTGTGGAATTCTTGAATGATCAAATATAATTAATTTAATATAATTAAAGTTAGTATGGTGGTGGACAGTATAGAACGGACAACTACAGCAATACATGGCATACATGGTGTATGGTGTACAACTCTTCTGAAAAAGCACACCCGGATGGACTGTGCCATTTCCCTGGTCGACAATTGAATAAAGAGAGAGCACCCATCTACAATTTGTAAACAATTAACAAAACTACCTTTCTTTTTGCCATACAGAAAACATAATAGCAAAGGAAGGGAGGGAGGGGTTTCCAAAAGCATAAAGACTGCTTCCTGGAGACTCGCACTAATAACACTACTTAAACACTCCCCTAAGAACCTCGTAGGTTGTAAAAAAATTACATGAAAAACACTAAGGAAACTAGTTATAATTCTTAAAGGCACCCTGCTACTACAGCCTTTGGGTTTAACCCGACTCAGGCAGAATGACTATGCAAATATAGAGCACACATTTAGGGTGTCAAAATGTGTAAAACTTGTATAAATTGCACATATTTTGTGTGCATATGTATCCCTATATCAGGAAGAACTAGTATGTTACAATTTAGGGTAAATATGTGGGTTTTTGAAAATTATGGGAAGCTAACTATGTGAAGAATAGTGGAAACGTGTATTTTCATATATATGTTACTGTTCCACTTATGTCCATAAAATAAAAATATGCTGTATGTAGACCTAAAGAAAGCCTTATCCATCACAATATAAATTATACAGTAAGAAATGGACCATTAAAAATTCCATTTGAACTGATATAGCACAAAGGGGCCTTTTCATTATCCTTAAAAATAGATGAAACTATTAATATTCACCAACTTTTGTAAAACTTAAGTACTGACCCCATTCATTTAACAAGTAACGCTTACCCGTCATCCCCAAAGTGGAGCGTGATCCCCATACACTAGTATGGGCACTTCCTGTTTTCCCAATTCATCAAACTCCTATGCTCTGCCTAACATTGGACTCTTCGTGCATATGAGTAAACCCAAATTCACGCAGGTGCGCTAGCACTGCTGAGTCAGCCTTGGCAGTGCTAGGTTTCACTGCTACTGAAGTAGCGGTGATTGGCATCACAGGTGCAACTGATCTCCAGATAAGCTGTCTCCGCAACTGAGCAATTTTTAATTGCTCCCATGTTTTAGTATCCACTGCTGCTTCTTACAGCGAGTTGGATGCTAAATTAGCACTGCCGAACTCAATGAACAAGCCCCAAATAGTGAAAATGAAGGGGTGAAAATCCTGGAATCTTGAACATAAAAATCCTGCGATCTTGAATTGGTTGAGTCTATGATATGCAGTCGAAAACGCCAACGCAGGTATTGCTGCTTCTTTTTTTTTTTGTAAATAAAGCAAATGCACGTCAGTGTTTTCGACTGCATATCATAGACTGAGATAAAATACTGTGATGTGTATATGAAGGTTGGACTTTATCTCGCAGCAGTTAGTGGCATCATGAGAGGGGTGCAGGCCGTACCCGGGTGTCACCCTCCGAGGGAGTGACACCAAAATGCCGACTCCTCTGCAGTGACAGGAGCCGAGTGCTGCAGTATGACATTCTCCTGCAGTACCCGGCTCTTGTTATAGTAGAGGAGCCGACAGTGATGCTGGGCTGCCACCGGAGTGATGTTATCGGGATCTTCAGCGAGGCCACGACACTTAGGCCATGCCCCCTTTTGGCCAGGCATGCCTCCAGCGCCGGTGGTATCCTGAGTGCCCAATGGGTGTCACCAGACCAGGAGATGCCTCTGGCAGTAGTTAGTACATATGTGCACTACTTTATATAATAAGTACCACACAAGTGGGAAACCATTATCCCTCTTGAACCACTTAGCCCATCTAGTCTGCTCTGTAAAGGGCAGACTAGATGGGCCAAGTGGCTCTTATCTACCATCAAATTCTATGTTTCTATGTAACCTGCAAATATCAGGGTACTAACCCTTGCTGATTCAACCTCTCTGGGATTATTATATCCTTAATTATCATCAGCAGTACCTGATACTACACATTTAACGTTTATGTGCCTTGAGAATGTCTGAAAATTATAATCAATAACATATATGCCCCAATGGGAATGGTATTGAAATGCCGACAGTTGATGCCTGACAGGATGAAGATCCCGACTGGGGAAGGTAAGTACTATTGCCCTCCCCTGCCCCCCCAGCCCTAAAACTCCCAGGGTGGTGCCTAACCCTATGCCCCAACGGGGGTGCCTAATTCCTACCTCCCTTTTATCCACCCTAAACCTAACCCTCCCGGGCAGGGTGCCTAACCATGACCTCCCCTCAGTGGCGCCTAACCCTATCCCCCCCTTCTCTTAGCCTAACCCTAACTCTCCCCAGGGGGTGCCTAACCCTAAGTCCCCCCAGCTGTGCCTAAAGCTAACCCTCCCCCCCAGCCGCTAACACTAAGGGCACCCCGGACTTACCTCCTTCGGTCCAGCGTCCTTCTGTTGTCCGGCATTGGGATTGAGATAGGTGTCGAAATGTCGACGACTATCTTAAATCCCCCATCGGGCATTAGCCGTCGGGATTTTTATCGGCGGCATCGCAACCGCCGGTCATTTAACTACATCCCGCCCCAATGTACCCTTACACTATACAATGTCTTTGAACTTTATTTACATTACAACATAACTTAAATATTGTATTATGAAGGCATTAAATTGATACATTGTTAATGTAATCAATTAAACAAGGCTGATTACAGGATTTACTGTTTCTACAGCAGTAGAAACAAATACACTGTATTTTGACATATACATACTATTTAAGTTGTGTTGCAGAAAGCTACAGATATTGTTGACTTTGCCTCAGTTAATTAATGCTGATTGTGTATTTACAAAAGAACGATTTAGAACACACACAGAGAGAACATTTTTCATAATTATAACAATATATGTTTCCTAATTATAATTGATTGTACAGGGATCCCTCTCAAACTCATGTTTATGTGGAAATGAAAGTTTATTGTAACTAATTTGGAGTATTAAACAACATTCCTACCTGGATCCTCATAGTGTGTGACTTATCTACATACTCTAAATATACGTCTTATTTTTTTGCAGGGATGGCCGCCGGCCTCAATTCTGACAGCAGAATCCCAGCAAAGGATTTAACAGAGGCATCAAAATACCGACGCCTATGTTAATCCCAACGCCGGAATGCCGAAGACGCCAGCCCGAAAGTAGGTAAGTCCAGGGTGCCCTTGGCGTTAGCCGCGGGGGGGAGGGTTAGGATTAGGGAGTCTAGCGGGGTTAGGTTTGGGGGTGGGGATTAGGTCTAGGCACCCCTAGGGGGGAGGGTTAGGGTTAGGCACCCCCAGGGAGAGATTAGGGTTAGGCACCACCCCGGAAGGGAGGGAGCGGGAAGAGGGCGTTAGGGTTAGGCACCCCTGGAGGGAGGTTAGGGTTAGGCACTAGGGTGGAGGTTAGGGTTAGGCACCACTAAGGGAGGGTTAGGGGGCAAAAGGGGAGGGTTAGGGTACTTACCTGCCCCAGTCGGGTTCTTCATCCATCGTGCATCAGCTGTTGTGATTTGAACCCTTTCCTTTTTTGTAATATGGAGACATTGAATAATAAATGACTATAATAATTTGGCTTTTATCCCAAAGGTCTTATTCAAACAAATATGAATATATTTGTACACAAAACATGCAACACTAAAACTATATTACTAACTATGATATACAGTCTATTCTATTTCACTTATTTCCTACTTACACACTATTATCACTAAAGTAATTTACTCTAGTTCAGAGGTTCTCAAACTCGGTCCTCAGGACCCCACACAGTTCACTTTTTCCAGGTCACCCAGCAGGTGCACAGGTGTATTTATTACTCACTGACACATTTTAGAAGTTCCACAGGTGGAGCTAATTATTTCACTTGTGATTTTGTGAGACCTGGAAAACATGCAATGTTTGGGGTCCTGAGAACGAGTTTGAGAACTTGTGCTCTAGTTGATTTAATCATATTTTGCTGTATTTACACAATATAATTTTAAACTAATCTAATAAAGTATTTTTTTTATTTTGCATCAACTAATATAATATAGTATTTTTTTTATTTTGCATCACCCTAGGACAATTATTTTTCTTTTGTTTTTTGTATTCATGGTTAAATGTCAGTGATAGCACTCTCAACCAAACACAAGTGAGGCAATATTTCAATGTCTCTTATAAAAACAAGACTTCAGGGGTTATATTAAATGAATATTTACAGTAACTTAATAAACCAGTGAGGAATTTTCACTCTCCTGTGATCACTTGATAAATAGGGCTCTTCTCCCATTCATAAACAGACCTCTTAACCGTTCAGAAACTATAAATAAAAGCGAGCTGCCAATGACTAGAAAAATAAAAAAATAAATTCAAGGTTATAATGCACCTAGTTTCTTTTAATCCTCCAACATATCTCCCTCCATACCCAAATAAATGATATACAGGCGATGGAAGAACCTGTGAGGACATTGGAAACTGAAGATAAGATCTTTTTATTCCAGAATACTAATTTTGTTGCATATTATGGATATCACTAGAAATTAGTATATTGGCTGTGGTCTGTACCATTTTACTTTTCTGAGAGACAGAGTAATGGTATGTAAGGTTTATTCTGACATTTGGGGCTCCATTTACAATTGAACGAAATACCAGTGGTAATTTTCGTTTAGTTTCACTGTGATACAAATGAAAATTCCACTGGCATTTAGTAATACTTACCCCCCGGCGAGGTCCAGCGAAGTCCAGGTCCTCGGCGAGGTCCTCTGCTGGGCTCCAGTGTAATGCGCATGCGCGACGGTCCGTCTGCGCATGTGCATAACACGGGGACCCGGCAGTGCCTGGAAGGCTTCGCTGAAGCCGGAAAGGCACCGCCGGGTCTCCATTGCCAGCAATGGGGCTCGCAACGCTCTCGCCATCTAAAAGATGACAAGAGCGATGCTGTAAAAACAGTGGTAATCTAAGATTACTGCTGTTTACTAAATACAGAAAGATGGTATAACCCCTTTAGTGAGTGCTAAAGGGGTTATAATTCGTCAGTAAATGGAGCCCTTGGTGACTTATCGTGGCTGGTAATGGAAAATTAACTTCTACATTGTACAGAGGTATTAAATTAAAAATCTGTACGTATTCATTGGTTGAGTACCAATATGTTCTTAATTGCTAAGTAGGACTACAAGTACTATAAAAAATATGAATACATACAACAATTGCAATTTTATCATTTTGGCTCTGATTAAGCTTGTGGCCATATTTTTCTCTATAAGGACACTGTCATCTTTGCACTTTCTTTATAGCTAGCGATTTTTGGAACATATAATATTCACATGATTATAATATACTGTGTATAAAGCACTGTGTTGATTTATTGAGATGCTGCAATTTTTAAATATGGTCTTTACAATTATGTTTTAACACTAATTTATTAAAGCATTGTATTTGTATTATTGTTTTCATATAATGACTAAAAAGTTGTCTCAGTTTCAGTTTCAGGGTGTGGTCAGGAATAGATTATTAGTTTTAGCTCTTTGTATGTATTGTGTGCTACTTCGTTCCTCAAGCTGTGGCCTCATACATGATTAAAGAGTGTTTATATAATTCCTACCCCAATAATGGCATTTTTTTTATATATATACTAATTTATTCTTTACATTTACATTTTGGTTGATTTCCACTATTTTAACTTTAACTATTTCCTTTAAAAAAAAAACTTACATTATTATTTTTTAATAAGCTCTTTCTCGCTGTGTTTCTATCTAATAGTAGCTTTTTATATAGAAAATAATTAAAAAAAATAAAAAAAAGGCTAATGATAATGTATTCTATTGTGATATTTAGGAGTCTCCTAGATACTTAGAAATTATTCTTAACTAATGTAAACTTATTCCTGATGCGCACAACGTGATATTTCTTATACCGAGGACACAATAGTTGACATTCGTGGCTGTTGTTTATTTTAATGCATTGACATTCCAATGCATCCGCTAAAATCAGTATTCTATGAATACTTTTGTAACCTTAATAAGCTGCTATGGAGGAAATGGCCACATTAATATTTAAGTTTTTCTCTCTAATTTATTTTACATTTATTTTCCATAAAATAATGAACTATATATGGCTACCAACATAGTCAGTATAACGAGTTTGCACTTTACGCCTGATGTAAACTAAGGGCCTGATTCAGACCCGGACGCTATGCTGCGCTCGCTCGAATTGAGCGATTTTATGCAATCTGCGCATGCGTATGAGTTGCAATGCGCGTGCGTGAACCAGTCATTGCGATAGGAAATTGCTCGCCCGCAGCCCGCAGATGGGCCGCTATTTTGAGTGACAGATAGTGCCGTTTGTGGGTGGTAACAGGGGAAGGTGCTTGTAAACGGGGGTGTGCATGTGCGAACGCAGGCATGCCTGACCGTCAGTACGCCGTTTAATGGGTGTGCATAATTAGCAAAGTAGCGTCATTACACACGTGACTGGGTTGTATTTTAGCCTGAACTGCTCGCAATGTTGTGGTGGGAAAAGGCTACCACAAGCGCTGCGAGCAGCTCCGATGGCTCTCGATGTTCCCAATTAATCCTGCAACTGCCGGAGATGACGTGTATTGCGAGTGGCAAAGGGCCATCTTTATACAGGTGCGAGTGCATAGTGCGGCTGCTCTCTATTACTTAGTGGGCAGCTTTACACGACGCAGTGTGAGCACATGATTTAAATAGCCGGCCCCTTTTAGCCAGCGAGCGGCCGCAAATAGCGTCCGGGTTTGAATCAGGCCCTAAGTCCCCATGCAAAGTATGGCGCAACTTTTTCTTACTGTCCTGTACTGCTTAGAGAATGGAAGAGGCAAGGCATGGGCAAGTGTGTGTCATGTACAGTAAGGATGTTTCACATAAATTGCGTAGCATGTAGTCATGGAAGCACCAGCAGATGTGACTGCTAGTTGACATACTTGTTGCAAGTGCTCGAACCGTGGTGCAAGATACATGCTACTGATGATGCTGTGTTTAAACAATAAATAAAAAAAATAAAGACTCTTTTGTTAGTAATATATGTTTGCACTCACTGTTGCAGATGTCATTTATCTTAAAACCTTAAATAATACATAATATAAGATTATTGTACTAAAATGAAGACACAGAGACATAACTTTGGCAGAAATTGGCCAGCTATTTATTTATTATGTAATCAATTAAAACTGTGTGGTGGCAAAGAAGAGATGGCCAGAACTGAGCAAAACCTAACTATGCACAAGTAACAACGAGATGTAGTCGGGATGTAGTTTGGAAGCCGACGGTCTAAATGCCGACCGCCGGCTTCCAGACTTTCTAATCCCAGCATGGTACTAATGACAGGCGTCGAAAACTCGACGCCTGTCATTAACCAGACGCTGGAAGACCGACGCCTGGCACACCGAACGTAGGTAAGCTGGGCGACAGGTGCGGGCAGTCACGAGGGTGGGAGGGTCAGGTTTAGGGCTCCCGGGGGGATTTAGGATTAGGCACCCCCCCAGGAAGGTTAGGGTTAGGCTAGGGGAAGGGGGTGTTAGGGTTAGGCACCGCCCCAGGGGACTTAGGTTTCTGACCGGCGGCATCCCAACCCGTAACAACATCAACAGACAAATGCATTTTAGGTGGAGACTGGCCAAGGTGCAAATATTCACAAAAAATTAGGGTATCCAACCCACCTTCTAAACTTGTCTACATATCCCATAAGGGAGGTGTTGCTGACCCCTTAAGGGTGGTGCAGTCATAATATAGTCACGAAGGTGAGTGCATTCTTTCCTGCCCAAAATAGCCAACAAAATGTAAATTAACAGGAACCAAGCAACAGGGAAGGGAGGGTAGGAGAGTTTCACCAGGCAAAGAGGCCTGAGCCTACGAAACACTGCAGTAAGTAATATCACTTAACACACTCCTAATGCTACCATAGGCTGCATGACCAGTATTTTCTGCCTTTAGTTCTTCAAAGGATTCCTGCTGAACTTTGTCTTGATATGATGCTGAAAATAAAATGAGAGATGTATATGCTTGAAATAAAGAAGTGTACATCTTGTGTGTGTCTACTAGTGTCTGTGTGTTACTGTGTGTTGTACTCAAATGATGACAGACATGTTGCTGAGTTCAAAAGGACTTTATGGTAAATAATACAACGATGATCATAACCGACATCAGGCTGGGTAGAGAAAGGAAGAGAAATGAAGAATGGATTTTGGGAAGGCATGGTGATGGCAATAAAAGAGGGCGGTGGTGGATGCAAGTATAGAGATGGTCAGCCAAGGGCGTAACTATGGTGGGTGCCATTGCTATGGGGCCCAGAGGCATAGGTGTCTTGCCGCTAGGGCGCAGCTCCCCTGCATCAAACTCACATTGGTATCAGAGATGAAAAAAGCACTGTAGCAACGCTGCTGGAAGAGACATTCCCAACATTTCATTGATGTGACTTGTTTTAGCACAAGGCATGTCTATAATACTGGAGCGCTGTTACGAGAGAGGTCTATCTAGGAGCATTGTTGCTATGGGATCCACAAAGTAATTATGCCCCTGTGGTCAGCAAATAGGCCTAAATATACTGACTTGTTTCCTGCCTCACATCACAGCGATAGAAAATCTATTTTGATGAGACTTATCTGCATCATCAACTGGACAGGGTCTCTTCTGCGTAAGCAGTGGATATCTAGTCTTGGGTTTCTGGGTATGCTCTGGCTAATGATAAATTAGAGAGTGATAAACTACCAGCCACTCAGCTCCTAACTGTCATGTTACAGGCTGTGTTAGAAAAATGACACTTAGGAGCTGATTGGTTGGTAGTTCATCACTCTCCAATTTATCAGTTTCAGAGCTCTCAATATGAAAACAAATATACAGAAATAAATATGACTACATATATTTGTAAAAAATATATTTAAATAATGAAAAATAAAAAAATGGGCTTCTTCCAGCAGCAATTCCTCATGTAATCTGTGGGGGGAAGTGTAACTTGTGACCGACAGGCCCCGGAGGACCCCATAGCAGGAGAGGAAGAAGTGGCCATCACACTGCCAGCAAAGCTCTAAGCAGGCAGCCTGACTGATCTTACTGACAACCAGGTGAAAGATTCCCCATACACATAGTAATTGAATCGTCAATTCAGTATCACTGAATCAAATTAATAATCACTCGGCATCATTGAATAAAATTAATAATAACTCGGCAATAACGGGTAGGCACTGCTAGTGTTAAAATAAATGTTATCAAATATACTGTAGAAAGTCACATGTCCTTAGAAAAGACCTCACATGTCACTTAAACTTCACACTCATTCTTCAAACCCCTCACTTTGCCAACTCAACCAAAACACCTACATAAGCCAGTTAGAACCCCGTTTACACCAAAACATGCCTTATTCCTCATACTTGCCCTAAACATCCTGCAGCCTCCGCATTTTAATTTAAAATAAGAGTTAGTGCACAGATTTAGGTGAGTGGGTATAAACCAGAAATAAGTACTGAGGGCCTGATTCAGATTTAGGAATAGAGTAAGATAGAGCAAGTAACTATGGGCCTGATTCAGCAAGGATCGCAACTGCAAATGCAATAGTGATTACGCACACAGCCTCACTGCGATGATATGCTAATCCTCTGTGATCGCTATGCCGTCGCAGCACACATAAGGATGCCCACCTTACATCCGTAACACTTAGCAAGACTGCAAAACCATCGGTAACATCGAGTATCATCGCAGCCTCACACACACTTGCACAAGCTCTGACCTTACTCAGGAGTTGCTAACCTCATCGCACGCTGAGTACACAAGCTGCATATGGCATCGCAGTGGATAATTTATGCATTCCCATGCGATCCTTGCTGATTCAGGCTCTATGTACCTTGACAAATCATGTTGCAATGCAAGGGCTGCAAATATATACATTGTTTTGCATGTGTGGCAAATACTGGCTGCTTTTGCATGTAGCCCACAAACGCTGGCCTGCTTTATTTTTACACTGCAATTTAAATATCAGTTTGGACACTCCCCTCCCAAAACTGAATCTCTCTGCACATTTTCCATCTGCTCCATCTGCTGTGCAACATGGTTTTACCAAGATGCACAGTTACTTGCCCTTTCTTACTCTTTTCCCAAAGCTGAATCAGATCATTAGTTCACTGTGGTATAAAGCTGGGAAAAAAAGTCTTTGGGAAGCAAGGAGCTGGCGGACTGTAATCCACAGGCTCACTTGAGTTTGGGTGACGTGTGAGTGTGCAAGTGCTAATCTAAACCAAAAAAGGCCTGTCTATAATGATGAAAATCCCCCCTTTAATATCCCACACTCACCCTTACTAAAAGTCTACTTTCCCAAAGCTAAAGTCTGGATAGACAGTTTGGTTTTCACATGCACTTATATTTTTATATTTGAATCAGATCTACTGTTATCCTATCAATATCTGCCTTAAGATTTAGGGGAGATGTATCAAGCCTTTGAGAGAGATAATATGGATTGCACAGTGCAGCAGAGTACTCCACTCAAGGGATTGGTTTATGAGAGGGGAGCCCGGGACATACCCAGCCCTGGGTGCCTCAGGCAGTCCTGGTTCTAAAAATATGGGGGACAAAATATGTAGGGTCCTCCCATATTTTATGAATTAGCACTGGGCTCAGCTTTGGCCACGGTGATCCGGTGAAAGGGTCCCCTGGCTGTGGCATTACACCCTGGCTAGTTTGAGAAAAACATGTAGGGTTCCCCCGTATTTTAGGAACCAGAAATAGGCTGCTGAGCCAGTCCTGGTTTTAAAAATAGGAGGAAACAAATTGCATAGGGTTCCCCCTATTTTTAAAACCAGCACTGAGCTCAAATCCTGCTGGGGTATAATGCCACAGCCAGGGGACCCTTTCACTGGATCACCCTGGTCAGAGCTGAGTCGGTCAAAGCATTATCACCCCAAGCCAGTCAGTCCAAGCCGGGGATCTCAGATGAGGTGGGGACCCCCCAATAAAGGGTTCCCCCCTCTCCCGAGCACCCCAGGCTTAAGATGAACCCTGGGGCTCTTCCCCGCATGCCTGGGAGGTGGATGTAGGGGTAATAGAATTAAACTATTGTTCTTCACAGTGTAACTACAGGTGCCAACATGCCCTCACTTTGGCACTTGGGGAACTACAAGTGCCAGCAGGCAGCCAGCTCCAGTACTTCCACTGTAATACAGTTAAAAAACACAAGACACACACATTGTAGATTGTACAATTTTATTGCACACCCACTGCACTCACACATACTTACCCACTGCCAGATGTTCGGTCCCCTTCTCCATGTAGAAATCCAATGGGTTACCTGTAAAAACAATCCTATAATCACATACCTCCTGGTGTAGATTCGGTCCTCTTCTCCAGTAGCATCCAATGGATCTTGGAAAAACACTACGCGGAATGACAGAAGACGCTAATCTTCTGAAATTCTCGCGGCCCGCCAGCCAATCAGAGGCCGTTCTACATGTAGCAGCTGCTGATTGGCTGTAACCCACATGCCTGTCAGTCTACAGCACGTGGGTCACAGCCATACGGGATATGGGAAATACTCCCGTTTTTGCAATAGTAAATTCCTGTGTTTTTAAAAATGACTCAACTCCCGTACAGCCACATTTGGACCTACACGAATCTTAGTAAATGTCCATAATGTGCATGCAGCAAATTTTTACTTGTAGTGTGATTGACAGACAAGGAGCGTTAGGAGGAGGTACCGGGGAGTGGCAAAGAATACAAGCATGGCACAACTGTTTTGGGGAGGTCACTTCCTGCATCTGCGGTCCCGTACATTAGAAATATGGCTCTGACGGGAATGGCCATATTATCTTGTCAGGCCATGATATCATTCACCAGGATTCCAGTTGTCTTTCCTGGTTTCCCCTATGGAGACAATTCTCACACTTAGCTTAAGAAGGTCTTTTGGAATAAATAACCCTTTGATATGTACACACTATCTTTCTAAACTCCAACAAGGCATTTATAATGAATAACCTCTTGCACATTTAAACCACAGCATAGGCTACAAAAAGACCATTCATTAATAAATTGATCAGATATACAGTATTATTCAATTGATTCCCTGTGATCAGGTATTAAGTATGACAGGGCCGAATGTGAAGGCTCAGAGGACTGCATGTGGCCCTTAAGTCGCAAGATGTCCATTACTACTCACTGTTTATATAAACTAAGCTATGAACAATAAGTATCATATTTACTTTGGTCTAGAAAAATTCTTTATAACTATATTATTTAAATGATGTAAACACCAATCTACTGTAGCTGTGTTTCATTTGCATACAATCTAATTTAAATTGAATTTACATGGTAATGATTATAATATTTCATTTTTCGACTTTGTCAGTTATTATGACATGTATATTTAAACAAATAGTTTTATATTAAAAGTTATCTACTAGCAGACTTGTATCAGAACATTGATTTGTAATATTTGCTTTAAGAATAACACATGAATGTGCAGGTAATCTTGTTACAGTCTTATATCTTTCCTTGCATTGCAGTTAACTGATAATTGATTTACTCTTTTTTCTGCATACTCTTGTGATGCCCACTATAAAATAAAGACACAAAAGATTAATCTTTCTGTGCCCTGTAGTATAGACAGAATTCTTTAGGGACAGGCTGGGCTGTTCTGTAGATACTCATTATTCTGCTTAAAGTTGGGGAGAGATTCCCCAGGGATAATGGTGACTATAGCAAAAGGACGGAAAACCACTATACGTTTCTACCTGTTCGTAAATTGCCTCCCTTGGGATATAGAAGACAGCAGGAGTAATGAGTTGTAACTTACAGTGATAAACTGATCATGTATCCACATATCCAGGCATGTTTTACTAGGGTGAAGTAGGGTGATGCATTCTGCAATTCTATGAAGGCCATATGTCCCTAATTTTCAAATGAGTGTTGTGAGGCTCGAGACACCATTGTCAGAAGAGAACAAAATATGTGCTCTGCTCTCTCTCAGGATGTACCGGGGAGTAATGGCACCCGCTGCACTAGCTCTCAGAACTAACACAGAGGTTCATTTAAATTGCCATGTTTTATTTATCCAAACACTTACGGTCACTGTATAAAAATACAAATGACTACTGCAATGTGCAGAATATGGGCCCAGAATGACTGCTGGTCCATATCAGCATTTGACTGGGATCTACAAGATGTTGACCAGGATGAATGGTTAATCTAGTCGCAGCATCTATCCTACCAGGGAATCAGCTCCTCATTGCTCCTGGTCATTCTGCCTGTGGCCAGTTAATCAGTGGTTACAAAGTACATTGGTGCTATATAAATAGATAATGTAAATAATGTGCTTGCGTGGGTTTCCTCCAGGTAGTCCAGTTTCCTCCCACACTCCAAAAATATACTGGTAGTTTAATTGGCTCCCAACACAAAAAATTAACCCTAGTGTTTATGTGTGAGTGCATGTGATAAGGAGATTGTAAGCTCCACTGGGGCAGGGACTGATGTGAATGGACAAATATACTCTGCGGAATATGTGTGTGCTATATAAATAACTAGGGGTGTGCACCGGCCACTTTTCGTGTTTTGTGTTTTGGATCTGGATCTTTCTTCGTGTTTTGGATCTGGATTGGTTTTGCCAAAACCACCCTTCCGTGATTTGGGTTCTGGGTTTTGTGTTTTGGATCTGTATTTTTTTGAAAAAAGCATAAAAACAGCTAAAATCACATAATTTGTGGGTTTTTCTGCTCCTATGCTATTATTAACCTCAATAACCTTAATTTCCACTCATTTCCAGTCTATTCTGAACACCTCACAATATTGTTTTTAGTCCAAAAGGTTGCACCGAGGTAGCTGGATGACTATGCTAAGCGACATGAGTGGGCGGCACAAACACGTCGCCCATCTAGGAGTGACACTGCAGTGGCAGACAGGATGGTAGTTTGAAAAACTAGGCCCCAAACAGTACATAATGCAAAGAAAAAAAAGAGGTGCAAGATGGAATTGTCCTTGGGCCCTCCCACCCACCCTTATGTTGTATAAAAAGGACATGCACACTTTAACAAACCAATCATATCAGCACCAGGGTATGCCACATGACTGTGGCTGAAATGAGTCTTTCGTTTTGGCCCCCACAAAACAAGCTGGCAATTAATCTGTCCCTGCACAAACTGGCTCTACGGAGGCAAGATGTCGTCCTCATCCTCCTCATCCACCGATTCTTCACCCTCTTCAGTGTTGTGTACATCCTCATCCTCACAGAGTATTAATTTGTCCCCCCTGGAATCTACCACCACAGGTTCCTCTGTACGTTCTGGAGGCTGGTCTCCCTGGAAGAGTTGATAATTCATTTTTATGAACATCATCTTCTCCACATTTTGTGGAAGCAACCTCCTATGCCTTTCGCTGACAAGGTTCCCGGCTGCACTAAACACTCTTTTGGAGTACACACTGGAGGGGGGGGGCAACTCAGGTAAAATAGAGCCAGTTTGTACAGGGGCCTCCAAACTTCCTCTTTTTCCTGCCAGTACAGGTACGGACTGTCTGACATCCCTACTTGGATGCTGTCACCAATGTAATCCTCCACCATTCTGTCAGTGGTGACAGTATCATATGTAGTGACAGTAGACATGTCAGAAATTGTTGGCACGTCCTTCAGTCCAGACCAGATGTCCAAACCGGCCCTTGACTTATGACACAGGCGCACACTTGGTGCTGCTACTTAGTTGATGCACATGCGGCTACAGCGCACACAATTCAGAACACAGAAAACAAGAATTTTTTATTTTTGTTGGAGCGCACTTTGGGGGTTACACCACCCTTTAACAGACTTATGGGACACAGGCGCATGCTTGGTGCTGCTCCTTTGTTGATGCACGTGCGGCTACTGCGCATACATTTCGCACACAAACACAGAAAAAAAAGAAATGTTTATTTTTTGTGGAGCGCACTTTGGGGGTTACACCACCCTTTAACAGACTTATGGGACACAGGCGCACGCTTGGCGCTGCTCCTTTGTTGATGCACATGCGGCTACTGCGCATACATTTCCCACACAAACAGAAAAAAAAGAATTGTTTATTTTTTGTGGAGCGCACTTTGGGGATTACACCACCCTTTAACAGACTTATGGGATACAGGCGCACGCTTGGCGCTGCTTCTTTGGTGATGTACGTCCGGCTACTGCGCATACATTTCACACACAAACAGAAAAAAAAAGATTTTTTTATTTTTTGTGGAGCGCACTTTAGGGGATACACCACCCTTTAACAGACAGATGCACGCATGGCACTGCTGCTTTGAGGATGCACGTACAGTGCACACAATTCACAAACACAGAAGAAAATGTTTTATTTTTGTTGGAGTGCACTTTGGGGGTTACACCACCGTTTAACAGACAGATGCACACTTGGTGCTGCTGCTTTGAGGATGCACGAACAGTGCACACAATTCACAAACACAGAGGAAAATGTTTTATTTTTGTTGGAGTGCACTTTGGGGGTTACACCACCCTTTAATGGACAGACGCACACTTGGCGCTGCTGCTTTGAGGATGCACGTACAGTGCACACAATTCACAAACACTGAAGAAAATGTTTTATTTTTGTTGGAGTGCACTTTGGGGGTTACAACACCCTTTAATGGACAGATGCACGCTTGGCGCTGCTACTTTGAGGATGCACGTACAGTGCACACAATTCACAAACACAGAAAAAAGAAAATATTTTTTTGAGTGCACTTTGGGGGTTACAGCACCCTTTAATGGACGAGCCAGCCGGCCCTTCACTTATGACACAGGCGCACGCTTGGCGCTACTTTGTTGATGCACGTACGGCTACTGCACACACAGGGCCTGATTCAGACCCGCTCGCGAGCGCTGAGCACTCGCAAGCGGGTCGATGGTGCCCTAGTGCGCATGCGTATGACGGAGGGAGCTCCGTCGTGCGCATGCACGAGACCCAGGGAGCGACGGGGAAGCCGTCGCTCCAGGTCTCGCACCAAAGGGGGCGTGCTGTCAATGTTGATTGACAGCACGCCCCCTTTGGTGGGTGTGCCAGGGGCGTGGCTGCCAGATGGAGGCATTCCCATGGGAACGCCTACCGTCTGGGTCCGGCCCCACTGACATCACTAGTGATGTCAGTGGGAGTGATTTTGGCTCTGATAGAGCCAAAATGACTCCAGGGCTTGCGGTCACCGAGACCCTACCGCAGGGTCTCGTCGCAAGCCCGATGGTCGCGATGGTCTTGACCATTGCGACCATCATCATGGACGCTCGCATAAGCTGTGGGTGGTAACCCACAGCTATGCGAGCATCCAAGAGGCCGCTCCAAGTTTAGGTAGGAGGGCCCTGATTCAGACCAAGCGCTCTGGTCAGAGCGTCCGGCTCTGAATCAGGCCCACAATTCACAAACACAGAAAAAAAATATTTTTTGGAGTGCACTTTGGGGGTTACAGCACCCTTTAACGGATGAGCCAGCCGGCCCTTTACTTATGACACAGGTGCACGCTTGGCGCTACACAGAAAAAAATATATTTTTTTTTTGCACTTGGGGGGAGCACCCCTGATGGGCAGAGCACCCCCTGGACAACACTACAGCACCCCTTTAGGACTGGGACACTGCACAACACAGCCCAGCCAGCCCCTATAGACTTTGGAGTGGACACAGCCCCTATGGACAACTGACTGCACAACACAGCCCAGGCAGCCCCTATGGACAACAAACTGCACAACACAGCCCAGCCAGCCCCTATGGACAACAGCAGCACAGCACAGAACAGCACATCACAGCACGGAACTACACTACACTACACTACACTACACTACACTACACAGCCCAGCCAGCCCTAACTCCCACCCTCCCTCTTCACTGTCCACAGCCGAGTGAGAAAATGGCGCAAACGCAGGTACCTTATATAGAATCCAAAACCCATGAGATCCGACAGCATGATGATGACATTTTGCCTTGATTTCAGATCAGAGTCAGGTGGGAAAAGTCGAGCCTGACTCGGATCGGTAGGCTCGGGGGGGGGGTTCGGATTTCAGAAATCCGAACCCGCTCACCCCTATAAATAACTGGTAATAAATAATAAAATAATAAATAAATAAAGGTTGGGCCAGCCTGTGTTAGGATTTAGGATGCAATTACAACAACAAAAAAATCGAAACTGTATATGGACAATCTAAACTCAGTGAAAATGACATAGAGAGGAGTGAGAATAGAGGAATAAATATCTAGTATGAGAATTAGTGGTCCAACAAATCAAACCGCAAACTAAAGAAATGAAACATAACAACTCTACAAATATAGAACTGATATGTCAATGGCTCAAATTATTTCTTACACTCAGGTTGTTGGATGGTCTATACTGCTTACACCAAGAAAGATCTACCAGGATTATTGAATAGATGCCATGCTGGAAGATAAAAATTATTTACTATGGATATGAAATGCATGTTTCAGAGGCTTATAGCATAGTTTGATTTTTATGTTACTTTTCCCATACAGAATAACTTAACTGTGAAATGCATTCATTGCAAGAGCCTGTCAGCCTGAATGCTCACTGCTTATGCAAGAGTAACTGCATTCTGGTCTGAAAAGCCAGATATTATTCACAGCAAGATCAGTATTATAAATGAATCTATAATCTTTCTGCAAAGAGGACAAACATTAGAAGGGGTGGATAGTTCAACTCATAACTAAAAGCTCCTGGGATCCCATTAGTTAGATCTCCATATAAATAACAAACTTCAGTAAGAACTTTTCCAAGACTAAAACGTATGCGGAAATACACTGGGAAATAAGCCGACAGATGTTGTAGTGACCTCTTGTACTGAAGTTTGATTGACAGTTTGGCTGGTGTCTCAAGGCAGCTTGCTGGAATCACATGAGAAGTAAGATCATTCCCAAGACCTTTATACCACCTGCAGCACCAATACTGTAGTTTGCACATAATGTAAGTATTAATATCCCGCCCACACAGTACAGTATAACATGGTTGGTGCAAATTCCTCTAGAAGGAGGATATGGTTCTGCTGTGGAAAAAGCACAAATAAGTAGCCAATGGTAAACTGTAAGTGAGTAGCTTATAGTAACAGCACCAAAGGAAGTAGAAGTAGCAAGATATATAATGTGCCAGCAGCCATATTGTACTTTTCAGGAAGCCTTGTGGAGAAAACAGCTGTGCATGGCAAAGTGAGACCCAGTAACCAGACATGTATCTACAATATGCAGTGTCTGGGAACCTCTGCGGTAAGGGGATAAATATAAGCAACGTACCATAGGAGCTAGCCAAATTTTTCTTTACTTTGGAAAATGACCTCAGACGTCAATATTATTTTGCAGCTGCTGTTTCTTACAATACAAACTATTTATCCAACTATAGATTTTCAAGTTAAATACCAGTCTTTATTCTTCCCTTAAATGTAATTAATTCAGTGGCTTATTAAGACAATCCTGGCCCTTGGGTACCTAGAGACAAGCAAATGTCCTGTGGTTTGGTTCTGAGAATGATTTGTGATATTAGGCACCAGTTCAATTTCCAGCAAATAGACTCAGACATCACTTATTTTCAGAGACATTTCATTCATATTTTATTTGCACTATTTCTTTCTTCACCCACGTCACATAGATCACCAATAACCTGGACCAAGAGACAAAAACAGGGTTACTCCACCATGGTCCTGCTGTATAAACACCTTATACAAGGTAGTTCATGCAATGGTGGGCTGCTTCACTAGAGTACAAGGGAACTACCCTGTCTCCACAACTGCTTGAGGGTAACTTCCCTAATTTATGGGGGCATGCTGTTTTTTACACTAGGGAGATCCATTCAATGTTGATGGGCATTTCTGGGCAATAACTGAGGGGGTGGGTGGCTAATAGCAGCAGATGTGTCAGTGACAGGGTCTAGAGACGCAGTTGCTCTGACACCGGCGGACATGCTCACTCGGATATTCTGCACCTGCTATAGGCAGGTGCGAGTCTAATGGTGCGGCTGACGGTGCGCCGATAGTGTGTCTTGTACTCACATTGGTGGATTCACACCACAGCCGGTGGGCATCTCAATAGGATATCCATTGGCCGCAGCGTTAGCATAAAGATGCCATAGAGGCTGCAAAAAAAGTGTCAGCCACTACTACAACTGTGTCCACCTCTGAATCACTCCCAGAATGTTTGTCAGGACACACAAGAAAACGGGAGGCAATCGGGAAGCCGACTGCCTAAATACCGGCAGCCGGCTTCCCGACTGTCTTATCCCGGCAAGGGTGAAATGCCGGGTGTCTAGATGTAGACGCCCGCATTTCCCCGACGCCGGGAGACCGGCGCCCGGCGCCCGGCATCACGATCGTAGTGATGCGGGGCGCCACGAGTGGACAGCCGCGGGGGGGGTTAAGTTTAAGGCTCCTGGGGGGGACTTAGGGTTAGGCACCCCCCAGGGAGGCTTAGGGTTAGGCTAGGGGGAGGGAGGGTTAGGGTTAGGCACCCCCGTGGGGGACTTAGGGTTAGGCACCCCCCCCGGGGGACTTAGGTTTAGGCAGCGGGTAAGGGGGTAGTTAGGGATAGGCACTAAGAGGGGGGATTAGGGTTAGGCACTTGGGGGGGAAGTTAGGGTTAGGCACCCCTAAGGAGGGTTAGGGTTAGGGGGGTTAGGTTAGGTTAGTGGATACTTACCTATCCACGATCGGGATTTCCAGCGCTGTCGGGCTTCCGCTGCGTCGCACTCTGCTTCTGTCGGGCTGCCGCTGACGGGAATCGAACCGCCGGCCATGCGGCCGACGGTATTTCATACCAATTCCCAAGAAAACAATCCCTATTGTTTTCTGTACAGGGCCACTGATCCCCAAATTTAACATTTTCATATTCTCTATAAACTATGAAAGCAAAATATTTTTTTCCTTTGTTACCTAACATTCGTGCCTAGCCATTTTCCAACCTCACACTTTTGAAAATGAACCTGATGGTATATTATTTACTAAAGTGCTGGTTTTTAGAAGTGGGAATGTGGCCCATAGCAACCAATCAGATTCTACTTAACATTTATCTAGCACCTTCTAGAAGATAATAGCTAGAATCTGATTTGTTGCTATGTGCAACATCTCCACTTCTAAACACCCGCACTTTAGTAAATATACCCCTTAATGTACTAAGGTAAAAGTCAGGGGTGGTTTACAGGAGAGCTATGCAGGGATGCCAGCCTGACCAGTTACCAATTATGCTCGCAATGAGACCAATTCAGAGCTGAATGGAATAAGGCATGCAACTAAATGCATGTAGTCACCCTTATGCCAAGTTGTATGCATCTCTGTAGCCAGACTTCCTCTATCTGTGCGCTTGGTACCATTGTCAGTCCGCACAAGCACCAGCCCTATCTTTGCTTTGCATTGCATTGCAGAGAAGGCTCAGGCTGATTTAAACTGGTTTCACATGCCCGATATTGCCTGCAGTGTCACTACAGTATGGCCAGTATGAGCCATTATACAACCCTAGCACCTTTTTATTTATTTTTCATGAAATACTCTTTGAACATTACAGACAGTTATGCTCTAAAGCATGGCTGCCTGTTTTCTGACCATGCACAATGAAGTAAATGTATCTCAAGCTGTACATGCCATATTCCGCGCTACAGGTTATTTATGTCATAAGGCTAGAACTTGGCTCCTGTAGGTAGTAGTCACCCTTGGTTTGCTTAGATATAAATGTCAGCAATGCAAAGACTGAAATCCCGTTTTAGTCCCATTACATTAAGGTGCCAGGACTTGCTGGATTAATATTCTGGTTCTATGATGTAGTCACTTTTGAATGGAACAAGTAGGCTCAACTGTTTCAATACTCAAAAGCTAAGTATTGCTACCTATACTACACTACCTCACCCACCACAGAGCATTGCAGTGATCATCATACAATACAGATAGCATTGCAGTTGACCACCATATAAATGCAGAGAACATTACAGTGACCACCAGATAATGCAGAGCATCAGTGAATACCAGCATCACAATGACTGCCATATAATAGAGTAAGAATCACATAACACTATACCATGCATAGAGCATCCCAGTGACGACCATATAATACAGAGATCATCGCAGTGACCACTATATAATAAATGGAGCATTAGTGACTGCCATATAATACAGAGAGCATCAATGACCACTATGCAATACATAGCACAGTGACCACCATATAATATAGATAACATCTCAGAGACCACCATAGTATGGACAGAACATCAGTGATTGCTATGTAATACAGAGGACATTAGTGAACACCAAAAAATACAGAAGGCATTAGTGACCACCATATAACAGATAAAAATAATAAACCCCTTCACACACACGCATTAATTCAACCCCATCAAGAAATATTAATATACACATACACTCCCAGACAAAACACCTCTGCTGACACTTACGTAGAGGATGATATTTCTGGTTACTCTGAAGCTTGGGAGGGAGCACAGGAATAGTGATACAGGCTATAGAGGCAGAGACTCAGGGTGAGGGGGAATGGACTTGGGCAGGTATGGGAGAAAATACTTTGCTCATCCTCAAAGCAGCTAAGTAGTGCAGGGACTGGCTACTGATTCTGGAGTAGGAATCAGCTGAGTCACCACTACTTAAATCCCCAGCGGGATTGTTGTCCCATACCTTCCATCACCCCAGGCATGTGCCCTGGCTACCTCCACCCCTAGCTGTTCTTCTGTTTTATAAGAAAAGATCTATGAAGATACTTTCAAGAAAAGCTGATTCTCATTTTAGTTTTTTTTGCTAAAGAATAAAATTGTAGCTTCATGTTACTGTTTGCCATCTTTTATTTAAGTCTTTTTAATTTCTCTAGACACTTCAAGCTGATTTGCTCTATTAATTTATCCTCAAGTAAACTAGAACTGATCCACTCTATTGACTATAGCACATGTACTATATTTAAGCCACTTACATGAGATGTAAAGGAGAAAACACTTCATTTCGGTGAGAAATATTCAACACAGCTTATGGATTTTTCAGGAAATCCCACAAGAGATGCTTGGACACATGTACACATCTGAATGTACTCCAGTAACTGAAATTATGCTGTTTTAAATATTTCAGTTCAGTAAGTATGTATGTGGTTATCTTCTCAAAACTCTATAGATACCAGTCAGTAGGATTCCAATTTATTTCTGTGTAGCAAAAAACAAACAAATCTACAGGGAGTTCTAAAAGCAAAACATGACCCATCCTGAGAGAAAATGAGTCAGCAAATGAACAAAAGTTTCAGAAAGTCATTTTGTGTACAGGAAAAAATAGTGATATTACATAAAATTGCTTCAATTGTTCATTAATGATGTACAGTATATTGCACGCCCCTTCTGCTGTTCCTGTAAGTTGAATTTTGAACGGAAGTAAAGCAACTATATTTTACAACATGCCCATTCTATGTCTTTGAATTCATATTTCCTTATTGATAATACAGTAAGATGATTTACAACCATTGTTATTATTTTTTTTACTGCCATATAAATGTAAAAATGAACATTATACAAGGAGATTCTGGGCAATCCAGGGCAGTCCTTATTAATGTTGCTTGCACAATTCAACTTGGAGTACCCTGTGTAGAAAAAGGTATACTTTGTTACCGGAAGCTGGTTGCCAGATTGCCCTGCAGCTTATGGGGCTAGATTCACTAATGGGCGGTTTGTCAAAACCACCTATCATCTGCAGTTTTGACTAATAGTTTTAAAACAGCAACAGGAATTAATCCTAAATCAGGCTTGTTTAGCATACATTCCTGTGGCCATTTTAAATCTGTCAGTCAAAGCCGCCGATGATCATCAGCTTTCACAAACCTCCCGTTAGTAAATATACCCCAAGGATTTAATTAACCCAGCACTCTTCAACAGAGCTCCACAGAGCCTTAATGAAGATGACTAGATAGATAGATTGTAACTTGGCTGTAAATTGTGGAATTAATCCAAGTGTGCAATTACTCTCCTAGCTTCAGGATATATGAGAACTTTCCCAATGATGCACCTATTTGCTATATGCATGGAAGAGCAGGTTATATGAAGGTACTTCCAACTTTACACTTTACCAGATGCTGTCATACAAGGGGTTGTCAACTTCAGAATGGCCACTACTATGTTATAACCCGTGAAGGTACCATTTGATAAGTATTTCATTTCACCATAGGCCATACCATCACCAGATTGTAAACTCTCACTGAATTATTTTGTTATCATCCTTCAGTATATAGGATATATTAGGTAAAGTGTGGAGTATTTTTGGTCTTTATTATTTCCCCAACAATTGATGTGCATAAATAACCATGGGTACCTATGTCTGCACCACTTATACCAGCTAGTTCTACTTACTATAGGGCAGGGGCTGGCTGACAAATTTTAGCCTGGGGGGCAGGTACAAAGCACTGGCCAAATGCAGAAATCATCAGTCACCGCCATATAATAGAGAACATCATAATGACCACCATATAATGCAGATAGCATCACAGTAACAGCCATATAATAGAGAGAATATCACAGTGACAGTCATATAATACAAAGAACATCACAGTGATCACCATCTAAAATAAGAATATATCACAATGACTACCATAAAATGCAAAAAATATTATTTATTAACATTTACTTATATAGCACCAGCATATTCTGTTGCACTTTATAATACAGAGAACATCACAGTGACCACCATATTATGTAGAAAATCTTACAGTGACTGCCATATAATACAAAGAACATCAGTGACCACTATATAATACAGAGAACATCACAGTGACAACCATATAATGCAGAAAATATCAGAGTGAACCCCATATAATATAGATAACCTATTCTTTAGGTTTGTTTCCAACTGTTGGTGCACCAATGCTTTCATCTGTTGGGTTCACCGTGAAAAACTGAGAGGTGCCAGGTTCAGTGGATACATATACTGTACATAACATGTTAATTGTTCATAGTCTATGCCTCAAAGTATATTTGTTGAAAGAACTACTTATTGTGCTACCTGCTCTATGTGCATTTTTAACAGGTCCCAACCATGTAACTTTGAAATTCATATTAATTAAAGGACTTAAGAGACCAAATTAAGAAAAACTAAATAACTTCAACTCTAATACCTCTTGTCACAGAAGGCCCCAACTCCTGGCTCCTGTTGATACTATGATGAAGAGGGTCCACCAGAGGGGAGACAGGGGCTGTGCAGCCTATTATTGCAGCACACGACCCCTGGGAGGATATATGCTCTAAGCTACCTACTGCCATCCCCACTCCTTCTGCATCTCACCTTGCCAGAATTGTGGCTCCCCTGTGAGTGTCCCCCTCCATTACTGGGGACATCTGTCCTGCCTGCTTCACCCTAACTTTGCCCCTGTAGCTCATTACGCAGCCGCAAACAGCGGCTGCCAGAGTTATAAATAAAAGGAGGGCAGGGGGCAGCTATAGGGAAACTTTAGCAGTATGTTTAGGGTGGTTAGAATATACATATTGTTTTTTGCAGCTTTGACCAATGTTTACTCCTCACTGGGGAAGGGCTGTCTACTTAATGAAGGGCATTTATGAACACTGGAAGGAAAACTAAGGTGGATTTAGATTTTTGGCTTAGGTTAGATCTAGGAGATTTTTTATTTGTGTTTGCCTGGACTCCAATATAAATATCAATTTAATAAAATTATTTTCTTTTCCAATAAAAGTATTTGGTAGAAATCCCTGCCTCAGGACCCTCATGATTAGTTTATATATAGCAGGGACTTAGCACTTATATATAGCTGGTATCTGTCACTCACATGTCTGTATGCAGTGGCTCTATGCTTTCTATTACACATGACTTGTCTCCTCTATGGCAATAACTATTATTATTGGGAAGGGATTCTGTAAAATTAGTAGTGGAAAATCTCTATAAAACAAAGATTTTATTTCATAATGTTAATGTTCTTGGAGTAAAGGAAAAATTATGTAAGTTTTTACAGTTTTAGGCCTGATATCACTTAGTGATACATGTTACCTGAGCTTTTTGCTTCATTATATCATTTTATTTTTCACTACTTACAGTTTTTCATTTACAAGGATCTGTTTACAAGGTATGTCTGTCAAGAGCTAAAAGCCCTATAAAAGTGAGTGATCTCATCCATAGAGAAATATTATATGGTGGCAAGGTCATTCAGAATGTCAACCTTTAACATTAACCATTATTTATCTTTAATGGGTTAAAAATGATATCATGAAAAAAAAAAAAGAGAAAGAAACGCAAATACACATTCAGAGGCCACCAAACAGCATTAATCATTTTCAGCTAGCAAATTACAGTATGCGGACCTTAAACTTAATCATAGTCATTGACATAAATATTCCAACAGGTTTTCCATGTTCTTCCACGTTGGAGGACTGCTGCTGCTATTTCGTAGAGTTGATTACAATTCTATGGTGCATTTGTTAATATGGATTTTCTGTCTGTTCATCAAAATAGGTAACAAATACAGATTTTAGTTACTGTAACTCTTTGCTGAAGTTGCACAAGAACACACAATAGCAATTATTCACTTCAGTGGAAAAGACGTGAAAATCTCTTTAATTGATGTGGACCGATGAGAGCCATGAAAACTAAATGTTTCACAAAAAACTCCTTCAAAAGTAAAAACCCTTAACTTTTTTAAAGCTATTTTTATGTCACCTCAGTCTGTGCCACCACCGCTGGTCGATCTACAAGTCCCACTGCCACCACTGCATATACCTGTAGGTGCGCACTACAAACACTGCACACAGCCTGCATTAACCCGCACCTGGCTGGATCTGCCTCCCATTATCTGCATTGTGCTGCATTATCTCTGTGTTGTCTCACATCCTGCTGTTCTACTTGGTTAATATACAAATCCCTGGTTAAGTTATACATTGTGTGGACTATCCTCCATCATACACTGCTGACGCCTAGTAACATAATTCTGCCAATATCCACACCCCAGGAAGTCTGTATTTTGGTTTCTATAGAAATACTTTGTGGTGCTTGTTCTGGCATCAATCCACATTCCATAAGAGCAAAAAACACTATACCACATATAGCTTTTAATGATATAATAAAAACTTCAATGGTTGTAAACACTAGACAAGCTAACGCATCAAATGAGAGTAGGGGGAGACAGTTGGGAAGATCTGGACATCAAAATCCTCCCCATCACTGGACTTTTTAACACTTTTTGCAGTATAAGGTACTACTATCAATAAGGGGGAAGATCATTTGAAAAAAACGGGACTCCCCTCTTTCAGATGAGAGTGAAAGGTGCCAGGTTCTAGGAGATAAGGCAATATAAGTGTCCTCACCAAACCCGCTGGCGCTTATAGTATTTCTGTAGTGTAGAGTGTTATTGTCTTATGATCCCATGTGTTCACCAGACAATAACAACTTGAAAATGGGAAACTATCCTCTTTCAAACATGGGCACCCTTAAGTGTATACAGTAGGTGCCATGATGGGAGATATAGGGAACTTTTACTATCTTCTCCCAATCCCCATCTGTAGTAGAGGGCTGAGTGCCTACGTTCTCAGTAACATTACCATGCACTAATGCAATGATATAATCATTGCTTCATCTCCTTCCTGCCCCCACCATCAGTATGTGCCCGTGGGGGGCCTGTAAGTTAGTTTTTTTTATTATTTCAGTGCTGTAAATGAGTGGGATTCATCCATAGCAGTTGGGCAATACATAAAGAGAACAAGCACTAAAGGGGCTACACAGGTCACTATATTACTGAGTAAAATCACACAGCCCATGAACTTAAAGTGGAATAGCAGGGCTGACCCACCATAGTAGAAGGAAATGGGAGTGATTATAGAATTAGAAATGCTAAGGCTAGGGCAGCATTAGGAGGAGATGGCTGACAGACATTTGGTGTATCTGAAAAGACGGTGTACTGTATGCACAGAAGATAGGAAACCCTCTAATACAGCAAAATGCAGATACATGCAATGGGAGACTGGTACAGCCAGGAGAGGGTTAATGCAGGCTGTGTGCAGTGTTTGTAGTGCGCACCTGTAGGCACATGCAGTGGTGGCAGTGGGACTTGTAGTGCGGCCAGCAGTGGTAGAATGGTGATGTTGCATGTACCCTGCTGATCACTGCAGGAACACATGCAACAACAGTTAGATCTAGGTTAATCTTGGGGCCTGGTACAACTGTGTCCCCAGTCCCCCCCCTGTCGCAGTCCCCCCCCTGTCGCTCCAAGACTTTCCAACATTCTAGCCATGCCCAGCTTATACAAACACTGCAAGTACACTATATCATCACCACCATATTGCTAACATCCGTCAGTTCATTTACCGCTCCGATGCCCAGTGCACTACAACACTCAGCAATACCCTAAAGCTCCAGGCTACTTCTGTGTGCTACAGTTATACCTATTATATTACTGAGTTTTATGCTTCTTGTTGTTATACCTGGTTCGATAAACCTAAAAACTGGCTAAGTTGTTCCACTTTTTGACTAACCGCCACCAGCACCAAACAAAACACACTCAACATCATATATACTTTGGCCAAATGTATGTCCTCCTGGTGGGCAATTGTCTGGAGAACTACTACATCCATCATCACTGCTGCGCACCCCACTGTTACACAGTTCTGATAATAGCTAATGGTCACAGCAGACTTTGGATCCCCATACACCTGATACTCTGCTAATAGATATTAGGTTTGCGTAAAATGAAAAACATCTCTTGCAAACAGAAGTTATAAGTATTACCGCACTTTTCATCTATGATAAAAAATAGTTTTGTTGAAATATGTTCACATAATTATTTAATATATGCACTGAAGAAAGCACCATCAGCTGCAGATATGAATCCATAATCAGCTAATCGGAAGCATCTAGTCTGTGTTGTCACCTGCTATCAGGCATCCGAAATTCATACAGCACAGAGGAATCTCCGAGGGGCCTGCATCTGTTTGCAATTACATCAATGTCATTTGAGTAAATCGGCATTTGCGCATAAGTTTGCGGCCTACTATGTGAATAAGCGCAGAACCAATTTGTATATTTTACACTACACAAACTGCCATAAGCCCAAGAATGTTGTGGCTGTGGTGCCAGGGGAAAACTTTACTTAAATATGGGGTAGAAATGATACTAGATACTCGTACTAGCTATGCTGTTTATCGAATATACTGTATTCCATTTTTTTTTTTAATTAAAAGTTAAAGACAAAATAAAGAGTTCTGAATACAATACTTCAGGCACTGACTGCTGCATTACCAGCTATTATATTAGTTAATCCTTACACTTTAATCCCCACTTCTCTTTTTTAATAAACCAATACTTTATTAGAAAATGAGGGCATGCACGGAGAGTATTAGATTGTGAAACATCGTCATATTACTTTAATGCCAACTTTATGACCAAGAATAAATATTGCAATTAGGGAAGGAAAAGCAAAACCATCCACAAGCCAATGGAAATTGTAGAATGTGTATAATAGCAGCTCACAGTTCAGACAATAAGATCGGGAAAGAAACAGTTAGTTCATTACAGTAGTTGCAGTCTGTTATCCTCCAGTCATTCATATTTTATGGTGGAACATGGACGGTCATCTCGTTTTCAGCCTTTTGGTAGAAATCGACTTTGATGTTGTGCCTGGAAAATGACAAGCATTCTTTCTTCTTGCGTTTGGCCTACATGGCTCTAAAGAATGTATTGATCTTCCCAAGATACGTGCAAAACATGCACAGCAAGAGTTATACAACTTCCCTGTGCTACTTCACTGTTTCAGCACCTCTGCCTTTATTTAATTTTGTTATTAAGGTTTTTCATTGATTTCCCAGTAGACAGGAGTATATCATCGATACCTTTATTCTCAACATTCAATTACAAAAATATATATACAGTATTTGTGTCTTTAAAGATGAAATCACAAAGGCTAGAAGTTAAGAGAAAATGTTTTAATAAAATCATAGCTGAGCCGCAGTTTCACCTGAAGGCTAAGGAACTTCTAACACATATGCTTTCATGTAATGCATCTTGTTGGAGAGCTCCTGTGAGAGATGTACAGTAAGGTAAACAAAGTCGTGTTTTATTTAATAGCAAATTACTTACACAATCATTTGAAATGAATTACAATATCTACAGCTATTCTGTATCTTTATCTTATTTTATAAGTTGTGTTTTTTTGACACAAGCATAGATCTAATGGGTTACACACAGCAGTCTGGGTTCCTGATGCATGGTATGCCAAGCATGGTGGTGCCAATGTAAATGGAGGTGTTCTGAAGGACATTTTGAGTTTACAAGAGCTACAGTACTGTATTACAAAACAGAACCCCATAATTAATCTGCCAGGTGGCCCCCACAGATAGAGGTGTCAAAGTGACCAAATGTATACAAATACATGTTCTATCCACCAAATAAGGGCCATAATCAATTTGGAGTGAAATGCCATTTTCGCGTGTTCTTGGCGGAAACTTTCCGCCGATTACGTAATTTTCGCCAGTTTCGATTTTACTCCGTATTCAATTTGGAAGACTTTTCACCTAGGCGGAAAGTAAATGCAGTGTAATAGGCGGAAAAGTTTTGCCTATGAATAGCAGGCAGAAAAAAGTGCAGAATTGGGGTTTTGGGGTGCAACGTTGCGGGAGCCCCCGTGCAGCCTTCAGAGGTTGCTGTGTCAAAAAAAAAAAGGTAAACTGTGTCAAAAAAAAAAAACGCTTAAGAACACCCCAAAAAATTACTTTGAATTTGGGGGCATAAAAAAAAATGTTGGGGTACAAAGTTAAAAACTAGCGAACTTGTCTCTGGGGGGGTCCCCAAGTATGCCCCAAGTGTTTTTGTGATTGCAGGTGCTTGCGGCAGGTGGATTTTTCACAATTTTTTCAACTTTACTTTAGCAACTTTTAAATATGCTGGCCCCCATTTTCAAGTACCCCAAATTTCCTGGGATAAGTTATTTTCAATATCACGGATATCTCCTGATTTCCTTTTAACCTTGATCTTGTCCGCTCTCCCCATACACTAGTTTGGGGAATTTAAATTCATCAAGTTCCAAAAATATTAAATCTTGACTGCGGGAACATTCACCATCTTCATCTGTTCGTTATCAGGAGTCACCCCATAGAAACTGAAGATAGTAAATTTCAGTATCGGATTTCACCTAGGGGCTGCAGCCCCTCCTGTAAAATCTGTCACCTCAGTGAGCCAGTTGCATTTCGTGACTACACTGGCTACACTGTGACTTCTCATTGGAAGCGCTACCTGCCAGTCACATACAACAGGCAGTCTCAGGTGGAGGTGTCTCCTCCCTCTAGTCATGCCAGTCTGCTTTGCTATTAGCAGAGCGGCTTCCAGTAGGATTCCACTCCTCTGACTTTCGGCCAGCCTTACCTAGCTCCTAGGGGCTGCAGACGATGCCGTTGGACGTGGGGGAAAAGCAATTGCAAAGTGAAATACATCTAAAGGTACATGATTAGCTAGGTAATTGGATGATATGTCCTCTGGGGCCGTGTAGTGTTTGTGCACACTACTGATTTCACCTGCCTCAGTACAGGCAGAGGACTCCTGCTTCGGTAGATGCAGCAGAGTACTGGAAATGTCACAGCCCATTTTGATAAAGGTGAAGTGTGGAGGCTTCTCCCACGCTGGCTGACGGGTAGGCATGCATTAGTCCTAATGTTCGTCTCTATTCAAGTTGGGGAGGAGTTCTTACATCATAAATTATGGATTGAAGGAATCGAATCCTTAAGTGCAGGAGGCCACGATATTGCCCACCTGAAGCTGGGGTTGCTACGATATTGCCCAACCCATATGCCCACATTCACGTAGTATGTACAGTATTTTCTTCATATAACTGAAAACCTTGCTGGAAAAACTGTAGTCTGAATTCCAAGACTAAATACTTAACAATGTTTCCATTAAATAAGAATTCACATACTGTACATACTGTACTGTATAATGATTATATTTCTGACATGTATGTCTTTAAAAATATACTCAGTAAAGTGAGCATAGTCACAGTGTAATTTTTAAAAAATTTTTTATTTACAACAAAAATTCACAAATTTTATATAATTCAATGAACATGTTCCTTTTTAACATCACCATAAGGATGTAACGCATATAACTCATAATTAAATTTGCAAGCTTATAAAATTGCATTTTTTTAAATCTACTAATTAAGGGTCTCATTTAAATATGAATTGGATGTACAAATATAAACTGAATGTAGACACAAAAATCACTATAAGCATTTACATTTTTACATGTTCATTTAAATTGAATGTATCTTAGGGTACAGAGGCCCTGATTCAGAGCCGGATGCTCTGAAAGAGCGTTCGCTCTGAATCTGGGCTTTTTTTAAATATTTTTGGAGCGGCCTCCTGGCCGCTCGCATAGCTGTGGGTGACCACCCGCAGCTATTGCGAGCGGCCAGGATGATGGTCGCGATGGTCAAGACCATTGCGACCATCGGGCTTGTGACGAGACCCTTGTGGTAGGGTCTCATGGCCACAAGCCCCAGAGAGCTGTCGATCAACATCGACAGCTGCCCCTTTTGTAGTCAGCCAGGGAGCGAGTGCTTTTTGCGCTCACTCCGGGGCTCGCGCGTGTGCACTGGGCCACCACCGACCCGCTTTGCGAGCGCTATGCACTTGCGAGTGGGTCTGAATCAGGCCCAATATGTGCAATAAACTACAACATATACTGTACATGTTGCCAAAACAAAGAAACACCAGACATCATCATCTGACGTCCAGTCACTGTAAGGGCATGCTCGTGCTTACTGAACTACAAACAAAAGCATACTCCTATATCTACTGGTTGCTATTGTAAAATGTGTAGTTCCTTAATAGATGTAATAGAATATACAAGTAAAGATGCATACTGTACATAGGATTAATATTTTTATTTAAACCTTTTTTACCATATTTAGAAGAATCTTATTCCTGAAAGTAACCCAATGGGAATCTGCTTTCCTAATATAATCCAATTGATGTAATTCTGTCAGAGATGCAGTGGAAGGAAAGAGGGGCCCTGCACACTTATTTTTCTGTTACCCACTAAGGACTTGTGCTGAGTGACCTACAGCTGGAGCACAATATGACAGGATGGCGCCACAAGGCACTTCTCTCTGTTGTAGTGTTAACATCCCAGACTGCAATAACCATGTACTGTTTGGGGCTTTACAGGGGGGTCCCATGCTTACTGTCTCTCTGCTTTCGTGGTAACTAGCCCCAGGCGATATATTGCTAATACTGATTATTTATTAAGGGTGGGGATGTGTAAAGATAGTAAAGATAACGATACATGCTGATGCCATTATTGTCAGTAGTAGCACACATGTGTATATAAGACATCTCGGACATAAAATAACTGGTTGACAGCAGATTATTTTAGCATTTCAGTGTATATTGTGAACAATTCAAAAGCAGTGTAATACCTGAGTGTAAATATCATGTAATTAGCAACATTTATCTGTGCGATCACACCGCCCCACTCCTGTGTTTGCTACAGAAGCCTTCAATCACTATAATCGGCACTTACACCTACATCAAGCTAGATAAAGGAGATGCGACGATCTTTGCATATGCACAACTCAGATTAGGTAGTTACTCTGGTTACACACCAACAACACACACGGAATGGTAATCTTACATGCGTTCACCCTTTTGCAGCCTAGTTGCCACCTTGTAATGCTCGCTCAGAGGACAATGACAAAGGCATATGCAGCCTGCAGCACAATCACTTGATCCGGATTGTTAATTAAAGATCAGCAAAACATTTCTGGTGACAGATGTAGAGGCTTTGATATGGCTGAAATACTTTAATAGTTGATGGATTTCTTCCATAAAGTTTCAACCAAGCTGGCACCAGAATTGTGAGCATATCCATCGAGTATAAACCGTATACTAGATGGATATAAAAAGCCTAAATTCTGTCTCCACAGTTGCACAGTAGAAATGAGGGGAGGCATCCTCAGAGATCTCAGTGTCTGCTAGACATACAGTGAGGCTTCGCCCCCTCAGAGGTCTCAGCGGCTGCTAGACAGACATACAGTTTGGCCCCACCCCTCTCACAGCACTGCCTGTATTGAGTCCTGTCAGCACCTGATTTTGACCGTCTGCATCCTGACCGACAGGATCCAGTACCCAGTCTCTTTATAAGACATGGCATAATTCACATTTATAGAAGATGGTGTAAAATGCTCCTTCTGCTCATTGGAAGGTTTCTGTCCTCCCTGAGATCGCCTTACCTTCTATTAATCTACTGCAGTATATTTTACTGTATGTTTAAATCTCTGATTATAGTATTCAGTTACTCACCCCTATATGATTTCACTTCAGCAATAACCTAGTCAGATTCCATAATCAGTTTTAACCATTCCTCTTACTCTCCTCTAGGGATGTACGCCGACCCCCATGTTTTGGTTTTGGATCTGTATCTCCTTCAAGGTTTTGGATCTGGATTTGGTTTTACAAAACTACCCTTGAGTGTTTTGGTTTTGGATCTGTATTTTTTCTAAAAATCATAAAAGCAACTGAAATCACATAATTTGGGCCTGTTTTTGCTCCTACAGTATTATTGACCACAATAACATTTATTTCCAGTCATTTCAAGTCAATTTTGACCACCTCACAGCTCACAAAATTGATTTTGTGAGCAGTGGGCAGCACTAACATGTGGCAGTTCAGCTTCCAACATGGCACTGCAGTGGTAGGCAGAATGGCAGTTTAATAAACTATAGAACCCCATAGGAAGTTTAAAAACCAAGAATGATTTCATTAATCAAGAACTAGGTCAGAGGCCCGAGGGAGTTGGAATGTTTATGGATTGAAGACAGGGAAAGGACGGAAGGATTGATTAGGTTTTAATTTATTTATTATTTTAATGTTTTGATTCTTAAGAAAATTTAAGAGGGAAGATCATTGTAGCATCTGGAGGAGGTTTTTGTTATATATCTAATAGAAATGCAGTGGCCTTGCTTGTGGAGTTGCTGCTAAATAGTACACACTGTAAACAGACATTTATTTTGTGCTCAACACCACCAATATTGTGAGAGCATTACAGCTGAGTGAATTCCAACACATCCTATGCTTTTCTCACGCTATCAACCTGGTGGTGCAAATTTTTTTTTAAATGACAGGTTTCTGTGGCCCCAAAAATTTCTGGACAATTTCGCCATTCAGCAGGCACATGTAGAAGATTGCATCACCTGCAAGAAATGTTGAATTTGCCCTGCCACCAGCTGAAGCAAAAGGTGGTTACAAGGTGGAATTCCATGCTTTAGCAAATCGGGGAACAGCAAAAAGCCATCCAAAGCAACACAGCGAACTATGACATAGGAAGAGGAGGGAGAATACACTTTACTCAAGCTCAGTGGAAATACTTTCCATGTTGTGCAAAGTGCTAAAACCCTTTGAAGTAGTCACTTGTGAAGTGAGTTCAGACACTGCCAGCTTGAGTCAGGTAATTCCCCTAATTAGACTTTTGGAAAAGCAACTTGAAAAACTGAGCTGAAACGAACCGATTCTGCAGCTATCTTTCCGTTTCATGTTTTTTTTCTTTACCAATGTAAAAGATTGCTTCTTTGATTTTAGATACCCTGACTTAAGCCCTGTATGCCCTTGGGCATCAGCTTTAGTAGATGACATAGACGGACTAGTATAGTCATGTCTGGGGTCACTGGCAGCAGCGCCAGCACTAGTATGTGGTTCCTGCTCTACTCTCAACTGATCATTCTCTTTATCAACAAACACAAAAGAATTGGGGTATAGCACACACGTCAATTTGTAACAATTTTAAATATTACACTGCGGTATGAATGGCTTACAGTGTAACAATACATGTTGAAAATTACACTGCATTTCCACTTACAGTGTCACAATATTTTTTACAAATAAGAAAAGAATAACACACTTCGCTACCACTTACAGTGTCACAATATTTTTTATGAATAAGAATAACACACTGCACTATGACTTATAGTGTCACAATACGTGGATGATAAACAGTGGTCTGGCTGGCAGTGTCACTGAACAATAATAGTGTAGCTAGCACACACACAAAAAAACTGAAAAAATATATTTGTTTTATTTTTTGTGGAATAATTTTATTTAACTTTTATTTTTTTTACACCGGGGAAGAGCACCCCTGGATTGACAGAGCCCCCCTGGATGACACAGCACCCCTTTATGTACTGCAGCCCCAGACCCTTGATGGACAGGACAACACAGCAGTACTCCTTTATGTACTGCAATCCCAGCACCTTTATGGACAACACAGCAGCCCCCCTTTATGTACTGCAGCCCCAGCCCCTTTATGGACAGGACAACACAGCAGCACCCCTTTATGTACTACAGCCACCCTTTATTTACTGCAGCCCCAGCCCCTTTATGTACTGCAGCCCCAGCCCCTTTATGTACTGCAGCCCCAGCCCCTTTATGGACAACACAGCAGCAGCCCTTTATGTACTGCAACCCCAGACCCTTGATGGTACTGCAGCCCCAGCCCCTTGATGGTACTGCAACCCTAGCCCCTTGATTGACAGGACAAAAGTGACAGCAGCCCCAGCCCGACAACACTGCACCCATGAGAAGTTGAGAACACATGCACAGACAGAGCAGCACAGAGCACGCCTGTTCTCTCCACAGCCAGAGTGAAGATGGCCCCGATCACCGGGACCTTTATATATTCCAAAACCTATGGGAGTATCCGACAGCGGGATGATGACGTTTCACCTCATTATGGATTTCAAGTTAGGCAAGAAAACCCGAGCCGGACTTGGATCCTACTCGGATCCCCTATGTTTGAGTGGGTCCGGTTCTTGGAGAACCGGACCCGCTCATCTCTACTCTCCTCCAAATCTGCTCCTCATTTATGGAACTCTATTTATCTAATCAGTTTCCCACACAACATCTTTATGGTCTGATTCATATATAGACACAGACGTGGCCATTGCAGTCTTTTATTGCAGTCGCGTATGTATCTTTAAGCGAATGCCACCTCTGATTCGTGAAGAACTGAAACACCCACTTGCATTTCTGTCCGGTTGTTTTTAGACGCCACCATCAGTTGTGCCATCAACATTTGCACCAGCACCATGGCAGATGCAGCTTCTCTGTCTGACTATGCCTCCTATGTGAGTGGCTGTGTGTCTTAGAACCTCCCAGGAACAAACACTAAAATGCACCCCCCAACTGACATTGCACATGCTGCACCCTTCAACTGACAGCACATGCTGCACTCCCCAACTGACATAGCACATGCCTCACCCCCCCAACTGATGTAGCACATGCTGCACCCCCCCAACTGACATAGCACATGCTGCACCCCCCACCCCTTCCCCCCAGCAGAGGTGCAGTTACCTGGTGAAGCACATCTCTGCTTGTCCCTTGCCCAGTGCCCAGTCCAGAGTGCAGAAGTTGGGAGCGGACAGCCGGGGCCCCTACCACTATGTGAGACCAGAGGGGACAGAACTTAATCTCGAGCGGCATCCGGAGTGCGACCGTGAAGTGTAGAGGGCAAAAGTGAAGGACAGAGGTCTCAGCCGGCGTCCGGAGTGTCAGTGCAGAGGATGTGAGTGCCAAGCGGATAGAGCGGAGAGCTAGGGCCCTTCCTGTCATGTGACACCCAGGAGGAGAGGAGGGAAGGCGGAGATTGGATGCGAGGTTACTGCCGCCGTGATTGGTTAGGGACACGCTGACAGCGCTGTTGCAGGACCCGGTAATTTTTAAAGTTTGAGTCCCACGCTGCCTGCAGCGCAGCGCAGCGCAGCGCATATTTTGCGATCATTGGTCAGGGCGGAGTGCCCCGTGCGATTGCACGGGTTGCCTTCCCCTAGAAACGGCCCTGCCCCCAATATGGCAAAGACACGCCTGCTTTCTTTGCCACCACTCCTTGTTACCTCTAACAAATGCCCCCTGACTGTCAATCACACTGCCAGTAAAAAGTCGCTGCAAGAGACCAAGGTATTGTACTGTGACGCATGCGCAGTGCAGATTAAATATTATCGCTCAACTACAAAAACATCGGCATAGCATACAACTTTGAATCAGGCCTTCTGCGTGCAGGCAATTAGAATACATGCGTTTAGTGACACAGACGCATACTTAAAATATTGGCCACTTGCGTGCACCATCGACACTGCGTCCACCCCTTATCTTTTAGAAATGTCATCAAATCCAGCCTCATTAGATTGACCACTTCCCCATGTCACTGAATCTATATGAATGTCGCCTCTTTTGTATCCCAACTACAAGCCCAACTTTATATGGCATATACACAACCTTTGTATATGTGTCTTCTATGTTACCCTGTCCTTATAGAGATAAGCTCTCAGAAACAAAACCCACTCTAGTGTTTGTATGCACTGGAAATGTAGTCACAGCTTCTTGCAAATCAGAATTTATGAGCATAATTGTATAGTGTTATGGAATCATGCCTGAACCAGATTCAAAGAGGTGGCTCCCCCAGCCCCCTACCCCCCTTACCCCTCCACCATTATTTGCAGCTGCAAAGCTCAGCTGCTCTGTGTAATTGGAGATGAAATTAAGGGAGTGGAGTCCTATCAGGTGGGAAGAGCTACATGCACTGTTTAGTCCAGGTGGTAATATGAGAAATAAAAAGAGTGGAACAGTTGCAGGACCCAGAGAGTGATAACTAGTACCCAGCCTATAAGGTGAGAGGGATGGAGAACACTATGGGGTCTATTCATGAAGCAGAGAAGAGCCCTGTTTAGCTGAAATCAGGGCTCTTCTATGCTTCGTGCTGTTCATGGAGCAAGTTTACTGTGGAGAAGTGTATTACTTCTCCAGCGGCACCCCTGCTCCATGCCTGCATCGCATCACCATTCTTTTGTATGGTGAGTGCAATTCATGAAGGAATGGAAATCTCAGCTTTCCGTTCCTCTCCTGCGGTACAGATTCACCATCTGAGGAAGACGTAATCTGTACCGCAAGCCGAACAGAGCAGGGAAGTTGCATAGTTCCCCGCTGACTCTGCCCGACGCTGACTCCTCCCCCTTTTCCCAGCATCCATTGCAGCACGTCAGACCTGAACTGCTGCTCTCGGACGCCGGGGCATGCACAGTATGAATACAGACATATCAGGCTCCCGATATGTCTGTCTTCTCACTACGTACAAGAGATCGCAGAGGGGCAGGACAGCGCCCGAAGACACCAGAGAGGAAAGTATACATGAATGGCTACTTAACTTCACTATATATCACATCGATGTGATGTGATATATAGTGAAATCTTTTAGTAGCCACTTCATGTAGTCTAGATTGTGTTCCGCAGGCTTTATTTTTGTGTGACACTGTGTGTGTGACTATGGGGTCTATTCATAGAGCAGTGAAGAGCCATGTTTTCCAGAAAACAGGTGGTGAGTGCGATCAGTAAGGACTGGAAAGCTTGGTTTCCCATTTCTCTTGTTGTTCAGATTCGCTGCCTGTAGACGGCATAATCTGATTGTTCATATGTCAAGGACAAGGAAGTTGAATACTTCTCTGTCTTTCGGGCAGCCTTCCATTGCAGCTCGGCCCCCATTTCCTTGAAATGCGGTGGTGTTGAAACAGAGCTATCTCTAACATGACGGCGCTGCGCAGAAAGACAAAACAACAGAGAGACCAGGAAAAAAACGAAATGTAAGAGTAATCCAGATCGCAGCCAGCCCAGATACCAGATCGCATCGCAGCACAGATTGCTCTACATGAATTGCTGCTTAGGAGCCTACCATGATGCACTACAACCAGGCAAATTGCAGTTTTAACTCATCTATCACTACTGCCAATGTACATGAATAGACCCCTATGACTGTCTCTGTGTGTAACTCTTTGTGTGACTCTGGACACCATGTACTAAGTTTCGCCTCTGCGCTGCGGTACATCCCGCCTGTCTTCGGGTACATACAGTACCTAGGTATGTACCTAGAATATCGCAAAGGACAGCTCTCCCAATAAGAGCTGTCCTTTGCTATGGCTCCAAACAGAGGGTCTTCTGGGTTTTAACACCTAGAAGTCCCCCTGGCTGGCCACGGGGGGATGATAGGAGGGATCCAATCGAATGCGCATAAGGACGCCAGGGGGACTTCTGGGTGTTAAAACCCGGAAGTCCCTCTTCCGAAAATAAGCCCGGTGTTACTCACCGGGTGGTGTTATCTATCAATGCATTCCGGTGCTTAGTACATATGGGGAATGCGGTAAAAACCCCGAAAACTGCATTTTCGGGGGTTTTACTGCATTTTCCCCTTTAGTACATCCCGTCCTATGTGTCTCACAGTGACTCTATTTGTATCTCTCTGTGACTCAAGCATTGAATTTTGCTTGAGATGAATCCTGACACCCATCGCACTCCTAATCGCATGCGTGCTGCATAAATAACGCCGGTATGCATGAAGATTTGCAAGTAAAATTGCAAAGGACAGCTCTCCTGAACCGTCCTTTGCGATAGAAGGACTTCCAGGTTTATGGCCCAGACGTCCCCCTGCTCATGCGTCGTATGATGTATGCGCCGAGGAGGATGCTGGGAGGGATTCAATTGGATCTCTTTCAGAGAACTTTGCGAAAGAAGCCCATGGGATTCTATTGGGCAACTCCAGCGGTGTGGGCTGCAAGTCAAGAGGTCCCTGCACACTGATAATCTTTCCTTGATCATTTGATTTTAGGATGATTTCATTAGGTTGTGTCATTATATTCAGGATGACCTTCTGTTCCCTGTTACTTACCTGGCTGAATGTGAGTGAGCAGATCACAGCATCCTAATTCCTGTCCTGGTCTGATACTATGGATGACAGCCTCAATTCTCCATCAAAGAGAATGTACAAAATAATGCAAATTTAATAGACAATGGGCCTGATTCAGACCCGCTCGCGAGTGCATAGCGCTCGCAAGCGGGTCGATGGCCGGGCAGTACGCACGCACGGTGTGCGCACTGCGTGTGCCCCGGAGCGAGTGAGAAATCACTCGTCCCGGGGCTTGCTACAAGACGGGGTGGCTATCGATGTTGATCGACAGCTTGCCCCGTTTTGTAGGCGGGTCGGGGGGTGGCTGCACAAATGGAGACATTCCCGAAGGAATGCCTGCCATTTGTGGGTGGCCTACTGACATCACACGTGATGTCAGTAGTGAACTTCCTGCTCTGTTAGAGCAGGAAGTTCACTGGGGCTTGCAGTGGATGAGACCCTACCACAATGGTCTCGTCGCAAGCCCGAGCGAGTGGCCTGGATGCTGGGGTAAAAAAAAAAAAAGTCCCGCCCTGATTCACAGCGAGCGCTCACAAATAGCTAGCGCCTCTGAATCAGGGCCAAAGTACACATCACACAACTCTCTGAAGTCATCTAGTGTCTTGAGCATACGGTAAATTAGTATCTGTTTGTCAAAGTAGATTCTAATGGCTAGAGACCTTAGTTAACTGGAAATACAGCAACCGGTGGCAAAGGAGCAGGGTAATAATTGTGGTCAAAGAAATAAGCCAGAGTTCAATGCACAGGAGATCAGTCCAATAAGGCAAGGATTACAGCGCTACAACTGGCCCCACAGTAGTCCATAAATCGCAAGTATTACAATTGTATTTCTATTTACCTCACACAAAAATGCAATTTTTCTTTCAAGTATTTAGGGAGAAATTGAGGCTGATATTGTAGGCGGTGTACACACCCACATGGCACTGGCCACACCCACACAGCTCTGGTAACACCTCCTCCACTTCTCACAATTGTTCCTTGGTCATTTTCAGTCCCAGGCTCATGTGGCCCTTAATCCAACCCGGTAGCCCCTTCATACATACTGTAGCCACAGTCGCAACATGATTAACTTCCACCCCTGAATCAGGTCCAAAGTTTTTTGTGATATTAAGAGTAAATCTGTAATAAAATAAGAATTAAGAAAAAGACAAATTACGGAAAAAAAAAGAAAATAATTGCCCCACAATAATAGCACAGATATAGCTGTGAATTTAGACATCTGAAAAGCATAGAATAATATACACATAAAAGCCTACACTGCCTTCAGCTGTTTGAAATGATAAATCTGATGAATCCAATATTTTTTAAAAGCACTAGAAAACACTTATATTTTATCACCTGAAAATAAATTCTGTAAAAATCTAGACTCACGTTTACTTTCACCTTTAGAATTTTGTCTGTATTATTACTATTTAATCAAGTTTGTGTCTTTTATTGTAATACAGCATTACACAGTATGTTGGCAATCTACAAATGGAAATAATACGATATACACTATATTACATAAATAGCCTTTCCTCCTATCATGTTCATATCATCTGGGCAATTTCTTTTCCATTGATCTAATTCAATGCCTAATGTTGCCCATGAGGTTTACTGGGGCATGATCGCATCAGTCCTTTAACTGGAAACATTTGTCACTATATAAGAACTATTACTGTTTCCATCTATCCATTAGAAATAAATGAATGAACATCTACATCAATCTTTATAGAAGTATTTTCAACTGAGTACTGTAGCTTACGTAAATGAGTGGAGCCTGTGATCCGGGAATATGTGTGCCGTAATAGACAGCTGTGCAGCATATTCTGAATGTGAGGCAGAACCAACAGGGGCTATAGGTACTACCTAATTCTGGTTCAGATTCAGATTTAAACTTTTAAATACCATTTAAATGTCTTTTTTGCTACATTTTTTATACAAGGCATTTTTTATACAAGGCTACTATTGAATCATCTTGTTCTGGAACAATATTAAGGGGCCTATTCATTACATAATTATCACTAGTGATAATTATGTTTTAAACTCGCTGCGAGTTTAAAAGATGTTTTCAAGGCGTTCATCATCCCTCCCTAACAAAAAGTATCACTTCCGAAAAGCTGCTCTTTTTGCGAAGTCAGCTTTCGGAAAAGTGATACTTTTCCCCATGCAGCTGAGGTATCAACAAGGATTTCCTCACTGCTGCGTGTGTCTCCCCAGCTCTGTCTCACCTCCTCCCCCACACGCCATCTCCAGTGTCCGACTGTCACAACTCTCGAACGGATTGTGGATGCAGCCGGTATTTAGGGAATTGGCTACAACTATGCCTGAGGCGCGGAATCTAATGTGCGGTATTCACCAGAGACCCTCGCAAGAAGGTATGGGCTTGGCTGCGTCCGACACACAGGTCGCGGTCCTCAGGTTAGGTTCCCCTATACAGGTACTGGTGGACACTGGATGAGGTGCAGAATAATAAACGTAGTCAACATGCCAGGTCAAAACAAACAGACTAGACGGTACCAGAGAGCAGACGTAAACTGGTCACAGGGAGCAGCCGAGGTCAGAACCAGATATCAGGAGCAGTACAAGGGGTCAGACGAATTCGGAGTCACAACAAGCCAAGGTCAAGATCAGGATAACAGGTAAGTACTAGGAACACTGGAGAATGGTATGGAGCCTATACTCTGACACCTGTCTGATGCCAGAGACTTCCTCTTATAGAGGAAGTTCAAATCTCGCGCCAAACGTGACTACACGTTTGGCGCAGCTGTCCCTTTAAACTTCTTTGCAGGACGGCGCGCGCGCTCCTAGGAGAGCCGCGGCCGCCTGCACTTCCAGCCGGCATGAGGGGGACCCGGAGCAGACGTCACGGCAGCAGGCGCCGGGGACTGTCCGCCTGCTGCTCACCGCAGATTCCAGTGCTGCCGGACCCGGTAAGTGGTAACCGGTGTCCGGTGCACTGTGACACCGATCCAGCCAAGTGTTGTTCGTTGCACACACACCGCTCGTCCAATTCCCCCCCACGGGTGTCTGATGTCCCCATGTGGGTGTGCGATGCCCTCCCATGGGAGTCTGATGCTCCCCCCAGTGAGTGTCTGATGCGGCCCCCTGCGCGGGTGTCCGATGCCCCCCTGCGGATGTCCGCCCCCCCCTCTTCCACCACATCCTCCTTCTCCCTCTCACCTCTTTCGTGTCTTCAGCCAGTGAGTGTGGGCACATGTCTGCGGTGCCCTGGAGCTGAGAGCTCTGGGACTCTGCAGTGCAGACACAGCAGGGAGGAATCTTAATAGTATGGATGTGCGCCGGACCATTTTTGCCGGATTTGGATTTGGATTTGGTTCTAATTCGTCGTCTGGCTTTGGATTTGGATTTGCCAAACTGCGGTGACTGGCTTTGGATTTGGATTTGGATTTTTTTACAAAAATTTATAAAAAATGCTTTTTTTTCTTCCTAGAGTATTATTAACCTCAATAACATTAATTTCCTGTCAATTTAGAACACCTCACAGCTTATAATATTGTTTTCAACATTATTGGCCAAAGGTTGCAGTGAGCTGACTGGTTACTAAGCGACAAAGCAGCGGCAAAACGACACAGACACCACAGTATAAAGCACATCTATGACACATTGTGCACCCACCCAGTGGGGTACGGCCAGCAGAATCACAGTACTTGTTTACAAAGTGGGCTACGGCCCAAGGAGTCACAGTGCACAATCTTATTCACATTATACTGCACATAGTGCCCCTGATTCACATTACACCAAAAAGTAGTGTCTCTTATTTATGTTACGACACACAATAGTGCCCCTTTTACACAATGCACACGGTAGTGACCCTTTTACACAATGCCCACAGTAGTGCCCCTTTTGCACAATGCCCACAGTAGGCCCACAGTAGTGCCCCTTTTACACAATGCCCACAGTAGTGACCCTTTTACACAATGCCCACAATAGTGACCCTTTTACACAATGCCCACAGTAGTAATGTCCCTTATACAATGCCCACAGTAGTAGTGCCACTTATATAATGCCCACAGCAATAGTGTCCCTTACACAATGCCCTCAGCAGTGGTGTGCCTTACACAATGCCCCCAGCAGTGGTGTCCCTTACACAATGTCCCCAGTAGTGGTGCCCCCTATGCAGTCCCCTTAGTAGTAGTAGGGCCCCCTATGCAGTGCCCCCAGTAGTAGTATGCCCTCCAGTAGTATGCCCCCCATTAGCAGGCCCCCCAGTAGTAAGCCCCCCATTAGCAGGCCCCCAGTAGTATGCCCCCCATTAGCAGGCCCCCCCAGTAGTATGCTCCCCATTAGCAGGCCCCCAGTAGTATGCCCCCCATTAGCAGGCCCCCAGTAGTATGCCCCCCCAGTAGTATGCCCCCATAAGCAGGCCCTCCCAGTAGTATGTCCCCCAATAGCAGGCCCCCCAGTAGTATGCCCCCCATACAGGGTTCGGGTGGACTCGGATCCCCTATGTTCGGAGCGGTTCGGATTCCACAGAATCCGAATCGCTCATCTCTACTTAATATATCCCTCTGTTGTGGCTGGCAGGTATTTCTTCACAAGCTGCCATGTAATCAGCAGCCTGTGAAGATTATTGGGGGCTGAACGCCATCTCAGAGTGGCATTCAGTAACACCATCAAGTTCGGAAAAAGCTTTTTCGGAACTTGATCAATGGCCTTCACACTTATTTTTTACAAAAGTATGTGAAAATGTTAATTTTCACATGTTTTTGTGAAAAATAAGTGATGATGAATAGGCTCATTGCCAAATTACAGGATTTTTCCTCATTGAAAGCATTGGGTAGGGTTTATTTATATCACTTGATGATCTTTGTTTAAGCCTAATAATTATCTAAGTATAATAATTAAAAGATGTTATTTAAGCTAAGCTTGAGTAAGTCGTCTCATTATATGTGTCTATCCATATATGTCATTAAACATGTGGTATAATGGAGTGAATTCTATTTAGCCCCAATTGTAAAGCACTGCTATATAAATAAGTGTTAATAATGTGAATAATTTAGTTACTTTTACTCAACATACAGGTAATTACAATGCACAGGCTCAATGACAGGGAGAGCTATTCTTAGAAAAATGCTAAAGGAAAAACTGAGACTGCTTCCAGTTTTTAAAACATTTGATAGTTTTCATTTGTTACTATTTCACTCACATCGTGAGTTACTGTAGTTTTCAAGTAAAACTTGGGGAAAACATGCAATATCATTTTCAGTTTATGTAACATACAACAATTTGCAGCAACTATTGATGTTGATGTAGGTTTAAGAGAAAAAAAATATTTAAAATTATTAGTTCTCTGATGAGAACTAATAAGATTGAAAACAGACTCCTGGGAAGTTAGATTAATAATCATGACTGCCAGAAGCCAACAGATCTGTGGGAACGGTTGGCGTAGGGGTTAGTATTACTGCCTCATAGCACTGAGGTAATTAGTTCAATTCTCAGTCATGGCCCTTTTTTATGGAGTCTGTATGTTTCCCTGTGTCTGTGTAGACATCCTACACTCCAAAAGCATACTAATAGGTTATTGGCTTCCATGTGATAGGGAATATAGATTGAAAGCTCTACCAGTTTAATCCTTTATTCTATAAACTCTACCAGTTTAATCCTTTATTCTATAATTCTGTGGGATAATGCTGGCTGTTATAATCAACAGTTAAATAAATAGCACCTGTTATGAGATGGCCTTTACTGCACTCAACCAACCTCACTCTAACCATTATATACTATTTTTAATTATTTAAATACTACTGCATGCACATATATGCACACATAAATACAAGTTGGAAGCTGCTCAATCACTTCGGTAATATCACTCAGGTGCATGTAAGGGAGGGGTTAGTCTATACAAGAAACAACAAAAAGTATTCCCCCAGCACTCAGAAAGAAATCAGCAATAAGATTTGAAAAACTACATGGTGGTAGACAATTCAGAGATCTCAGTTGCATATATTTGCAAAGATATGGCTAAGCCTCCGGGCCGCGTCACGGCGTCTCTAATACCGGAGGTCCCTATCACTTGGTCAGAATCAGGTATATTTGTATGTGCCATTATCATGTGGCCTTATATTGGGCATATATTACCCAAATTGGATATAGTTATCAGTTTTGGGGATGAGTTTGGGGTGCGGTGCCCCTTGGGGTTGGTGTGGCTGGGCTGCTCTGGTGAGGCACACATTAACACTTTATTTAGCACTTCTACACTTCCCAATATATTTTGTGTATATATATATATATATATATATATTTTTCTTAGCTTTTTAATTACACCTTCACTTATTAACACATAGTTTTTCCTTTAATCCTATACTAACACTTTAGTCTCTCACTAGTGTGCTTCGCTGGGGTGGCTGGCTATCGCCGGCTTTTTGGGGGTTCTGCACCCCAGATTCTGACCAAGTGATAGGGACCTCCGGTATCAGAGACGCTGTGACGCGGCCCGGAGGCTTAGCCATATCTTTGCAAATATATGCAACTGAGATCTCTGAATTATCTACCACCATGTAGTTTTTCAAATCTTATTGCTGATTTCATTCTGAGTGCTGCGGGAATACTTTTTGTTGTTTCTTGTATAGACTAACCCCTCCCTTACATGCACCTGAGTGATATTACTGAAGTGATTGAGCAGCTTCCAACTTGTATTTCTGTATTGAGAGGCATAGATGGGACCAGCGTTAGGAGGGCGTGCTGGTTCTTGTAGTGCCATTAGGAGGACTTAGGGGTGACTCCAAGGTAAGCTAGCTCTCAATTCAGGTATATTTGTATGTGCCATTATCATGTGGCCTTATATTGGGCATATATTACCCATATTGGATATAGTTATCAGTTTTGGGGATGAGTTTGTGGTGCGGTGCCCCTTGGGGTTGGTGTGGCTGGGCTGCTCTGGTGAGGCACACATTAACACTTTATTTAGCACTTCTACACTTCCCAATATATTTTGTGTGTAAATATATATATTTTTCTTAGCTTTTTAATTACACCTTCACTTATTAACACATAGTTTTTCCTTTAATCCTATACTAACACTTTAGTCTCTCACTAGTGTGCTTCGCTGGGGTGGCTGGCTATCGCCGCTTTTTGGGGGTTCTGCACCCCAGATTCTGACCAAGTGATAGGGACCTCCGGTATCAGAGACGCCGTGACGCGGCCCGGAGGCTTAGCCATATCTTTGCAAATATGTGCAACTGAGATCTCTGAATTATCTACCACCATGTAGTTTTTCAAATCTTATTGCTGATTTCATTCTGAGTGCTGCGGGAATACTATTTGTTTTTCACATATATGCACACTACTGGGTATTACGCATGTACTGTATCTGCTCCAAAGGCAAACTATTCAGCTAATAGCATGTCGGTAAGTGCCTAATACAGTAGTTTAATTGCACATATTGTATTTATTTTGGGGACATATAGAAAACATTATTTATTGTAATACTATTTTATATATCTGGTACATATATATATATATATATATATACACACAGTATATATCACAATCAGGCTGCACTCAATATAAACTTCACGAACACAGCAATATATTAAATCAATGTTTTGAGACCTTTTCAGGATGACGAGACAATAAAGAGGTCTCGAAATGTTGATATAGTATATTGCTGTGTTCGTGAAGTTTATATCGAGTGCCGCCTGATTGTGATTCATACATCGGACCCTGACCATTTGGATTCCAGCAAGGGCATCTGCATTGAATTTATTTCATATTGGGAGTGCTGCCTTTGTGAGTAGACTATATATGTGTATGTATACAATACAATATATCCTTATCCAGCGCTGGGATTCACAAAGATTTAGGCTGCACCCCTCAGTCAGTGGTACTCCTGCTAGTGGATACCAAACAATAGACTAGAGGGTGCTCAGTCCTTTGTGTTACACATTAATCAGAGTTCTATCCTTAGTCCACACCACAAATTTGTCCTTAAGAATCCAGCTTCAGGAAAAATTATGTTTCATGATGCTTCTCTCAGGATTAAATCCCAATTAGGAAGTGGTATTTTTCTGAAACAACCCCGCTCACCAAAAGTACACCCAACACATATGGCCCAATGGGCACGTATTAGTATAGATTTATACAATGTATTCCTTAAAAATAAATCTCTTTAAAAATTGCTTACATTATAATACATAAGAGCCAATCATAACCGCCAATGGGGGACAGATGTATTAGCCCACCATCACCCGAAGGTGTGAGCTCAATGGTGGGGCAACTTATTTAGACATGTTTCTGACAACCCAACACGCTTCGTCCTTCATAAAGGACTTCTTCAGGCGGTAGTGTCAATGCTCATACAATGATAGTGGATCAATATTGATATCTCATCCCACTGAGTATATTTAAAAACCAATCCAAAAAAAACGGCCTAGTACACCAAAGCAATATTCTGAATAAGGGGTCCACTCTCCAGACTTGAAGTAGAAAAAATTGATTCTTTATTTGAGCAATATATATGGAGGAACACAGTCAGCCCATATATATATAAATTTTTTTTTTTTTTTTACTTTCGATGTCATTGGGTGCAGAAGATGTGGCCAATACAGGGCACGAATGTGTGTGGTGTCTTGCAATGGTGGGTTGCCCCCCACACTACCACCCGAGGTTCCAGAGAATGAACAAGTTCAAAAGAGGCCCAAGAAGCTAGAACATTATTGCTGGGTTTCTAATCACACTTTGCCATGGGGTCCAGCAATGTTTTGTTCCACCTAGATTGTGATATGCTCTTTATAAAAAAAACAACAACCACTGATTATTCAATATTGGCTGCATATGACCTACAGTATATTTCAATGGTAAAGCACATATCGGTACATAATACTATTTGTCTACATTTATTGGTCTTGAAATTAAAGCTTCTTTCCTGTTACTGAGAAAAGAACACCAGTGGTTTAGTAAACTTCTCACTACTGATGAGTATTATGCCATACTTGGCTGATATCGGCACGACAAATTGTGCATATCGGCTAGTGAGTACGTACTATTGCGCACTCCCACGGGTCGTATGTGACTTCTTCCAGTCGGCCGTGCTACACGGCCAACCAGAGGATATCGCATGTGATTAGGTGCCAATCATGTAGTCTGTACGGACGACCGGACGGCCAGACAATGTGTCGGTCCGATTTGGCCAATTTTTACATCATATGTTGCCAGTGATCGTTGTAGTGTGTACTGGCGAAGCGATAAATCGTATATGATCAAACAATACAATATATTGTTCGGTCGTAAGCAATATTGGACAGTGTGTACACTTTATATCATATGTTCTAGCCTCAGGGGAAATTGGATTTAAATTACAAGTCGTTCAGGTGTGTAACCATAACCACCATAATAAACACACTTATTTGATGAAGTTTTTTGCAGACAATATGTAAATAAGAATTATTGAGTTTAACTGGGTTTGCTGGATATCTTGTGCCCAGGACACTTTTTCCTTCCATCAGTAAAGACAGTTGTTTAAGTGAGTTTTTATCCAATACTACATGTCCATGTTTATGAAATGAATCAGTAACTGTTAATAAAACAAAAACTTGTTTTCATGCTTTTTTTTTTCTAAAGAATGACTATAATACATAGTACAAACTGGTTTCAAGTTAATTGACTTGATACCCAGATGTTAGGTGATGGTCAAGCGACATGCTTAGGTGTGCAAACAGAGCAGCATTTATTGCAGCACTTGGCTCACATTGCCCCTCTATAGATAGACAAATAATGCACATTACTTGAAGTACAATGGTTACAGAAATTCGCACAGAAAGAACAATAAGGTCCACATTACCTATAAGTAGTGTGCATCTTTATTACAATATGTAATAAACTGTTTAGTCAGCCTGTACTGGTTCTTGTGAAGAGCACAACAAAAACTGGAAATGTATAGATGAAAAGTATTACAATGAATATTTCTTACTCAGGACCCTAATATAGCTACACTAACTCAACCAAAGCTGTATTGTAGATTCCTTTATGGGCAATATAATAACATTGCACTGCAGACATTTATATTTAAGTTCCTATGAAATGTATTTGTATGATTACAATATAGAGGAACACATGATTATTTTCCAATATAGAAGTGGTTTCCCTATGTTTGCACAATGCATACATTACATCCAGTAGTCATGTGCTCTTTTTATAAGGAGAATCGTATTACCTCGCAGCCACTGTAGCGTGGGGCATCACTACCTCATTCAATGCCCTTTTGGCAACATCATGCTCTGTGACTGACATAACATGATGTCTCACATCCCCTGAGCTATACTTATTTTTATCCTAGTCACTTATTCCATGACATGATGAATAGAAGGGACCCCAGAAAACATGAATTACAGTATGGAGCACTGGTTATGTTACAACTAGCATCCTATACACATGGAAGATATGTTACCCAGCAAAGATCTTGTACTGCGGAATAAAAAGTAACAGCATTTGTTGTATAACATATATTATGTATAGCTTTATGTTCTAGTGAGGTTTTACAGCATAGACAGAAACCTGCTACTCTCCAACTGGTGTGGAACTAAGAGTCTCAGCATGTCCAGGACAGGTAGCTATTAAATTTAGTTTTGAGTTTTGATGTCTAAATGGAAATGTATATAAACAAGGGGCAAAAGAATCGCAAAATTTGGGCAAAGACTCAGCAACATCTCTTCATCCAACCGGTCCCAGATTCTGCTCTCAGAGTGGGGCCTCTGCTGAGCATCTAAGCACCTGTCACAAGCCTTACAGAGCATACACTGTGCTGGAGCATACTCAGAAGGTACTTCTGCCTTCCTCTTCTTTATATAAGGGAACCTCAGTAGGGTGACACCCACATCCTCCCCTCTGGGTACTAAGGTGGCCTCATCGCCTGCAATGGCGCTAGTTCAGTCCCTGTATAATTATAAGCTTTGCAGGTCTATATTTAGTCATATTTCAATTGTGTTTAATAAAATATGTTATGGAATCATAACTTCAGCATACATAATGTATATTTGTGATGTCTTTTATTATCCAAAATGTTTGTATTTAGACCATCATTTCCCTTATATTTATAACTCACTGTGTCCACTGCTATTGTAATATCCCATGTCCAATAATATGCTGTAACATAATGGTCATCTAATGGATGGGCAAATCGGACATTGGACCTCATTCAGAGCCGCTCGCAAAATGCGAGCGCTCACTCTGAATGAGGGTGGGCGCTTTTTTTTTTTTTCAGCCGGCCTCCTGGCCACTCGCTAAGCTGTGGTCTCGTCTGCCGCAAGCCCCAGTGAGCTTCCTGCTCTAATAGAATAGGAAGCTCACTACTGACATCACAAGTGATGTCAGTAGGGCCACCCACAAACGGCAGTCGTTCCTTCAGGAACGCCTCCATTTGTCCAGCCACTCCCCCTCCCCGCCGATCAGCATCGACAGCAGCCCCGTTTGTAGCAAGCCCCGGAGTGAGTGAATTTCTCACTCGCTACGGGTCTTGCGCATGCACGCGCGCAGTGCCCCACCATCAACCCGCTTGCGAGCGCATAGCGCTTGCGAGCGGGTCTGAATGAGGGCCATAGTTTTGGTTAGGTGTTTAAGACAAGCTGACAAAATAATCCGTTTTTCCTGTACAAAACTAATACTGTACTTTGCATATTTCCCTTAATAAATGCAGCAATGGGTGTAACTACCATAGGTGCAAGGGGTACAGCTGCTTTTGGGGCCAGAGCTGATGGGGGCCCACCTTGTCAAAGTTACATGTGTTGTATACATTTGTCACCATTTGGTGGTACATAGGGGCCCTTACAAACCTTTGCTATGGGGCCTTCAAAAACCTAGTTATACCCCTGAGTAATAAATTATATAAATTACTGTAACAGTATAAGATATTTGCACTTTTAAAAAGACAAATGTTAAATAAAATGAATGTGTAAAAAAACTTTTAATAAGAATAATTAAATAGAATAATAAAGTTACTGAAAACAGCACAGCAGATATGGGAGCTGTGCTCAGCCTACACTCAACCCAAGGGTCAGGACACACAGCTTGTGGAACACTGGAGCCGCATAGCCAGCAGTGACACCTGGGAGCAGGTGCCGCACTATGGACCTCATTCAGAGTCTCTCGCTAGATGCGATCGCTCGCAACCAGCGCAGTGGCGTAACTACTGCTCCTGCAGCCCCAGCGGTGGCTTGGAGGCGCTGGGTAGCTTAGGGGCGACGGGGGCAGTAGTAGTAACTACGGAGGGTGCAGGGGGTGCGGTCGCACCCCCTGTACCCTCCATCTACTGGGCACCCGCTGAGTATGTTACCAGCGGGCGCCCGGCTCCTATTCAAACCCCCGGCGGCAGCCGGAGGACGGAGCTCCCTCCGTCTTCCGGGTCCCACAGGGCACTATGGGAGTGACGTAATGATGTCACTCCCATAGTGCCGAGGAGCGGACGCCGGGGATGGAGCTCAGGAGTGAGCTCCATCTTCCAGGTCCCGCAGAGCACTATGGGAGTGACGTAATGACGTCACTCCCATAGTGCCGAGGAGCGGACGCCGGGGTATGGACGGCAGCAGCACTGGAGCGGGGATAAAGGTAAGTGTTTGTGTTTTTTTCTTTTGTGTGTGTGTGTTTGTTTGTGTGCGCGCGGAGGGGGGGAGCAACTACAGGCGGCTAACTACAGGCGGCTAACTACAGGGGGCTAACTACTAGAAGGGGCACTACAGGGGGCTAACTACTAGAAGGGGCACTACAGGGGGCTAACTACTAGAAGGGGCCCTGCATAATTGGCACTACTACAGGGGCATTACTTTAATGGGCACTACTACAGGGGGGCCTGCATAATGGGCACTACTACAGGGGGCCCTGCATAATGGGCACTACTACAGGGGGCATTGCATAAGGGGCACTACTACAGGGGGAATTGCATAAGGGGCACCACTACAGGGGGCATTGCATAAGGGGCACTACTACAGGGGGCATTGCATAATGGGCACTACTACAGGGGACATTGCATAAGGGGCACTACTACAGGGGGCATTGCATAATGGGCACTACTACAGGGGAAACTGCATAATGGGCACTACTACAGGGGACATTGCAAAAGGGGCACTACTACAGGGGGCATTGCATAAGGGGCACTACTACAGGGGGCATTGCATAAGGGGCACTAATATATGGGGCATTGCATTTTGGGGCACAACTACAGGGGGCACTGTATAAGGGGCACTAATTTGATACACAGTTTACAGGTTATAAACTATGTTCCCAATAATCTGGTTCTACACGGACATAAAAACTGTGCAACCTGTCTTGAGCTGAGGTGACGGACTGGCAGTAGCAGAAAGGAGGGTTGGTGAAGTAGATCTGTCAGAGTGGGATGTAATGTGCATTACTGTTTGGCATAATGTGTATTTGGCATTACTGTGTGCACAATGTGCTATTAGGGGCATTACTGTGTGGCATAATGTGTAAGGGGCATTACTGTGTGGCATAATGTGTTGTATGTAGCATTACAATGTGGCATAATGTGAAATAGGGGCATTACAGCTTGGCATAAATTTGTTATAAGCACTTTACTGTATGTCATTATGTGTTATATGTGGCATTATTGTGTGGGATGTGTAAGGAGCATTGCTGTGTGGCATAATGTGTTGTAAGGGGCACTCCGGTGTGGCATAATGTGTTGTAAGGGGCATTCCGGTGTGGCACACTGTGTTATAAGTGGCATTACTTAGTGTGTCATAATGTGTAAGGCACATTGCTGTATCATGTAACCACACACCTTAAACATAGTCTTTGGGTGTGTTTGATCTTTGGGCATGGGGGGGGCGCCTGAAACTTTTTTGGCATGGGGGAGCAAAATTTATAGTTACGCCACTGATCCAGCGTATGTAAATTTTTCAACGTGATGCCACGGAAAGTGATCGCTCGCCAAGGCATAACCACGCCCACCATGTCTTAGCGAGCGGCCAGCGTACAACCAATCACACAGGCAGAGCCGCCCACCAGCACATGTCATCTCCAGGAAGTGTATTAAAACATTGGTACATCGAGGACAATCGGAAGCGATGGCAGCGCTTGTGGTTGCCTTACCCTACCGCAAGCACTGCGTGGACTTCAGTGTAAAAAACAGGCATGTCACGTGTACTATGACGCTGTGTGTTAATTATGCACGCCTCTAAAATGGCGTTGAAACACTCAGGCATGCCTGCGTTCGCACCTACACTCCCCCGTTATTAGTGTCCTGTCCCTGTTACCACCCACAAACGGCCTCTCCTGTCACTCATTTCTCTGGGCTGTCTTTGCTGGCCGAGCAAGTGGCCTGCGATCGCACAGAGTAGTTCGCGCACGCACAGAATGAAGTGTGCGCATGCACGTACGCAAACCATCGGGCCGCTTGCGAGTGCACAGAGCTAGCGAGAGACTCTGAATGAGGCCCTATGTACCCAGTGACTAAGGGAGCCGTGCAATGCAGATCACAGCTGCGGTCAGCATACACTGTTGTTCTCTGCTGCAAGCACCAATGATGGTTACTGATGGAGTCCAGCGGCCATGAGTATAGTCAAGGGTAATGACGGATAAAGGGCTGAAGCATGGAGCCCACAGGTCCCGCAGGTGAGAAGCACACGGACAGTGTGCTAGTGTGTCCAAGCAGAGTGTAATAAGCATCCTGCTGGTGTGAGATAATTACTATTGAGGTGACAGTCCCCTAGTTTGTAGGAAGACATGCTGCAGCCACCCGCACTAGGGGATTTGTCAGTAGCAGGGAAGAGGGAAATTTTTTTATTTATCATTTACAGAGCTGGTTCTGGATCAAGCGGAGCCTATAGCGAAAATTTCCTTTGGTGCCCTCCCACCCATACAAAACTTTTCATTTTAAGCATAATGATACGTGGTACAGGGCATGGTGCAGGTCACTCATATTGGACCTCTGCCCTTTTCTTTTTACCCAGATTATGTACTTTTTCCTGCATTTTGTGTCTTAATTCAATAATCATGTACTAAATACTTGAAATTAGTATTTTTACTGACCTCTCTATACCCTACACTACATCACTGACCCCTCTATACCCTACACTACTGACCCATCTATACCCTACATTATTGACCCCTCTATACCCTACACTACATTTCTGATCTCTCTATACCCTACACTACATCACTGACCCCTCTATACCCTACAATACATTACTGACTCCTCTATACCCTACACTATTGACACCTCTATACGCTACACTACATTACTGATCCCTCTATACCCTACACTACATCACTGACCTCACTATACCCTACAATACATCACTGACCCCTCTATACCCTACAATACATCACTGACCCATCTATACCCTATACTACTGACCCCTCTATACCCTACACTATTGACCCCTCTATATGCTATACTACATCACTGACCCCTCTATACCCTACAATACATCACTGACCCATCTATACCCTACACTACTGACCCCTCTATACCCTACACTATTGACCCATCTATATGCTACACTACATCACTGACCCCTCCATACCCTACACTACATCACTGACCCCTCTATACCCTACACTACATCACTGACTCCTCTATACCCTACACTACTGACCCATCTATACCCTACATTATTGACCCCTCTATACGCTACACTACATTACTGATCCCTCTATACCCTACACTACATCACTGACCCCTCTATACCCTACACTATGGACCCCTCTATACGCTACACTACATCACTGATTCCTCTATACACTACACTACATCACTGACCCCTCTATACCCTACACTATATCACTGACCCCTCTATACCCTACACTACTGATCCCTCTACACCCTACACGATTGACCACTCTATACGCTACACTACATTACTGATCCCTTTATACCCTACAATACATCACTGACCCCTCTATACCCTACACTATGGACCCCTCTATATGCTATACTACATTACTGATCCCTCTATACCCTACACTACATCACTGACCCCTCTATACTCTACACTACATCACTGACTCCTCTATACCCTACACTACATCACTGATCTCTCTATACCCTACACTACATCACTGACCCCTCTATACACTACACTACATTACTGATCCCTCTATAACCTACAATACATCACTGACCCCTCTATACCCTACACTACATTACTGACCCCTCTATACCCTACACTACATCACTGACCTCTCTATACCCTGCACTACATCACTGACCCCTCTATACCTGCCACTACATTATGGACCCCTGGCCTTAATACCCTAAACTACTGACCCCTCTATACCTTACAATACATTTTTTCAACTAAAGAGCCTTATGTAAGCAGCTGTGGAGCACACAGAGCATGAAGCCAGTAATGTGGTTTTAGGGTAGGTGATAGGTGTTAGTAGTGCTCACAATGAAGCAAAAAAGTATATGTGGTGAGTGATAGCATGTAACCAAAAATCGATAATAGGTTAAATTTAGTATATGCTGAAACACAGATGTGAATGAAATACTGAGAAGTATAAATGATGAGGGAACTGTATGTAGTGGGTGTAGTGGGATAACTAAATTTTATTTGGGGTCACATTGCTTGTATACCTCCCACTTGGTTAAAGTCCAGATTGATGAGACATCTAAAGTATTGTTTAGGTGGCTTCCATTATGGAACACCCTTACATTGTATAGCAATCTGAGATAGTTATACTTGCTTCAGATGCTTAAACCAGTCCAGTTGCTGGCGCTGGGCTGTCTGACTGCAATGATGTTGAGGAGGGGCAGAGTCCTGGACGGACCAGCAGAAGAGAGGTAGCAGCAGATGTTACACTTACCAGGAGGGGGTGGAGCTGCAGAACGGACCAGTAGAGGAGAGGTAGCAGATGTTGCACATACCAGGAGAAGGAGGTGGAGCTGCAGGATGGACCAGCAGAAGATAGGCAACAGCAGATGTTGCACATACCAGGAGGAGGGGTCAGAGCCGCATGATGGACCAGTAGAGAGGAGGCAACAGCAGATGTTGCACATACCAGAAGGGGGCAGAGCCCAGAACAGACCAGCAGTGGAGAGGCAGCAACAGATGCTGCACATACCAGGAAGGGATGGAGCCGCAGGACAGACCAGCAGAGGAGAGGCAACAGCAGATGCTGCACGTACCAGGAAGGGGTGGAGTCGCAGGATGGACCAGCAGAAGAGACAGCAGCAGATGTTGAACATACCAGGAGGGGGTGGAGCTGCAGGATGGACCAGCAGAGGATAGGCAGCTGCAGTACATACCAGGAGTGGAGACAGAGCAATGATACTGAGGGGCCGAGCTGACTGCTGCTGCACCCTTCCAGGCTACTATTCTCTGAGCTCCCCTGATCTCATTATTTCCTTTTGTTGCCCCGATGTCATCCATCCTTGTCTTTAGCGCAGTGATCTCATGGTGTAACTCCTCTATTTCCTGGTCTTTCTGCTTTAGCTTAGACACCAATTTGTTAAATAGCTTTTGCAGCATGTTGTGCCCTTTTTTTGCTGCCTTAGCGATAGTGAGCTGGTCCTCCATAGCCTGCCCCTTCTGGTTGTTCTCAGATAGCAATGCTGCCAGCCTCCTCACCTCTGATTTTTCCTTCTGTAGTTCATCTCTTACGAAAGTCTTCTACTTCTTTCCTGGAGTTTTATTTCTGCCTCTTTCATGAGGGCGACCTGCTGGGAATGTTCTCTCCTCCTTTCCAATATCAGGCTCAGGTCAGTGGTCTCGCTCGGTCGTACGCTGCCGATGTTCTTAAACCGCGCATGTCTCTGGTTCATTGCGCGTGTGTGCGTACGAGGCCTTGCGATGTAAAAAGCTGTCGCTTGTACGGCTTGCGAGCCGGAAGTGGCTCACGAAAGTTGATTGACATGAAAGGCCGTTTGTGGGTGTTGACGGGGGTGGTGGTCTGAAAACGCAGGCGTTCCTCACCATTTTCAGGGCGTTTTAGGGGCGTACATACATTTTTTGCTACGACCGACTTAGAAGGCCGGAAGTAGTAAAACGTCACTCTGCGAGCAGGTTCGAGGCCTGGATGATCGTACAGCTTGAGGTTGGGTATGTGCTTCCGCAAGCCCCAGAGTACAATCGATACTATCGAAATTTAATGATGTTAGGATTTATGTTTCTATTTAGAACCACACAATGCAAGCAGCTAATAATATTTTGTTGTTGCTAATAACAGTGCTAATTGGATGGTCAATTAATCCGTTGCTTTTGCATTAGAGAAAAATAAAAATTGTTTTTATATTTGGGAATGCCTTAGTAAACGTGTTTTGTAAATAAATGTTAAAGTAACTAGCATTATTTACCCTGCACCACTGTTTACATATCCCATGTTTTTCAGTTTTCTTTATTAACCATGTATATGTTGCAATGTAAAAACAGGCTACATATTTTGTAAATGTCAAAACAGTGTTTTTTAATTTGAAATTTCATGCAACATTTTATAGCATTTTCAAGAATGCTAAAATTATTAGGAAAAATAAGCATTTAAAAAAAAAAAAAAGAGAAAGGAGATGGAGGTATTGGTGCCAACAAATATGGGGACTGCACATCAACGGGTAAAGGACGAGATAGCCATGGCTATTTGCGGCATCTTGGACGGCTCGGATGAAGAGTCGTTCTCGGAACAGTCGACTGGTGTGTTAGACGCCGACTGGCCTGGCCAGAGCTGGATGGTATTGGCTCTGGCCTAGGCATAGGGCTCGCCATACTTTGAGGGGTGGCTGTTGGGCTGCCAGAGGTGGTGGTCCTTGGTGGAAGGGAGGCTCGTTCCATCATGGCAATTCTGTTTGCCTGCTCCTGGCCATCGGCCAACCGAGTCTGGGCCACAGCACATGTCTCCAGGGCTTACGCCACCCTCAGCAATCTGTCATCTATCCTCACCAGAGTGGTCTCCATCCTCAGGAGAACAGATCTATTCTACTGAGTCTGGCCGACCATCTCGGTGAGGAGAGACAATGCTTTGGCGGGTGGTGCCCCTGGAGTGGCCTCCACAGGGTCCCCAGATGGAGATATTGGATCATCCCCTGCAGTGTCGGATTAAGTCACACAAGGGCCTGGGGCTGAAAATGTTCAAGGGCCTGATAAGGGGAGGAGGTGTGACTAGTGCTGTTGGCATGTACATCCCCTATGCTATCAGCTCCACTGTCTCCCTAAACATACACAAAGTGAAACATTTTATATAATTTTTTTAAATACGAAATACAATATTTTTTATTGGTAAATGAATTATGACTGCATGGCCAGCTGGTCATTATCATGCTACTATGATGATGGGCCTATTTTTAAGTGAAGACCTGGAGCTGGCGCTCCTTCCACCCAAATGTTAATCTGGCCCTGATGCCCTGCAGAGCCTCCATATGTGCTGGGCCCAGCCATCACCTTAGGAGCAGGCACTTTCTCCTCAGGTTCTGTAAAGAAAGATAATTAAATAATCATGTTTTTTCTAGTTTTTGAAGCCACTAATGTTTTTGCTTTGTGCGCCCTGATTGTTGCCCAAAAATTACCTTCACTGCCATGTGGAGCGTTAAAGTCGGCCATGTCAGTGTCCATATTGGACACTTCGACTAGCTCCTCTTCCTCCACACACCCCTGAGCCATCTCCTCCAAAGGTGTTAAGGTCAGCTTCTCAGGGATGGGACCACCACCTGTCCCCCTGGCATGGGTTGCCCTATTTCCTAATTTCCTCTTCAGCCGATATTTGAAGTCCATCCATCTGTCAATGTTTAGAGGTAATTTAGTACTGTATGTCCTGGTACATTTTACACCTTAATTCGAAAACAGCATTCACACTAGCAATTCTATACCTTTTGCGCACAACATCATTGGATCTGTGCGTGGTCCCCGCACTATTGACAGCCCTGGCTATCTCGTCCCATATCCTGTCCTTTTGTCCAGCCCCCATATATCTTGGGGCATGGACAATATTGTCCATGCACATAGTCACCAATGCCTCCATCTCCAACCTCGAAAATGGAGGCTTACTTGACCTCTTCCAGCTTGGGCCAGGCTCCTCCTCAGTGGGATTTTGTGTCGGTTGTCCACCTACAACATGTTTATTTAAAATTTAGTTTATGATGACTGTGGAATTATATCACAATTGTTTTAGTGTCAATTTGCAACATTATTTATCAAACTTATTTATTAGCTCTTGGCTCTGGTTTTTATGCTCCTCTCGATCCATGACAAAGATTGAGAAAGCATGAAGTGCTAGTGTTTTTTTCAGCCATATTTATACATGTGAGTCCATCCTTGGATTGGTTGTGAGTGCATCCATGTTGCTTTCATCCATGGTACCCTATGTCACTATCCGATGCAAGTGGTCCTCCGGGAGGTTCGGGTGACTAGGGGAGTGACTGGACTAGGTCTCCTAGTTGCGGCTGAACCCAGGTTTGGCTAGACTGCCCAGAGGCACGGAGTCTAACTCCCTTGGTGGTCTTCTCCAGTGACCCCCTCCAATTGGGAATTGGTTTTCCGCTGCTCCAAATGAGCAGGTCGCGGCCCTCAGGACAGGTACCTGGGATTGGCAGAAGACCGGAAACTATAACACATGAAGTTATTGCTAGAACACTGGAGATAAACTGGAACACAATTAGAAATCCTGATCACCGGCTTGCATGAGATTACTGAGAAATGTACTGAGAAAACCAGGAACTTATTAGCACAGCAGCTCAGGGAGATGTGGACACTGGCAGGTACTGGAGTTTGCTAAATATGCAGGTGCTGGCTGCACAGACAAACACAAAGCAGAGTGGACACAGGCACATGTAGTAATCCCAGTCGCAGGCTAGCTAGGAAACACAGAAATATGTACAGGAACTGCAACAGATTCTGGAGCTGATAAACACAGTGAAACACAGAGGGAAGACAGGAATAAACTGGGAAAGCTAGTAATGCTGGTACTGGACAAAGGCAATTACTAGGAGAGTGCTGGGAGGTCCAGCTAATGTGAGCTAATTAGTACTGCAGGTAATCTGACACCTCAGTGACACAGGGTAATAGCCACAGGAAAGCTGCAATAGAATTAGCAGCACATATACAAAGACACACAGGAAAGAGACATGAAACACTGAAGTACTGTGAGAAAGCTAAAGTCCCAGACAAAGGGTTAGCATGGAAGCTAATACAGGAAACTGGAAAACTGTGAGCAGGCTGAAGCAACACACTGAAGGATTTAGCACAGAGCAACAGTGGGAGTATCACAGGAACTGGAATAACGAAGTTGAACAGCAGTTACTTGTCCCTGGAGTCAGACTTAAATACCCCTGGGTGGCTGATCATTGGATCAGAGGATCAGCTGAGTGACCACAGGACTATCATTGGGAGAGACTAGTCAGGTGATATGAGCCAACATGGCTGCGCCCATGCCCGGCACCCCGGAAACCAGGAAGCACATATGTAAGCCCTAGCGGACCCCAGGGAGAATACTCAGTCACCACTCACCTCCATTCCCAGTGTCTGGACACCTAAGCCCAAGGACACCAGCGCAGAGGTGAGTAGTGGCCGATCCCAGGCTGCATCCTGACACCCTACACGAAATGCACACCTAACAGTAATTGGGTGTGTTAATGAGATGTGAGCACATCCTTGGATTGGTTGTGCATGCATCCATGTTGCGTTCATTCATGGTACCCTATGCAAAATGCACACCTATCCATCATTAATCAATAATTGCGTGATGTCCTACCCTATTTAAGGTTCACCTAAATGGACCATTACTTGTGTGTTGGTGGTGGTTGGCTGGTGTTAGTTGTTTGGCATTTTGGAGGTTTTGAGGCACAATACATTCTTGGCTTGAGAGTCTTGTAAGTGTTTCTGAGTCCTGCAAACATCAGTCCATTGTGTGCATGGCATGGTTTTGTTGTTTATTTATTTTATTTTTTTCTTAAAAACCAAATGTAGTTTATTTCGGTGTTTGGTGTGGTCTGAAGGAGGATTCCTGACCACTTTTTCTTGGTCCCTGGTAAGTGTTTCTGAGTCTTGCAGGTTTTTTTATTTTTTTGTTTGGTGTATTGATTTTTTTATTCCCTTCTTAATGTTTGTTACATAACTAATGTTTTGTCTATGTGTTTAGAAACAACTTATTCTAATGTTTTTCATTGCTATTCTGCCTTTTTTTTCAAACAAAAAATAAAAACATGTAGGTGGTTGCCAAGATGGCCCTACCCAACCCTATAAGAATCAGCTTCATTCTGACTAAGTTTAAGTTATTTTTTTGCAATATCAAAGATTCATTAACAGACCAACTATTTTTTAATAACACACATTTCAGAGCGACATGGGTGAGCTCATCCTCGCCATGCTACCACACCCAAACCTACCTGGTCCTCCTCCTTGGTGTAGGCATAGGAGGCATGCAAGGCCCCAGATATATAGAACACGGGTCACCCTTTTTGGAATGCCAGATGATGTTGTGTTAACAACTTACCACCTCCCACCCAACATTATCCTAGACACTCTTTCAATAATAAAGTGTGATCTAGAAAGTCAAATTCACATTCCAACATCAATACAACCACTAACACAGTTGCTGGCGGTGTTACATTTCTGTGCCTCAGGGTCCTTCCAGACCACTGTGGGTCTGGTGGGTGGCATTTTCCAGCCATCATTCTCCAGGATCCTGAGGCATGTGATGGATGTATTTTTCAAACATATAGCACAATTTATTAGTATGACTTTGGATATGGAAGCCCTTGTTGTGGTAAAGCAGCAGTTTCAGGACATTGCTGGCTTTCCACATGTCATAGGGGTAGTGGATGGCACTCACATAGCACTTCAGCCTCCAGCAGTCATAGAGAATATATATCATAATCGCAAATATTACCATTCCATGAATGTGATGGTGCTATGTGATGCCTCCCTCCAGATCCTCTCCCTGAATTCAAAATTTCCAGACAGTTCACATGATGCATTTGTGATTCAACATTCAGGGATTTGGCACAAATTAGCAACACTGCAATCTGGTGATGCGTGGCTTCTGGGTAAGTTTAATTTTGTTATGTTGTTCTATAATATAGTGAATGTAAGTGTTTTAATTTTGTAAATTCTTAATGTCTATCCTTTCCTACAGGTGACAGTGGTTATCCTTGCATGCCCTGGCTGCTGACTCCTTTTTTGGCACCCACACCAGGACCACAAATGCAATTTAATGCCGCATTTACTGCCACCAGGGAGGTGGTGGAGCGCTGGTGGCAACCTAATGTATTCGCCGGTTATGGTATCAAGGATCGTGGTCCTGTGTGGGATATTTCATAACATCGCCATAAGGAGTCAAGTTCCAATGCAGCCAGAGGATGGCCCCCATGAGGTAGGTGGTGTTAGACTATCCAGGTGGGCCAGACGCAATGATGTGGTTGCTCATTTTTTCAGGTATGTTTTGCTATACTTGTTTTCATTTTATTAAAGTTTTCAGTCTTCTGCATCATGGTTTTTCTGTTTTGCCTTGTTTGATTTTGTAGTTTTTACCATGTTTGTTACTAATGTTTTTTTTTTTCTTTCTTCTCCCTACCACAATTTACAATTCGAAACACATTAACAACACATTGTCAAGGCCCTTGTCTGTGTTTGGATAAACAACAACCCTTTTGCTGGATTCTACCAACATGTGATTATCCATTTGGGTCAGTTCGTGATTATGTTTTGAGCAACCATTATATTTTGTTTGTCCTAGTGTTTTTGTTTTTTTGATACTTGTTATTGATTTTTGGTGCTGTTTGGAAAACCAATAAATACACTTTTTTAACAAACAAATACTAGTTATTTTGAATAAAAAAATAAACCCTATTATGGTCTACACATTAACCATGTTGTGGAAACATTTGTGTGGCATGTTAAATGGTTGCTTTTTGGGACCCTAAAGGCTTTTAGATGACAGTTTAGTTAACACAAATGTAGTAACCATAACCCACAAACTTGCAAAACATGAAACAAGGTTGTAAAAATTATGTTACATCAGGATACTAATGGGAAATAGTGTATTTCGTGTCATCAAATGTTACAAACTTAATTATGCACTATTAATGTGTGTGGCTTACAATGTTGGCTTAATTTTAAAAAAAATTGAGTAAATCCCAAAAAATATTATGCACAAAAATACAGACCTAACTAACGAAAGAAAATTAAGTATGTGTAATACAGAAATTGTAAAACTACAGAAATTACTGTGAAAAAAACAATGACCCATTTGTACGCCAGGATTAGGCAGTTAATATATTATTAAAAAGACGACTAAGGTAGTTTGTTAACTAAATATATTTTAAGGATCAAACAAAAATATAAAAACAAACAATTAAACCCCAGCAAGGTCCAAGGCGGCAATAAGATTTTGGAAGCAGGATCCAACATTCACCAAATGCTCTTGGGCCACAGCAATCTCCTCTCTGAGGGATCTAAACAGCATCTCGGGATCTGTAGAGATGAGGAAAAAAAATGTTTAGGAAACCAATTAATTGGATACGCAAACCTAGAAATTTTAAATGTTATTATATGCCCTACAAAGTGTGTGGGACACAATGAAGTTGTTGGCTACACCCAAAAAAAATAACAAAAAAGACCACAGGCCAGGGACATTTGTATGCCTATCAAATGATCTACTCCAGGCCAGGGATTTATTTATAATGAATTAATGTTTGTTGTTTTGTCCTTAATAAACCATAATCCACATGTAAACACCAAATTTCAAATGTAAAATTTTTTAACAACCAAATAACAATGGCCTTTACTTAAAGGAGCACATAACTGAGGGGACACCAATCTATGTTGCTTATTAATTAATACATAGGAATTTGGTCATATTTGCTAATGTATCAAGCACTAAAAGCTACCCAAATCCTGTGTTCTCCTGTGGCATGGAGTAGTTTTTTTATTCAGATAATAAGTTAATATATTGAAAAAAAAACAGTAAAAGTGTGTTTGTTTTAATCGACAAACAGTGCATAAATCCACAAGATAAGTCACTTATGTTTTTTATATATTAAATTTTTTTTTAGTTTTTTAGTGCCCAAATACATTGTACGACATAAAGGACAAACTACTATTTTGTTGAAACCACAGGTAATATTGGTGAACATATGATGATGGTGTTTCAAATATTTTGTGACTTAAATTAAAAATTTTACTCGGTACAAAGGGTTAACGGTTAAGTACCCTTAAAGCCGACTGCGTGGACATTTTTGCACTTGAAATATTAACTTGATTAGACACCACAAAACAAAACTCAAAATAATTACCTCCACAGGCACCTATGCAAAAAAACCCATCACATTAATTTTAACTCTTAACACATTTGTGCACAGTGTAAGCATACCAACAAAAATAATAAATAGAAAAAATTAAGCAGTCTACTTTGAAACATTAATACATCAAAAATATAACAAAAAAAAGAAAAAAACAGTAATCAAATGTAATATTTTCAAAAATAAAAGGCCAGACTTCAAAATATTAGAAACACTAACTAAATAACAACACATGACACTGACAAACAAACATCCAATTTATGTTCAGAGACATATTAAAACTGACAAAAAAAAAATTAAAAAAACATTACCGTAAATCCGTGCCTGGGAAGGGGAATCCTGGTCATCCATAGGGGGAAGGGAGGAAGGGGAAAGGGTAAGGAACTCGCCTTCTGGAGGAGAAATTTGGGAGGAGGTTTCAGGGTCGGGAGGGGTTATTTGGGATGAGTGGGGAGGGGAGGGAGGGAGGGATACTAAGGGAGTTTTGGGCCATGGAGGAAGGGTTACTTGGGGAGTATGGGGCCTGGGAGGGAGAGTTAAGTTGATTGGGTTGGGAAGGGGAGGAGTTAGGAGCAGTATTTGGGTGGGCATTGCGCCCGCTTCTCCATGTCCTTCTCCGTCTCCGCTGATGCCCTAAGAAGTGAGATTTGTGTTTTACAAATTATAGTTTAAAGCATTTTCATTGTAAACACCACATAATTTCCATACATTTTAAAAAAAAATGACCTGTGCATTCTATGTAAATATTACAAACTGACATTTAATGAAAGTAGTTTCAGCAAACTGTACAATAGGTACAACATACATTACAGCTTGTTTACATTTGTTGGTAAAAATACTAATCATGGTTTAAATATAATAACAACAAACTGCAAGAGCATACTTACGCCGGCGTATTTGCGCCCGCAGATTTCTTAAAAGCAGGGGCGAACGCCGCCGGAGATCCGACCAGCGGTGCTCTAACTGAGCTATATTGCGCCGGAAGCCCACAGACCGCAGGCGCCTACGGTCCTCCGCATAGGCCTGCCTTTTAAGCCTATTAGAAATAGGGGGGGTCAACATTGCCCAGGTGCCTGTCCATCACATCCAACAAAAAGATTGACAGCTCTTGCCGTGTAAATGCCGCGGCTCTCATGATTGCAATGGCAGGTTTTACAGTAAACCACAAATATACATGGGTGACATGAAAACTGATTGGCTAAAATTAAAAACACATTTACATATACTAACTTTGATTGGACAATGCATTATTCATGTGACCAATATAAAAATTTAATAAAACCATATCTGATTGGCTCTAGGCCTTTATTTGCGATTGCAAAGTAAACAGGCAAAATTACACAAACTTACATTCATAATGTAATTTAAAACAGGCATTTAACAACAACAGCCCATTAGTGATCCAAAATCCTGTCTAAAGCTGGCCACACATCTAAAGATTATCTGTCCAACCAGCCAACTAGTTGATTGGTTGGAATGAAAATCTGGTAATGAATACAATCAGCAATTTGCTCACAAACGCTGGAAAATGGACCAAAACTGTTGTTTGAACAAATAGTTTAGATCAAACATTTAACAAACTTGTCTAAACGACCATTTTCATCTGTTTTCTGGCATTTAGGAGCAAATTGCTGATCATCATTTACTCCCATCCGTTACCAGATTTTCATTCCAACCAATCAACAAGTTGGCTGGTTGGATGTAAGTTGGTCTAGTGTGTGGCCAGCTTAAGATTCTTTATTTCAAAAAAACGCACTACCAGTAAAACATCAGCATGAACTAAATCACATTTGAACAATAAAGTTTTTAGGCAAATTGAAAGGGTGGTAAAAAAAAAGGCAAGAAACACTTAGAACACTAATTAAATAATTCACAACAAGCTATTAACAAGCTGATTGATAGAGTATGGAAACATGACATGTGGGCATCAACACAACACATGCGGCCACAAACATCAGAACAAAATTAACATACAGTGACTGACTCGATCGTTAGCTTCTATCACTCGCTAGCTAGAGGAGGTGCATTGGTCACGAATGGGTGTCACACTGGTTGCGAGCGACCACCCGTGCGATTGTTTACATTTTGACTTTCTCGGTCGCTGGGCGTACGACCGAGCGGCCGCTTACGACCGACTCTAAATGAGGTCCATAGTTATTTTAATTCTATTTTAAGCACAGTTACTTCCATCCATTCTTCAGAAGTTATTAATACTGTAAATACTGCAACATTGCTTGTGTCCAAATAGCTCCTCATATATAATTACCTGCATCTGCATGGCACTAAGGGTACTGCGCAGAGCCATAACTAGACTTTTTGGTGCCCTGTGCCAGAAAGAGCATTGGCGCCCCCCTCATTTTTCAAAGGGATATAATGCACCCAGAAAAGGGCCATGGCTTCATGGGGTAGGGCCAGGGAAGAGATAGGAGAGGCAAGGAGATGCTGGGGATGAAATAAGAGGAAGCTTCAAGCAAGAATGATAATAAACAGATATTTCACAGGCCCAAACAGCGCCCCTTGACCTGTGGTGCCCTGTGCGATGGCACCAGCCGCACTACCCTAGCTACTGCCCTGGTACTGCGTCAGTGCTGGGGCTCTTTCTGATAAAGAACTTGCGCAGTCTCTGGAAGACAGTATGGACAGTGTTCCAGAGCTGCCTCCTCCCATCCCAGGTGCTGGGGATTTGGGCACAGGGAGAGGTTGATGGATCAGTCTGTAATACATGCACAAAGAGAAGGGGAGGGAGAGAGGACAAATTACTTATTATGGCCATACAATGACAGCAGTGGGAGAAGTGGTGGCATAGCCTGTACACCGGTCCACTTCCACCTCTGTATATCTATATCTATACCCACACACTGACAATGTCACTACACTCCCCTTAGGGCAGGTATGTTACATGTAGCTGTGCTGATTTCAGTGTAACATCTTCCAAAGGATCCCTCTCCGATAGTGGCAGAGCAAATGCCTAGGGGCATCCAAGCCCGCCTAGGGCTGGTGGAGATTTGTTGCAGGCACTGCTGGAGCACCTGCTGCCAGCTGGGCAGAGACTCTGGCAGCTGCTACTGTACAGTGTCCATGATTGGAGCTCAGCTGTCAGCTCTGATCGGACCTGGCAGAAGCAAACAGTGAGCGGGCAGCGGCAGAATTCTGGCGGCAGTTTGCGGGGGGCAGAGCACCTGGACGGCAGCTAATGGTTAGCGTCGGGCTGGCTCTGAGGTATCACACAATCAGAATGAGCTTCTGCACATGTGCAGAGGCTCATTCAGGACTTTAAGTAATGGTCATGGAAGGGCTGCACCATGGGCCATTGCGGAGCTCGGAATAGTGAGTCACACCTCATGGCTCTAGGCTCCGTCTCCAGCAATCATCACACACAGCTGCGGCCTGCCAGCCTGAGATGGAAAAGCTGGGTCCACCACCCGCGGCTTGCTGTACCTTGAGTTGGACAGCTCTGCAGGCTGTGCTCAAGTAAAGTAAGTTTGAGCTGGGAGAGGGCCGGGGTGCTGTGGTGCTCATTGCTGGGAGAGGGGTGGTGTACGAGAGTGGGTGCTGATAACGTGCTGTGCTGTTATAAGGGGTGTGCTATGCTGGGTGACAGACCCTTCTATGAGGCCACACCCCTTTTCAGGATCCCACGGGGAAGGGCACCACCCAAAATCTTGCCTAGGGCACAAATTTGGCTAGGGCCGGCTCTGGATAGTTGTCACTAGCTCATGTGCAATTGATAAGACTGCATCCTATCAATGTAATTGGAAATAACATTATTGCTGAGGCATGAGGCATACAATTCCTAGGGGCCTATTTGTCAAACTTATTCTGTCCTTAAACATATGGAAATGGCTGTGTCTTCTGCCTTGTGAGCTACAGCATTGCAGTAGTTTTCTATAGGACAGGGTTAAGAAGCTATATAACAAGTTCCGAAATCCTTAGCTTGCTTGTGTCAGCCCATTGTCATTGTCCCCCCTCTACATTATTGGGAATCTTGTTAAATAGGTTTCCTGGAGATAAATTGAATGGGTGTGTATACTGTGGGCAGGTGATGGGCTCATTATCAGTTTAACTGACCTGATGTTCATCCTGATCTCGCTTCTCAGTGAGCTGATCCTTATAACCGGATCCTTTTCCTCAGCAGCATTTTCCAGTTCCGCATTCCTCACTGTCACACTAAGAGATAATGTGCAGGAACGTTAGTGCTTTCCAGATCAGAGAGTCACATAGGGTCTTATTCAGAGTTGGACGCTGCTGCATCCGCTCCTGTGTTTGTTGCCAATTTTGTGGCTGTGATAATATAACAAAGAAAAGAGAAAAATAAGGGCTTGTTGTTGGGGCACTCTTTAAATCAATATTTACATAAAACATAACCTTTAATAATGATAATTAAAATTACACAGGCCCCCTCGCTACGCAAGATAGTTGGTAACATTAAATTAGTTATATAAATTTAAATAGATGTGGCAAAAATATTCAAATATGGGTAATGAATCTCCTACAATAATGTGATAAAAGCCTAAGCAACGTGTTAATAGAATGACATAGTTATGTAGGAAGATAGTTACCCTAGTAACCCTGCGTTAATAAACCAATGGATGTGGGAACAATAACATATGAGCACTTTGCTGTGTTACCACTCTGTCCCAATCCACCTCCTATATATTCCAACCTACAGCACCTGGTATTCCCAGGTGGTCTCCCATCCAAGTACTAAAAAGGCTCAACACTGTATAGCTTCCAAGATCAGATGAGATTGGGCATATCCAGTATGGTAAGGCTGTAGGTGTGTCACTAGTCGAGGAAATATGAATGCCCAGGTACATACACTGCAATGGTGTTTGTAGAACTATCTCATATGAGTAGTCCGCTTTGTTAAATAATACGCACTTCAAAGAAAGTATTGCATAAGCGTACTATACTTGTTCCACATAATATGGCTGTAGATGTGTCTCTAGGTGAGGGAGTGTGAATGCCCTGGTACACACACTGCAATGGTGTTTGTAGGACTATCTTACCTGCTACTGTTGCAGTAATGTTTATATACCATGTGCCTGTCTTGCAATGTCTTGTACTGTATGTCACTGTTTTCTTGTTCTGTTCAACTGTTTATGTACTGTTTCTGTACTTAGTTTATGTACTATGTAAGGCACTGCAGAACCCTTGTGGCACCATATAACTAAAGGATAATAATAATAATAATAATAATAATAATAATAATAATAATAATCATAATAATGAGGAGTCCACTTTGCTTAAATAATACACACTTCAAAAAAAGTATCACATAAGCGTACTTTACTTGTTCCACAGGTAAGTTATCACAAATATGCACCAGCCACAAATATCGCATATGTATTGTCTGGTATTCGTTCAATTCAAAATTCTTATAATGTATTCCAAGTTCGTTATTATACAAGTTCCAACAAGAATGGCATTGTTTTGATAGGAATTAGCGCTCATCAATTATTATGCATTCCTGTCAGAATCAAAACAGTTTTATACAACATAGACAATAATTGTAACTAGGGGTGAGCGGGTTCTGATTTCTGAATCAAAATAGGCTGAATCCAAAATTATTCATGTTACTGTATCCCATCTATCAAATCGGACAAATAAAAAAGGAGGATTGTCTTTATGGCGCTAATTGAAATCAATAAAAGTATGGGTTGAAGGATATAGTCCGAAACGCGTTGAGCCAGTGATCGTTACTACTGGAGGAACTCTGGAAAACCTACCGTGAGGATTGTACTGGGGATGGTGTGAATGAGTGTCCGGGGCTCGGAATCTGCCACCCTTTGTTTGCCATCTACCTTCCAAGTGGGACGGTGAGACGAATCCAGAGGTTTACCAGCTACACTGGTTATATGTTGTTTTTATATGTGAAAAATGTGAGTGCATTTTATTATTAAACTAGTCTTTTTTTTGTGAAAACGCCTGCACTATTATTCTCTCCATTTTCATTTTGGGTGTATTTGGACGTCTGAGGACTACGGAGAAAAGATCTCAGAGGGTTACCAACTCCATATTGGTTATATGCCTTTATTTGATATGGAAAATGTGAGTGCATTTCATAATTAAAAATTATACGATTTTCTAATGAGTCTGCACCATCACCTGTTTTTCCTATTCTATTTTGGGTATCGTATCTCTGGAAGAAAGCTACATCTAAGAATATTAATACATATAGGATATGGACTATACTTACTGAGTTTTGTGTAAAAAAAAAAAATATTATATATATATATATATATATATATACATATATATGTAGAGAGAAAAGTTCACAAGTCTTGCACACTCAGACAAGTTATTTTCTTCATGGGTGCCTGGTCCAAGTAAATAAATAGAGATATCCATACCAATAGATGACCAGCACACCAAAATAAATGCAAAAAGGTGTAAGTCTTTTTATATCACCATAACATATCTCAATACAAAAAACAGCGTCAGTTCACAATAAATAGCAAGAGTGCAAAAAGGCATAAAAATGATACTCATCAGATAAGTGACCCATCGCTGTGGCATGGTGTGTTGCCCGGCCCGACAGCTGTTTCGGCACCCTCAGGTACCTTCTTCCTGGGGCATAACCACACATTTACCAGCCTATGTTCTTATACCCTCAGTGAAACACACCTGAATCCTCTAATGATGATATCCCATAGCACTTACCTGTGTAGCTTGCATCCACTGGAACCCCCGGATGTTAGAGCGACGCGTCCAACGGGGAACCGGAAGTGATGCGTGCGCTCCAACGTAGCTTGCGTTCCACAGCCCAGAAATCATTTTCCGGTTTTGCTGTTAATGCTTAATATTATGCTACACTATCAAATTAATAACTATCAAAGAAAGGCTATCAAATAGTATATTATAAATACTTCAGTGCCAGGTAACAGCATCATATAATACAGGTTATGTCTCACAGAGGGCAAGAATCATACAAAAAAACCAAATGCTAAATAGACACAAACAAACGTAGAAACAGGAGATGTTATTAGGTGTAACACTTTATAAAAAACAACTAAGATTAAGTTCTTCATTAAGCCCCAACGGTGATGTGGAGCGTAAATCATAAATCCAGCAACACTCATTCTGAAGCAGTTTTTTACCACGATCTCCACCCCTAATGGAAGGAGGTATGTGATCGATTGGCATCACTTTAAAGTCCAAGAGACTGTGACCCATGTCCACAAAATGCCTAGCAATGGGAGGAGTGTTGCCATCAACCCCAATAAATGCTTTATGTATAGATGAACGGTGTAACACAATCCGTTCTTTGAGCATGCGAACAGTCTTGCCCACATAAAGACGGTTACATGTGCATTTTATTATGTATACAACAAATTTGCTCTCACAATTTAGTCGATGGTGAATTTGAAACACTCGCTTAGATAATGGATCTTCAAATTGATCCCCAATGATCAAAAATCTGCAATTAATGCATCCTGAGCAGCGGAACACACCGTTCTTTAAGGATAACCAGGATTTTGATCTTTTTGTTCCAACATTCGATTTTGTAATGATTTCTTTGATATTGCTGCTACGTCTGTAGCTGATCAATGGTAAATCTTTGCAGCTCTTTTTAAATGCTGGGTCTGTTTGCACAATATGCCAATGGCGAAAAATTGCACTCTTAATTATCTGTGAACTGACAGAAAAAGTGGTGTTAAAAACCAATCGTTCCGGTTTCGCTACACATGCAATGTTCTTATCATCCAACAGCGTGATTCTGTCAAGTTGCAGGCATTTTCCCATTGCTTGTTTTAATCTCCTTTCGGTCATAGCCTCTCTCAATCAACTTGTCTGACATCCGTTGAAGAGCCATTGGTAATTCTTTAGTATCGGAAGTTATACATGTTACACGTAATAATTGTGAATAAGGTAGGCCCTTTTTAAGGGGTCTAGGGTGGAAGCTGTCTGCTGCCAAAAGCATATTTTTGTCTGTTATCTTTGTATATACAGATGTCTTGATTTTGTCACCAGTGAAGTCAATCGTTACATCTAGATAATTAATTGCTGTCGCACTAAAGCTGTAAGTAAATCTAATTAGTAAATTCAAGTAAATGATGTTCCCCACCAGACCACACAATGAATACATCGTCGATACAGCGAACATAAAACAAAATTTATTTAGTTCTGATTTGTGTTTGCTGCAGTGTACTTGTTTCCTTGTAAATAATAGGGTTTAGATTGTGCACTGTTGGAAGAGATACTAGACGCCCTTGGAATATGGGACAGGGTCACAAGAAACAACAAAGTAATAGATTCTACACTGATTTGGAATCTAATACCTCTTTGAGTGATTCCAACAGTGCACAATCTAAACCCCATTTTTTACACGGAAACAGGTACACTCGCAGCAAACACAAATCAGAAAACAAAAACATTGTAGGAGAGGGGGCAGCAGGACCAAATCAAGGCAAAGACAAATCAGACAGAGGCAGGAACAGGAACAAAAAGAAGTAGTGGTGTTTAATTTGTCTAATTATAATCCATCTGATTATGAGCTGGAGGTATTATCAAAGGGGTTGTCATTCGTTAAAACCTTTAAACAGAAACCATTTGATATGGAGGTTGATTTATATAAAATTGAAAGACAATTAAAATTGAAAGTAATGGGACTAAGATAACTCATTCTAACATAAAATTTAGAGGGAAAAGTAATTTTGAACCCAACGTTAACAGCCCCTTCATTGATACTTTTATCAAATTGGTAAAGAGAGACATCTTTCCTGCTGTTCGTAAACAGAAAATATCATATTATAATTTGACTAGGAATCCGATTAATGCAGTCAGATCATTAAAAGAGAATAAGGACATAATAATACGCCCAGTCGTGAAGGTGGGGGCATTGTTATATTAAACCTTTCTGACTACATTAATGAAGTAAATAGACAATTGTCTGATGAAGTTTAATGCAGTAAAATGACAAGGTCTGAAATGAGTATAGGTGAAAATGTTACACAATTTAAAATACACAATTAAAAATGCACAATGAGTATAGAGGAAAATATATTGCACGCTAAACACTATTAATAAAGAAATAAAAACAATTCAAGAGAAATTAAAACCCATTGCAGAAATGGAGGATTTCAAAACCCTAGAAACCATGACCAACAATAAACTCAGGAATGTTGAGAACAAAATTATCAGAGTCAAAAAGAGCAAACTCCAAAGAGACAGACCCGACTTCACGGAAGGAAGATGATCCCGGACCCTACAAAAGACAAGTAAACAATACCACCAACGAGGAATATTTAATAGACACCACAATCAATTTTACGACAATTCTGATACCAACTCTCATCCCGGACTCTTTAAATCACATTATAAACATGCACAAAGAACCAAACAAGGACTAACAGATCATAGGTTCAGCATCAGGAACAAAGAAAGAACTGAATATTCTTACACAACCAGAGATTCCAGCAATCTCACTATAAGAAACCCTTAATTGAAGATCTTCCAATGAAGCCAAGCAGAGAGAGAACTTACCAACCATACAGAGCTATTCATTTTCAATATCCAAGGAATCAGGTCCCAGGCATTCTTGACACCAGTCAAGTCAGAGATAGTTATAGAAGAGGCATGACAGAAGCACACAACCAGGAACAGGAAAAAACAAAAACTATTCTCAAGAATCTAGAAAAGAATGCCTCAACAATGAACATTACACCAGACCCCCATATGGGTACAGATGTGGCAGAACAAAATCTTGATCTTTTTTTAGAGTACCTAGGGGGGGACACCCCACCAGATCTGAGGCCAACAAACACACAAAAAAGAAAACACAACACATCCGACTGGGAAAATACAGAAGAGGAACTAGAGGAGGACGCAAGTCCAAAACAACAACAGAGAGAGAAGAAGCAATCACTGAAGAAGAAAAGATCCAACAATTAGGGATTTTCAATTTGAGCAGCCACACGCTCAACAAAGAAGAAACAGCTGTCTTAGCAAAAGGACTCAAGTTTGCTCCCAATAACGACTTTGACCAGTTCAAAACATTCATAGACCTTCACAAATTCACCTGGAAATGAACTCTCAAGAAAATTTTTCACAAACAACGAGAGAGAGAACAGGACCATGGTACTGATACAGACTCACATACCAATCTGAATGCCAAATCTACATTCTGCCCTAGACATATCAAAGGAGCCTGTATAGAGGCCTTTGAAAAAGCAGTGGAACATGACATAGAATTACTGGACAGATCAATAAAAAGCACAACATGAAAAATAGAAACAGGAATAAGAAAATTAACTTCACGAAAAAAGATAAACTAGCCCTGCAAAACCTAGAGGAGAACAACTCTATTGTCATCAAGCCAGCGGACAAAGGAGGAGGAGTAGTCATCATAGACAGAGAATATTACAACTAAGAGGCACTGAGACTACTGTCAAACCAGGACACATATGAATTTCTACAGAAGGACCCAACAGAACAATACAAAAAAGAAATGAACCTTCTACTTATAGAAGGAAGAAACAAAGGAATCCTTAACAAAGCAGAACTAGAATACATCTCACAGCCGCATCCGATTATACCGGTCTTTTATTTTCTACCAAAAATTCACAAGACCCACAATAACCCACAAGGAAGGCCAATTGTCTCCGGGATAGGCTCACACCACCAAACTTTCCGAATTTGTGGACACCATCCTCCAACCGATGGTCATTCAACAACTAAGTTATCTAAGGGACACCACACAAGTATTGGAAATATTAAATACAACCAAATGGGAAGAAGGATATCTCCTAGCAACACTAGATGTTAAGTCCCTGTACACGTGCATAGATCACAAACAGGGCAGCAAAGTTGTGGAGAATATCATGAGACTTGTTCACAATTGTGAGGATGATAAAATAGAATTTGTGATCAAAAGTATCGAGTTCATTCTCAGTCACAATCATTTTTGGTATGGCAGCTCCAACTATAGACAGGTTCGCGGAACTGCGATGGGGACCAAATTTGCCCCAAGTTACGTGAACCTGTTTATGGCAGAGTGGGAGAACAATACCATTTGGGCAAACAACAAATATAGAGATCATATATCTATATGGCGACTTTACATAGACGACGTCATTATCATTTGGACAGGTGGAATAGAAAATTTGAACGAATTCGTGAACCATATTAACCAAAACTGCAAGCACCTCGAATTCACTGCCACATTCAGCACCAAATCTATCGATTTTCTGGACAATATTCATTGAAGATGGAAATATCCAGACAAAAACATACACCAAATCGGTAGATTGCCATCGGTTCATACCACCAACAAGCAACCACCATAAAAATTGACTCAACAGTATTCCAGGAGGCCAGTTTAAAAGAATCAGAAGAAACTGTTCAACTCTAGCCACCTTCGAAACACAATCGGCACATCTCAAATCAAAATTTCTGAAGCAAAAATACAACACAGTCACAAAGAACAAAGCAATATCTACTGCAAGGGATGCAGATAGAAATAGTCTCTTGACATACAAGAAAAAAATAGAAGAAAATGCAAGTGCAAGATTTATTACCCAATATAATGACCAACACAAACATATAGAGAAAATCATACCCATTGGCATTTGCTGATGAAAGATGACATTCTACAAGATATAATTCCCAGAAGACCACAATTCACTTACAAAAAGGTGGAGAACATCAGTCGAAAATTAGTGAAGAATCACCTACCCCCAGAAGGAAAGAACAAATCCAAAGAGGGAACCTGGCTAGGGGAAAAAAATCCTGGATTCTATCACTGCAACAGATGTATAGCTTGCAGTACATCAAAACACAGAAACACAGCACCAATAACAGGGGGTGCATGCACTCACCAAACATTCATTTAATCTACTAGACCCTACCCAACGTCCTCTACACCATCGTTATTAACCTGCAGATTGCTGAACTGTATTTCTGATGATTCTGTGACATCACAACAATGGACAGTAAATCCACACCTGTATCATTCAAATTCCGTCAGCACTGTTATTATTATAGATAGGACTGTTCCAACAGTCCCACTTTACCTATATTATAATTTCCATTGGACGGTATATTGCTTTTCTTTCATCCTACTGTCAGACATTTGTGATTGTGATTGTGCATTTTTAATTGTGTATTTTAAATTGTGTAACATATTTTCATCTATACTCATTTCAGACCTTGTCATTTTACTATTTTAACTACATTAAACTTTATCCCATTATGCTGACTCATTAGTCCAATATCTATAGATCTAGTTACAATACTCATTAACAAGATCTTACATTGCGCTACCTACTAGACACACCTTTGTACTATCAGATCCTTTTCTTGGTGATATTGGGGAAACCACCAGTGTCTAGAGCTGCAATAGTAACTCACCCCTACACTCCCAGTTTTAAGGAGCGCACTCACACCACTTCATTCATATACCAATTGTCTGATGAATCCTGTTACCACAAGCTAACTAGTGATCCTACCTGGCGGTACAAGCAAGAGATAGATAATATAATCAATATGGGATATACTAACCTTTGGCTAGATGAAAATGTAACTACATTTCTTCAACAGGAACATCCTATTATTCCTTTATTGTATATTTTGCCTAAAATACGTGAATATCTTGTTTGTCCGCCAAGTAGACCGATCATTTCCACTCAGGGATCTTTGTGTCAACCCATTTCCCACTATGTTGATTTTTTTGCTCCAGCCTATTGTACAAAATTCAGATTTTTATATCCGTGACACTACTCATTTTTTAAATTTATTGAAAGCTTTCACTCCAGCCTCTACCGATGTTTTGCTAGTTACTATGGATATTGCTAACTTGTATATGAACATTCCCCATGAGGAGGGAATGCAGGCAATTAGGGATATCATCACCACCAGCCAACACTATGATGAACCACCAGTCGATTTCGTCATGTTATTGATAAATATCATATTACATAAAAAAATTTTTTTATTTGATAACACCTTTTACTTGCAACGCCAGGGAACCACGATGGGTTCAAATATGGCCCCGGCGTATGCTAATTTATTCATGCATGAGTATGAAAAGAAGCATATTATGTTACATCCGATAGCTAAATAATTTCTGTTTTAAGTTCGCTATATCGACGATGTATTCATTGTGTGGTCTGGTGGGAAACATCATTTACTTGAATTTACTAATTATCCCAATTCCATTGAAAGCCCTATTAGATTTACTTGCAGCTTTAGTGCGACAGCGATTAATTATCTAGATGTAATGATTGACTTCATTGGTGACAAAATCAAGACATCTGTATATACAAAGATATCAGACAAAAATACGCTTTTGGCAGCAGACAGCTTCCACCCTAGACCCCTTAAAAAGGGTCTACCTTTTTCACAATTATTACGTGTAACACGTATAACTTCCGATACTAAAGAATTACCAATGGCTCTTCAACGGATGTCAGACAAGTTTATTGAAAGAGGCTATGACCGAAAGGAGATTAAACAAGCAATGGGAAAATGCCTGCAACTTGACAGAACCACGCTGTTGGATGATAAAAACATTGCATGTGTAGCGAAACCGGAACGATTGGTTTTTAACACCACTTTTTCTGTCAGTTCACAGATAATTAAGAGTGCAATTTTTCGCCATTGGCATATTGTGCAAACAGACCCAGCATTAAAAAAGAGCTACAAAGATTTACCATTGATCAGCTACAGACGTAGCAGTAACATCAAAGATATGGTTACAAAATCGAATGTTGGAACAAAAAGATCAAAATCCTGGTTATCCTTAAAGAACGGTGTGTTCCGCTGCTCGGGATGCATTAATTGCAGATTTTTGATCATTGGGGATCAATTTGACGATCCGTTATCTAAGTGAGTGTTTAAAATTCACCATCAACTAAATTGTGAGAGCAAAGTTGTTGTATACATAATCAAATGCCCATGTAACCGTCTTTATGTGGGCAAGACTGTTCGCATGCTCAATGAATGGATTGCGTCACACCGTTCATCTATACGTAAAGCATTTATTGGGGTTGATGGCAACACTCCTCCCATTGCTAGGCATTTTGTGGACATGGGTCATAGTCTCTTGGACTTTAAAGTGATGCCAATCGATCACATACCTCCTTCCGTTAGGGGTGGAGATCGTGGTAAAAAACTGCTTCAGAATGAGTGTTGCTGGATTTATGATTTACGCTCCACGTCACCGTTGGGGCTTAATGAAGAACTTAATCTTAGTTGTTTTTTATAAAGTGTTACACCTAATAACGTCTCCTGTTTCTATGTTTGTTTGTGTCTATTTAGCATTTGTATTTTTTGTATGATTCTTGCCCTCTGTGAGACATAACCTGTATTATGTGATGCTGTTACCTGGCACTGAAGTATTTATAATATACTATTTGATAGCCTTTCTTTGATAGTTATTAAATTGATAGTGTAGCATAATATTAAGCATTAACAGCAAAACCGGAAAATGATTTCCGGGCTGTGGAACGCAAGCTCCGTTGGAGCGCACGCATCACTTCCGGTTCCCCGTTGGACGCGTCGCTCTAACATCCGGGGGTTCCAGTGGATGCAAGCTACACAGGTGAGTGCTATGGGACATCATCATTAGAGGATTCAGGTGTGCTTCACTGAGGGTATAAGAACATAGGCTGGTAAATGTGTGGTTATGCCCCAGGAAGAAGGTACCTGAGGGTGCCGAAAACAGCTGTTGGGCCTGGCTACACACCATGCCACAGCGATGGGTCACTTATCTGATGAGTATCATTTTAATGCCTTTTTTGCACTCTTGCTATTTTTTGTGAACTGACACTGTTTTTTGTATTGAGATATGTTGTGGTGATATAAAAAGACTTACACCTTTTTGCATTTATTTTGGTGTGCTGGTCATCTATTGGTATGGACATATATATATATATAAAAACATAAAACTTATCCACCACTCCACAAGTGCAAAGTCATTTTCATCTGAGGGGCTAAATGAGTAAGAAGAGGGGGGCGCAGGCAGAAGTATGTATGTATGTATATATATATATATATATATATATATATATGTGTATATATATAAATATATATATTTATATATATATATATATATATATACACACACACACACACACACACACACACACACGCACGCACGCACGCACGCACACACATACACACACACACATACAGTTTCGGCCCCATAGCAACATTTTTAAGGGCCCCCCTAACCTAGGTCTTACACAATGACCACAGTAGTAGTTCCCCTAAAACACTAAATGCCCACTTGTAATGGTGCCCCTTATGCAGTGCCCACTGTAATGGTGCCCCTTACACAGTGCCCCCAGTATTAATAATGTCCCCTGTAGTAGTGCCCCCTGTAGTAGTGCCCCAGTAGTAAAGGCCCCTGTTGTGCCCCCAGTTGTAATGCCCTTGTAGTGCCCCCAGTAGTAATGCTCCCTGCAGTGCCCCAGTAGTAATGCCCCTTGAAGTGCCTCCAGTAGTAAGGGCCCCTGTAGTGCCCCCAGTAGTAAGGCCCCTGTAGTGCCCCCAGTAGAAAGGCCCCTGTAGTCCCCCCAATAGTAAGGCCCCTGTAGTGCCATCATATGATGCCCCCAGTAGTAAGGCCCCTGTAGTGCCCCCAGTAGTGCCCCCAATAGTAAGGCCCCTGTAGTGCCCCCAGTAGTGCGGCCCCAGTAGTGCCCCCACGCACACACATACACACACAAACATTAAAAAAAAAAAAAACCCTTACCTTAAACCCTGCTCCAGTGCCTGATGCCGTCCGTTCCCGGTGCCCGCTCCTCGGAACTATGGGAGCGACATCATGACGTCACGCCCATAATGCACTGCGGGACCCGGAAGTCGGAGCTCAGGAGTGAGCTCCATTCTCCGTTTGCCGCTGGCGCCGGATGTGGGGGTAGAGAAGGAGCCGGTGCCCGCTGGTAACACAATCTCTGTGGGCGCCCCTAGGGAGCTGCCTAAGCTTGCCCAGTGGAAGCGCCGACCCTGGTTACAATTAGGGGTGTGCACCGGCCACTTTTCGTGTTTTGTGTTTTGGTTTTGGATCTGGATCTTTCTTTGTGTTTTGGATCTGGATTAGTTTTGCCAAAACCACCCTTCCGTGTTTTGGGTTCTGGGTTTTGTGTTTTGGATCTGTATTTTTTTTTAAAAAAGCATAGAAACAGCTAAAATCACAGAATGTGTTGGTTTTTCTGCTCCTATGCTATTATTAACCTCAATAACCTTAATGTCCACTAATTTCCAGTCTATTCTGAACACCTCACAATAGTGTTTTTATGTCCAAAAGGTTGCACCAAGGTAGCTGGATGACTATGCTAAGCGACACGAGTGGGCGGCACAAACACGTGACCCATCTAGGAGTGATACTGCAGTGGCAGACAGGATGGCAGTTTGAAAAACTAGGCCCCAAACTGTACATAATGCGAAGAAAAAAAAGAGGTGCAAGATGGAATTGTCCTTGGGCCCTCCCACCCACCCTTATGTTGTATAAACAGGACATGCACACTTTAACAAAGCAATCATTTCAGCACCAGGGTCTGCCACACAACTGTGGCTGAAATGATTGGTTCGTTTGGGCCCCCACAAAACAAGCTGGCAATTAATCTGTCCCTGCACAAACTGGCTCTATGGAGGCAAGATGTCGTCCTCATCCTCCTCATCCACCGATTCCTCACCCTCTTCAGTGTTGTGTACATCCTCATCCTCACAGAGTATTAACTTGTCCCCACTGGAATCCACCACCACATGTCCCTCTGTACGTTCTGGAGGCTGGTCTCCCTGGAAGAGTTGATAATTCATTTTTATGAACATCATCTTCTCCACATTTTGTGGAAGCAACCTCCTACGCCTTTTCGCTGACAAGGTTCCCGGCTGCACTAAACACTCTTTCGGAGTACACACTGGAGGGGGGGGCAACTCAGGGAAAATAGAGCCAGTTTGTACAGGGGCCTCCAAATTGCCTCTTTTTCCTGCCAGTACAGGTATGGACTGTCTGACATGCCTACTTGGATGCTGTCTCCGATGTAATCCTCCACCATTCTGTCAATGGTGACAGTATCATATGTAGTGACAGTAGACATGTCAGAAATTGTTGCCAGGTCCTTCAGTCCGGACCAGATGTCCAAACTTGGTCCTGCCTGCCCTGCATCACCGCCAGTGGGTTGCTTAGGATACCTAAGTTTTTTCCTGGCAGCCCCAGTTGCGGGAGAAAATGAAGAAGGAGCTGTTGATGTATCACGTTCCGCTTCAGCTGACAGTGTTTTCACCAGCAGGTCTTTGCACCTCTGCAGGCTTGTGTCGGCCAGAAAGAGAGACACCGCATAGGCTTTAAACCTAGGATCGAGCACGGTGGCCAAAATGTTGTGGTCTGATTTCAACAGATTGACCACCCTGGAATCATGGCAAAGCGAAAGAAGGGCTTCATCCACAAGTACCACATGCCGAGCGGAATCGCTCTGTCTTAGCTCCTCCTTCATTTTCTCGAGCTGCTTCTGCAAAAGCCTGATGAGGGGAATGACCTGACTCAAGCTGGCAGTGTCTGAACTGACTTCACGTGTGGCAAGTTCAAAGGGCTGGAGAACCTTGCACAATACGAAAATCATTCTCCACTGTGCTTGAGTCAGGTGCATACCCCCTCCTTTACCTATGTCATAGGTGGATGTATAGGCTTGAATGGCCTTTTGCTGCTCCTCCATCCTCTGAAGCATATAGAGGGTTGAGTTCCACCGCGTCACAACCTCTTGCTTCAGGTGATGGCGGGGCAGGTTCAAGAGTGTTTGCTGGTGCTCCAGTCTTCGGCACGCAGTCGCTGAATGGCGAAAGTGGCCAGAAATTTTTCGGGCCACCCAGAGCGTCTCCTGCACGTCCCTGTCGCTTTTCAGAAAATTCTGCACCACCAAGTTTATTGTGTGAGCAAAACATGGGACGTGCTGGAATTTGCCCAGATGTAATGCCCGCACAATATTGGTGGCGTTGTCAGATATCACAAATCCCCAGGAGAGTCTAAGTGGGGTAAGCCACTGGGCGATGATTTCCCTCAGTTTCTCTAAGAGGTTGTCGGCGGTGTGCCTCTTACTGAAACCGGTGATACACAGCGTAGCCTGCCTTGAAACGAGCTGGCGTTTCAGAGATGCTGCTACTGGTGACGCTGCTGCTGCTGCGTAAGGCCCTCTTTCCTCTTGTGCTTATCCTTTCTTTACTTATATTATCTGCTCTATACTCAAAAGCACCTAAACCGTGACTTTTGCCATCCTGCTTCTGTTGCAGCAGTGTTTATATACCATGTACTTGTATTGCATTGTCTTAAACTGTATGACACTGTTTTCTTGTTCTGCTCAACTGTCTATGTACTATGTCTATGTACTATGTTTGTGCACTATGTTTATGTACTATGTAAGGTGCTGCAGAACCCTTGTGGCGCCATATAAATAAAGGATAATAATAATAATAATACATCTACCCAGTGGGCTGTCACAGTCATATAGTCCTTAGTCTGCCCTGTTCCACTTGTCCACATGTCCGTGGTTAAGTGGACATTGGGTACAACGGCATTTTTCAGGACACTGAGGACACTTTTTCTGACGTTTCTGTACAGTCTCGGTATTGCCTGCCTAGTGAAGTGGAATCTAGACGGGATTTGGAACCGGGGACACACTACCTCCATCAATTGTCTAAATCCCACTGCACTAATGGCGGATACCGGACGCACGTCTAACACCAACATAGCAGTCAAGGCCTCAGTTATACGTTTTTCTTCAGGATGACTGCTGTCGTACTTCATCCTCCTTGCTAAGGACTGTTGGAGGGTCAATTGTTTAGTAAAAGTAGTGGTGTTCCTACTTCCTTTCTGGGATGATGAACGACTCCCAGCAGCAGCAACAGCAGCAGCGGCAGCAGGAGGTTTAGCAATGCAGGATCCTCCGGAGGAATCCCGGTTAGGAGAGTCAGTCATGCCAGTGACATGGCCTGCAGGACTACTTCCGATCCTGACTAAGGAGGAAATTGACGAGGAGGGAGTTGACGGTGTGGTTTGCAGGTGCTTGGACACAAGAGGACAACGGGATTTAGGTGTCCCTGGACTGCTTACGGTCTTAGCCAAAATTTCTGAACTTGACAGTAACTTTTTATGAACGCGCTGCAGGTGCCGTATAAGGGAGGATGTTCCTAGGTGGTTAACGTCCCTACCCCTACTTATTTCACCTTTACATATGGTACATATGGCAAGACAGTTGTTGTCTGGATTTGGATAGAAATATTGCCAGACCAAAGAGGTGGAATGTTTGGTCTTCTGCCCAGGCATGACCGTGATGGGTTTTTTCATCCCACGGACAACAACTGTCTCCCCCGGAGCCTGATTTAAACAAACCACATCACCATCAGAATCCTCCTCGCCAACTTCCTCCTCAGTGCCAGCTACACCAATATCCTCATCCTGTTGTACTTCACAAGTGACATCTTCAATTTGCATATCAGCAAGTGGACTGTGGGTGCTCCTTTCAGCACTTGCAGGGGGCGTGCAAATCGTGGAAAGAGCTACCTCTTCCCTTCCAGTGCTGGGAAGGTCAGGCATCGCAACCGCCACCACACTTGGACTCTCCTTGGGGATTTGTGATATCTTCTTAGAACGCACAGTTCTTCGCTGTGCTTTTGCCAGTTTAACTCTTTTGATTTTTTTAGCGGGAGGAGGGCTTCCATCGTCATGTGAAGCTGAACCACTAGTCATGAACATAGGGAAAGACCTTAGCCGTTCCTTGCCACTCCGTGTCGTAAATGGCATATTGGCAAGTTTCCGTTTCTCTTCAGATGATTTAAATGTTTATTTAAAGGTCATTTTCCTGAACTTTGTCATTTGGGATTGTATGTGCCCTCTACTATGACATTGGGCATCGGCCTTGGCAGACAACGTTGATGGCATGCTATCGTCTATGTCATGGAAGTGGGAGGAAGTGGTTCTTGATCTTTCCCTATTTTATTTTTATCGGAGAAAGTTTGGTCCTCCATTTATGTTATATTGATATATACGTGCGGCTAAGGCGCACACAAACACAGAAAATATTTTTTTTTTTTTTGCTGGAGAGTAGTGCACTTTGTGGGTTACGCCACACTTTAAGAAATGAGCCAGCTGGCTCTTTACTTATGGGACACAGGCGCACGCTTGGCGCTGCTCCTTTGTTGATGCATGTGCAGCCACAGTGCACACAATTCACAAACACAGAAAATATTTTTTTATTTTGTTTGGAGTGTACTTTGGGGGTTACAGCACCCTTTAACGGTCAAGCCAGCCGGCCCTTTACTTATGACACAGGCGCACGCTTGGCACTACTTTGTTGATGCACATGCGGCTACTGCGCACACAATTCACAAACACAGAAAATATTTTTTTATTTTGTTTGGAGTGTACTTTGGGGGTTACAGCACCCTTTAGCGGTCAATCCAGCTGGCCCTTAATTTATGGGACACAGGCGCACGCTTGGCACTACTTTGTTGATGCACGTGCGGCTACTGCGCACACAATTCACAAACACAGAAAATATTTTTTTATTTTGTTTGGAGTGTACTTTGGGGGTTACAGCACCCTTTAATGGACAAGCCAGCCGGCCCTTTACTTATGACACAGGCGCACGCTTGGCACTACTTTGTTGATGCACGTGCGGCTACTGCGCACACAATTCACAAACACAGAAAATAATTTTTTATTTTGTTTGGAGTGTACTTTGGGGGTTACAGCACCCTTTAACGGTCAAGCCAGCCGGCCCTTTACTTATGACACAGGCACACGCTTGGCACTACTTTGTTGATGCACGTGCGGCTACTGCGCACACAATTCACAAACACAGAAAATAATTTTTTATTTTGTTTGGAGTGCCCTTTGGGGGTTACAGCACCCTTTAACGGACAAGCCAGCCGGCCTTTTACTTATGGGACACAGGCGCACGCTTGGCATTGCTCCTTTGTTGTTGCACGTGCAGCCACAGTGCACACAATTCACAAACACAGAAAAAATATTATTTTTTTTAGCACTTGGGGGGAGCACCCCTGACAGACAGAGCACCCCCTGGACAACACTACAGCACCCCTTTAGGACTGGGACACTGCACAGGACTTTGGAGTGGACACAGCCCCTATGGACAACTGACTGCACAACTCAGTCCAGCCAGCCCCTATGGACTTTGAAGTAGTGGACACAGCCCCTATGGACAACAGCAGCACAGCACAGCACAGCACAGCACAGCACAACACTACACTGCACTACACTACACTACAACACTACACTACACTACACAGCCCAGCCAGCCCTAACTCCCACCCTCCCTCTTCACTGTCCACAGCCGAGTGAGAAAATGGCGCCGACGCGGGTACCTTATATAGGATCCAAAACCCGCGAGACCCGGAAGGCGGGATGATGACGTTTTGCCTCGATTTCAGATCCGAGTCAGGCGGGAAAAGTCGAGCCTGACTCGGATCGGCCTCGGATCGGGGGGTCTCGGATTTCAGAAATCCGAACCCGCTCACCCCTAGTTACAATTATTGTCTATGTTGTATAAAACTGTTTTGATTCTGACAGGAATGCATAATAATTGATGAGTGCTATTTCCTATCAAAACGATGCCATTCTTGTTGGAACTTGTATAATAACCAACTTGGAATACATTATAAGAATTTTGAATTGCACGAATACCAGACAATACATATGTGATATTTGTTACTGGTGCATATTTGTGATAACTTACCTGTGGAACAAGTAAAGTACGCTTATGTGATACTTTTTTTGAAGTGTGTATTATTTAAGCAAAGCGGACTCCTCATTATTATTATTATGATTATTATGATTATTATTATCCTTTATTTATATGGTGCAACAAGGGTTCTGCAGTGCCTTACATAGTACATAAACTAAGTACAGAAACAGTACATAAACAGTTGAACAGAACAAGAAAACAGTGACATACAGTACAAGACATTGCAATACAGGCACATGGTATATAAACATTACTGCAACAGTAGCAGGTAAGATAGTCCTACAAACACCATTGAAGTGTGTGTACCAGGGCATTCACGCTCCCTCACCTAGAGACACATCTACAGCCATATCATACTGGATATGCCCAATCTCGTCTGATCATGGAAGCTATGCAGTATTGGGCCTGGTTAGTACTTGAATGGGAGACCACCTGGGAATACCAGGTGTTGTAGATTGGAATATATAGGAGGTGGATTGCGACAGAGTGGTGAAAGTGCACATACGTTATTGTTCCCACATCCATTGGTTTATTAATTCAGGGTTATTAGGGTAACTATCTCATTCTATTAACACGTTACTTAGACTTTTATCACATTATTGTAGGAGATTCATTACCCATATTTGAATATTTTCGCCACATCTATTTAGATTTATATAATTCATTTTATTTGACCAACTATCTTGCGTAGCGAGGGGCCCTGTGTAATTTTAATTATCATTATTAAAGGTTACATTTTATGTAAATATTGATTTAAAGAGTGCCCCAACAAAAAGCCCTTCTTTTTCTCTTCTTTTTGTTATACGGTATACTTTGGGCTTCGGGAGCACCACCAACGATGCATTATGGTGCATTATAACTAAAATGATGTAGTACCCCCCCCCCCGTTTTTTTGGCTGTGATAATATACAAATGCTGGTGTCAGCCTTCCCCTGGTGTAGAAGCTGCATCTGACTGTGCAAGGACTGAGACGCCCACTGTCTTCATCTCTGCACGCTGTAATTCTTTAGAAGCCACCATCACTTGCACCATCACCTCTTGCACCAGCCCGCCTCTGTGCAGGGGCATTTTAAGAAAGGAGGGAGCCCTTGTGTGGCCTCCATGCGGGTCCCCTCCCCTTTGTGCCAGAGTCTTCTACACAGGCGCAGGTCTCCGGGAACAAGGCGTCTGCAGTATTTTCCCTGAGACTTCTCTACTGCTCATACGCAAATCTTTGGGGAAAAGGCTGACGTCCCATTTTCCCGGTGATTTCTGTCTTCAGAGCTAGCTGATGTGGAACTCGGGAGAGGTAAGTGTATTTATATGGGTGCAGGGTGTGCGGTGTGCACCACACACGCTACACAAATTATAGATATGCCAATGCCTCTGTGGCTATGTCTGTGCTTATGGGAAGGTAGCCGCTTTTAGAGTAGCACAGGAACGCCCATCACCTTGCCACCCCATTTCTAATACCATCTGTCTCGTTGGCAGCAGCACATATGTGCATACACTCTGTGTGACGCATGCCCTGTAGGGCTAGTCAGAATCTTTTGCAGTTGCAAATAATCGCTGAACAACGTGGACATCGGCATCACGTTACCTTCTGAATCAGGCCCATAGGGAGCAAAATTACATTTGGTGAAGAAATTTTAAAGTGTTTACATAGTTACACCTAGACAAACGACTTACTGTACTACCAGAGTCTATACATTGTTACATGGTTACACATAGACTAATGACTTACTACCAGAGTCTATACATTGTTACATATCTACACCTAGACAAATAACTTACTACCAGAGTCTATACATTGTTACATGGTTACACCTAGACAAATGACTTACTACCAGAGTCTATACATTGTTACATGGTTACACATAGACAAATGACTTACTACCAGAGTCTATACATTGTTACATAGCTACACCTAGACAAATAACTTACTACCAGAGTCTATACATTGTTACATGGTTACACTTAGACAAATAACTTACTACCAGAGTCTATACATTGTTACATGGTTACACTTAGACAAATAACTTACTACCAGAGTCTATACATTGTTACATGGTTACACTTAGACAAATAACTTACTACCAGAGTCTATACATTGTTACATGGTTACACTTAGACAAATAACTTACTACCAGAGTCTATACATTGTTACATGGTTACACTTAGACAAATGACTTACTACCAGAGTCTATACATTGTTACATGGTTACACCTAGACAAATGACTTACTACCAGAGTCTATACATTGTTACATAGTTACACCTAGACAAATGACTTACTACCAGAGTCTATACATTGTTACACAGTTACACCTAGACAAATGACTTACTACCAGAGTATATACATTGTTACATTACAGAACATAAATAACATTTGCGTTGGTCACTTAGGATGAAAATGATGCTATAAAGCTGCTCAGCCCCTTTGCTTTGCTGCTGTCTGAACTGGGCCAGACGGTTTGCAGCTCCTTATTGTCGGTCTGCAAGAAAATAGAGATAGAAATTCTCAGTATGAACTTCGCAATAGCCCCTAATCTCCCACTTAAGTCTATACCCATCTAGTCTTATAGAAGTGTCACACCTGTGGGATTGCAACATGAAACACTTACGCGAGTGACCCAAGATAAATAAATCTATCACTGGAGTAAAACAGAGGCAGTAAAAACTCAGATAGCGCCCCAATCGAGACAAACTGAAGTTCTTTTACACTTATTGATGAATACAGACATATATGGTGTTAATATGTTAGGGCAGGGGTAGGCAATGGAACTATACATCACAGCATGCTCTGCTACACAGTTTTGCTGTTAGAGCATGCTAAAACTGTGGCAAGTCATGCTGGGATGTGTAGTTCCATAACAGCTGTATAACAGAAGTCCTATACTATAATACACAGCAGGAGAATATATTATATACTGGAAGTAAGTTACACTTCTTGCACATTAGCAGGATGAGAGTCATGAAACAGGCCCTTATCACAGGCCAGTGATTGGTTTTATTAGTAATAAATGGGATTAGGAGGAAAAATAAGTGGGGACTACTGTTACAGTGTGGGTCTATTCATCATCACATAGGGACTGATTCAGAGCCACTCGCAAGCGGCTCAATGTTGCCCCACTGCGCATGCGTCCAGCGACTGCAGCTCAGTCGCTTAAGGTCTCGCTACAAGATGGGGTGGTTGTTGATGGTGAGTGACAGCTCGCCCTGTTTTGTAGGCGGGGAGGGTGGGTGGCTTCACAAACGCAGGCGTTCCCTTAGGAATGCCTGGCATTTGTGGGCAGCCCTACTGACATCTAGTGATGTCAGTAGTGGACTTCCTGCTCTATTAGAGCAGGAAGTCCACTCGGGCTTGCGGGAGCCGAGACCCTACCACAGGGTTTCGTTGCAAGCCCGATGGTCACGATAATCGCGACGGACTCCAGGCCACTCGCATAAGCTGTGGGAGAGGGCTGGAGAAAAATAAAAACAGCAGAGGGATCTTTTAAGCTGAGAACTCCGGGGCACAGCAGACATGTGAAGACAGGTGAGAGGGAGTGGGGGGGGGGGGAAGTGGCGGTAGCTGCAGCAGGGACGATCCGACTCCCGCAATGCGGTTTGTCCAGACGGACGCCCGCAGTGGTCGTGGGGGGGGATGGTAGGGGGTGCGGATTGGACACCAGAGGGCGCGGGGGGTGTAAAGGGGGCCGTATTGGACACCGGAGGCAAGCGTGCGGGGGTTAGTAGACAGTGGGGGAATAGAGAGGGGGGCAGATGCTGTGAGGAAATCGTTATGGATACCTCACCTGTAGGGGGAGAAGTATCACTTTTCTGAAAAGTTGATTCTGCAAAAAGACCAGCTTTTGGGAAGTGATACTCTTGTTAGTGATGAATGCCTCCAAAAGAATTTTTAAACTCGCAGAGAGTTTAAAACATAGTTATCACTAGTGATAATTATGTAATGATGAATAGGCCCCCAAATCTTTATTTACAAGTTTACATCTAAAAATACCCTCATACAGTACAGATGCTCAAAATATGTGTGAATGTTTTCTTGTCACAGCATGTTTTACAATATACACCTTTAAAAAATACACGCTTTATGCATGTGCAAAAGGGTTCTGAGTGAAATAGCGCTCAGCTGGTGTCAACATTTATATAAAGGTGTATTATTCACAGCTGGCACAGCACACAAAATAGTTTCATACTGTATTAATAGGATGAGAGAGCCTTGACAATATTTCCTTATCAATGCTTATTAAATTTCATAACAAGATAAGTATTTACATAGTACTTCACATATTTTAGTATATGAGAGAAGTAATAAAGACTACAGTACCTTGCTTATCAACAATCAACATGAAAATGAGAAGCGTAGATGGGTAAAATGAATGAAGGACAGATTAGCCTCTGTGTTTACAGATTTAATGCCTGCGTTAACTGCCTGGAATCTATGGGATACCCTGCACTTTAAGCCCCAGGGGGTGCATTTAATGTGGATGTTTCCTGACAGCTCCTGAGGCTGCAAGGAAAAATCTGCATTAAGTGCACCCTATTGAATAGCTCTGGGCTGAGGGCCTGATTGAGAGACGGAGCTGCAATTTTGCATGGAACGCAACTGCGAAAATATGCAAACAGTTCCAAAGCTTACCTGAGCATAAAGACGCTCACCCATGGTTGCCTACCCTCCTGATTTTAGCGGGAGGCTCCCTATTTTTAGTAGGGATGTGCAGGCTCGGTTCTACTCGGTTCCGTTCGGTTCTTTTTACCGGATCTTATTGGGTTTCAGCTGTCACGAGTTTTGGATAGCCAATAAGATTCGGTAAAAAGAACCGAACGGAACCGAGTAGAACCGAGCCTGCACATCCCTAATTTTTAGTAAAGCTTCACACTGCCCCGCAAAGTGTGCATTAACTCCTGGTTTCTCCTAAACACCGGACTGCGCATGCGCGAGTCCGGAATTCCGGGGGCGGTTCTTCAGGGGGACGTCATGTCGCGTGACGCCATATTATTGAAGCCAGCCACTGCGGGGTAGTGGGTAGCGGTGGCCGACTTGTCAGCAGTGCACACGACTTGTCAGCAGTGCACACATACAGTATCTATAGTGTGCTTGTCCACGGTTTCATCGGCGGCCCCCGGCGGAGGTAACAGCAACGCTGCAGTGATCGGGTGTCGGGCAGCAGTCAGTGGTGTGTGGTGACCTTTACTCCCCCCACGGTGGCCAGCTCCAAAGTAAGGCAACTGTGTCATGTATATATATATAATATAGTCCATGGTGGCTGGGTGCTGAGTGTCACAGGCATACAGAACTGCACTCTGGAAGTGCACTCACTTACAGCCAATAAATGGATGGCTGTCAGTGAGTGCCCTTTCAGATTGCAGTTCTGTATGCCTGTGACCGGATGTGTGTGTGTCAACATCAACAACTAAGTCTAGTAATGTTTTAATACAACATCCCACTAAGCTATCACTGAGAATTTACATGCTTGTAGTTTGTGGAGAGTGCACTGTCAGTGAGTGCACTTTCAGGGGCCTATTCATCAAGGAAAGGAAAGGAAACTGCGCCATATATATATATAAATATAAAGTCTATGGTGGCTGGGTGCTGAGTGTCACAGGCATGTATCCTAGATGCAGTCACACACACACATATATATTAGGGGTGTGCACCGGCCACTTTTCGTGTTTTGTGTTTTGGTTTTGGATCTGGATCTTTCTTCGTGTTTTGGATCTGGATTGGTTTTGCCAAAACCACCCTTCCGTGTTTTGGGTTCTGGGTTTTGTGTTTTGGATCTGTATTTTTTTTTTAAAAAGCATAAAAACAGCTAAAATCACAGAATTTGTTGGTTTCTCTGCTCCTATGCTATTATTAACCTCAATAACCTTAATTTCCACTCATTTCCAGTCTATTCTGAACACCTCACACCTCACAATAGTGTTTTCATGTCCAAAAGGTTGCACTGAGGTAGCTGGATGACTATGCTAAGCGACACGAGTGGGCGGCACAAACACGTGACCCATCTAGGAGTGACACTGCAGTGGCAGACAGGATGGCAGTTAGAAAAACTAGGCCCCAAACTGTACATAATGCAAAGAAAAAAAAGAAGTGCAAGATGGAATTGTCCTTGGGCCCTCCCACCCACCCTTATGTTGTATAAACAGGACATGCACACTTTAACAAATCAATCATTTCAGCGCCAGGGTCTGCCACACAACTGTGGCTGAAATGATTGGTTCGTTTGGGCCCCCACAAAACAAGCTGGCAATTAATCTGTCCCTGCACAAACTGGCTCTATGGAGGCAAGATGTCGTCCTCATCCTCCTCATCCACCGATTCCTCACCCTCTTCAGTGTTGTGTACATCCTCATCCTCACAAAGTATTAACTCGTCCCCACTTGAATCCACCACCACAGGTCCCTCTGTACCTTCTGGAGGCTGGTCTCCCTGGAAGAGCTGATAATTCATTTTGATGAACATCATCTTCTCCACATTCTGTGGAAGCAACCTCCTACGCCTTTCGCTGACAAGGTTCCCGGCTGCACTAAACACTCTTTCGGAGTACACACTGGAGGGGGGCAACTCAGGTAAAATAGAGCCAGCTTGTACAGGGGCCTCCAAATTGCCTCTTTTTCCTGCCAGTACAGGTATGGACTGTCTGACATGCCTACTTGGATGCTGTCACCGATGTAATCCTCCACCATTCTGTCAATGGTGACAGTATCATATGCAGTGACAGTAGACATGTCAGAAATTGTTGCCAGGTCCTTCAGTCCGGACCAGATGTCCAAACTTGGTCCTGCCTGCCCTGCATCACTGCCAGCGGGTTGCTTAGGATACCTAAGTTTTTTCCTGGCAGCCCCAGTTGCGGGAGAAAATGAAGAAGGAGCCGTTGACGTGTCACGTTCCGCTTCAGCTGACAGTGTGTTCACCAGCAGGTCTTTGCACCTCTGCAGGCTTGTGTCGGCCGGAAAGAGAGACACCACATAGGCTTTAAACCTAGGATCAAGCACGGTGGCCAAAATGTAGTGGTCTGATTTCAACAGATTGACCACCCTGGAATCCTGGCAAAGCGAATGAAGGGCTTCATCCACAAGTCCCACATGCCGAGCGGAATCGCTCCGTCTTAGGTCCTCCTTCACTTTCTCCAGCTGCTTCTGCAAAAGCCTGATGAGGGGAATGACCTGACTCAAGCTGGCTGTGTCTGAACTGACTTCACGTGTGGCAAGTTCGAAGGGCTGGAGAACCTTGCACAACACGGAAATCATTCTCCACTGCGCTTGAGTCAGGTGCATACCCCCTCCTTTGCCTATGTCATAGGTGGATGTATAGGCTTGTATGGCCTTTTGCTGCTCCTCCATCCTCTGAAGCATATAGAGGGTTGAGTTCCACCGCGTCACAACCTCTTGCTTCAGGTGATGGCGGGGCAGGTTCAAGAGTGTTTGCTGGCACTCCAGTCTTCGGCACGCAGTCGCTGAATGGCGAAAGTGGCCAGAAATTTTTCGGGCCACCCAAAGCGTCTCCTGCACGCCCCTGTCGCTTTTCAGAAAATTCTGCACCACCAAGTTTATTGTGTGAGCAAAACATGGGACGTGCTGGAATTTGCCCAGATGTAATGCCCGCACAATATTGGTGGCGTTGTCAGATATCACAAATCCCCAGGAGAGTCTAAGTGGGGTAAGCCACTGGGCGATGATTTCCCTCAGTTTCTCTAAGAGGTTGTCGGCGGTGTGCCTCTTACTGAAACCGGTGATACACAGCGTAGCCTGACTTGTAACGAGCTGGCGTTTCTGAGATGCTGCTACTGGTGACGCTGCTGCTGTTGCTGCGTAAGGTGATACATCTACCCAGTGGGCTGTCACAGTCATATAGTCCTTAGTCTGCCCTGTTCCACTTGTCCACATGTCCGTGGTTAAGTGGACATTGTGTACAACGGCATTTTTCAGGACACTGAGGACACTTTTTCTGACGTTTCTGTACAGTCTCGGTGTCGCCTGCCTAGTGAAGTGGAATCTAGACGGGATTTGGAACCGGGGACACACTACCTCCATCAATTGTCTAAATCCCACTGCACTAATGGCGGATACCGGACGCACGTCTAACACCAACATAGCAGTCAAGGCCTCAGTTATACGTTTTGCTTCAGGATGACTGCTGTCGTACTTCATCCTCCTCGCTAAGGACTGTTGGAGGGTCAATTGTTTAGTAAAAGTAGTGGTGTTCCTACTTCCTCTCTGGGATGATGAACGACTCCCAGCAGCAGCAACAGCAGCAGCGGCAGCAGTAGGCGTAGCAATGCAGGATCCTCCGGAGGAATCCCGGATAGGAGAGTCAGTCATGCCAGTGACATGGCCTGCAGGACTACTTCCGATCCTGACTAAGGAGGAAATTGACGAGGAGGGAGTTGACGGTGTGGTTTGCAGGCGCTTGGATACAACAGGACAACGGGATTTAGGTGTCCCTGGACTGCTTACGGTCTTAGCCAAAGTTTCTGAACTTGACAGTAACTTTTTATGAACGCGCTGCAGGTGCCGTATAAGGGAGGATGTTCCTAGGTGGTTGACGTCCCTACCCCTACTTATTTCACCTTTACATATGGTACATATGGCAAGACAGTTGTTGTCCGGATTTGGATAGAAATATTGCCAGACCAAAGAGGTGGAATGTTTGGTCTTCTGCCCAGGCATGACCGTGATGGGCTTTTTCATCCCACGGACAACAACTGTCTCCCCCGGAGCCTGATTTAAACAAACCACATCACCATCAGAATCCTCCTCGCCAACTTCCTCCTCAGCGCCAGCTACACCAGTATCCTCATCCTGTTGTACTTCAACAGTGACATCTTCAATTTGCATATCAGCAAGTGGACTGTGGGTGCTCCTTTCAGCACTTGCAGGGGGTGTGCAAATGGTGGAAAGAGCCACCTCTTCCCGTCCAGTGCTGGGAAGGTCAGGCATCGCAACCACCACCACACTTGGACTCTCCTTGGGGATTTGTGATATCTTCTTAGAAAGCACAGTTCTTCGCTGTGCTTTTGCCAGCTTAACTCTTTTGATTTTTTTAGTGGGAGGAGGGCTTCCATCGTCATGTGAAGCTGAACCACTAGTCATGAACATACTAGGGATCGACCTTAGCCGTTCCTTGCCACTCCGTGTCGTAAATGGCATATTGGCAAGTTTACGTTTCTCTTCAGCTGATTTAAATGTCTTTTTCAAGGTCATTTTCCTGAACTTTGCCATTTGGGATTGTATGTGCCCTCTACTATGACATTGGGCATCGGCCTTGGCAGACGACGTTGATGGCATGTTATCGTCTATGTCATGACTAGTGGCAGCAGCTTCAGCACTAGGAGGAAGTGGTTCTTGATCTTTCTCTATTTTATTTTTATCTGAGAAAGTTTGGTCCTCCATTTATGTTATATCGATTTGATATATACGTGCGGCTAAACACAGAAAATAATTTTTTTTTTGGTTTGGACTGGAGTGTACTTTGTGGGTTACAGCACCCTTTAACGGTCAAGCCAGCCGGCCCTTTACTTATGACACAGGCACACTCTTGGCACTACTTTGTTGATGCACGTGCGGCTACTGCGCACACAATTCACAAACACAGAAAATATTTTTTTTTTGGTTTGGACTGGAGTGTACTTTCGGGGGTTACAGCACCCTTAACGGTCAAGCCAGCCGGCCCTTTACTTATGACACAGGCGCACGCTTGGCACTACTTTGTTGATGCACGTGCGGCTACTGCGCACACAATTCACAAACACAGAAAATAATTTTTTTTTGGTTTGGACTGGAGTGTACTTTCGGGGGTTACAGCACCCTTTAACGGTCAAGCCAGCCGGCCCTTTACTTATGACACATGCGCACGCTTGGCACTACTTTGTTGATGCACGTGCGGCTACTGCGCACACAATTCACAAACACAGAAAATAATTTTTTTTTGGTTTGGACTGGAGTGTACTTTCGGGGGTTACAGCACCCTTTAACGGTCAAGCCAGCCGGCCCTTTACTTATGACACAGGCGCACGCTTGGCACTACTTTGTTGATGCACGTGCGGCTACTGCGCACACAATTCACAAACACAGAAAATAATTTTTTTTTGGTTTGGACTGGAGTGTACTTTCGGGGGTTACAGCACCCTTAACGGTCAAGCCAGCCGGCCCCTTACTTATGACACTGGCGCACGCTTGGCACTACTTTGTTGATGCACGTGCGGCTACTGCGCACACAATTCACAAACACAGAAAATAATTTTTTTTGGGTTTGGACTGGAGTGTACTTTCGGGGGTTACAGCACCCTTTAACGGTCAAACCAGCCGGCCCTTTACTTATGACACAGGCGCACGCTTGGCACTACTTTGTTGATGCACGTGCGGCTACTGCGCACACAATTCACAAACACAGAAAATAATTTTTTTTTGGTTTGGACTGGAGTGTACTTTCGGGGGTTACAGCACCCTTAACGGTCAAGCCAGCCGGCCCTTTACTTATGACACAGGCGCACGCTTGGCACTACTTTGTTGATGCACGTGCGGCTACTGCGCACACAATTCACAAACACAGAAAATAATTTTTTTTTGGTTTGGACTGGAGTGTACTTTCGGGGGTTACAGCACCCTTTAACGGTCAAGCCAGCCGGCCCTTTACTTATGACACAGGCGCACGCTTGGCACTACTTTGTTGATGCACGTGCGGCTACTGCGCACACAATTCACAAACACAGAAAATAATTTTTTTTTGGTTTGGACTGGAGTGTACTTTCGGGGGTTACAGCACCCTTTAACGGTCAAGCCAGCCGGCCCTTTACTTATGACACAGGCGCACGCTTGGCACTACTTTGTTGATGCACGTGCGGCTACTGCGCACACAATTCACAAACACAGAAAATAATTTTTTTTTTGGTTTGGACTGGAGTGTACTTTCGGGGGTTACAGCACCCTTAACGGTCAAGCCAGCTGGCCCTTTACTTATGACACAGGTGCACGCTTGGCACTACTTTGTTGATGCACGTGCGGCTACTGCGCACACAATTCACAAACACAGAAAATAATTTTTTTTGGTTTGGACTGGAGTGTACTTTCGGGGGTTACAGCACCCTTTAACGGTCAAGCCAGCCGGCCCTTTACTTATGACACAGGCGCACGCTTGGCACTACTTTGTTGATGCACGTGCGGCTACTGCGCACACAATTCACAAACACAGAAAATTATTTTTTTTTTGGTTTGGACTGGAGTGTACTTTGGGGGTTACAGCACCCTTTAACGGTCAAGCCAGCCGGCCCTTTACTTATGACACAGGCGCACGCTTGGCACTACTTTGTTGATGCACGTGCGGCTACTGCGCACACAATTCACAAACACAGAAAATAATTTTTTTTTTGGTTTGGACTGGAGTGTACTTTCGGGGGTTACAGCACCCTTAACGGTCAAGCCAGCTGGCCCTTTACTTATGACACAGGTGCACGCTTGGCACTACTTTGTTGATGCACGTGCGGCTACTGCGCACACAATTCACAAACACAGAAAATAATTTTTTTTGGTTTGGACTGGAGTGTACTTTCGGGGGTTACAGCACCCTTTAACGGTCAAGCCAGCCGGCCCTTTACTTATGACACAGGCGCACGCTTGGCACTACTTTGTTGATGCACGTGCGGCTACTGCGCACACAATTCACAAACACAGAAAATAATTTTTTTTTTGGTTTGGACTGGAGTGTACTTTGGGGGTTACAGCACCCTTTAACGGTCAAGCCAGCCGGCCCTTTACTTATGACACAGGCGCACGCTTGGCACTACTTTGTTGATGCACGTGCGGCTACTGCGCACACAATTCACAAACACAGAAAAAAATTTTTTTTTTTGGTATGGACTGGAGTGTACTTTCGGGGGTTACAGCACCCTTAACGGTCAAGCCAGCTGGCCCTTTACTTATGACACAGGTGCACGCTTGGCACTACTTTGTTGATGCACGTGCGGCTACTGCGCACACAATTCACAAACACAGAAAATAATTTTTTTTGGTTTGGACTGGAGTGTACTTTCGGGGGTTACAGCACCCTTTAACGGTCAAGCCAGCCGGCCCTTTACTTATGACACAGGCGCACGCTTGGCACTACTTTGTTGATGCACGTGCGGCTACTGCGCACACAATTCACAAACACAGAAAATAATTTTTTTTTTGGTTTGGACTGGAGTGTACTTTGGGGGTTACAGCACCCTTTAACGGTCAAGCCAGCCGGCCCTTTACTTATGACACAGGCGCACGCTTGGCACTACTTTGTTGATGCACGTGCGGCTACTGCGCACACAATTCACAAACACAGAAAATAATTTTTTTTTTGGTTTGGACTGGAGTGTACTTTCGGGGGTTACAGCACCCTTAACGGTCAAGCCAGCTGGCCCTTTACTTATGACACAGGTGCACGCTTGGCACTACTTTGTTGATGCACGTGCGGCTACTGCGCACACAATTCACAAACACAGAAAATAATTTTTTTTTTGGTTTGGACTGGAGTGTACTTTCGGGGGTTACAGCACCCTTAACGGTCAAGCCAGCCGGCCCTTTACTTATGACACAGGCGCACGCTTGGCACTACTTTGTTGATGCACGTGCGGCTACTGCGCACACAATTCACAAACACAGAAAATAATTTTTTTTTTGGTTTGGACTGGAGTGTACTTTCGGGGGTTACAGCACCCTTTAACGGTCAAGCCAGCCGGCCCTTTACTTATGACACAGGCGCATGCTTGGCACTACTTTGTTGATGCACGTGCGGCTACTGCGCACACAATTCACAAACACAGAAAATATATTATTTTTTTAGCACTTGGGGGGAGCACCCCTGATGGACAGAGCACCCCCTGGACAACACTACAGCACTCCTTTAGGACTGGGACACTGCACAGGACTTTGGAGTGGACACAGCCCCTATGGAGAACTGACTGCACAACACAGTCCAGCCAGCCCCTATGGACTTTGAAGTAGTGGACACAGCCCCTATAAACAACAGCAGCACAGCACAACACAGCCAGCCCCTATGGACTTTGAAGTAGTGGACAACAGCAGCACTACACTACACTACACTACACAGCCCTAACTCCCACCCTCCCTCTTCACTGTCCACAGCCGAGTGAGAAAATGGCGCCGACGCGGGTACCTTATATAGGATCCAAAACCCGCGAGACTCGGAAGGCGGGATGATGATGTTTTGCCTCGATTTCAGATCCGAGTCAGGCGGGAAAAGTCGAGCCTGACTCGGATCGGACTCGGATCGGGGGGGCTCGGGGGGGTTCGGATTTCAGAAATCCGAACCCGCTCACCCCTAATATATATATATATATATTAGGGGTTAGCGGGTTCGGATTTCTGAAATCTGAACCCCCCCGAGCTCCCCCGATCCGAGGCAGATCCGAGTCAGGCTCGACTTTTCCCGCCTACTCGGATCTGAAATCGAGGCAAAACGTCATCATCCCGCCTTCCGAGTCTCGCGGGTTTTGGAACCTATATAACGTACCCGCGTCGGCGCCATTTTCTCACTCGGCTGTGGACAGTGAAGAGGGAGGGTGGGAGTTAGGGCTGGCTGGGCTGTGTAGTGTAGTGTAGTGCAGAGTAGTGTTGTGCTGTGCTGTGCTGCGCTGTGCTGCTGTTGTCCACTACTTCAAAGTCCATAGGGGTTGGCTGTGTTGTGCTGTGCTGCTGTTGTTAATAGGGGCTGTGTCCACTACTTCAAAGTCCATAGGGGCTGGCTGGACTGTGTTGTGCAGTCAGTTCTCCATAGGGGCTGTGTCCACTCCATAGTCCTGTGCAGTGTCCCAGTCCTAAAGGGGTGCTGTAGTGTTGTCCAGGGGGTGCTCTGTCCATCAGGGTTCTCCCCCCAAGTGCTAAAAAAATAATATTTTTTGTGTGTTTGTGAATTGTGTGCGCAGTAGCCGCACGTGCATCAACAAAGTAGTGCCAAGCGTGCGCCTGTGTCATAAGTAAAGGGCCGGCTGGCTTGACCGTTAAAGGGTGCTGTAACCCCCAAAGTACACTCCAGTCCAAACCAAAAAAATATATATATTTTCTGTGTTTGTGAATTGTGTGCGCAGTAGCCGCACGTGCATCAACAAAGTAGTGCCTAGCGTGCGCCTGTGTCATAAGTAAAGGGCCGGCTGGCTTGACCGTTAAAGGGTGCTGTAACCCCCAAAGTACACTCCAGTCCAAACCAAAAAAAAATTATTTTCTGTGTTTGTGAATTGTGTGCGCAGTAGCCGCACGTGCATCAACAAAGTAGTGCCAAGCGTGCGCCTGTGTCATAAGTAAAGGGCCGGCTGGCTTGACCGTTAAAGGGTGCTGTAACCCCCAAAGTACACTCCAGTACAAACCAAAAAAAAAAATATTTTCTGTGTTTGTGAATTGTGTGCGCAGTAGCCGCACGTGCATCAACAAAGTAGTGCCAAGCGTGCGCCTGTGTCATAAGTAAAGGGCCGGCTGGCTTGACCATTAAAGGGTGCTGTAACCCCCAAAGTACACTCCAGTCCAAGCCAAAAAAATATATATTTTCTGTGTTTGTGAATTGTGTACACTGTGGCTGCACGTGCATCAACAAAGGAGCAGCGCCAAGCGTGCGCCTGTGTCCCATAAGTAAAGAGCCGGCTGGCTCATTTCTTAAAGGGTGGTGTAACCCACAAAGAGCACTACTCTCCAGCAAAAATAAAAAAATATTTTCTGTGTTTGTGTGCGCTTTAGCCGCACGTATATATCAATATAACATAAATGGAGGACCAAACTTTCTCCGATAAAAATAAAATAGGGAAAGATCAAGAACCACTTCCTCCTAGTGCTGTTGCTGCTGCTGGGAGTTGTTCATCATCCCAGAGAGGAAGTAGGAACATCACTACTTTTACTAAACAATTGACCCTCCAACAGTCCCTAGCGATGAGGATGAAGTACGACAGCAGTCATCCTGAAGCAAAACGTATAACTGAGGCCTTGACTGCTATGTTGGTGTTAGACGTGCGTCCAGGATCCGCCATTAGTGCAGTGGGATTTAGACAATTGATGGAGGTAGTGTGTCCCTGGTTCCAAATCCCGTCTAGATTCCACCTGCATCCTCAAAGCAGCAGCGACAAGCGTGCGTCTGTCTGTTAAAGGGTGGTGACACCCTCAAAGTGTGCTACACAAACAATAAAAATATTGTTCTTTTTTTTTCGGTCTTTATGAAATGTGTGGGCTGTAGCCGCACCTGCATCCTTAAAGCAGCAGCGACAAGCGTGCGTCTGTCTGTTAAAGGGTGGTGACACCCTCAAAGTGTGCTACACAAACAATAAAAATATTGTTCTTTTTTTTTCGGTCTTTGTGAAATTTGTGGGCTGTAGCCGCACCTGCATCCTTAAAGCAGCAGCGACAAGCGTGCGTCTGTCTGTTAAAGGGTGGTGACACCCTCAAAGTGTGCTACACAAACAATAAAAATATTGTTCTTTTTTTTTCTGTCTTTGTGAATTGTGTGGGCTGTAGCCGCACTTGCATCCTCAAAGCAGCAGCGACAAGCGTGCGTCTGTCTGTTAAAGGGTGGTGTAACTCTCAAAGTGCTCCAAAAAATAAAAAACTGTTTTTTTAATGTGTTTGTGACTTGTGTGCGATGTAGCCGCACGTGCATCAACATAGTAGCAGCGCCAAGCATGCGCCTCTGTCATAAGTCAAGGGCTGGTTTGGACATCTGGTCCGGACTGAAGGACGTGCCAACAATTTCTGACAAGCCTACTGTCACTGCATATGATACTGTCCTCAAAGCAGCAGCGACAAGCGTGCGTCTGTCTGTTAAAGGGTGGTGACACCCTCAAAGTGTGCTACATAAGCAATAAAAATATTGTTCTTTTTTTTCTGTCTTTGTGAATTGTGTGGGCTGTAGCCGCACTTGCATCCTCAAAGCAGCAGCGACAAGCGTGCGTCTGTCTGTTAAAGGGTGGTGTAACCCTCAAAGTGCGCTCCACAAACAATAAAAATATTCTTCTTTTTTTTTCTGTCTTTGTGAATTGTGTGGGCTGTAGCCGCACTTGCATCCTCAAAGCAGCAGCGACAAGCGTGCGTCTGTCTGTTAAAGGATTACATCGGTGACAGCATCCAAGTAGGCATGTCAGACAGTCCATACCTGTACTGGCAGGAAAAAGAAGCAATTTGGAGGTCCCTGTACAAACTGGCTCTATTTTACCTGAGTTGCCCCCCCTCCAGTGTGTACTCCGAAAAAGTGTTTAGTGCAGCCGGGAACCTTGTCAGCGAAAGGCATAGGAGGTTGCTTCCACAAAATGTGGAGAAGATGATGTTCATAAAATGAATTATCAACTCTTCCAGGGAGACCAGCCTCCAGAACGTACAGAGGGACCTGTGGTTGTGGATTCCAGCGGGGACAAATTAATACTCTGTGAGGATGAGGATGTACACACTGAAGAGGGTGAGGAATCGGTGGATGAGGAGGATGAGGATGACATCTTGCCTCCGTAGAGCCAGTTTGTGCAGGGACAGATTAATTGCCAGCTTGTTTTGTGGGGGCCCAAACGAACCAATCATTTCAGCCACAGTTGTGTGGCAGACCCTGGCGCTGAAATGATTGGTTTGTTAAAGTGTGCATGTCCTGTTTATACAACATAAGGGTGGGTGGGAGGGCCCAAGGACAATTCCATCTTGCACCTCTTTTTTTTCTTTGCATTATGTACAGTTTGGGGCCTAGTTTTTCAAACTGCCATCCTGTCTGCCACTGCAGTTTCACGCCTAGATGGGTCACGTGTTTGTGCCGCCCACTCGTGTCGCTTAGCATAGTCATCCAGCTACCTCGGTGCAACCTTTTGGACATAAAAACACTATTGTGAGGTGTGAGGTGTTCAGAATAGACTAGAAATTAGTGGAAATTAAGGTTATTGAGGTTAATAATAGAATAGGAGCAGAAAAACCTACAAATTCTGTGATTTTAGCTGTTTTTATGCTTTTTTAAAAAAAAATACAGATCCAAAACACAAAACCCAGAACCCAAAACACGGAAGGGTGGTTTTGGCAAAACCAATTCAGGTCCAAAACACGAAGAAAGATCCAGATCCAAAACCAAAACACAAAACACGAAAAGTGGCCGGTGCACACCCCTAATATATATATATATATATATATACAAAATGTCGATTTAACTGGCACTCCCAATAACACACTGTGAATATCTGCTGCCGGTGCCTTCACAAAAAGAATTGATACGATGTAGCAAAGTGCGGCACTCTGGGCATAAATAAGCACACAACTCACGGCTGATATGATCAACGTTTCAGTTCTTGGCAGAACTTTTATCAAGATAACACAATGAATAAACATACATACCTTTATACAGCTATAGCACCATGAGTGAAGCCAAATTCCGGGGCTGGGACCGCTCACCCGCCCGGAAGGCGCATTGCGATGACGTCATGACGCTAGACAGCGTACATACGGCGCCCTCTCGCGTGTCACCATCACCATGACTACAGTATACAAAATAACACCAACATTAAAAATAAGCACAAAACATGGCTGGATACCTTATTAAGATCGAAACAACAATGGATGGACTTATAATTTTAGACACCCATATATTCCTCATAACAATTATTACTATAGAATAATATAGATTCTATATTAAATTACAGACCGCACACTATCTATAGAAAGCTAGAATATAGGATACTATCATTAAGCCACCGGGGAAATATCACATCTAAGCGGGCAATCCACCGTGCCTCACACTGCAACAGTTTAGAGGCACGGTCGCCACCACGTAATAAAGGGGGAATGTGGTCTATCATCCTATAGCGGATACTGGTAAGAGGATGTTTAAACTCAGCGAAATGTTGAGCTACTGGCTGTTCGCTGGTTCCACTCAATAGGGCACTGCGAATGGCTGACCTATGAGCCGCCATCCGCTCCTTGAACTTCCTCTCGGTTTTACCGATGTAACTGAGTCCACAAGGACAAATAATCTGATACACCACAAAACAGGAGTTACAATTTAACTGATGTTTAATCATCAGTTTCTTACCACTATGTGGATGTGTGAAAGTGTCCCCGCCAATTAAATACTGACAGGTCACACAGGCACATTTAATACAACCTAGTTTTTTCTTAAAAAAAGGTAGTTGCTTAGTCCCCATCCTTGAAACATCACTTTTTACCAGTAAATCACGTAAATTACGCCCTCTAGAATAGCACGGCATCAGCCGACTACCACTGAGGTTAAGGGCCCTATTCGATTCAATTAATGACCAGTGTGATTTAGCAACCTGGCTAATCCTAGAGGAGGATGTGTTGTATCTATTCACCCAAGGGAACCTAGGCGCAGAAGGGACCTGTCTGTCTTTCCTAGTGAGTAGCTGGTCTTGGGTTAAAGCCAAGACTTTTGCTTTAGTTTGCTGTAACGCTTTAAGCGAATACCCCCGAGAACGAAAACGTTCAATCAACTCATCGATTTGTATAGCAGCCATATTTTCGTCGCTATTGATACGTCTAACCCTAATCATTTGTGAATACGGTAAACCTTGGATAAGACCCTTAGGGTGACAACTTTGCGCCTGAAGTAACAAATTCCTATCAGTAGGTTTTGAGTAGAGGGTGGTACAAATACTGTTACCCCTTATGGATATTTTTACATCCAAAAAATTCATTTCGACTTGGCTCATGCTATAAGTAAATTTAATAGGGGAGCTAGTCGCATTGTGAATTTCCATTATTGAATAAAAATCAGTAGATTCCCCACTCCAAAATAACAAGAGGTCATCAATGAAACGAGAATATGAAATAATTTGAGAGGAAATAACAGGATTAGAAAAAAATATATTGTTTTCCACCTCAAACATTACAATATTTGCATACACCGGTGCTGCGCTAGAGAACATGGCACAGCCCTTCAGTTGCAAAAAGTAGGTTTTATCAACTTATTGACTTGTTGCTTTTAGTTATTGAACAGTCCACCAAAGAACTACAGAAAGTAAAGGATAAAATAACTTCTTTTGAAACCATTCATCTGCCGACCCTCCAAGCTGATTTGGATAACAACTGGGTGGAGAAAATAAAAACGCAATTGGCACAATATAAACGTGACCTTATTAAATTCAAGAAAGAAAAGCTCTTGAAGGTTGAACATGACTATGAGACCCATGCAGTCTACAGGTGGACGGCAGGACAACAACTGCAGGACTATAGACGTCCTTTTTTTAGACGAAGGCAACAGGTCACTAGATTTGAGACCGATTCATCTCAAGAAAATATTAGTTCAAATAGCGAGACCGAAAGATTTGGAGCATCATCTGGCCCTTTAGGGGTTCTTACAAGGTCCAAAAAAATCGCTCAAAAAGGCATTTTACGAGGAGAAGCCACCATAATGAGAGGCAGAGGTCGAGCAGAGAAGCCGCCAAGGTCCAGAAGGACCTAGTATTCAATCTCTCTACCTATGACCTTACAGATAGTGAGTACAAGCTCCTTAATAAAGGACTTTCATTTGTACCTTCAGTAGTTTTTGACGAGTTCCAATGGAACATAGAAAAATGTGCTCTGCAACGTAAATTGAAACTAAAGGAATTTTTTAAAGATGATGGTAAACCAATTAATGAAGAAATACCTGTTCAATTAAGAAAACTATGCCCACGATCCTCATTTGAACCACTCTCTTATAACTCTAGTATTAAAACTTATATGAGAATATTGGACCAAGAAGTTCATAAGTCACATATCATCGATATCCCTAACCATCCGAATCTATCACCTTTGGAACGAGAGGCCTTGCAGTCTTTATCTAGCAATAACAATCTGATCATACGACCAGCTGATAAGGGAGGAGCGATCGTCCTTCAAGATCTGGGGGACTATAAGAAAGAGATTGAGAGACGACTATCGGATAAAGATGTATATACTCAATTACCTAATGACCCGACCAACATATGTAGAAAGAAGCTTTTGAATATTTTACAACAGGCGGTGGATCTACAATTAATTTCGGATAAATTGATGGAATCTTTAATTCCTAAATTTCCCATCATGCCATTATTCTACACAATCCCTAAGATCCACAAAGGGATCAATCCCCCTCCAGGCCGCCCAATTGTGTCAGCTCGTGGGTCATTATTGCAGCCAACTGCCGTCTTTCTAGATTTTTTGTTACAACCTTTAGTACAAAAGGAGCCATCGTTTCTATTAGATACTACTATGTTGTTGAATAGATTAAGATTACTTACATACATACCAGACAACTGTTGGCTTGTTGGTATTGATGTAATAAATCTATATACCTCGATTCCTCACGATTTTGGACTTGCATGTGTCAAAAAATTTCTGAGTAGGAAAGCAGTTTTTACTGAGCCTATGGTCGATTGTATTTTGAGGTTACTTGAGACTCTACTAACCAATAATTTTTTCCTCTTTGATAAAACCTACTTTTTACAACTGAAGGGCTGTGCCATGGGCTCTAGCGCAGCACCGGTGTATGCAAATATTGTAATGTTTGAGGTGGAAAATGATATATTTTTTTCTAATCCTGTTATTTCCTCTCAAATTATTTCATATTCTCGTTTCATTGATGACCTCTTGTTATTTTGGAGTGGGGAATCTACTGATTTTTATTCAATAATGGAAATTCACAATGCGACTAGCTCCCCTATTAAATTCACTTATAGCATGAGCCAAGTCGAAATGAATTTTTTGGATGTAAAAATATCCATAAGGGGTAACAGTATTTGTACCACCCTCTACTCAAAACCTACTGATAGGAATTTGTTACTTCAGGCGCAAAGTTGTCACCCTAAGGGTCTTATCCAAGGTTTACCGTATTCACAAATGATTAGGGTTAGACGTATCAATAGCGACGAAAATATGGCTGCTATACAAATCGATGAGTTGATTGAACGTTTTCGTTCTCGGGGGTATTCGCTTAAAGCGTTACAGCAAACTAAAGCAAAAGTCTTGGCTTTAACCCAAGACCAGCTACTCACTAGGAAAAACAGACAGGTCCCTTCTGCGCCTAGGTTCCCTTGGGTGAATAGATACAACACATCCTCCTCTAGGATTAGCCAGGTTGCTAAATCACACTGGTCATTAAATGAATCGGATAGGGCCCTTAACCTCAGTGGTAGTCGGCTGATGCCGTGCTATTCTAGAGGGCATAATTTACGTGATTTACTGGTAAAAACTGATGTTTCTAGGATGGGGACTAAGCAACTACCTTTTTTTAAGAAAAAACTAGGTTGTATTAAATGTGCCTGTGTGACCTGTCAGTATTTAATTGGCGGGGACACTTTCACACATCCACATAGTGGTAAGAAACTGATGATTAAACATCAGTTAAATTGTAACTCCTGTTTTGTGGTGTATCAGATTATTTGTCCTTGTGGACTCAGTTACATCGGTAAAACCGAGAGGAAGTTCAAGGAGCGGATGGCGGCTCATAGGTCAGCCAATCGCAGTGCCCTATTGAGTGGAACCAGCGAACAGCCAGTAGCTCGACATTTCGCTGAGTTTAAACATCCTCTTACCAGTATCCGCTATAGGTTGATAGACCACATTCCCCCTTTATTACGTGGTGGCGACCGTGCCTCTAAACTGTTGCAGTGTGAGGCACGGTGGATTGCCCGCTTAGATGTGATATTTCCCCGGGGTCTTAATGATAGTATCCTATATTCTAGCTTTCTATAGATAGTGTGCGGTCTGTAATTTAATATAGAATCTATATTATTCTATAGTAATAATTGTTATGAGGAATATATGGGTGTCTAAAATTATAAGTCCATCCATTGTTGTTTCGATCTTAATAAGGTATCCAGCCATGTTTTGTGCTTATTTTTAATGTTGGTGTTATTTTGTATACTGTAGTCATGGTGATGGTGACACGCGAGAGGGCGCCGTATGTACGCTGTCTAGCGTCATGACGTCATCGCAATGCGCATTTCGGGTGGGTGAGCGGTCCCAGCCCCGGAATTTGGCTTCACTCGTGGTGCTATAGCTGTATAAAGGTATGTATGTTTATTCATTGTGTTATCTTGATAAAAGTTCTGCCAAGAACTGAAACGTTGATCATATCAGCCGTGAGTTGTGTGCTTATTTATGCCCAGAGTGCCGCACTTTGCTACATCGTATATATATATATATATATATCATTTTTTTTTCTCTATATCCTGAGTGACAATAGACACACCCATTGGTGGAGCTTCCTTTGGGCGGAACATGACATGCCCGGCACATTCTGCTACCACTTACAATCTCCCTGAAACTAGTTTTCAAAAGTAGGCAGGTATGCGCTCACTGCAATCTTCTCATATGCGTACGATGACGCTTACCTGTGTAAATATCGGTAACATCGACGCACATCGAGCAGCCATCTTGGCCTTGCGGCATGCCTGACCAGCCGCAAACACTAAAGCTCTCCTGACGCACAGAGGGCTCTCATGCTGCATATGTAATCGCATACATCCAGCTAATGGCTAATTTATGCATGCCCATGTAACGACGTTTAAATTGTAAGACACACCTGCGTTTTTCTGACAACCCCCCGTTACCTCCCCCAAATGCTGACTACCTGTCACTCATTTTGTGAATGCATTCTCTCTGCGCGTGTGTAATCACTAAACAATCGTAGTCCCCCTGGGGCTGCCTGTCCTGTGTGTGACTGGCAGGTAGCACTTCCAATGGACAGTAACGGACTGTAACTGGCTCACTGAGGTGATGGATTTTATTGGGGGGGCTGTTACTTTGGTGTAGCATTGAGCTAAATATGTTGTACTGATGTAGAGAAGGTTGTATGAATCAAGGAATTGCAGTGTGATGATTTGGTGTTAACAGTGCTGTATTTGAGGCACAGCTACACGTGCAGTGTGATTTGTGATGTTGCAGTGTTATGTGATGAAAGGAGCGCTGGGAAGTTTTTTTTTGGTGAATTGTTGGGATGGATTTTTTTCTTATTTTAATATCGGATTTTAGGATGGTAGGTATAACCTCCCATGACATACTTGCCTACCCTCCCGATTCGGCCGGGAGCCTCCTGAAAATCCGGTGCTGCTCCCAGCCCCTCGGAAAAGCAGGCAAGCCTCCCTCCGACTCCCCTGTGATAGTCTGAGAAACCCCCGGGGGTAGCGACGTCATTCACGCTGAATCACGTAATTTTGGCCCCATCCCCTGCTACACAATGCCTGTAATATTGCCATTGTGTAGCAGGGGTGGAACCAAAATGATGCGCTAGCATGCTCTGCCCCCCGCTCCACCCACAAATTACAGTAAACAGTACGGCCCCGCCCCCTTGCGCCGACCTGGCTGCTCCCTCCCGGAAGAGGCAGACAGAATGTCGGCAACCATGTCCCATGGTGCTTACATCCTATGGACATATGTACAGCCATGGCAAAAAGATTTAAAAATGACACAAGTATTGATTTTCACAAAGTTTGTTGCTTCAGTGTTTTTAGACCTTTTTGTCAGATGTTACTATGGTATACTGAGGTAAAATTACAAGCATGTCATAAGTGTCAAAGGCTCTTATTGACAATTACATGAAGTTTATGCAAAGAGTCAATATTTGCAGTGTTGACCTTTCTTTTTCAAGACCTCTGCAATTCGCCCAGGCATGCTGTCAATCAATTTCTGGGCCACATACTGACTGATGGCCGCCCATTCTTGCCTAATCAATGCTTGTAGTTTGTCAGAATTTGTGGGTTTTTGTTTGTCCACCCGACTCTAGAGGATTGACCGCAAGTTCTCATTGGGAGCCATATTGTTTTCTACTGCACATGAGCAGATCACCGGAAAAAGGGCCTCTCCGGACTATAGAGAGGTAAGTATTAAAGAGCATAGGTGTAGGGTGTACAGTTCACACCCTGCACCCATTATAGATATGCCTCTGGAACTACTACTTCAAATTATGTAAAAACTAGAGATGTCCGTCAACCCCTGTGTTTTGTTTTTGGATCTAGATTAACTTTTGTTGCTTGGTTTTGGTTCTAGTTTTGCAAAACCACCCTCATGTGTTTTGGTTAAAATTTTTTATCTGTATTTTTTTTCAAAATTTGATAAAACAACTGCTAAAATCACATAATTACGGCCTTTTTTGTTCCTACAGTATTATTAACCTCAATAACATTAATTTCCAGTCTTTTCCAGTCAATTTTGTCTACCTCACAGCTCACAATATTGTTCACCAATATAAGCCAAAGGTTGTCTGGCTAAACTAAGTAACAGAGAAGTGACACAAACACACGGTGGTTATTTCTGTTTAAAAATGTTTTGCAAACTAGTAATGTATTGACAATAACCAATCAAACTAACTGGCAAGGACTTTCAATAGAAAAGAATACAACACTGAAATGTACTAAAAATCGTGTGTGGAATATCCTTGCTCAAAACAAAAGTTTTCAAGCAGCAATGAAAAAAAACCTAAACATGTGTAAGTAGCAACAGCAGACGTGACCTGCAGGTCAGAAACAGTGCGGGTTGGATACAGTGCAGGTACAGTGCGGGTCGGAAACAGTGTAGGTCAGATACAGTGCAGGTCAGATACAGTGTGGGTCAGATACAGTGCGGGATACGATGTGTGATACAGTGCAAGTTGGATACAGTGCGGGTCGCATACAGTGCGGGACGGATACAGTGTGGAATGGATACAGTGCAGGTCAGAATGAGTGTGGGTTGGATACAGAGCAGGTCGGATACAGTGCGAGTCGGTTAAAGTGTGGGTCAGATACAGTGCAGTTTATAGTGCAGGTTGGATACAGTGCGGGTCGGATACAGTGCGGGATACAGAGTGGGTTGGATGCAGTGCAGGTCAAATATAGTGTGGGATACAGTGAGTTGGATACAGTGCAGGTCGGATACAGTGTGGGTTGGATAGAGTCGGTTACAGTGCAGGATACAGTGTGGGTCGGATACAGTGCGGTTTACAGTGCAGGTCGGATACAGTGCGGACTGTATATAGTGGGTGTCAGATACAGTGCAAGTTGGATACACCAATAGTACGCTTACTTTGACGGTGGTGTTGGCAGTGACGATGGTGTCCTAGTGCGAGGTTGCCTGAATTGTCCTCAGTGCGGGGTTGCCGGTGGTGTCGGCAGAGTGGGGGTGCTGGCAGTGTCCTCATTGCTGGGGTGCTGGCGGTGTACACTGTGCAGGGGTGCTGCCAGTGTCCTCAGTGCAAGGGTGCCGGCAGTTTTGTCAGCACGGGGGTGCCGGCAGTGTCCAACAGTGTCGGAAGTACAGGGCTGCTGACGGTGTTCTCAGTGCGAGGGACAGGAGTGCTGGGGTGTCGGCGTTGTCGTCAGAGCAGGAGTGCTGGTGGTGTCCTCAGTGCTGGCAGCGAGGGGGAGTGTCGACGTCAGCGTGGGACGCCGGGGGATGGCCGATATCTTCCTGCCTGCACCCATTGAAGTCTATGGGCAACCGCTTATTGGCTGAGAGCTGTGACAGAGGACTCTCACAGCCAATCAGCAGCAAGCCCATTGACTTCAATAGGACTTTGAAAAATGGCGCCCGAGGCCAAACCGGGAGATCCGATCTGGGGTAGGCGAGGAGATCCGAGCTGTGTCTCGGATCCCCCCAGATTCCTGAAGTTCGGGGTGAGCTCAGATTTCTGAGAACTGAGCCTGCTCATCTCTAATAAAACCATATTTTTTTAAATAAAATTTGTTTTTAGACATTTCTTTTCTTCTATAATGGAACCTGAAGTCTAAAATTAAGCTTTTAGTTCCAGAGCACATGCATGAGTTTAAAACCAGCTCACACATGTTCACATCTGCAAAAAATGAGACAGTGAAGCGTAAGTTAAACCTGGGCGCTCCAGGTCAATATTGCCACCATAGCTGAGTAGGTCACCACTGATTGCAAAATGTTTCAAAAATTATAGATTTTTTTATTAATTGATGACATAAGCATTTATAAAAAAAAATCAGATCACAATGTTGGGCCTTTCGATAATAGATAGGTCCCTATGTTTAAATTCTTTCAAGATGCTTTGGTATTCTAATATCCAATCAGAGTTTAGGTTCCATTGCCCATTAATGCTTTGAGCCAATTTAAACATGTAAATGAAATATTATTGGCATGAGATTTAATACATTTTATGAGATTATGATTCATCTAAAAGATTTTTATTAACTAGTTTTCAAAAGAGAAAAAAACTTACATTGGCTTGTAAACTTTTATGATGAATTGTTCATTATGCTTATGCGCTTAATAAATTAGTATATTATTGTATAGTGATTAGAAACTACTTAGTTGTCTTATCTCAGAAAGAAAGAGGCTTAAATAGTTCATCAATACTTGTTTGAATAAATAACGAGTCTGCTTAATTACAATTTATTGAATGCATCAGTTATTACCTCTCAGTGGCAAAACAGAGAAACGTGGAAGAATAAAATGATTTGTAATAATCAATTACTATAACAATAATTTGTAATAGTGATAATATAACAGGGTTCTAGGTCTTTTAAATGGAAATGTCTCTGAGCAAAAAAAATTACAAAATGAAAATAGATTAAAGAAAAACAGAGTAAAAATTTCAATTGAAAGATTACTCATATTTTGTATAGAGCCTGTGAATGGACCCATGGCGATTCCTGTATGGGCCACCAGACATACATGACTAAATCTAAGCACTGCGAAATATTATGATATTTAGAATAGAGATGTGTGGATCCGGATTTCTGAAATCCAAACACACCCGAATTTAAGGGTTTCGAGTAGAACTGGGTCAAGGTTCAGATTCACTTTTGTGACCTGGTTCAAACTGAGTCCTGGTTTGCATCTGTTGTTGGTTCAGAACTCAGATTTAAAAACCAAACTGGATTCGGACATTTTAGCTATTTTAATCACTTTGTTTATACATTTTTATCCAAAACCAAAACATGAAATCCAATCCAGATACAAAATCGAAACCAAAACACAGTGGTCCTCCTACTTCTCTAATTTAGAACAAATAAAGACATCATGGAGGAATCATGGGTGAGATCTTTACATTATAAATGGTCAGCTATTTGAGCACTTCCCCAATAGGTTTACTTTCAATATGTGCAGGAAAGTTTCGGATAACAGGGTAAAGGTCAAAAACTGATATATCTTTCTCCTCCTTTAAGATTGCTGATGCTGATATACTACCTACAGAACAACACTTCTAACTTTCAGGCTTGGTAAAAAAGGGAAGAATTCCTAGAGTACATCCATTGTATCATTTTCATCGGTAACTGTAAGTTATCTTGTTCAGAGATGCAGTAACATACTTGAGGATGAAGACAAAATCTTTGAACTAGACTGTAAGTGATTATTTACAGATATCAACCCAAGGACCCTATATTTAACTTTACACTTTGCAGATGTGTTGTAAATTAGCTATTTTAATATACTGGCATACTGTATAAGCTAAACCTGCTGTCTCTTGTCTGAGAGGTGAAACTGTTGGCAACTCTAGCCTCCCACCAAGTAACCTACATAAATATATTTGCTTTTCTTACCACCTTTTATCATCCCTGTTCATCTGAAGGTTATGTAGTATTATTATGCTTAGCCTAATCTAACACAGATGCCCCTTTTGACATCTACACTATTGGAATAACGTTGGTGAAGTATATCGCACTGTAGTCTGCTAATTTTTTTTATTCATTTATGTTTTTATTTATATTTGAATGTTGGAGATGGTTTGGCATTTTCTAGGACCACAATTACCATAAGGCCTACAACAATTTGTGACCTCTTGGTGGTAAATTTACTAAGCTGCCGATTTCTATTCAATGTTATCCGAGATCAATCTCTGGTGACATTGGGCCTGATTCAGAGCCGGACGCTCTGACCAGAGCGCTCGATCTGAATCAGGGCCCTCCTCCATGAAAATGGAGCGGCCTCCTGGCCGCTCGTATAGCTGTGGGTGACCACCCACAGCATATGCGAGCGGCCAAAAAGATGGTCGCGATGGTCGTGACCATCGCGACCATCGGACTTGCAATGGAGACCCTGCAGTAGGGTCTCCCTGCCACAAGCCCTGGAGTGATTTTGGCTCTATAAGAGCCAAAATCACTCCCACTGACATCACTAGTGATGTCAGTGGGGCCGGCTTCAGACGTTAGGCGTTCCCATGGGAACACCTCCGTCTGGCAGGCACGCCCCCGGCACGCCCACCAAAGGGGGCGTGCTGTCAATCAACATCGACAGCACGCCCCCTTTGGTGCGAGACCCGGAGCGATGGAAAGGCCGTTGCTCCCCAGGTCTCGCGCATGCACACGACGGAGCTCTCTCCGTCGTGCGCATGCACAGTGGGGAACATCGACCCACTTGCGAGCGTACTGCTGCTCGCGAGCGGGTCTGAATGACCCCCATTGTCCGTATTCATGTGTTGCCGAGTTGCTGTCATTCGTGGTGTTCGATGGTGTAATCATTCATATATTTCATTTGTATTTAGCATTTGGTTTTGACTAACTCGAACGAACAGATGCACGGACAGATCACGGATGATACATGCGTTTGTGTGTAAAAAATAAAGACACAGATGCATGGATGGATCTGTGAGATCATTCTGTGCTTCTGTGTTTAAAAAATGGAAACCTGTATAATAATGTAAAAAAAATTTCATGGCCCTCCCCCCCAAAGAACAACCAGCACTGGACTTTGGAGTTCCAGTAATGGTTGTGCTAAATACAGGGGACAAATGACATAGGGGTCCCCTGTATTAAGCACAACCAGCACCAGGCTATTCTGGACTAACCTTGGTTGCCAAAATACAAGGACAAATGATGTACGGGTCCCCTGTATTTAGAGCAACCAGCACTGAGCTCTGAACCGGTCCTGGTTCTGGAGATACATTGGACAAAGGGCCTGATTCAGAGCCGCGTGTAAGCGGCCGCTCGTTCGCTCCGAGCGATGTTCGCACAACTGCGCATGCGTATGGGTTGTAATAATACGCATGCGCAAACCAGTCATTGCGGTCGGAAATTGTGTGCTCGCAAAATAGCGAATGCCTGCTATTTTGAGTGACAGGATGAGGCGTTTGTGGGTGGTAACAGGGGAACAGAGCCGGCGCTAGCCAATTCGGGGCCCTAGGTAAATTTTGGCTGATGCCCCTTAGCATATATATATATATATATATATATATACACACACACATACACACACGTAATAAAAGGCCGGCACCCCACCTTGCAGTTCCACCAGCCCCATTCCCCCAGACCTAGTGATAGTCTCAGCCCCATTCCCCCAGACCTAGTGTGTGTCTCGGCCCCATTTCCCCACTGTGTCAGCCTCATTCTCCCCTCAGCCCAAGGGTGTGTCAGCATCATTCTACCCTCCAGCATGTTTCCCAGCCCCAGTGTGTCAGCCTCTTTCCCCCCACCCCCAGCGTGTCTACCTCTTTCTCCCCCCAAGTCCCAGAGTGTGTCTCAGCCTTGCCTTCCCCCTCCAGCCCCAGTATCTCAGCCTTCTCCCCCCAGCCCCCAGTGCGTGTCTCAGCCCCCCCAGCCCAAGTGCGTGTCTCAGCCCAGCCCCAGTATGTGTCTCAGCCTTCCCCCCCAGCCACAGTGCATGTCTCAGTCTCCCCTCATCCCCAGTGCATGTCTCAGCCTCCCCCCCATCCCCAGTGCGTGTCTCAGACTTCCCCCCCCCAGCTCCAGTGCATCTCAGCTTTCCCCTCCCCCAGCCCCAGTGCAAGTCTCAGCCTCCCCCCCAGCCCCAGTGCATGTCTCAGCCTTCCCCCCCAGCCCCAGTGCATGTCTCAGCCTCCCCCCCAGCCCCAGTGCATGTCTCAGCCTTCCCCCCCAGCCCCAGTGCATGTCTCAGCCTACCCCCCATCCCCCAGTGCACGTCTCAGCCTCCCCCCATCCCCCAGTGCATGTCTCAGCCTCCCCCCCATACCCAGTGCATGGCTCAGCCTCCCCCCCCATTCCCCAGTGCATGTCTCAGCCTCCCCCCCCATCCCCAGTGTGTCTCTGCCTTCTCCCCCCTGCCCCAGTGCGTGTCTCAGCCTCCCCCCCAGCCCCAGTGCGTGTCTCAGCCCCCAGCCCCACTACGTGTCTCAGCCTTCCCCCCCAAGTGCATGTCTCAGCCTCCCCCCCCATCCCCAGTGCGTGTCTCAGCCTCCCCTCCATCCCCAGTGCATGTCTCAGCCTCCCCCCCCCCAGCTCCAGTGCGTGTCTCAGCTTCCCCCCAGCCCCAGTGCATGTCTCAGCCTCCCCCCCCCAGCCCCCAGTGCATGTCTCAGCCTCCCCCCCCCAGCCCCAGTGCATGTCTCCAGCCTCCCCCAATCCCCAGTGCGTGTCTCAACCTTCCACCCCCATCCCCAGTGCGTGTCTCAGCCTCCCCCCCCCAGCCCCAGTGCATGTCTCAGCCTTCCCCCCCCCAGCCCCAGTGCATGTCTCAGCCTACCCCCCATCCCCAGTGCAGGTCTCAGCCTCCCCCCATCCCCAGTGCATGTCTCAGCCTCACCCCCCATACCTGTGCATGGCTCAGCCTCCCCCCCCATCCCCAGTGCATGTCTCAGCCTCCCCCATCCCCAGTGTGTCTCAGCCTTCTCCCCCCCCAGCCCCAGTGCGTGTCTCAGCCTCCCCCCCCAGCCCCAGTGCGTGTCTCAGCCTCCCCCCCATCCCCAGTGCGTGTCTCAGCCTCCCCCCCATCCCCAGTGCGTGTCTCAGCCTCCCCCTCCATCCCCAGTGCGTGTCTCAGCCTTCCCCCCCCAGCTCCAGTGCGTGTCTCAGCTTTCCCCCCCCAGCCCCAGTGCATGTCTCAGCCCCCCCCAGCCCAGTGCATGTCTCAGCCTTCCCCCCCAGCCCCAGTTCATGTCTCAGTCTCCCCAATCCCCAGTGCATGTCTCAACCTTCCACCCCCCATCCCCAGTGCGTGTCTCAGCCTCCCCCCCCAGCCCCAGTGCGTGTCTCAGCCTCCTCCATCCCCAGTGCGAGTCTCAACCATTCACCCCCCTGCCCAGTGCATGTCTCAGCCTCCCCCCCCAGCCCCAGTGCATGTCTCAGCCTTCCCCCTCCAGCCCCAGTGCGTCTCAGCCTCCCCGCCCCAGAGCCGCCACTTACCTTGGCTGCCTCTTTTCCGAGGCTCCTCTCGATCCTCTCCTTCCAGCAGCCCGGCCCCTTGTTATGACACGGCACGCATGACGTCACGCGCGCCGTCTCATAACAAGGGGCCGGGCCGCGGCGGGGGTGGCTGTTATGTTGGTGGAGCCGGAGCGGCCGAAGCGGGTCCGCTCTGACTTCAACTATTTAAATAATGGGGACCAGGTCGGAATGGGCTTCTGTGCAGAAGCTCATTCTGACCGGCTGACAGGTACGCTGCCAGGTCGGAGCGGAGCTCCGATCACGGCAGCGGCAGAGCCTTGAATGCCTCTAGGCATTCAAGTCGCCCTTAGGCATAAGCTTATTATGCCTATGCCTAGGGCCGGCTCTGCAGGGGAAGGTGCTTGAAAACGGGGGAGTGGAGATCCGAACGCAGGCGTGCCAAACGGTCAAAACGGGCGTTTTAAGGGTGTGCATAATTAACAAAGCAACGTCATCGACCACGTCACTTGGTTGTCTTTTAGCCTGAACTGCTCGCATGATTGCGGTAGGAAAATCCTACCATAAGCACTGCGAGCAGTTCATACGCCTTTCGATGTACTCGATTAATCTATAAATAGCGGAGATGATTTAGGATGCGAGCGGCCAGGGGGCGTTTTTAAAAAAATAGCGAGCGCATGTTTCATTCGCTCGTTCAGACATAGAGGCGTCAACAGACCGCAAAGAGCGAGCGCTCTATTTAAATATCCGGCCCCTTTTTCTGAACGAGCGAGCGCAAATAGCGTCCGGCTCTGAATCAGGCCCTCAAAGCGTAGCGGCCCCCTGTAATTTCCATAACCAGCACAAAAACTTTTTTTAGGGGGGGGTAATACCACAGCCAGGGGAACCCTTTCACCAGATCCCCCAGCCAAAACATTACCCTTGACTGCTAGTCAGCCCAGGCCAGGGATTCCTGGGAGGTGGGGACTCCCAATAAAGGGGTCTGCCTCACTAGTGCACCCCAGGGCCTAGGCTGATAGCCCGGGGCTATTCCCAGCACCCCTGGAGCTGTAGGTGTCGGATAGATTAAGTAGTATGGTGCAATTGATAGTAGTAAAAATACTGTCTTTTGCTGTGGAACTACAGGTCCCGCATGCTGGTACGTAACCTCACAGTTTTCACCATTGACTTCAATGGTGGGAACCGTTCATTGACTGGGAGGCAGAAAGCTCGCCTCTCTCAGCCAATGAACGCTCAGGTCCGGGATTTCTATAGTGAAATCCCGCCACTGAGCCGTCATTCGAGTAGTACTGTCTTTAGAGGCCAGTACAAATGTCCGGGATTTTCGGTTTGTTGTTTTGCCAAGCCCTATGGTTGCCTACTTTGGAAAGAATAGGATGTGATTCACGCATAGGGAGAGGTGAGTATAGAATTTTTTTACAGGTACCCTATAGATTACTATTTGGAGAAGTGGACGTGATGGGTTTCAGGGATTTATAGGTGAGTATGTGAGATAGTGTATGTGAGTGTGCATGTGTGTGTGCATGTATGTTTTATTAAACTTGTACTGTCATGGTGTGTGTGTTCTGTGTTTTTTTAAGTATGTCTTTTGCAGTGGAACTACAGTTACCAGCAGGCCTGTAATGCCCCGCATGCTGGTACATGTGGTTCTCCAAGTACCAGCACGTGGGGGAGGCTTGCTGGGACCTATAGTTCCACAGGAAAAGACAATATTTTTGCTACTATCAATTGCACCACACAACATAATCAACCTAGGACCCATTGCTCCTGGGTAACTCGGGGTGTAGGTGTGGGTACAAATAATTTAGGTATAGATGGTATCTTGCAGTAGAGATGGCAGTTCCGGTGGACCTTACCTCTTCTCACAGGCAGGAACTTCACCGGCTCTTACACCTATAGCAGAGAGGCTAGGCCTGTACTGTACATAGTAAAATGACTTAACATAACAACCTTGATAAGCAGTATAATCTGGCAAATTTATTAAAGGAAGTAAGAGGACATAAAGCCAGGTATAAGGTATGCAAAAAATAACTATCAGCACCAGTGGCGGATCCAGGAGGGGGCGATCAGGGCGATGGCCCCCCGGAACACCCAGCCGCAGCCCCGCCCACCTACTGATTCTGCAGGGAGTCGGCAGGAGCAGTGCAGCTCTCTGGGGTGGGTAGAGTAGAGGCCAGGCATGAGACAAGCTGCCAACACCAGGCCACGGCAGCCACATACATACAGGTAGGCACTGCACTAGTCAGCTGGCAGCCCGAGGCACTCGGCCAGCCAGAGGAGGAGGAGAGGCATTGGATTTGTAGCTTATCTTTTACTGATTAGACTCTGAGCAGTAAAAGATAAACTACAAATCCCATGAGGCATTGCAGCAGGATGAACAGTCAGCAAACACTAGCCTGCTTACTACTGGGAGATGTGGGATGTGTCATGTGTGTCTCCTGTTTGAGCCAAGTAAGAAATCATCAGATCCAGGGCAGCTTCCAAGAAAGCCAATTAAATGATGTGACACAAATTAGTGACACTGGGATATATTTCAAACAAGATTAGGTCCCATATTAGAATTTTATACACTGCTACAGGTATCTAGAGTAGCCTTTCTGTACATAGCAGCACTTTTAGAAAAACATGCTTGGGTTTTATCAAGCATGACATAAACCAATGCTGACCAAAATTGGGTGATGGGCAAAAAATATATAAGGGGTGAGCCAGTGATGGGCATATAATATATATGGGTGATGGAAGGGGGTGAAGGGCATAATATAAATAGGGGTTAGGAGAGGCAGTGATGTGCATATAATATATAAAGGGTGAGGAGAGGGAGTGATGGGCATATAATATATAAAGGGGGAGGGGAGGGACTGATGGGCATATAATATATAAAGGGTGAGGAGAGGAACTGATGGGCATATAATATATAAAGGCTGAGGAAAGGGAGTGATGAGCATATAATATATAAAGGGTGAGGGAAAGGAGTGGAGGGCATATAATATATAAAGGGTGAGGGGAGGGACTGATGGGTATATAATATATAAAGGGTGAGGAAAGGGAGTGATGGGCATATAATATATAAATGGTGAGGAGAGGGATTGATGGGCATATAGTATATAAAGGGTGAGGAGAGGGAGTGATGGGCATATAATATATAAAGAGTGAGGGGAGGGAGTGATGCGCATATAATATATAAAGGGTGAGGGTAAGGCGTGATGGGCATATAATATATAAAGGGTGAGGAGAGGGATTGATGGGCATATAATATATAAAGGGTGAGGAGAGGGAGTGATGGGCATATAATATATAAAGGGTGAGGAGAGGGAGTGATGGGGATATAATACATAAAGGGTGAGAGGAGGGAGTGATGGGTATATAATATATAAAGGGTGAGGGAAAGGAGTAATGGGCATATTATATATAAAGGGTGAGGAGAGTGAGCGATGGGCATATAATATATAAAGGGTGAGGGGAGGGAGTGATGGGCATATAATATATGAAGGGTGAGGAGAGGGAGTGATGTGTATATAATTTATAAAGGGTGAGGGAAAGGAGTGATGGGTATATATTAATATATAAAGTATGAAGAGAGGGACTGATGGGCATATAATATATAAAGAGTGAGGGGAGGGAGTGATGGGCATATAATATATATAGGCTGAGGAAAGGGAGTGATGGGTATATCATATATAAAGGGTGAGGGAAAGGAGTGATGGGCATATATAATATATAAAATATGAAGAGAGGGAGTGATGGGCATATAATATATAAAGAGTGAGGGGAGGGAGTGATGGGCATATAATATATAAAGGGTGAGGGTAAGGCGTGATGGGCATATAATATATAAAGGGTGAGGAGAGGGATTGATGGGCATATAATATATAAAGGGTGAGGAGAGGGAGTAATGGGCATATAATATATAAAGGGTGAGGGAAAGGAGTGATGGGGATATAATATATAAAGGGTGAGAGGAGGGAGTGATGGGTATATAATATATAAAGGGTGAGGGAAAGGAGTGATGGGCATATAATATATAAAGGGTGAGGAGAGAGAGCGATGGGCATATGATATATAAAGGGGGAGGAGAGGGAGCGATGGGCATATGATATATAAAGGGTGAGGGGAGGGAGTGATGGGTATATAATATATAAAGGATGAGGGGAGGGAGTGATGGGCATATAATATATAAAGGGTGAGGGAATGGGGTGATGGGCATATAATATATAAAGGGTGGGGAGAGGGAGTGATGGGCATATAATATATAAAGCTGGGGCATTTTAAGAGAGGAGGGGGCCAGTGTGCATTCTCCGTCTAGGGCCCCCTCCTCTCTCCCAGGGGGCCGGCAGCCGACTGACGTGGCTGGCCGGCCACTGCAGAAGCAGTTGACTCTGGGCACTAGAGGGTGCCCGGAGTCTACTGCACATGCGCAGAACGCCGGAAAAATAGCCGCGGCTGCCATTTTCCGGTGTTCTGTGCAATGCTGACACCCGACGAGGGACCATAGACAGTTAAGTTTTAAATTATATGGGTTCAGGGTGTGCGGTTGTGGGCCCCCCTGGACCCGGGGGCCCGTGTGCCCCGCACACCCTGCACCCATTATAGATATGCCCCTGATATAAAGGGTGTGGAGAGGGAGCAATGGGCATATAATATATAAGGGTGAGGGTAAGGCTTGATGGTCATATAATATATAAATGGTGAGGAGAGGGATTGATGGGCATATAATATATAAAGGGTGAGGAGAGGGAGTGATGGGCATATAATATATAAAGGGTGAGGAGAGGGAGTGATGTGTATATAATATATAAAGGGTGATGGAAAGGAGTGATGGGTATATAATATATAAAGTATGAAGAGAGGGACTGATGGGCATATAATATATAAAGAGTGAGGAGAGGGAGTGATGGGCATATAATATATAAAGAGTGAGTGGAAGGAGTGATGGGCATATAATATATAAAGGGCGAGGGTAAGGTGTGATGGGCATATAATATATAAAGGGTGAGGAGAGAGCGCGATGGGCATATGATATATAAAGGGTGAGGAGAGGGAGCGATGGGCATATGATATATAAAGGGTGAGGGGAGGGAGTGATGGGTATATAATATATAAAGGGTGAGGGGAGGGAGTGATGGGCATATAATATATAAAGTGTGAGGGAAAGGAGTGATGGGCATATAATATTTAAAGGGTGAGGAGATAGAGCTATGGGCATATATATAAAGGGTGTGGAGAGGGAGCAATGGGCATATGATATATAAAGGGTGAGGGAAGGGAGTGATGGGCATATAATATATAAAGGGTGAGGGTAGGGAGTGATGGGCATATAATATATAAAGGATGAGGGAATGGGGTGATGGGCAGGGTGGGAAGAGGGAGTGATGGGCATATAATATATAAAGGGTGAGGAGAGGGAGCGATGGGCATATAATATATAAAGCAGGGGCATTTTAAGAGAGGAGGGGGCCAGTGTGCATTCTCCGTCTAGGGCCCCCTACTCTCTCCCCGGCGGCCGGCACCCAACTGACGCGGCTGGCACGGCCACTGCAGAAGCAGTTGACTGTGGGCACTAGAGTGTGCACGGAGTCTACTGCACATGCGCAAAATGCCGGAAAAATAGCCGCGGCTGTCATTTTCCGGTGTTCTGTGCAGCGCTGACACCGGACGAGGGACCACGGACAGTTGAGTTTTAAATTATATGGGTTCAGGGTTTGCGGTTGCGGGCCCCCCTGGACCCGGGGCCCGTGTGCCCCGCACACCCTGCACCCATTATAGATACGCCCCTGATATAAATGGTGAGGAGAGGGAGCAATGGGCATATATATAAAGGGTGAGGAAAGGGAGTGATGGGCATATAATATATAAAGGGTGAGAGGAGGGAGTAATGGGCATATAATATATAAAGGGTGAGGGTAAGGCGTGATGGGCATATAATATATAAAGTATGAAGAGAGGGACTGATGGGCATATAATATATAAAGAGTGAGGGGAGGGAGTGATGAGCATATAATATATAAAGGCTGAGGAAAGGGAGTGATGGGTATATCATATATAAATGGTGAGGGAAAGGAGTGATGGGTATATAATATATAAAGTATGAAGAGAAGGAGTGATGGGCATATAATATATAAAGAGTGAGGGGAGGGAGTGATGGGCATATAATATATAAAGGGTGAGGGTAAGGCGTGATGGGCATATAGTATGTAAAGGGTGAGGAGAGGGATTGATGGGCATATAATATATAAAGGGTGAGGAGAGGGAGTGATGGGCACATAATATATAAAGGGTGAGGGGAGGGAGTGATGGGCATATTATATTGTTGAATCGTGCAACTGAAACTTTAGTACACCCACGTGTTATTACCTTAGCGCTATTATGCTACTCCCTCTAAACTTTTATCAACGAGAGAAAATAACTTTTCTCTCCTTGTCCCTGGATTCTGATCAGCGCTTCCTCTACACAATAACCGGCAGTACGCTCTCAGCAACACTGTGGTAATGAAAGACTAATGCGTCTCTCAAAAGGCGCCTCCACCCTTTTGCTGAGAGGGAACTGACCGAGTGTTACCGTGTATCAGATAACGCGATAAACCTATGAGCCCCCAACTGTTGAATCGTGCAACTGAACCTTTAGTACATTCCTGCCTATAAACCTCTAAGATTCACCTGCCTAGAACCTCTAAGACAAAACCTGCCTATACCTCCTAAAACCATAAGGTGTCGCTAATTAGCACTGTGTTTTAAATATACCATTAATAAGACTCTAAGACAGTGGAATAGCGGTCCAACGCGCTAAAGATTATTATTCAGGTAAAAGTACAGATGTTACCACGCTATGATCTAACAATGAGCGCAAACTAAATTGTACAAACATTTAGGTCATAAGGTACAGTCAATACATACGCGTGCGCTCTGGGACCAGATACCGGCATCAGTAATGAAACCTTCGTCGAAACAGCATAAGAGGACCACCGCAGACTGGCATCTCGTTTCAGAGCACTCACATATATACCCGTACTGGGATAAGCAATACAATAGAATACGTTGGCAGGTTCTCATTGGTTCCTCTTCTAGCTTCTTCCGTTACGGTACAATTCATAGGTCAGTGCAAAGACTCAAACCAGCCTCTAACAGCCTGATTGTGTCCACTTTCCCGCTGCATAATAAATCTAGTCTAAACTATGGCATACAACATTTCAAGGAGTTATTCTCTCTATCATTCATATTTCATAGCCGCATGTTCTGATCTCCTCACCGATGCCACCGGAACGCTGTGGGAAAAGAGTAGATCAGTACGGCACCAATCACGGTCCATTTGCCATTTACTAAACCATAGTTACAGAAAACATTCATTTCTTCATATGCTGACATTGCGATTAAACCAAATAATAATCATTCCTTTCGTGCTGCGGGACCATTGCTTTTAAATGTGTATGCGGGGAGAAATGACATTAAATTGTGTTGTGCGTTTGAGGGTCTGTGGGGCACTTAGCGACCAGCACTAAGTTGGAAAGGCTTCTGTGTATGTGTGTGAGCATGCCAGTATGGGTTTGGGAAAGATCACTAAAAAGCTGGCTGTGCGTCTAAATAGCTATTTTGCGTTGTCCTATGTTTAACATGAAGTGCAGGGAAAACACCACTAATTTGCTACTTTTTGCTACATCGCGTATGTGTTAATGTGAATGCAGGGGAAAACACCACTACTTTGCTACTGCTCAAATATGTTTGTGGTGATTTTAATGTGTTGCAAAGTTATTTTATGTCTGCTAAACACCGTCGGTAGATGTTTGGGGAAGATTGTGAAAAAGCTGTTCATGCTACTTTTTAGCAACTTTGCGTTGTGAGTAGCAAAATTGCTACTTTTAGCGATTTTGCACTGTGGATTGTGTACTATGTATTTTTGACAAAATGGCGCTTGTGTAAGCTTTCTTTTCTAAAATGGAGTCTTGCTGCCATTCACAAGATGGTGTCTTGAGGCCAGTCGCAAAATGGCGTCATCGCGATTAAATTTTAAACTGAACTTGTCTCAGCCAATTATTCAGCTTCGATAGTCCACCCTTTGATAGCAAACAACATGCTATCACAATCTGCTATTAGGATTTAATTTAGGCTTACATTTATATATTATTTAGTGTTATTATGGGATGGCACAAGGTGGTTCTTAATCCATCAATAATGTGTCTCTGGGTGGGGACATAAAACTACTATTATACGCACACCGCGGATCTTGGGAGATCATGTGACAGGTGTGGGAATGCACCAGTCTTATAACAGCAGTCTTGAAGGGGAATTTGAGACTTTACATTTTCTGGGTGTTCTATAAATAACATTTCAATAATATCCTCTATGCATGTCTAAATATTACACATTTAAATGATGGTACTTCCTAGCTCAGGGTTGTAATGCAGTTCTGTATCTACCTCGGTATACATATTATCATTTCTAACCACCATCACAGTTTCATTCCTTCGTTTCACTCTGTTTTTACATTTTCCACACTTCAACACAATAGGAACACACCGGACGCATATGCCAATTACTATGATGACAATCAGTATAAGGATCAAGAATTTGCCTATGCTGGTGATCACTTCCTGGACCCATTCCCCTAGACCCGAGAACCATTTCACTGGGTTCAGCCATGACACCCATCCTTCTATTTTTTCCCCTACTTCAGCCACTGAAGCGTTATGGTTCTTGCGAAATTCCTACTTTAGCTGCAGAATTTCATCCATCTTCCGGTCTATCACCTCCTTAGGGTCGCTGGTATCATTGGTGACATAGGTGCAACATTTTACTCCAAATTGAGTGGCCAATGTTATACAATACCCTCCAGTAACAGCTGTTAAATAATTCAACACTAGCCTGTGTTGCACCAGTTCTTTCTTGTACGCTTGCAATTCTCTCCCTGTGTACCTGAATGTGTCATCGTACATCTCGGTGATATTATCTATTAATTTAGCAAGTTCTTGGATATATCTAAAATGTAATGTACCCCTCGCAATTCTGGTGGGATCCAGGGCGACTAAAACTTGGAAGCCAGTTGTCTCACTGATTAACTGAGCGGCTTTATGCATATCACCAGGTATCATATTTCTCTTGCCTCTGTGTTCATATTGAGTGTGAAGATATGGTGACGGTGTGTTTTTATGTATACTCAGCATTTCAACATGTGTGAGGGTCATAACTTCTGGGACTACTCTTCCCAGGTAATACAAACAATCGGACCTCGGGGAGAGCCATTTATACGCTTTTCTTCCACATATAAAATATACATTATCAGGGAGAACATAAGGAATGGTATGCATCATTATCATTAAACACATTTCTCTTGCAAACAATCCTATCTCAGGCTCTTCCATCTGGTATATGCAAGTTTCTGGTTGTATTATTTTAGCACAATAACCATTTGGTACTTTACCAATCATTTCTTTGGTGGAACTCAATGTATACCGGTACCTAAAATATTTCCCACTTGATTTAATTGAGCGTAGCAGATCATAGTTTATGGACTCATTATCAGCTCTTTGTGAGAAGGTCATCGTCTGATTATTCCCCGTCACTTCCCAACCTCCGGGTTTATTGGGGTTGGTTATGTTCAAACACAAAAGTGATCTATCTACTTGGAATTGATAGAGTTTGAAATGAGGTGGTTTGGATGAGAGGAATTTTCCATCCAATGTTTTCCCTTTTTGCAATTCTAAAATTTCCGTGATATTCAGCGGAAATGGCACCAACCCTACATTATGCTGTCCCTGTGGCACATGTGAACACACCCAGCAATCGGTTTGATTTAACACTTTGCCTACCATGCTGTGATAATCCTCTAAAGGATACCCTCCCCAGTACGGATTATATTTTGGTTGGCACCGTTGGATACAGTTCTCATCAACTAGGGACCCACAAAACTCACAAATACAGGAATCCTCAGACGATAACCCTCCACACCTTCCCCGAGTATCCGGAATGATAGCTCTTTTAACAATAACAGTACTAAGATTGGAAAGACACTCCCCTGATTGGCATTGCACTCCTCCTGTCTCCACTCCATCGGCACTGCCATCAGCTCCTGTTTCCTCAATCGGTCCCCCATCACAGACACTGGATATCCCTGGACTGACCAGAATGGTGAACACTCTAAAAGAGAATATGAAAATGAACACAGCAGGCCTGTCCATTTTAACAGCAAGTCCTGCAAAATTTCTCTCGGTTCAAGTATCTCACTACGACCTTTTCAATCCTCCCGGAACAAGCTCGCGAGTGACAGGTCCACACTATCAGCCTTGTTTCTGACTTGTTTCTCCACCGGTTGATTGACCTTTTTGCAGTGAGTCGAATGGACCCAGGTATCTCTCTCGGCCACCTTCAAAGATGTAGTACTCGTCAGCAGCACCTGGTATGGACCTTCCCACCGGTCAGTCAAACAACCTGAACGCAAGAAATTTCTGATCATTACATATTCTCCTGGTTCAACATCATGACAGTTAGTTTCAGGCATATCATTAGACAACAATTTCAGTTTCTGCTGCTGTTGCTTTAACTGCCTACTCATTGATATAAGATACTTTACAGTTACCTCGTTGTTACCCTTTAGATCTTCCTGTGGACTTATAATCAAATGAGGTTGTCTACCGAACAATATTTCAAATGGGGACAGATTCAGAGGAGGTCTAGGAGTGGTCCTTATGCTATGTAGGACCAAGGGTAATGCTTCTGGCCATCCTAGTCCAGTCTCTGCCATGATTTTACTTAGCCTATTTTTAATAGTCCCGTTCATCCTCTCTACCTTGGCACTGGCTTGCGGTCGGCAGGGGGTGTGAAGTCGGCTATTAATACCCATCAGCTTACACATATTTTGGAAAACATCACCTGTGAAATGGGTACACCTATCACTCTCGATGATTCTAGGGATACTATACCTGCATACAAATTCCTGAACTATTTTCTTGGCAGTAAATGCAGCAGTATTAGTGGCCGCTGGGTAGGCCTCAACCCAGTTAGAAAATACATCTGTGCACACTAGTACATACTTAAGGTTCCTGCAGGGTGGTAATTGGATGAAATCAATTTGTATCACCTGGAAAGGTCCATCAGTCGGTGGAATGTGGGACGGTTCGGTAGGGATCGCTTTCCCTATGTTCTTTCTCAAGCAGGTCAGACAGGACATTGCTATCTTCTCTGCTTGTGAAGAAAAACCTGGTGTGCACCAGTATGCCCTCACCAACTTGCACATACCCTGTTTACCCAGGTGAGTCAGACCGTGTGCTGCCTCAGCCATGCTGGGGTAATGTGCCTTGGGGGCTACTGGTTTACCATGTCCGTCTCTCCAGAGCCCAGAGGACTCTTGCCCACACCCCTTGGACTTCCAAATGCATTTTTCCTGAATTGAACACAAATTTTGCATCTCAATTAATTTTAGCATGTCAACGGTTTGGAATGACATAATTGTTTCAGTTGGAGAAAACATTTTTAATCCTTCTGCCCATTTTGCAGCTTCATCGGCTCTGTTGTTGCCCAGTGACACCGGGTAATCCTCACATGTGTGGGCTTTACATTTAATTACTGCCACTACCTTCGGCAGTTGGATTGCTTCTAAGAGATGTTTTATGTGTCGGGAGTGTGCAACTGGTGTGCCTGCTGCTGTCATAAAATTTCTCAGACGCCATAGAGCCCCAAAATCATGCACTACCCCGAACGTGTACCTCGAATCAGTGTAAATGTTAGCAGATTTGCCTGCTGCCAGTTCACATGCTCTAGTCAGTGCTACTAACTCTGCCACCTGGGCCGAGTGAGGAGGACCGAGGGGTTTAGCTTCCATGATGTCTGTGTCATTTACAACAGCATAACCTGTACATAACTCACCTGTGTCTGTTTGTCTATGACAACTCCCATCCATATAAAAAGTTACATCCACATTCTCTAAAGGTGTGTCATGTATGTCAGGTCTAGCAGCAAAGGTCTGATTCAGATATGTCATACAATCGTGCGTATCATTATGTCTGCCGAACTCACCTCCCGCCAGCAACTCTTCTCCTTCCACCCTTTGTACATCATGTTGTACATATGGTAGGTATGTTGCTGGATTCAGCGTACTGCAACGTTTAACAGTAACATTTGCAGGAGCGATTAGGGCTAGTTCCCATTTGGTGAACCTAGCTGAGGAGATGTGTCTGGTTTGAGCTGAGTTCAACAGAGCAGATACAGCATGGGGAGTGTAGACAATCATATCATGGCCCAATACTACGTCCTCACTTTTACTCACCAATAGAGCGGTAGCTGCTACACTTCTCAAACAAGTGGGGAGTGATCTTGCTACCGTGTCCAATTGGGCACTGTAGTATGCTACGGGCCTACTTGCATCACCATGTTTTTGTGTAAGGACACCTGCAGCACAACCATCGGCTTCCGTACAATACAAATCAAAAGGTTTTTCATAATCAGGTATTCCCAATGCAGGAGCTCTTGTCAGACTATCCTTAAGATTAAGGAAAGCCTGCTCTGATTCCTCTGTGTGTATGACACGATCAGGCTTTGAGGAAGAGACTAATTCCTGTAAAGGTAAGGCCAAAATAGTAAAACCTGGGATCCACATTCGGCAATATCCACACATTCCTAAGAAGGTACGAATTTGCTGTTGATTCTGCAGCAGTGTCATGTTTTGTATGGCTTGTATTCTATCTGTTGTAAGGTGTCGTAACCCCTGGGTTAGGCAGTGTCCCAAATATTTTACTCTGGATTGGCACGGCTGTAGTTTGTCCTTAGCCACCTTGTGTCCTGTTTGTGAGAGATGAAGTAATAAAAGTTTAGTATCATTCAAACATGACATAAACGAGTCAGAACATAGCATTAAATCGTCCACATATTGAATTAGAACAGATCCATTGGCAGGTTGAAAAGATTGTAAACAGTCGTGCAATGCCTGGGAGAAGATACTGGGGCTGTCTATGAAACCTTGGGGTAATCGTGTCCATGTGTATTGTAAACATCTGTATGTAAATGCGAATAGATACTGACAGTCAGGATGGAGAGGCACAGAGAAGAAAGCAGAACAGAGGTCAATGACAGTGAAATGGGTTGCATTTGGTGGGATCTGCATCAAAATGACAGCTGGATTTGGCACTACGGGGAATTGGCTCTCTACTACCTTATTAACACCTCTAAGGTCTTGTACCAGCCTATAGCCCCTCCCACCACTCTTCTTCACTGGAAAGATGGGACTGTTGGCTACACTAGCTGTACGGACTAAAATTCCTTGTTGTAACAATCGCTCAATTATTGGAAACACCCCTAATTCTACCTCCTGTTTTAGTGGGTACTGGGGAATTTTTGGAGCTTGCCTACCGTTTTTTAAGTTTACCATTACAGGGCTTACATTTGCCTTTAATCCAGTGTCCTGTCCATCCTTAGTCCAAAGGGAATCTGGAATTAGGGACAACATTTCATCTACTTGTGATGGGGTTTCATTTACAACTGTAGAGTGATACATTATCCTTTGAGGAGTGTCTAACATATCCCGCACCTCGTATACCATTCTCTCTGGGATATCTAAATATACCCCATCAGGGGTGCAATATATAACACATCCCATCTTACATAACAAGTCTCTGCCCAGTAGGTTAGTAGGAGCCGCAGCAGCCAGAAGGAACGAATGTCTGGTATGCAACGGCCCAATAGTAACCTCTGTGGACTTTGTTAAAGGATAACGTTCCACTTTACCTGTTACACCCATTGTTGGTACTGTCTCATTGGTCACCTGTAAATTAACGGGAGATTTCATCACTGACCTGGTCGCCCCTGTGTCTACAAGAAAAGGATATTCAGTACCAGCTACATCAACCATCATGACCGGTTCTTCCCTAGTACTTCCCGTTAACCTGACTATCTGTAGACTACAGGTATGACCTGACCCCTAGCGTTGGCTACCGTTCTCCAATAAAGCATTTACGGCTACAATTGGAGCTGGTGCCTGTTGAACATTTGCTGGCCTTTTTTTCCCTGATGTGGGATTCCTACTCCTTTTACTGTGCAGTTTCTACTTAAGTGTCCTGTTTGTTTACAGTTAAAGCATGTTCGTGTTTCGGGTGAAGACATGTGGTGTTGTGAGGTTTGCGCAGAGGGTAAAGGTGGTGGATATGGGTAAGGATAGGGAGGGTAAGGGTATTGTGGGGGATAAGAAGTTGGTGGATAGCCTGGGACCTGTGGTTGCATCGGGTTAGTGGGATAGAGTTGCATTTGTTGTTGAGTGGGGTTAGTGAGAGTGGGTGTGTGTGCAAGTGCAAGCGTGTCTGTTGGCTGTGATGTTACCGTCATTCCCTCCAGAGCTTGGATACTGACAGCCATCAGTTTCTCGCTCTGGGCTTCTCTCTTTTTGGAGATGTTCTTATCATGTTCAATGGCGGTTTCTATGAGGGTATCTATTGTAAGTCCCCGCCAGCCAGGCTGTGAGGTCTGTACCCGAGTTTTCAAACTCTCTTTCAGACCATCCACAAGTACTGTGACTATCATTCCCCGGTGGTGAGTGCTATCTTTAATATCCTCTATCCCAGTGTACTGGGTGATAGCCTGCAGAGCCTGATCGCAGAAATCTTCTGCAGTCTCACTCTCTTTCTGTTTAATTGTGAAAATTTTGTTCCAGTTAACTACTACTGGAAAATATATACCCAATTGAGTTACTATGCGGGAAATGTTACCTTGGTTTACTTGATCTGTTAAGGGGACGTCACAATCCAATACACAATCCGTGATAAATTTTGTCACGTCGGTATTGCGTGGCAGACAGGCCCTTAACACCACACGCCAATCTTTATTAGTGGGCTCATGTGAACTACCCAAATTTCTCAAAAATCTTTGACATTTGGCTAATTCCTTTTTGGGATCGGGGAAATCATTTATGATGGAATTTAGTTCTGCTCTTGTCCAAGGACAATTATTATTTATTAACAGTTTCTTATATAGCGCAGCAAATTCCGTTGCGCTTTACAATTGACAATGCATTACTACTTCCCTCGTGGGCACTATACCGTTTGCGTCTGCATTTCCATTTGGAACAGTTATTGTCCGAATGGGAAGCAGATCGGTAGCGCTGCTACCTTTGACCTGGTTACCTGGCTGGGGGTTTAATCTGCTGCTGCTACGTATGGTATTAACAACTTCCTCTATGGGTGCAGAGTGTGTTAACACTTCCCTTGCTGTTACCGATGGAGATGGCGGCACCACCCGTGATTGTGGTGATGCAGCATCTATCATTTGCACAGCATGGGAAACGGCAGACATTACAATAGGCTCATCATCCACATCATAAACATTTTCTTTAAGGTTGCTTAAGAGAGGGTACAATTTGTTACATTTTTATGGGTTTTTTTTTCATTGACTGCACCTACACCCCCATCCGCATAAGGTGGTGGTGGTGCGCGTGAACCATCTGTACTACCTTCTGCGATGCTACCTTGCAGTGCACGCGTGCTATCAAGCGATGCATCTGTGGCGCTATTTAGCGTCACCGGCGCATTGCCCGAGACTGTGCCCGCAACGCCTGCTTGCGTCGCAGGTACCTCCTTCAGCCACATTTCCCCCTCGTGCTGCCACAGTTTTAAACATTCAAAATATTTAATCTTTTTCTCTCGGGATCGCATCAAACTGATGTGATCCCGGACATTATCTAACACATTTTTATCAAAACTACCAATTCTGGGAAACAGTCTGACCCTCTTCCTCGTCATATTAAACCATAAATCACAATACCTTATTGCATAAGTACCGTATTTGGTATGCATGATACGACGGGCCGATCCGATCGGCGCCTCCATTAGCAGCACATCATTGCCTAACATTTCTACTGTTTGCATGGCTCCCATTCTGGGACAACTCCTACGCTTTCCAATAAAAAATTTAAACCGGTGAAAGACAATCAAGATACTTTCACTTACCTGCAGACGATTTAAGTCGGTGGCGCCCACACACCTGGATAAGATTTAGTAAGGCAACTTCCACACCTGGAAAAGATTTGAAAAAGGCAACTTCCACACCCGGATAAGATTTAGTAAGGCAACTTCCAAGCCTATGAGAGTTTATATGTCGGCCACTCTCACGCACCTCTATACAACAAAAGACAACATGTACACCTGCTACTGTGTATAGAACGGTAAAGCTGCTTACCGAGCGACTAGGCTAACCCTTGCACCTAGCCCTTAAGGATCATACGATACCCTTAACTTTGTTCAACAAATATTCACTGTTACACACTTTTTTCCTGCGCAGAAAAATACACGTTTAACCCAGATATTGGTAATAGAAAAAAAATGTAAACCTCAATGGCTTTCTTCAAACACATGGCAGCACAACCGGAAGTACGTGTACACAATTGTGCGACTAGTCGCATACACAGTGATGCGACCAGACCCACGTGTTATTACCTTAGCGCTATTATGCTACTCCCTCTAAACTTTTATCAACGAGAGAAAATAACTTTTCTCTCCTTGTCCCTGGATTCTGATCAGCGCTTCCTCTACACAATAACCGGCAGTACGCTCTCAGCAACACTGTGGTAATGAAAGACTAATGCGTCTCTCAAAAGGCGCCTCCACCCTTTTGCTGAGAGGGAACTGACCGAGTGTTACCGTGTATCAGATAACGCGATAAACCTATGAGCCCCCAACTGTTGAATCGTGCAACTGAACCTTTAGTACATTCCTGCCTATAAACCTCTAAGATTCACCTGCCTAGAACCTCTAAGACAAAACCTGCCTATACCTCCTAAAACCATAAGGTGTCGCTAATTAGCACTGTGTTTTAAATATACCATTAATAAGACTCTAAGACAGTGGAATAGCGGTCCAACGCGCTAAAGATTATTATTCAGGTAAAAGTACAGATGTTACCACGCTATGATCTAACAATGAGCGCAAACTAAATTGTACAAACATTTAGGTCATAAGGTACAGTCAATACATACGCGTGCGCTCTGGGACCAGATACCGGCATCAGTAATGAAACCTTCGTCGAAACAGCATAACAGGACCACCGCAGACTGGCATCTCATTTCAGAGCACTCACATATATACCCGTACTGAGATAAGCAATACAATAGAATACGTTGGCAGGTTCTCATTGGTTCCTCTTCTTGCTTCTTCCGTTACGGTACAATTCATAGGTCAGTGCAAAGACTCAAACCAGCCTCTAACAGCCTGATTGTGTCCACTTTCCCGCTGCATAATAAATCTAGTCTAAACTATGGCATACAACATTTCAAGGAGTTATTCTCTCTATCATTCATATTTCATAGCCGCATGTTCTGATCTCCTCACCGATGCCACCGGAACGCTGTGGGAAAAGAGTAGATCAGTACGGCACCAATCACGGTCCATTTGCCATTTACTAAACCATAGTTACAGAAAACATTCATTTCTTCATATGCTGACATTGCGATTAAACCAAATAATAATCATTCCTTTCGTGCTGCGGGACCATTGCTTTTAAATGTGTATGCGGGGAGAAATGACATTAAATTGTGTTGTGCGTTTGAGGGTCTGTGGGGCACTTAGCGACCAGCACTAAGTTGGAAAGGCTTCTGTGTATGTGTGTGAGCATGCCAGTATGGGTTTGGGAAAGATCACTAAAAAGCTGGCTGTGCGTCTAAATAGCTATTTTGCGTTGTCCTATGTTTAACATGAAGTGCAGGAAAAACACCACTAATTTGCTACTTTTTGCTACATCGCATATGTGTTAATGTGAATGCAGGGGAAAACACCACTACTTTGCTACTGCTCAAATATGTTTGTGGTGATTTTAATGTGTTGCAAAGTTATTTTATGTCTGCTAAACACCGTCGGTAGGTGTTTGGGGAAGATTGTGAAAAAGCTGTTCGTGCTACTTTTTAGCAACTTTGCGTTGTGGGTAGCAAAATTGCTACTTTTAGCAATTTTGCACTGTGGATTGTGTACTATGTATTTTTGACAAAATGGCGCTTGTGTAAGCTTTCTTTTCTAAAATGGAGTCTTGCTGCCATTCACAAGATGGTGTCTTGAGGCCAGTCGCAAAATGGCGTCGTCGCGATTAAATTTTAAACTGAACTTGTCTCAGCCAATTATTCAGCTTCGACAATATATAAAGTGTGAGGAAAAGGAGTGATGGGCATATAATATGTAAAGGGTGAGGGAAAGGAGTGATGGGCATATAATATATAAAGAGTGAGGAGAGGGAGTGATGGGCATATAATATATAAAGGGTGAGGAGAGGGAGCGATGGGCATACATATAAAGGATGAGGAGAGGGAGCGATGGGCATATGATATATAAAGGGTGAGGGAAGGGAGAGATGGGCATATAATATATAAATCGTGAGGGGTGGGAGTGATGGGCATATAATATATAAAGGGTGAGGGAAAGAAGTAATGGGCATATAATATATAAAGGGTGATGAGAGGGTGTGATGGGCATATAATATATAAAGGGTGAGGGAGGGAGTGATGGGCATGTACTATATAAAGGGTGAGGAAAGGGAGTGATGGGTATATAATATATAAAGGGTGAGGGGAGGGAGTGATGGGCATATAATATATAAAGGGTGAGGGTAAGGCGTGATGGGCATATAGTATATAAAGGGTGAGGAGAGGGATTGATGGGCATATAATATATAAAGGGTGAGGAGAGGGAGTGATGGGCATATAATATATAAAGGGTGAGGGGAGGGAGTGATGAGCATATACTATATAAAGGGTGAGGAAAGGGAGTGATGGGGATATAATATATAAAGGGTGAGAGGAGGGAGTGATGGGTATATAATATATAAAGGGTGAGGGAAAGGAGTGATGGGCATATAATATATAAATGGTGAGGAGAGAGAGCGATGGGCATATGATATATAAAGGGTGAGGAGAGGGAGCGATCGGCATATGATATATAAAGGTTGAGGGGAGGGAGTGATGGGTATATAATATATAAAGGATGAGGGGAGGGAGTGATGGGCATATAATATATAAAGTGTGAGGGAAAGGAGTGATGGGCATATAATATGTAAAGGGTGAGGGAAAGGAGGGATGGGCATATAATATATAAAGAGTGAGGAGAGGGAGTGATGGGCATATAATATATAAAGGGTGAGGAGAGGGAGCGATCTGCATATATATAAAGGGTAAAGAGTGGGAGCGATGGGCATATGATATATAAAGGGTGAGGGAAGGGAGAGATGGGCATATAATATATAAATCGTGAGGGGTATATAATATATAAAGGGTGAGGGAAAGGAGTGATGGGCAAATAATATATAAAGGGTGATGAGAGGGTGTGATGGGCATATAATATATAAAGGGTGAGGGAAAGGAGTGATGGGCAGATAATATATAAAGGGTGAGGAGAGGGAGTGATGGGCATATAATATATAAAGGGTGAGGGGAGGGAGTGATGGGCATATACTATATAAAGGGTGAGAAAAGGGAGTGATGGGTATATAATAGGGGTGTGCTCCGGCCACTTTTCGTGTTTTGTGTTTTGGATCTGGATCTTTCTTCTTGTTTTGGATCTGGATTGGTTTTGCCCAAACCACCCTTCCGTGTTTTGGGTTCTGGGTTTTGTGTTTTGGATCTGTATTTTTTTTTTAAAAAGCATAATAACAGCTAAAATCACTGAATGTGTTGGTTTTTCTGCTCCTATGCTATTATTAACCTCAATAACCTTAATTTCCACTAATTTCCAGTCTATTCTGAACACCTCACAGCTCACAATAGTGTTTTTATGTCCAAAAGGTTGCACCGAGGTAGCTGGATGACTATGCTAAGCGACACGAGTGGGCGGCACAAACACGTGACCCATCTAGGAGTGACACTGCAGTGGCAGACAGGATGGCAGTTTGAAAAACTAGGCCCCAAACTGTACATAATGCAAAGAAAAAAATGAGGTGCAAGATGGAATTGTCCTTGGGCCCTCCCACCCACCCTTATGTTGTATAAACAGGACATGCACACTTTAACAAAGCAATCATTTCAGCGCCAGGGTCTGCCACACGATTGTGGCTGAAATGATTGGTTCGTTTGGGCCCCCACAAAACAAGCTGGCAATTAATCTGTCACTGCACAAACTGGCTCTACGGAGGCAAGATGTCGTCCTCATCCTCCTCATCCACTGATTCCTCACCCTCTTCAGTTTTGTGTACATCCTCATCCTCACAGAGTATTAACTCGTCCCCACTGGAATCCACCACCACAGGTCCCTCTGTACGTTCTGGAGGCTGGTCTCCCTGGAAGAGTTGATAATTCATTTTGATGAACATCATCTTCTCCACATTTTGTGGAAGCAACCTCCTACGCCTTTCGCTGACAAGGTTCCCGGCTGCACTAAACACTCTTTCGGAGTACACACTGCAGGGGGGGCAACTCAGGTAAAATAGAGCCAGTTTGTACAGGGGAGTCCAAATTGCCTCTTTTTCCTGCCAGTACAGGTATGGACTGTCTGACATGCCTACTTGGATGCTGTCACCGATGTAATCCTCCACCATTCTGTCAATGGTGACAGTATCATATGTAGTGACAGTAGACATGTCAGAAATTGTTGCCAGGTCCTTCAGTCCGGACCAGATGTCCAAACTTGGTCCTGCCTGCCCTGCATCACCGCCAGCGGGTTGCTTAGGATAGCTAAGTTTTTTCCTGGCAGCCCCAGTTGCGGGAGAAAATGAAGAAGGAGCTGTTGACGTGTCACGTTCCGCTTCAGCTGACAGTGTGTTCACCAGCAGGTCTTTGCACCTCTGCAGGCTTGTGTCGGCCGGAAAGAGAGACACCACATATGCTTTAAACCTAGGATCGAGCACGGTGGCCAAAATGTAGTGGTCTGATTTCAACAGATTGACCACCCTGGAATCCTGGCAAAGCGAATGAAGGGCTTCATCCACAAGTCCCACATGCTGAGCGGAATCGCTCCGTATTAGGTCCTCCTTCACTTTCTCCAGCTGCTTCTGCAAAAGCCTGATGAGGGGAATTACCTGACTCAAGCTGGCAGTGTCTGAACTGACTTCACGTGTGGCAAGTTCGAAGGGCTGGAGAACCTTGCACAACACGGAAATCATTCTCCACTGCACTTGAGTCAGGTGCATACCCCCTCCTTTGCCTATGTCATAGGTGGATGTATAGGCTTGTATGGCCTTTTGCTGCTCCTCCATCCTCTGAAGCATATAGAGGGTTGAGTTCCACCGCGTCACAACCTCTTGCTTCAGGTGATGGCGGGGCAGGTTCAAGAGTGTTTGCTGGCGCTCCAGTCTTCGGCACGCAGTCGCTGAATGGCGAAAGTGGCCAGAAATTTTTCGGGCCACCCAAAGCGTCTCCTGCACGCCCCTGTCGCTTTTCAGAAAATTCTGCACCACCAAGTTTATTGTGTGAGCAAAACATGGGACGTGCTGGAATTTGCCCAGATGTAATGCCCGCACAATATTGGTGGCGTTGTCAGATATCACAAATCCCCAGGAAAGTCTAAGTGGGGTAAGCCACTGGGCGATGATTTTCCTCAGTTTCTCTAAGAGGTTGTCGGCGGTGTGCCTCTTACTGAAACCGGTGATACACAGCGTAGCCTGCCTTGGAACGAGCTGGCGTTTCTGAGATGCTGCTACTGGTGATGCTGCTGCTGTTGCTGCGTAAGGTGATACATCTACCCAGTGGGCTGTCACAGTCATATAGTCCTTAGTCTGCCCTGTTCCACTTGTCCACATGTCCGTGGTTAAGTGGACATTGGGTACGACGGCATTTTTCAGGAAACTGAGGACACTTTTTCTGACGTTTCTGTACAGTCTCGGTATCGCCTGCCTAGTGAAGTGGAATCTAGATGGGATTTGGAACCAGGGATACACTACCTCCATCAATTGTCTAAATCCCACTGCACTAACGGCGGATACCGGACGCACGTCTAACACCAACATAGCAGTTAAGGCCTCAGTTAAACATTTTGCTTCAGGATGACTGCTGTCGTACTTCATCCTCCTCGCTAAGGACTGTTGGAGGGTCAATTGTTTAGTAAAAGTAGTGGTGTTCCTACTTCCTCTCTGGGATGATGAGCGACTCCCAGCAGCAGCAACAGCAGCAGCAGGAGGCATAGCAATGCAGGATCCTCCGGAGGAATCCCGGATAGGAGAGTCAGTCATGCCAGTGACATGGCCTGCAGGACTACTTCCGATCCTGACTAAAGAGGAAATTGACGAGGAGGGAGTTGACGGTGTGTGGTTTGCAGGCGCCTGGATACAACAGGACAACGGGATTTAGGTGTACCTGGACTGCTTACGGTCTTAGCCAAAGTTTCTGAACTTGACAGTAACTTTTTATGAACACGCTGCAGGTGCCGTATAAGGGAGGATGTTCCTAAGTGGTTAACGTCCCTACCCCTACTTATTTCACCTTTACATATGGTACATATGGCAAGACAGTTGTTGTCCGGATTTGGATAGAAATATTGCCAGACCAAAGAGGTGGAATGTTTGGTCTTCTGCCCAGGCATGACCGTGATGGGCTTTTTCATCCCACGGACAACTGTCTCCCCCGGAGCCTGATTTAAACAAACCACATCACCATCAGAATCCTCCTCGCCAACTTCCTCCTCAGCGCCAGCTACACCAGTATCCTCATTCTGTTGTACTTCAACAGTGACATCTTCAATTTGCATATCAGCAAGTGGACTGTGGGTGCTCCTTTCAGCACTTGCAGGGGGCGTGCAAATGGTGGAAAGAGCTACCTCTTCCCGTCCAGTGCTGGGAAGGTCAGGCATCGCAACCACCACCACACTTGGACTCTCCTTGGGGATTTGTGATATCTTCTTAGAACGCACAGTTCTTCGCTGTGCTTTTGCCAGCTTAACTCTTTTGATTTTTTTAGTGGGAGGAGGGCTTCCATCGTCATGTAAAGCTGAACCACTAGTCATGAACATAGGGAAAGACCTTAGCCATTCCTTGCCACTCCGTGTCGTAAATGGCATATTGGCAAGTTTACGTTTCTCTTCAGATGATTTAAATGTTTTTTTCAAGGTCATTTTCCTGAACTTTGCCATTTGGGATTGTATGTGCCCTCTACTATGACATTGAGCATCGGCCTTGGCAGATGACGTTGATGGCATGTTATCGTCTATGTCATGACTAGTGGCAGCAGCTTCAGCACTAGGAGGAAGTGGTTCTTGATCTTTCTCTATTTTATTTTTATCGTCGAAAGTTTGGTCCTCCATTTATGTTATATCGATTTGATATATACGTGCGGCTAAGGCGCACACAAACACAGAACATATTTTTTTATTTTTGCTGGAGAGTAGTGCACTTTGTGGGTTACACCACCCTTTAAGAAATGAGCCAGCCGGCTCTTTACTTATGGGACACAGGCGCACGCTTGGCGCTGCTCCTTTGTTGATGCACGTGTGGCTACTGCGCACACAATTCACAAACACAGAAAAAAATTTTTTATTTGGTTTGGAGTGTACTTTGGGGGTTACAGCACCCTTTAACGGTCAAGCCAGCTGGCCCTTTACTTATGACACAGGCGCACGCTTGGCACTACTTTGTTGATGCACGTGCGGCTACTGCGCACACAATTCACAAACACAGAAAATATTTTTTTAATTTGTTTGGACTGGAGTGTACTTTGGGGGTTACAGCACCCTTTAACAGTCAAGCCAGCCGGCCCTTTACTTATGACACAGGCGCATGCTTGGCACTACTTTGTTGATGCACGTGCGGCTACTGCGCACACAATTCACAAACACAGAAAATATTTTTTTATTTGGTTTGGAGTGTACTTTTGGGGTTACAGCACCCTTTAACGGTCAAGCCAGCCGGTCATTTACTTATGACACAGGTGCACGCTTGGCACTACTTTGTTGATGCATGTGCGGCTACTGCGCACACAATTCACAAACACAGAAAAAATATTTTTTTTTACCACTTGGGGGGAGCACCCCTGACGGACAGAGCACCCCCTGTACAACACTACAGCACCCCTTTAGGACTGGGACACTGCACAGGACTTTGGAGTGGACACAGCCCCTATGGACAACTGACTGCACAACACAGTCCAGCCAGCCCCTATGGACTTTGAAGTAGTGGACACAGCCCCTATTAACAACAGCAGCACAGCACAACACAGCCAGCCCCCATGGACTTTGAAGTAGTGGACACAGCCCCTATTAACAACAGCAGCACAGCACAACACAGCCAGCCCCCATGAACTTTGAAGTAGTGGACACAGCCCCTATAGACAACAGCAGCACAGCGCAGCACAGCACAACACTACTCTGCACTACACTACTCTACACTACACAGCCCAGCCAGCCCTAACTCCCACCCTCCCTCTTCACTGTCCACAGCCGAGTGAGAAAATGGCGCCGACGCGGGTACCTTATATAGGATCCAAAACCCGCGAGACCCGGAAGGCGGGATGATGACGTTTTGCCTCGATTTCAGATCCGAGTCAGGCGGGAAAAGTCGAGCCTGACTCGGATCGGCCTCGAATCGGGGGGGCTCGGGAGGGTTCGGATTTCAGAAATCCGAACCCGCTCACCCCTAGTATATATAAAGGGTAAAGAGTGGGCGCGATGGGCATATGATATATAAAGGGTGAGGGAAGGGAGAGATGGGCATATAATATATAAAGGGTGAGGAAAGGGAGCGATGGGCATATAATATATAAAGCAGGGGCATTTTAAGAGAGGAGGGGGCCAGTGTGCATTCTCCGTCTAGGGCCCCCTCCTCTCTCCCCGGCAGCCGGCAGCTGACTAACGTGGCTGGCCGGCCACTGCAGAAGCAGTTGACTCTGGGCACTAGAGTGTGCCCGGAGTCTACTGCGCATGCGCAGAATGCCGGAAAAATAGCGGCGGCTGCCATTTTCCGGTGTTCTGTGCAGCGCTGACACCCAACGAGGGACCACGGACAGTTGAGTTTTAAATTATATGGGTTCAGGGTGTGCGGTTGCGGGCCCCCCTGGACCCGGGGGCCCATGTGCCCCGCACACCCTGCACCCATTATAGATATGCCCCTGATATAAAGGGTGAGGAGAGGGAGCAATGGGCATATATATAAAGGGTGAGGAAAGGGAGTGATGGGCATATAATATATAAAGGGTGAGGGGAGGGAGTAATGGGCATATAATATATAAAGGGTGAGGGTAAGGCGTGATGGGCATATAATATATAAATGGTGAGGGAAAGGAGTGATGGGCATATAATATATAAATCGTGAGGGGTGGGTGTGATTGGCATATAATATATAAATGGTGAGGGAAAGGAGTGATGGGTATATAATATATAAAGTATGAAGAGAGGGAGTGATGGGCATATAATATATAAAGAGTGAGGAGAGGGAGTGATGGGCATATAATATATAAAGGTTGAGGGAAAGGAGTGATGGGCATATAATATATAAAGGGTGAGGAGAGGGAATGATGGGCATATTATATATAAAGGGTGAGGGGAGGGAGTGATAGGTATATACTATATAAAGGGTGAGGAGTGGGAGTGATGGGCATAAAATATATAGAGGTGAGCAGAGGGAGTGACTGGCATAAAATATATAAAGAGTGATGGGAGTGAGTGATGGCCATAACATATAGGGGGTGAGGGAAGGGGTGATGGGCATAAAATAAATTTTTGGTCATTTAGTCACTACATTGTAGAGACAAGGGGGAGATAAGAGGGTGAGCTGCCTAATGGAGCTGCTGGGGAGAGGGGGCAGAGTGCTTAGAACGGGTCATAAAGACAAGGGAGAAGAGAGGGAAAATTGTAAAGAAAGGGAAATAAAAGAAATAGTAAAAAGATAAATAATGAATGTACAAAAAGCTATGATGTGAGGTCACTGTCTGAGAATGGGAGAAGAATGGAGTAGAGAGGGATGAGGTCAGGATTAATACTTACACCGCCCCCCCTAAAAGAAAAGTCTAGATACATACGCCCCTGATCAGCACACAAATGACATAGGGCTACATTATATATTGTATAAAGAATAAGCAGCAAATAAATGGGAAGTAAATATCACTATGCAAATGACACACAATGTGACACAAATGAGATAATAATAATATGTATTCCATTCCTATCAATACTTCTCTATGATGAATAACCATCAAACTGCATTTCTCTTGCCAATCAAATACACTGCTTAACTTTGGCTGCTGCAGCGCTTCTTTAACTATTATTAGGTAAAATATACAATTCCTCAACTACATAACACATTATATTCTGAATATACGTAGGAACTCTCTCAAGAATTGCAAATAGGATCCGTTTATATTACTTTGCAAAAGACAATAAATACCCCAGACTGATCAGTAATTTACTTATAGTTGTTTCATTGGAGTACTATCTTGCTAAGAAGTCACTGACCTATTACATTCATATATTTGTAAACCACAGTAAGGGAAAAGTCAGCATCTTATGCTGTTTGTTCTACACACACACAAAACAATATCTTCAACACTTTGGGGGGAATTCATATATGTCTCATCAGCACTTGGTAAGACTCAGGGCCTGATTCAGAGCCGGACGCTCTGACCAGAACGCTCGCTCTGAATCAGGGCCGTCCTATTTAAATTTGGAGCGGCCTTTTGGATGCTCGCATAGCTGTAGGTTACCACCCACAGCTTATGCGAGCGTCCATGATGATAGTCGCGATGGTCAAGACCATCGCGACCATCGGGCTTGCGACGAGACCCTGCGGTAGGGTCTCGCTGCCGCAAGCCCTGGAGTGACTTTGGCTCTGACCCAGACGGTAGGGAACGCCTCCGTCTGGCAGCCACACCCCGGCACGCTCACCAAAGGGGGCGTGCTGTCACTCAACATCGACAGCACGCCCCCTTTGGTGCGAGACTCGGAGCGGCAGCTTGGCTGTCGCTATCTGGGTCTCGCTCATGCGCACGATGGAGCTCCCTCCATCGTGCGCATGCGCATTTGGGTACCATCGACCCGCTTGCGAGCGTCCTGCGCTCGCGAGCGGGTCTGAATGAGACCCTCAGTCCACTTTACACATATTATTATAGCAAGATGTGGTACAGACTTACTATGGGAAGTCTCCCTTCTGTCTCAGTACCTGTCAGCCTCCACAGAACCTCCCTAGTCATAGCACTGTCAAGCTGAACAGCGCACTGCCTCTGTCCTCTCTGTTCCCGAAACTCAGTTGCACCCTCAGCACCACAAACACACAGCGGGGCTCGATGGCTCTGTCCTCCTGTATCACCTCAGTGATGTCACTTGCCCCAGTCTCTCAGCCAGACCTGCGGCTCCTCAGCTTGTCCCACTTTCCTGAGTGACTCTCCTGCGCTCCACAGTGCCATCAAGTGTAGGTCTCCGGCACTACATGGTCCACAGGCTTCAGTCCGTACTCAGGACTCTAACACAACACTATCTGAGGATGGAGAAAGAAATTACAAATCACAGTGTACTGATTCAATACTTGATAAATAGACTCTGACAATGGGGGGTTATCATCACCAGCGATAATACCATTAATAGGTCAAAAAGAAAGCAAGTACTTTGCTGCCAATACTACCACTTTTTTCCAGCAGAAAATAGCTTTTGTCATTGATTAACCTAAAACAACTTGTGGCGAGGGGTCACTGCTCATGGGCCAGTGCTAAAATGAATCAGCCAGCCCTTGCATTGGAATGCAGAGAGAGAGAGAGAAGGGCTGGTGATGCTACACAGAGTTTAAATGTGAAGACTGGCTGCAATTGCAGTACAGGTACTACTTGTATGATTATGGACTATGGAAGAGGCTGGGACACCCAGAGGATGCCCACACAGGGAATACATACAGTACATCATACATTATGAAGAGGAGATGATCACAGAAGGTAAGAAACACTTACAAAGCAGAGGGTGCCTAGATTGCTCAAAGTGAACACTCCAGCCACTTATTTAACTATCTTGGTCTGCACCAAATCCCACTTAATTTATTTGTTTACAGTTGGACTTACATCTGTTTTTTGACATAAGAAATTAATTTCCATATAGCTCATATACACCAAAACTCCATAGGCATACATCTACGTGTATACTTTTGCATATACTTATGCCTTAAGAGGTGGTACGAGGTGGGAAGGAAAAGACTAGCTTTAAATCCGGCCACATTGTACTGCACATGTGCAGTGCAGCAAAGACCATATTTTCTGGCCACAGTTAGCCTTCCTTAATGTACCACTGATACTCATTGTTGCTACAGTATTTTTGACATTCTGTCCTTGCTGCTCAGTTCACGTTCTAGCTTCTACATATATTTGGTCAAATACCTCCTTTACTACTCCTGCTGTTCCTGATTCAAATATATGCTTTGAATAAACCAGTATGTATCATCATCATGCAGCTCAACTGATTACTTTACCTGCTCAAAGTCATCTGCATCACAGTGTACTAGCTAGAACCCTACTGCGGCATTGCCCTTGTCTTGTGTTATGTTTGAGGTGAGCCGTAGCCAGTGGGAAACCTGCAGAGTGAGAGATTGTCTTTGTGTACTTTGTGAACTGTTCCATATTTATTTGCAGACCCAGAGGAGATGTCAGTGCTTCAGAGGGAAAGGATATCTGAGTTAATAAAGTATGAAAACAAAGTGAAAAAGAAGATTTTACTGTAGATGGTAACAAGTAAACCAAATTTTTTCTAAAGGATGTTTCTTGCCTTAACTTGTTGTCTTTTTCCAGGGATTGTATGCAAGGTGCTCTGGACAAATGACCTAACCCCAGAACTCTCAGGTCTGTGTGCAGCTAATTGGTCTTTTTTTATTAAGGAAAAAGCAATACAATTAGCAATGCTTGCAGAAAGTTGGAGAACAAGCAGTGGCAGCTTTTACCAATCTTTAGGTGGGGGGCTGCCTGCCGTGCTGCTTTCTGGTCCCGACTCCCCGACTGCTCTGGGGCACTGCAGACTGCAGTGCCACCTACCAGGTCCATTGCACATTCATAATGAATCTGGCAGGTGTCAAGGACCAATGCACAAACACCGGCAGACAGCTTCAGCCCTTACAATCCAGGGTAAGGCTGACAAGAAGGCAGGAGGGTGACTTCCCACTGGTAGCATGCTCTCCGCTAATCGCACCACGGACTGGCAGCCCCAGGGGAAGAAAACACCTCCTCCTGGGACTGCCTGTCCTACAGTATGTGTGACTGACTGGTAGCACTTCCAATAGAAAGTCACTGCCAGTCACAGTGTAGCCAGTGCAGTCCAGTGGATTGACACTGGTTCACTGGAGGGGACGGATTTAAATGGGGGTAGCTGCAATCCTGCAGCCCCTAGTTAAAATCTGCCACTGAGAACAAATATTCAATTCCTTGAACATAGATGATATTATTGTATTGATAAAACACACTAGAACCATTCTAATGTACTGTCATTAATCAGACTTTATACTGTCATAATGCAGTCTTCATACAGTCATTTCATCATTTAAGATATCCATAGCAGTTTAAAATACAATCCATCCACCTCAAATTGTCGCCAAGATACTTATTCTATCGGAAATGTTCCTGAGCAACAAAATGGCCACTTACTTTAATTTCATCATCTTAATTCTCCGGAATTGCTGTTACCCTTCTTTAAGTGTCTCTGAGGGTCTAGGAGTAGTCTATCAGAATAAACTTAAGGCTTAAACTGAAAACTCTGTTGATACAATGGATAAGTGAGTAGACAAGCAGAGACTGACTAAACTACTCTCACAGATGACCTGTCCTTAAAAGCTTTTGTGCTGTTATCACAGGGCTGGGAGCCAAATGTGGTGCAATGCACTTTCCATGTACCCTGAGAATTGAGCAGTTCTGAGAAAGCTATGGCTGGGAATTGGAAGTGCACAATAAATAGAAAGATGTTACTTGTAAAAGACTTTGTGCAAACACATTTGAATCTTTATTTTCATTTTGTCTTTATACTTACAGATAGTGTCCGCCAGTAAAGCTGGCATAGAAATCATGTTCTGGCCAGGAAAGTGTGACTAGGTCTAAAAGTTTTGCCAATTTTATTCTCTGTGTACTTATAAATTGATTGAGCAGCTCTCTTGTAAACTTATAAATGTATTGAGCAGTTGCCATGTCTGTATTGTTGTTTGTAAAGCATGCATCAGATCAATAGTTGGTGCTGGTCCTTCTGTTGTCATTTTGGAGGCTTCTTCGATAGCTCTGGGTAAATTAGTGGATGAATACAATATGTGCCCAAGGACTCTTGTCATTTAGAATGAGCTAAGCTGTATTAGTAGGATAACCTTGAGGTGTAGTTGATTTTTGCAAATGTATATAATTGAGACTCCTGCATTATATGTACAAATAGAATATAGGGTCTCATTCAGACCCGCTCGCAAGCGCCTGAGTGCTCGCAAGCAGGTCAATGTTTGGCTGTGCGCACGCGCAGCGGCCGCACTGCACGTGCGCAAGCCCCGGAGCGAGAGAGAAATTCTCTCGCTCCGTGGCTCACTACAAAAGGGGCGGCTCTCGATGGTGATCGACTGCTGCCCTGTTTTGTAGGTGTGGCGGGGGGGTGGCTTCACAAACGGAGGCGTTCTCAAGCGAACGCCTGCCGTTTGTCGGCGGCCCCACTGACATCACCAGTGATGTCAGTGGGAGAGCTTCCGGCTCTATTAGAGCCGAAAGCTGTCTGGGGCTTGCGGCAGATGAGACCCTACCACAAGGGTCTTGTCGCAAGCCCTGATGGTCACGATGGTCTTGACCATCGCGACCATCATCCTGGCCGCTCGTTAAGGCTGTGGGTGGTAACCCACAGCCTAGCGAGCGGCCAGGAGGCCAGATAATTTTTTAGATGTGGCCGCCCTCATTCAGAGCGAGCGCTTGGATTTTGCAAGCGGCTCTGAATGAGGTCCATATTTTTTAACTGGTTTGCTGGGAATATTTTAGGTGTGCATCCTCCATTTCCAGCACCTGCTATGAATTTATATACTGATCTGGCAACTTAAATTTCTGCAAACTTTTATCTCTTAGATTTGTTTTTATAATGGGCATAAAATATAGGACTAGTATTCATCCCCACTCTCTTCAGTTGTCTAAAACGTCATCAATGAGAAAAAAGGGGTTTAATAAAAGGTTTTTAGATACTACTGTATACAATAGTACGACCAAGGGCCTTGTACGCAACTGTCCCTGAACCTGGCGTCAATTTGTTAGCCATTTTAGACTGGTAAGCCATGGGCACCAGTCTTGTAGCCTCACATGTAGACCTGATAACAGATGTCAACAAGGAATGAATGTTCACATCACAGAGATAGTAAGATCAGTTCGACAGAAACAGCCAGGAGGTGAGGAAACAACAGTACAAGTGAAAGTGAATTAAAACTGGTAAAAAACTGCGAGGGCACTGGGAAATTACATGGCACCAGAATAATACCATCTCAGTGCAGTAGCTGGACCCAGCACAACTGATCTTGCTGTCAGCTGTTATTGTTGTTGCCATCTCTGTTCCTGCTTTGGTGATCTCAACAGCATCCTTGATGTCAGTGGCTATGGCCGTCAGTCATGGGGAACAACCATACTGGCTCAGCAGAAAAAAACAGTAAAGAAAAACACCAGGCATACAGCTACTCCAAACTGATGCATAACTATGATAGAACCTGTGCGTCCTGAAAGCAATAGCCTTTTCTAGAACCAGCAGAGGAATGAGGTCCAGTTGGGGTGAGCAGGAAAGGCACTTATGCTTGGCTCTACAGTAACTGGTTCATGTTTCATGTCTATGCTTTCCGCAGTTTCTCCTTGTTCCAACAGGATGGGTATGGATGCCGGCGCTTGGGACCTCGACGGTCAAAATCCCGATGCCGGCATCCCTACCAGGTTACAATCCGGATGCCTCCAGGTAAGTATGCCTATCCTAACCCCTACCCCTCTCTCCCCGCAGCCTAAACCTAACCTCCCCCTCAGTGCCTAAACCTAATTCTCCCTCCCCGCAGCCTAAACCTAACCTCCCCCCCCCCGCAGCCTAAACCTAACCCTCCCCCTAGTGCCTAACCCTCCCCCTAACCCCTTTACTTACCTTTAGGATCCCGGTGGTTGGGATACCAGCACCAGTATTCTGATAAGTGTGAGGATTTCAGCGTCAGCATTCTGAACGCCGGAATCCCAGTGGTCGGGATTATGACCACATCCCGTTCCAGCAGTTATGCCCCACTAATAGCTGCCAGTCACCAATCACTGCTTTACTATTGGCATCTGATAATGCTTCTGACTTACTTTAGACACACGCACTTCTCCCACTCTAGTGGGGTCCGTGCTGTATAAGACATACCTGTTATCTTTTGCGTTTCCTATACCACAGCAGATAGGAAAGGTGGTCCCCAATCCCAACACAATAATTACACAAATAGTAAAATATTATGTACTTTATTAAGCAGGAACTCTTCAAGAGTCGGGATTCACTTATGTATGAATGAATGCAATATTATTTTTTGCACAGTACACAGTATCAATATATTATGCAATCATGTAATGTATTTCTTTGCAATATCAATATCAACAAATTTTACGGGTACAAAGGTTAAAATTTACAGACAACTAATACTGTAATATGTCCCTAACAACCCTAATAACAATCCCTAACACCAGGCTAACCCTGGAAGTCCTGTCTGGCCCGGGCTTTGTTGGTGCACAGTTCAAGATCAACCTGGTTAGCAAACTAAGGGCCTGATTCAGAGCCGGACGCTCTGACAGAGCGTTCGCTCTGAATCAGGGCCGTCCTTCTTTTTCTTCCACCCACAGCTATAGAGAGTGGACAGGAAGATGGTCAAGACCATCACGACCATCGGGCTTGCGATGAGACCCTTGTGGTAGGGTCTCGTTGCCGCAAGCCCTAGAGTGCTTTCGGCTCTACCAGAGCCGAAAGCACTCCTGCTGACATCCCTTGTGATGCCAGTGGGGCCGGCCCCAGATGGTAGGCGTTCCCATGGGAATGCCTCCGTCTGGGCAGCCACCCCCCCGGCCCGCCCCCCAAATGGGGCGTGCTCTCACTCAACATCGACAGCACGCCCTCTCTGGTATGCCTGTCGCTATTCGGGTCTCGTGCATGGTACGCCCTTTGCTATCCGGGTCTCGCGCATGCGCACTGGGCCACTATCGACCCACTTGCGAGCGCATAGCGCTCGCGAGCGGGTCTGAATCAGACCCTAAGCTCGGAAGCTAATTGGACTTCTTAAAGTTTGCTTCTAGGAGATTACTGCAGAACTAATGAAATATGCAGTTCCTAAACCTCAATTCTTTAGCCTGACACCATTTAGAGGTAAAAGTTATCAGCTGAAAATATCCTAAGGGCTGTAAAGCTTTACAGTTGTTTGTATTAACCTTGACAGTAGTTTTGTGGTAATAATGATGTCTGCCTATATTGTGGGGGATTGTGCTGTTTCACAGACCTATTCCAGATGAACACTCCTCAGGTGCTATGATCGGACACCTCCTCTCCATTGCCATCAATCAGCTGGGCACTGTAGCCACGCCCCTGCCTCTGCTCTACAGCTGGGGAAAGCTGAACTATCTGCCTTTTCCTCTGATGGACAGGTGAGGAGACTGTCCTGTGTTAGTTGCTCTGCCCGGGCCCTGCCTTCAGCTCCACCCCACACAGCGTCCAGCACTCTGAGGCAGCCCCTGTCATCAGCCGTATCCTGGCATTCTGGTCCGGCTCCTTCAGAGGCACCTCACCAACTGTCTTACAAGAACCGGAGAGACCCCTCTTAACCCCTCCTGTTGGGGCCCCGGATGTTCAACTGCCACGAGTCCCTGCTAACTCGCGCGGGGGGGTCCAGTCTCTCTAAAGGTGAATACACACGTAACAATTTTGTAACCAACGATTTTCTGTCAGATTTATTGTCAGATTTTCCCTTGTAAAAATTGAACGATTTTTGAAGTGTAATGAACGATTTTGTGAACGATGAACGAATAATGTTCCTTCCCTTAATGAAAATCGTTATGTTGGACAGTCTGAAATGAACGATGAAAGATAACTACAAACTACAAATGGGAGTGCGCATTTGTGATTATCGTTCATCGTTATAACTCAAACTGAACAATTTTTTGAACAATTTAACGATAACGATGTCGTTAATGACAAATCGTTACATGTGTATGCACTTTAACCTTGCGCCAGCTCCTAAAGCCGGCTACAGTTCTCCCTACTGGCAGCAGTGTTGTGCATGAAATATATACATATATGGGGTTGCTGTCAGACTCCTTAAATCATGCAGATCCTCCTCTATGTAGCACATTAACCACTCCCCTACACAGTATTTTGGTGGGATATCAAACACCGGGTCTCATTCAGACCCGCTCGCGAGCGCAGGACGCTCACAAGTGGGTTGATGGTACCCAAATGCGCATGCGCACGACGGAGGGAGCTCCGTCGTGCGCATGCGTGAGACCCACATAGCGTCAGCCAAGCTGTCGCTCCGCGTCTCGCACCAAAGGGGGCGTGCTGTTGATGGTGATTGACAGCACGCCCCCTTTGGTGGGCGTGCTGGGGGCGTGGCTGCCAAACCGAGGCGTTCCCATGGGAACGCCTACCGTCTGGGTCCGGCCCCACTGACATCACTAGTGATGTCAGTGGGAGTGATTTTGGCTCTGATAGAGCCAAAATCACTCCAGGGCTTGCGACAGCGAGACCCTACCGCAGGGTCTCGTCGCAAGCCCGATGGTCGCGATGGTCTGGACCATCGCGACCATCATCATGGACGCTCGCATAAGCTGTGGGTGGTAACCCACAGCTATGCGAGCGTCCAAAAGGCCGCTCCAAATTTAAATAGGACAGCCCTGATTCAGAGCAAGCGCTCTGGTCAGAGCATCCGGCTCTGAATCAGGGCCACTGTTCCCACCAGCAGCTACAAGTGTTATTCCATGACCTTATGCATCACACCCACACTTTATAGACAGTAAGCCCATTTGGGCAAGGCAAGCTTTACCTTCTATCTCATATCTTTGTGTGTCATTTGTTTTTGTCATGATCTGGCAATAACTATTGTTTGTATACACTGTGTATGCAACACATGGCTATATTTACTAAAGTGCGGGTTTTTAGAAGTGGAGTTGTTACCCATAGCAACCAATCAGATTCTACTTATCATTTAGCTAGCACCTTCTATAAGATAATAGCTAGAATCTGATTGGTTGCTATGGGCAACAACTCCACTCTTAAAAACCTGCACTTAAGTAAATATACCCCACAGTGTTTAGTTACTCCACACAATGGGGCTGCATACCTCCCAACTGTCCCGCATCCAGTGGGAGAGTCCTGTTTTTCTGGGACTGTCCCACCCGCGGGCCGCAGTGTCCCGCGGTGGGGGGGAAGTTGGGGGGAGCACAAACCGCTGCCCTGCATAGAGCAGTGGGTGTGCAGGAGGAGAACAGATGCTGTGCGCATGTGCACGGCATCTGTTCTCATGTGTATGGGCTGCCAAGCATCTTGGAGAGTGCTGGGCATGCCCCCAAAGTGACGAAAATGGGGGAAGCAGCGTGGCACCGCCCAGTTTTTCACAGGCTCCGCCGATTTTTCCATAAGCCACACCTTTTCAGGCGCTTCAAATGTTGGGAGGTATGGGGCTGTACACAAGTAGCTGTCAGTCACTGCTTAATGGAGCCTCCTTTTGGTAGTGTAAAATGCTGCAGATGTTTGAGCCAAAATATCCATACTCATTTGGATACTCCAGCACTGGATGAATCCTCAGAAGCATCTAATGTGTATCTAATGACACGGTATAGGCATCTATCTACAGTACGTATCCCTGGGTACTACTGCTAATGCCCAATAATGCTGTAGTAGTAGAAATATGAGAGGGTAGGGGATCCTCCAAAGAAACACCCAAAACTACAGGAGAATCTCCTATTAGGCTATAGCTTTCCGGAGCTGTCTCTTTTGAACACCACAGCACCACTCCTGTAACAGACAATGCTTGCACACTGTACCAGATGCATAAAGAGGTTGCACTACTGCATGTTGAAATCATGTCATCCTTTCCTTTATTGTAATTAAAATAACGACTAACCTTTTCACTAACTCATTTATGCTAAAACTAATGACACTGACACACCTGAATTGGATTAAGATCACAGCTCTTAATTATTTGACCAGATTTTATCTCTTAAAGGGTGGACAAGTAGATGTTACAAAGCACTCAGCTCTAGCCAATCTATTCTACTAAAATTGTTGTGACTAAAACGCCACCCACCCCCCCCCCCCCTTATAGGCACAACCTGCACTGTGAGGTTCTCACCACCCTTTACTATGGCACACTACGGATGCCTCCACAAAGAAAAAGTGCCCACATTCCCCTACATAGGTAGGAGCTAACCCCCATCTTTCAAAAGGCTAAGTGCCCCACAATGACAACTTACGCTACCCTTGGCCGCTGGTTTGAAGTGCCATCCTGCCTAACTGTACCTCATTGACTAGTTTATTGAGCAGATTGGTAAGGACAGACAAACACTAAAGATATGAGCAAGGTTTGGGGCAGGAGAGGGAGACTTTCTAACTGAAAAGAGGCAGAACCAGATTCAAATGGATCTTATATAGTGCCGCCTATTAGAGGAAGTGCACTCCTGCGCTGTTTCCTTCTCTCTGAGCAGTGCCCCGCGGGATGATGTCACTGTGCATGTGCAACTCAGAGCACGCCACTGTGTTAGAGTGACGCAGTGCTGCATGGATGTGCAGTACTTAACTCCTTCAGGGACCACTGATACTACTGCTGTTATTGCCACTGTGACCACCGCTGCTAACCCTGTGCATACACTTACACTTACTGTGTATACCACTGTATAACCGCTGTTAACCCTGTGTCTACTGCTGTTCCTTTTGAACTCCTTATCTTGTCTGGCCTGACTATCCATCTCACATTCTGCTGACACTTATTGCAAGCCACACAAGTTCCACCAATTGGTTATACTAATACCACCAACAAACCGTCCCTTAACAACCCTATAGGCTAAAAGGAACCAATCAAAATCAAATATAAAGCAAATTACCTAGTATACACTATTACTACTAACTCACAAAACATAGGACTCTCTAGCGTATACAGCTCTTATTAAGGGTGGGATGTACTACGCATGAAAATGCAGGCAAAACTCCAAAAATTCAGTTTTCTGAGTTCTGGCTGCATGTCCATATGTACCAAGTTCTGGACTGTAATACATTCTGGAGCTTGGACCCGTTGGGTAATGCCATCATTGGCTCCCTATAGATAGTTTCATGCCATTGATATTAATCACCGATTGCCCAGGTGATAGACCATTGATGGTTAATCCACCGATGGCCATCCCTACTTTGTGTTACACTTGACTCCTCCACCTTCCTTACTGTATTTAAACAATCAGCCTCACAGCTGTCACCTAAAGGTGGCCATACATGGCACGTTACACGTTGGATCGGCACGACATAAGTGCTATATCGTGCCATGTATAGGCACGATATCTTACCTGATATTGTGCTGCGCGCTCCCACGGGATCGTATATCGCATCCCCAGATATTCCCACAGGTTCATTTGATCTGGGATGCGATATACAATACCATTCAGATGGAGGAGGGGGGAGCCGGCATATCGTGCGGTCAGCGGGGACCGCACGATTGCCGGCGGTGACAGCACGATCCGTCTGCTGACGGATCGGCAGTCGCTCTTCATGGTGCATCGCACTGTGTATGGGCACCATAAGACTTCTAAATGTTGCTAGAATAAGCCAAAGCTGCAACATAAACTTAATCATTCTTTTATCAACTCCTCTTGTGTCAACTCTAGTCTACCTAATAAATGCTGAAGTGATTTTTATCAGAATTCACTGATAAATAAAGTTATGACATCAGGACTAACCATTTATTCAGTTACTATTACAATAGTCGGGAATGTTTTTATCTTGTTGAGTTGTGTAATTGGATTTCAAGATAATCTTATATTTCAGAAGTAATAAATGTTGAATGCACAGTGGTATATCACTGATTTTTTATCCATTAATAATACTGTAGATCAGTAAAACTTACATAGGGCATCAGTATGAAACTATGCAAACGACACTATGGGCCAAATGTAATAGGGTGAGAGTTTAGAAAATGTGAGAGTTTAGCAGTAATCTCTCACATTGGTTCTGTTTTCTCTTCAAAATGGGAAAAAGATTTTAAATCATGAGAGTTTTTTAAGTCTAAAAAAACATGCAAGTTCACTCTGTTACTTTGTTTTTGGACTCTATTACATTGGCAAAGTTTAAAAAGTGTCAGAAACTCTCACATTTCTAAACTCTCACCCTATTACATTTGGCCCTTTAAGTGCATTTGGCATATCAGTCTTCCTGCCTGTGATTGACAAGGCTCCCATATGGTTACTGTTACGATTTAAATGATAACAATGATTATATGTTGGCCTGGCCACTCTCACTTTAAACTTAAGCACACATGCATTGTCAGAGATTAAATAGTTGAACACTCTAAAACCCCCATAGGCTACTGGCAGTTTTTCATTGCCACCCACATTATCTTCTACTTGTCAGGCACCAGGACCGAACATGTAGAAATGGAATAACAAATTACTGCTGCAATCTGATTGATGGCAGTTTTACATTTCTGAATATTTCTGAACAGACAATTATTTAATTAAAGTAATAATCTATGGAATTTAAAAAGGCGCAACCTCTAGCTAGAGATGAGCGTTTTCGGTTTCCTGGAAACCGAACCCACCCGAACTTCCAAGCGATTCCGAGTCCCGGCTGGGAGCATACAGCCTGGGATTGGGGGGTAGCACAGAGAACGTGCAGCCTGGGAATGGGGGTAACACAGAGAACATGCAGCCTGTGATTGGGGGGTAGCACAGAGAACACTGATCCTGGGAGTGGGGGGTAGCATAGAGAACATGCAGCCTGGGATTGGGGGTAGCACAGAGAACATTGAGCCTAGGATTGGGGGGTAGTACAGAGAACATGCAGCCTAGGATTGGGGGGAGCTCAGAGAAGATGCAGCCTGAGATTGGGGGGTAGCACAGAGAACATGCAGCCTGGGATTGGGGGGTAGAACAGAGAACATGCAGCCTGGGATTTTGGGTAGCACAGAAAACATACAGCCTGGGATAGGGGGGTAGCACAGATAACATTGATCCTGGGATTGGGGGGTAGCACAGAGTACATGCAGCCTGGAATTGGGGGGGAGCACAGAGAACATGCAGCCTGGGATTAGGGGGTAGAACAGAGAACATGCAGCTTGGGATTGGGTGGGTAGCACAGATAACATTGATCCTGGGATTGGGGGGGAGCACATAGAACATGCAGCCAGGGATTGGTGGGTAGAACAGAGAACATGCAGCCTGGGATTGGGGGGAGCACAGAAAACATTGATCCTAGGATTGGGGGGTAGCACAGAGAACATGCAGCCTGGGATTGGGTGCTAGAACAGAGAACATGCAGCCTGGGATTGGGGGTAGCACAGAGAACATGCAGCCTGGGATTGGGGGGGTAGCACAGAGAACATTGATCCTGGGAGTGGGGGGTAGCACAGAGAACATGCAGTCTGGGATTGGGGGGGAGCACAGAGAACATGCAGCCTGGGATTGGGGGGGGGAGCACAGAGAACATGTAGCCTGGGATTGGGGTGGAGTGCAGAGAACATGCAGCATGGGATTGGGGGGTAGCATAGAGAACATGCAGCCTGGGATTGGGGGGTAGAACAGAGAATATGCAGCCTGGGATTGGGGCTAGCACAGAGAACATACAGCCTGGGATTGGGGGGTAGCACAGAGAACATGCAGCCTAGGATTGGGGGGAAGCACAGAGAACATGCAGCCTGGGATTGGGGGGGAGAAAAGAGAACATGCAGCCTGGGATTGGGATGTAGCACAGAGAACATTGAGCCTGGGATTGGGGGGGAGCACAGATAACATACAGTCTTGGATTGGGGGGTAGCACAGAGAACATGCAGCCTGGGAATGTGGGGTAGCACAGATAACATACAACCCGGGATTGGGGGGTAGCACAGAGAACATGCAGCCTGGGATTGGGGGGTAGCACAGAGAACACTGATCCTTGGTTTGGGGGGTAGCACAGAGAACATGCAGCCTGGGATTGGGGGGGAGCACAGAGAACATGTAGTTTGGGATTGGGGGGTAGCACAGAGCACATGTAGCCTGGGATTGGGGGGTAGAACAGAGAACATGCAGCCTGGGATTGGGGGTAGCACAGAGAACATACAGCCTGTGATTGGGAGGTAGCACAGAGAACATGCAGACAGGGATTGTGGGGGTAGCACAGAGAACATGCAGCCGGGAATTGGGGGGGGGGAGCACAGAGAACATGCAGCCTAGGATTGGGAGGTAGCACAGAGAACATGCATAGGATTGTGGAGGAGCACAGAGAACATGCCAAGGATTGGGGGGTAGCACAGAAAACATGTCACCTGGAATTGGTGGTTAGCACAGAGAACATACAGCCTGGCATTGGGGGGGTAGCATAGAGAACATGCAGCCTGGGATTGGGGGTAGCACAGAGAAAATGCCACCTGTGATTGGGGGGTAGAACAGAGAACATGCAGCCTGGGATTGGGGGGGTAGCACAGAGAACATACAGCCTGAGAATGGGGGGTAGCATAGAGAACATGCAGCCTGGGATTGGGGGGGTAGCACAGAGAACATGTAGCCTGGGATTGGGGGGTAGAACAGAGAACATGCAGCCTGGGATTTGGGGGGTAGCACAGAGAACATACAGCCTATGATTGGGGGGTAGAACAGAGAACATGCAGCCTGGGTTTGGGGGAAGCACAGAGAACGTGCAGCAAGGGTTTGGTGGGAGCACAGAAAACATTGATGCTAGGATTGGGCGCTAGCACAGAGAACATACAGCCTGGGATTGGGGGTAGCACAGAGAACATGCAGCCTGGGATTGGGGGGGTAGCACAGAGAACATTGATCCTGGGATTGGGGGGAAGCAAAGAAAACATGCAGCCTGGGATTGGGGGGGAGCGCAGAGAACATGCAGCATGGGATTCGGGGGGAACATAGAGAACATGCAGCCTGGGATTGAGGGGTAGAACAGAGAACATGCAGCCTGGTATTGGGAGGTAGCAAAGATAACATGCAGCCTGGGAATGGGGGGATGCACAGAGAAGATGCAGCCTTGGATTGGGGGGGGAGCACAGAGAACATGTAGCCTGGGATTGGGGCGGAGCACAGAGAACATGCAGCATGGGATTGGGGGGTAGCATAGAGAACATGCAGCCTAGGATTGGGGGGTAGAACAGAGAACATGCAGCCTGGGATTGGGGATAGCACAGAGAACATACAGCCTGGGATTGGGGGGTAGCAAAGAGAACATGCAGCCTAGGATTGGGGGGAAGCACAGAGAACATGCAGCCTGGGATTGGGGGGGAGCACAGAGAACATGCAGCCTGGGATTGGGATGTAGCACAGAGAACATTGAGCCTGGGATTGGGGGGGAGCACAGATAACATACAGCCTTGGATTGGTTGGTAGCACAGAGAACATGCATCCTGGGATTGTGGGGTAGCACAGATAACATACAGCCCGGGATTGGGGGGGAACACAGAGAACATGCAGCCTGGGATTGGGGGGGTAGCGCAGAGAACATTGATCCTGGGATTGGGCAGTAGCACAGAGAAAATGCAGCCTGGGATTGGGGGGGCGCACAGAGGACATGCAGCCTGAGATTGGGGGGTAGCACAGAGAACATGCAGCCTGGGATTGGGGGGCGCACAGAGAACATGCAGCCTGAGATTGGGGGGTAGCACAGAGAACATGCAGCCTGGGATTGGGTCGTACAACAGAGAACATGCAGCCTGGGTTTGGTTGTAATACAGAGAACATACAGCCAGGGATTGGGGGGTAGCACAGAGAACATGCAGCCTGGGAATGGGGGGTAGCACAGAGAACATTGATCCTGGGAGTGGGGGGTAGCACAGAGAACATGCAGCCTGGGATTGGGGGGTAGCACAGAGAACATTGATCCTAGGATTGGGGGGTAGCACAGAGAACATGCAGCCTGGGATTGGGGGGGGGAGCGCAGAGAACATGCAGCATGGGATTGGGGGGAAGCACAGAGAACATACAGACTGGGATAGGGGGGGGTGCACAGAGAACATGAAGCCTGGGATTGGGGGGGGGAATAGAGAACATACTGCCTGGGATTGGGGGATAGCACAGAGAACATGCAGCATGGGATTGGGGGGTAGCATAGAGAACATGCAGCCTGGGATTGGGGGGTAGAACAGAGAACATGCAGCCTGGGATTGGGGGTAGCACAGAGAACATACAGCCAGGGATTGGGGGGTAGCACAGAGAACATGCAGCCTAGGATTGGGGGGAAGCACAGAGATCATGCAGCCTGGGATTCGGGGGGAGCACAGAGAACATGCAGCCTGGGATTGGGATGTAGAACAGAGAACATTGAGCCAGGAATTGGGGGGGAGCACAGATAACATACAGCCTTGGATTGGGGTAGGCACAGAGAACATGCAGCCTGGGATTGTGGAGTAGCACAGATAACATACAGCCCGGGATTGGGGGGTAGCACAGAGAACATGCAGCCTGGGATTTGGGGGTAGCACAGAGAACATGAAGCCTGGGATTGGGGGGGGAGCACAGAGAACATGAAGCCTGGGATTGGGGGGAGCACAGAGAACATACAGCCTGGGATTGGGGGGTAGCACAGAGAACATTGATCCTTGGAGTGGGGGGTAGCACAGAGAACATGCAGCCTGGGATTGGGGGTAGCACAGAGAACATTGAGCCTAGGTTTGGGGGGTAGCACAGAGAACATGCAGCCTGGGATTGGGGTGGGAGCGCAGAGAACATGCAGCATGGGATTGGGGGGTAGCATAGAGAGCATGCAGCTTAGTATTGGGGGGTAGAACAGAGAACATGCAGCCTGGGATTGGGGGTAGCACAGAGAACATACAGCCTGGGATTGTGGGGTAACACAGAGAACATGCAGCCTAGGATTGGGGGGTAGCAAAGAAAACATGCAGCCTGGGATTGGGGGGGAGCGCAGAGAACATGCAGCCTGGCATTAGGGGGGAGCACAGAGAACATGCAGCCTGGGATTGGGTGGGTAGCACAGAGAACATTAAGCCTGGGATTGGGGGGGAGCACAGAGGACATACACCCTGGGATTGGGGGGTAGCACAGAGAACATGCAGCCTGGGATTGGGGGGTAGCATAGAGAACATGCAGCCTGGGATTGGGGGGTAGCACAGATAACATACAGCCCGGGATTGGGGGTAACACAGAGAACATGCAGCCTGGGATTGGCTGGGTAACACAGTTAACTTTGATCCAAGGATTGGGGGGGAGCACATAGAACATGCAGCCAGGGATTGGGGGGTAGAACAGAAAACATGCAGCCTGGGATTGGGGGGAGCACTGAGAACGTCCAGCCAGGTTTTGGGGGGAGCACAGAAAACAGTGATGCTAGGATTGGGCGGTAGCACAGAGAACATACAGCCCGGGATTGGGGGTAGCACAGAGAACATGCAGCCTGGGATTGGGGGGGAAGCACAGAGAACATTGATCCTGGGATAGGGGGGTAGCACAGAGAAAATGTAGCCTGGGATTGGGGCGGAGCGCAGAGAACATGCAGCTTGGGAGTGGGGGGTAGCATAGAGAACATGCAGCCTGGGATTGGGGGGTAGAACAGAGAACATGCAGCCTGGGATTGGGGGGAGCACAGAGAACATACAGCCTGGAATTGGGGGGTAGCTCAGAGAACATGCAGCCTAGGATTGGGGTGAAGCACAGGGAACATGCAGCCTGGGATTGGGGGGCGCACAGAGAACATGCAGCCTGAGATTGGGGGGTAGCACAGAGAACATGCAGCCTGGGATTGGGTCGTACAACAGAGAACATGCAGCCTGGGTTTGGTTGTAATACAGAGAACATACAGCCAGGGATTGGGGGGTAGCACAGAGAACATGCAGCCTGGGAATGGGGGGTAGCACAGAGAACATTGATCCTGGGAGTGGGGGGTAGCACAGAGAACATGCAGCCTGGGATTGGGGGGTAGCACAGAGAACATTGATCCTAGGATTGGGGGGTAGCACAGAGAACATGCAGCCTGGGATTGGGGGGGGAGCGCAGAGAACATGCAGCATGGGATTGGGGGGAAGCACAGAGAACATACAGACTGGGATAGGGGGGGGTGCACAGAGAACATGAAGCCTGGGATTGGGGGGGGGAATAGAGAACATACTGCCTGGGATTGGGGGATAGCACAGAGAACATGCAGCATGGGATTGGGGGGTAGCATAGAGAACATGCAGCCTGGGATTGGGGGGTAGAACAGAGAACATGCAGCCTGGGATTGGGGGTAGCACAGAGAACATACAGCCAGGGATTGGGGGGTAGCACAGAGAACATGCAGCCTAGGATTGGGGGGAAGCACAGAGATCATGCAGCCTGGGATTCGGGGGGAGCACAGAGAACATGCAGCCTGGGATTGGGATGTAGAACAGAGAACATTGAGCCAGGAATTGGGGGGGAGCACAGATAACATACAGCCTTGGATTGGGGTAGGCACAGAGAACATGCAGCCTGGGATTGTGGAGTAGCACAGATAACATACAGCCCGGGATTGGGGGGTAGCACAGAGAACATGCAGCCTGGGATTTGGGGGTAGCACAGAGAACATGAAGCCTGGGATTGGGGGGGGAGCACAGAGAACATGAAGCCTGGGATTGGGGGGAGCACAGAGAACATACAGCCTGGGATTGGGGGGTAGCACAGAGAACATTGATCCTTGGAGTGGGGGGTAGCACAGAGAACATGCAGCCTGGGATTGGGGGTAGCACAGAGAACATTGAGCCTAGGTTTGGGGGGTAGCACAGAGAACATGCAGCCTGGGATTGGGGTGGGAGCGCAGAGAACATGCAGCATGGGATTGGGGGGTAGCATAGAGAGCATGCAGCTTAGTATTGGGGGGTAGAACAGAGAACATGCAGCCTGGGATTGGGGGTAGCACAGAGAACATACAGCCTGGGATTGTGGGGTAACACAGAGAACATGCAGCCTAGGATTGGGGGGTAGCAAAGAAAACATGCAGCCTGGGATTGGGGGGGAGCGCAGAGAACATGCAGCCTGGCATTAGGGGGGAGCACAGAGAACATGCAGCCTGGGATTGGGTGGGTAGCACAGAGAACATTAAGCCTGGGATTGGGGGGGAGCACAGAGGACATACACCCTGGGATTGGGGGGTAGCACAGAGAACATGCAGCCTGGGATTGGGGGGTAGCATAGAGAACATGCAGCCTGGGATTGGGGGGTAGCACAGATAACATACAGCCCGGGATTGGGGGTAACACAGAGAACATGCAGCCTGGGATTGGCTGGGTAACACAGTTAACTTTGATCCAAGGATTGGGGGGGAGCACATAGAACATGCAGCCAGGGATTGGGGGGTAGAACAGAAAACATGCAGCCTGGGATTGGGGGGAGCACTGAGAACGTCCAGCCAGGTTTTGGGGGGAGCACAGAAAACAGTGATGCTAGGATTGGGCGGTAGCACAGAGAACATACAGCCCGGGATTGGGGGTAGCACAGAGAACATGCAGCCTGGGATTGGGGGGGAAGCACAGAGAACATTGATCCTGGGATAGGGGGGTAGCACAGAGAAAATGTAGCCTGGGATTGGGGCGGAGCGCAGAGAACATGCAGCTTGGGAGTGGGGGGTAGCATAGAGAACATGCAGCCTGGGATTGGGGGGTAGAACAGAGAACATGCAGCCTGGGATTGGGGGGAGCACAGAGAACATACAGCCTGGAATTGCGGGGTAGCTCAGAGAACATGCAGCCTAGGATTGGGGTGAAGCACAGGGAACATGCAGCCTGGGATTGGGGGGGAGCACAGAGAACATGCAGCCTGGGATTGGGATGTAGCACAGAGAACATTGAGCCTGGGATTGGAGGGGAGCACAGATAACATACAGCCTTGGATTGGAGGGTAGCACAGAGAACATGCAGCCTGGGATTGTGGGGTAGCACAGATAACATACAGCCCGGGATTGGGGGGTAGCACAGAGAACATGCAGCCTAGGATTGGGGGGAAGCACAGAGAACATACAGCCCGGGATTGGGGGGTAGCACAGAGAACATGCAGCCTGGGATTGGGGGGGTAGCACAGAGGACATGCAGCCTGGGATAGGGGGGAAGCACAGACAACAAGCATAGGATTGGGGAGGAGCACAGAGAACATGCAGCCTGGGATTGTGCGGTAGCACAGAGAACATACAGCCTGGGACTGGGGTGTAGAACATGAAGCCTGGGATTGGGGGTAGCACAGAGAAAATGCCATCTGGGATTGGGCGCTAGCACAGAGAACATACAGCCAGGGATTGGGGGGTAGAACAGGGAATATGCAGCCTGGGATTGGGAGAAGCACAGAGAACATGCAGCCAGGGATTGGGGGGAGCACAGAAAACATTGATCCTAGGATTGGGGGGTAGCACAGAGAACATGCAGCCTGGGATTGGGTGGTATAACAGAGAACATGCAGCCTGGGATTGGGGGTAGCACAGAGAACATGCAGCCTGGGATTTGGGGGGTAGCACAGAGAACATTGATCCTGGGAGTGGGGGGTAGCACAGAGAATATGCAGCCTGGGATTGAGGGGGAGCGCAGAGAACATGCAGCATGGGATTGGGGGGTAGCACAGAGAACATGCCGTCTGGGATTGGGGGGTAGCACAGAGAACATGCCACCTGGGATTGGGGGTTAGCACAGAGAACATACAGCCTGGGATTGGGGGGGTAGAAAAGAGAACATACAGACTGGGATTGGGGGGTAGCACAGAGAACATGCAGCTGGGTTTGGGGGGACCACAGAGAACATGCAGTTTGGGACTGGGGGGAGCACAGAGAATATACAGCCTGGGATTGAGGGGTAACACAGAGAACATGCAGCCTGGGATTGGGGGGTAGCACAGAGAACATTGATCCTGGGAGTGGGGGGTAGCACAGAGAACATGCAGCCTGGGACTCTGGGTAGCACAGAGAACATTGATCCTAGGATTGGGGGGTAGCAAAGAGAACATGCAGCCTGGGATTGGGGGGGAGCACAGAGAACATGCAGCATGGGATTGGGGGGAAGCACAGAGAACATGCAGCCTGGGATTGGGGGGGAGGACAGAGAACATACAGCCTGGGATTGGGGGGTAGAACATGCAGCCTGGGATTGGGGGTAGCACAGAGAAAATGCCATCTGGGATTGGGGGGTAGCACAGAGAACATACCGCCTGGGATTGGGCGGTAGCACAGAGAGCATGCAGCCTGGGATTGGGGGGGACCACAGAGAACATGCAGCCTTGGATTGGGGGTAACATAGAGAACATGCAGCCTGGGATTGGGGGGTAGCACAGATAACTTTGATTCTGGGAGTGGGGGGTAGCACAGAGAACATGCAGCCTGGGATTGGGGGTAGCACAGAGAACATTGAGCCTAGGATTGGAGGGTAGCACAGAGAACATGCAGCCTGGGATTGGGGGGGAGCTCAGAGAAGATGCAACCTGGGATTGGGGGTAGCACAGAGAACATGCAGCCTTGGATTGGGGGGTAGAAAAGAGAATATCTAGCCTAGGATTGGGAGTAGCACAGAAAACATACTGCCTGGAATAGGGGGTAGCACAGATAACATTGATCCTGGGATTGGGGTGTAGCACAGAGAACATGAAGCCTGGGATTGGGGGGGAGCACAGAGAACATGCAGCCTGGGATAAGGGGGTAGAACAGAGAACATGCAGTTTGGGATTGGGTGGGTAGCACAGATAACATTGATCCTGGGATTGGGGGGGAGCACATAGAACATGCAGCCAGGGATTGGGGGGTAGAATAGAGAACATGCAGTCTGGGATTGGGGGGAGCACAGAGAACATGCAGCCAGGGATTGGGGGGAGCACAGAAAACATTGATCCTAGGATTGGGGGGTAGCACAGAGGATATACAGCCTGGGATTGGGGGTAGCACAGAGAACATGCAGCCTGGGATTGGGGGGGTAGCACAGAGAACATTGATGCTGGGAGTGGGGGGTAGCACAGAGAACATGCAGCCTGGGATTGGGGGGGAGCGCAGAGAACATGCAGCATGGGATTGGGGGGTAGCATAGAGAACATGCAGCCTGGGATTGGGGTGTAGAACAGAGAACATGCAGCCTGGGATTGGGGGTAGCACAGAGAACATACAGCCTGGGTTTGGGAGTTAGCACAGAGAACATGCAGCCTAGGATTGGGGGGAAGTACAGAGAACATGCAGCCTGGGATTGGGGGGGGAGCACAGAGAACATGTAGCCTGGGATTGGGGCGGAGCGCAGAGAACATGCTGCCTGGGATTGGGGGGTAGCACAGAGAACATGCCACCTGGGATTGGGGGTTAGCACAGAGAACATACAGCCTGGGATTGGGGGGGTAGAAAAGAGAACATGCAGCCTGGGATTGGGGGTAGCACAGAGAAAATGCCACCTGTGATTGGGGGGTAGCACAGAGAACATATAGCCTGGGATTGGGGTGTAGCACAGAGAACATGCAGCTGGGTTTGGGGGGGACCACAGAGAACATGCATCTTGGCATTGGGGGAGCACAGAGAACATACAGCCTGGGATTGGGGGGTAACACAGAAAACATGCAGCTTGGCATAGGGGGGTAGCACAGAGAACATTGATCCTGGGAGTGGGTGGTAGCAAAGAGAACATGCAGCCTGGGATTGGGGGTAGCACAGAGAACATTGAGCCTAGGATTGGGGGGAGCACAGAGAACATGCAGCCTGGGATTGGGATGTAGCACAGAGAACATTGAGCCTGGAATTGGGGGGGAGCACAGATAACATACAGCCTTGGATTGGGGGGCAGCACAGAGAACATGCAGCCTGGAATTGTGCGGTAGCACAGATAACATACAGCCCGGGATTGGGGGGTAGCACAGAGAACATGCAGAATGGGATTTGGGGGTAGCACAGAGAACACTGAACCTGGGATTCGGGGGAAGCACAGAGAACATGCAGCCTGGGATTGGGGGGGGAGCACAGAGAACATGAAGCCTGGGATTGTGGGGTACCACAGAGAACATGCAGCCTGGGTTTGGGTTGTAGAATAGAGAACATGCAGCCTGGGATTGGGGGTAGCACAGAGAACATACAGCCTGGGATTGGGGGGTAGCACAGAGAACATGCAGCTTGGGATTGTGGGGGGAGCACAGAGAACATGCAGCCTGGGATTGGGGGGGGAGCACAGAGAACATGCAGCCTGGGATTGGGGGGTAGCACAGAGAACATGCATAGGATTGGGGAGGAGCACAGTGAACATGCTGCCTGGGATTGGGGGTTATCACAGAGAATTTACAGCCTGGGATTGGGTGGGTAGAACAGAGAACATGCAGCCTGGGATAGGGGGTAGCACAGAGAAAATGCCACCTGTGATTGGGGGGTAGCACAGAGAACATACAGCCTGGGATTGGGGTGTAGCACAGAGAACATGCAGCTGGGATTGGGGGGACCAAAGAGAACATGCAGCTTGGTATTGGGGGGAGCACAGAGAACATACAGCCGGGGATTGGGGGGTAACACAGAGAACATGCAGCCTGGGATATTGGGGGTAGCACAGAGAACATTGAGCCTAGGATTGGGGGGTAGCACAGAGAACATGCAGCCTGGGATTGGGGTGGAGCGCAGAGAACATGCAGCATGGAATTGGGGGTAGCACAGAGAACATGCAGCCTTGGATTGGGGGGTAGAACAGAGAACATCCAGCCTGGGATTGGGAGTAGCACAGAAAACATACAGCCTGGGATAGGGGGTAGCACAGATAACATTGATCCTGGCATTGGGGGGTAGCACAGAGAACATACAGCAAGGGATTGGGGGGTAGCACAGAGAACATGCAGCCTAGGATTGGGGGGAAGCACAGAGATCATGCAGCCTGGGATTGGGGGGGAGCACAGAGAACATGCAGCCTGGGATTGGGATGTAGCACAGAGAACATTGAGCCTGGAATTGGGGGTGAGCACAGAGAACATACAGCCTTGGATTGGGGGGCAGCACAGAGAACATGCAGCCTGGGATTGTGGGGTAGCACAGATAACATACAGCCTGGGATTGGGGGGTAGCACAGAGAACATGCAGCCTGGGTTTTGGGGGTAGCACAGAGAACACTGATCCTGGGATTCGGGGGAAGCACAGAGAACATGCAGCCTGGGATTGGGGGGTACCACAGAGAACATGCAACCTGGGTTTGGGTTGTAGAACAGAGAACATGCAGCCTGGGATTGGGGGGTAGCACAGAGAACATGCCACCTGGAATTGGGGGTTAGCACAGAGAACATACAGCCTGGGAATGGGGGGGTAGAAAAGAGAACATGCAGCCTGGGATTGGGGGTAGCACAGAGAAAATGCCACCTGTGATTGGGGGGTAGCACAGAGAACATACAGACTGGGATTGGGGGGTAGCACAGAGAACATGCAGCTGGGTTTGGGGGGACCACAGAGAATATGCAGTTTGGGATTGGGGGGAGCACAGAGAACATACAGCCTGGGATTGGGGGGTAACACAGAGAACATGCAGCCTGGGATTGGGGGTAGCACAGATAACATTGATCCTGGGAGTGGGGGGTAGCACAGAGAACATGCAGCTTGGGACTGGGGGTAGCACAGAGAACATTGAGCCTAGGATTGGGGGGTAGCACAGAGAACATGCAGCCTGGGATTGGGGGGGGAGCGCAAAGAACATGCAGCATGGGATTGGGGGGAAGCACAGAGAACATGCAGCCTGGGATTGGGGGGGGAGGACAGAGAACATACAGCCTGGGATTTGGGGGTAGAACATGCAGCCTGGGATTGGGGGTAGCACAGAGAAAATGCCATCTGGGATTTGGGGGTAGCACAGAGAACATACAGCCTGGGATTGGGCGGTAGCACAGAGAGCATGCAGCCTGGGATTGGGGGGGACCACAGAGAACATGCAGCCTGGGATTGGGGGTAACATAGAGAAAATGCAGCCTGAGATTGGGGGGTAGCACAGATAACATTGATCCTGGGAGTGGGGGGTAGCACAGAGAACATGCAGCCTGGGATTGGGGGTAGCACAGAGAACATTGAGCCTAGGATTGGAGGGTAGCAGAGAGAACATGCAGCCTGGGATTGGGGGGGAGCTCAGAGAAGATGCAACCTGGGATTGGGGGTAGCACAGAGAACATGCAGCCTTGGATTGGGGGGTAGAAAAGAGAATATCCAGCCTGGGATTGGGAGTAGCACAGAAAACATAAAGCCTGGGATAGGGGGTAGCACAGATAACATTGATCCTGGGATTGGGGGGTAGCACAGAGAACATGAAGCCTGGGATTGGGGGGGAGCACAGAGAATATGCAGCCTGGGATAAGGGGGTAGAACAGAGAACATGCAGCTTGGGATTGGGTGGGTAGCACAGATAACATTGATCCTGGGATTGGGGGGGAGCACATAGAACATGCAGCCAGGGATTGGGGGGTAGAACAGAGAGCATGCAGCCTGGGATTGGGGGGAGCACAGAGAACATGCAGCCAGGGATTGGGGGGAGCACAGAAAACATTGATCCTACGATTGGGGGGTAGCACAGAGAACATACAGCCTGGGATTGGGGGTAGCACAGAGAACATGCAGTCTGGGATTGGGGGGGTAGCACAGAGAACATTGATGCTGGGAGTGGGGGGTAGCACAGAGAACATGCAGCCTGGGATTGGGGGGGAGCGCAGAGAACATGAAGCATGGGATTGGGGGGTAGCATGGAGAACATGCAGGCTGGGATTGGGGGGTGGAACAGAGAACATGCAGCCTGGGATTGGGGTTAGCACAGAGAACATACAGCCTGGGATTGGGAGTTAGCACAGAGAACATGCAGCCTAGGATTGGGGGGGAAGTACATAGAACATGCAGCCTGGGATTGAGGGGGGGAGCACAGAGAACATGTAGCCTGGGATTGAGGCGGGGCGCAGAGAACATGCTGCCTGGGATTGGGGGGTAGCACTGAGAACATGCCACCAGGGATTGGGGGTTAGCACAGAGAACATCCAGCCTGGGATTGGGAGTAGCACTGAAAACATAAAGCCTGGGCTAGGGGGTAGCACAGATAACATTGATCCTAGGATTGGGGGGTAGCACAGAGAACATACAGCCTGGGATTGGGGGGTAGCACAGAGAACATGCAGCTGGGTTTGGGGGGGACCACAGAGAACATGCATCTTGGGATTGGGGGGAGCACAGAGAACATACAGCCTGGGATTGGGGGGTAACACAGAGAACATACAACCTGGGATTGGGGGGTAGCACAGAGAACATTGATCCTGGGAGTGGGGGGTAGCACAGAGAACATGCAGCCAGGGATTGGGGGGGAGCTCAGAGAAGATGCAGCCTGGGATTGGGGGGTAGCACAGAGAACATGCAGCCTGAGATTGGGGGGTAGAACAGAGAACATCCGGCCTGGGATTGGGTGTAGCACAGAAAACATACAGCCTGGGTAGGGGGTACCACAGATAACATTGATCCTGGGATTGGGGAGTTGCATAGAGAACATGAACCCTGGGATTGGGAGGGAGCACAGAGAACATGCAGCCTGGGATTAGGGGGTAGAACAGAGAACATGCATCTTGGGATTGGGTGGGTAGCACAGATAACATTGATCCTGGGATTGGGGGGGAGCACATTGAACATGCAGCCAGGGATAGGGGGGTAGAAAAGAGAACATGTAGCCAGGGATTGGGGTGGAGCGCAGAGAACATGCAGCCTAGGATTGGGGGGAAGCACAGAGAACATGCAGCCTGGGATTGGGGGGGGAGCACAGAGAACATGCAGCCTGGGATTGGGATGTAGCACAGAGAACATTGAGCCTGGGATTGGGGGGGAGCACAGATAACATACAGCCTTGGATTGGAGGTTGCACAGAGAATATGCAGCCTGGGATTGTGGGGTAGCACAGAGAACATACAGCCCGGGATTGGGTGGTAGCACAGAGAACATGCAGCCTGGGATTGGGGTTTAGCACAGAGAACACTGATCCTGGGATTGAGGGGTAGCACAGAGAACATGCAGCCTGGGATTGGGGGGTAGCACAGAGAACATGTAGCCTGGGATTGGGGGGTAGCACAGAGAACATGTAACCTGGGATTGGGGGGTAGAACAGAGAACATGCAGCCTGGGATTGGGGGTAGCACAGAGAACATACAGCCTGGGATTGGGGGGTAGCACAGAGAACATGCAGCCTGGGATTGTGGGGGGAGCACAGAGAACATGCAGCCTGGGATTGAGGGTGGAAGCACAGAGAACATGCAGCCTGGGTTTGGGGGGTAGCACAGAGAACATGGATAGGATTGGGGAGGAGCACAGAGAACATGCTGCCTGGGATTGGGGGGTAGCACAGAGAACATGCCACCTGGGATTGGTGGTTAGCACAGAGAACATACAGCCTGGGATTAGGGGGGTAGAACAGAGAACATGCAGCCTGGGATTGGGGTTGGCACAGAGAAAATGCCACCTGTGATTGGGGGTAGCACAGAGAACATACAGCCTGGAATTGGGGGGCAGCACAGAGAACATGCAGCTGGGATTGGGGGGGACCACAGAGAACATACAGCCTGGGATTGGGGGGTAACACAGAGAACATGCAGCCTGGTACTGGGGGGTAGCACAGAGAACATTGCTCCTGGGAGTGGGGGGTAGCACAGAGAACATGCAGCCTGGGATTGGGGGTAGCACAGAGAACATACAGCCAGGGATTGGGGGGTAGCACAGAGAACATGCAGCCTAGGATTGGGGGGAAACACAGAGATCATGCAGCCTGGGATTGGGGGGGAGCACAGAGAACATGCAGCCTGGGATTGGGATGTAGCACAGAGAACATTGAGCCTGGAATTGGGGGGGAGCACAGATAACATACAGCCTTGGATTGGGGGGTAGCACAGAGAACATGCAGGCTGGGATTGTGGGGTAGCACAGATAACATACAACCTTGGATTGGGGGGTAGCACAGAGACCATGCAGCCTGGGTTTGGGTGGTAGCACAGAGAACACTGATCCTGGGATTCGGGGGAAGCACAGATAACATGCAGCCTGGGAATGGGGGGGAGCACAGAGAACATGAAGCCTGCGATTGGGGGGTACCACAGAGAACATGTTGCCTGGGTTTGGGTTGCAGAACAGAGAACATGCAGCCGGGGATTGGGGGTAGCACAGAGAACATACAGCCTGGGATTGTGGGGTAGCACAGAGAACATGCAGCCTGGGATTGTGGGGGGAGCACAGAGAACATGCAGCCTGGGATTGGGGGGGGAGCACAGAGAACATGCAGCCTGGGATTGGGGGGTAGCACAGAGAACATGCATAGGATTGGGAAGGAGAACAGAGAACATGCTGCCTGGGATTGGGGGTTAGCACAGAGAACATACAGCCTGGGATTGGGGGGGGTAGAACAGAGAAAATGCAGCCCGGGATTGGGGGGAACAAAGAGAACATGCAGCTTGGTATTGGGGGGAGCACAGAGAACATACAGCCTGGGATTGGGGGGTAACACAGAGAACATGCAGTCTGGGATTGGGGGGGGTAGCACAGAGAACATTGTTCCTGGGAGTGGGGGGTAGCACAGAGAACATGCAGCCTGGGATTGGGGGTAGCACAGAGAACATTGAGCCTAGGATTGGGGGGTAGCACAGAGAACATGCAGCCTGGGATTGGGGGGGGAGCGCAGAGAACATGCAGCATGGAATTGGGGGGAAGCACAGAGAACATGCAGCCTGGGATTGGGGGGGGAGCACAGAGAACATGCAGCCTGGGATTGGGGGCGGAGAGCACAGAGAACATACTGCCTGGTATTGGGGGATAGCACAGAGAACATGCAGCCTGGGATTGGGGGGAAGCACAGAGAACAAACAGCCTGGGATTGGGGGGTAGAACATGCAGCCTGGGATTGGGGGTAGCACAGAGGAAATGCCATCTGGGATTGGGGGGTAGCACAGATAACATACAGCCTGGGATTGGGGGGTAGCACAGAGAACATGCAGCCTGGGATTGTGGGGGAGCACAGAGAACATGCAGCCTGGGATAGGGGGTAACATAGAGAACATGCAGCCTGGGATTGGGGGTAGCACAGAGAACATTGAGCCTAGGATTGGGGGGGTAGCACAGAGAACATGCAGCCTGGGATTGGGGGGGAGCTCTGAGAAGATGCAGCCTGGGATTGGGGGTAGCACAGAGAACATGCAGCCTGGGATTGGGGGGCAGAACAGAGAACATCCAGCCTGGGATAGGGAGTAGCACAGAAAACATACAGCCTGGGATAGGGGGTTGCACAGATAACATTGATCCTGGAATTGGGGGGTAGCACAGAGAACATGAAGCCTGGGATTGGTGGGGAGCAAAGAGAACATGCAGCCTGGGATTAGGGGGTAGAACAGAGAACATGCAGTTTGGGATTGGGTGGGTAGCACAGATAGCATTGATCCTGGGATTGGGGGGAGCACATAGAATATGCAGCTAGGGATTGGGGGGTAGAACAGAGAACATGCAGCCTGGGATTGGGGGGAGCACAGAGAACATGCAGCCAGGGATTGGGGGGAGCACAGAAAACTTTTATCCTAGGATTGGGGGGTAGCACAGAGAACATACAGCCTGGGATTGGGGGTAGCACAAAGAACATGCAGCCTGGGATTGGGGGGGTAGCACAGAGAACATTGATGCTGGGAATGGGGTGTAGCACAGAGAACATGCAGCCTGGGATTGGGCGGGAGCGCAGAGAACATGCAGCATGGGATTGGGGATAGCATAGAGAACATGCAGCCTGGGATTGGGGGGTAGAACAGAGAACATACAGCCTGGGATTGGGAGTTAGCACAGAGAACATGCAGCCTAGGATTGGGAGGAAGTACAGAGAACATGCAGCCTGGGATTGGGGGGGGGAAGCACAGAGAACATGTAGCCTGGGATTGCGGCGGAGCGCAGAGAACATGCAGCATGGGATTGGGGAGTAGCATAGACAACATGTAGCCTGGGATTGGGGGGTTAGAACAGAGAACATGCAGCCTGGGATTGGGGTAGCACAGAGAACATACAGCCTGGGATTGGGGGGTAGCACAGAGAACATGCAGCCTAGGATTGGGGGGAAGCACAAAGAACATGCAGCCTGGGATTGGGGGGGAGCACAGAGAACATGCAGCCTGGGATTGGGATGAAGCACAGAGAACATTGAGCCTGCGATTGGGGGGGAACACAGATAACATACAGCCTTGGATTGGGGGTAGCAAAGAGAATATGCAGCCTGGGATTTTGGGGTAGCACAGAGAACATACAGCCCGGGATTGTGGGGTAGCACAGAGAACATACAGCCCGGGATTGTGGGGTAGCACAGAGAACATGCAGCCTGGGAATGGGGGGTAGCACAGAGAACACTGATCCTGGGATTGTGGGGTAGCACAGAGAACATGCAGCCTGGGAGTGGGGGGTAGCACAGAGAACAAGTAGCCTGGGATTGTGGGGTAGCACAGAGAACATGTAACCTGGGATTGGGGGGTAGAACAGAGAACATGTAACCTGGGATTGGGGGGTAGAACAGAGAACACGCAGCCGGGGATTGGGGGTAGCACAGAGAACATACAGCCTGGGATTGGGGGGTAGCACACAGAACATGTAGCCTGGGATTGTGGGGGGAGCACAGAGAACATGCAGCTGGGATTGGGGGGGACCACAGAGAACATACAGCCTGGGATTGGGGGGTAACACAGAGAACATGCAGCCTGGTACTGGGGGGTAGCACAGAGAACATTGCTCCTGGGAGTGGGGGGTAGCACAGAGAACATGCAGCCTGGGATTGGGGGTAGCACAGAGAACATACAGCCAGGGATTGGGGGGTAGCACAGAGAACATGCAGCCTAGGATTGGGGGGAAACACAGAGATCATGCAGCCTGGGATTGGGGGGGAGCACAGAGAACATGCAGCCTGGGATTGGGATGTAGCACAGAGAACATTGAGCCTGGAATTGGGGGGGAGCACAGATAACATACAGCCTTGGATTGGGGGGTAGCACAGAGAACATGCAGGCTGGGATTGTGGGGTAGCACAGATAACATACAACCTTGGATTGGGGGGTAGCACAGAGACCATGCAGCCTGGGTTTGGGTGGTAGCACAGAGAACACTGATCCTGGGATTCGGGGGAAGCACAGATAACATGCAGCCTGGGAATGGGGGGGAGCACAGAGAACATGAAGCCTACGATTGGGGGGTACCACAGAGAACATGTTGCCTGGGTTTGGGTTGCAGAACAGAGAACATGCAGCCGGGGATTGGGGGTAGCACAGAGAACATACAGCCTGGGATTGGGGGGTAGCCCAGAGAACATGCAGCCTAGGATTGGGGGGAAGCACATAGAACATGTAGCCTGGGATTGGGGAGGAGTACAGAGAACATGCAGCCTGGGATTGGGGGGGGTAGCACATGGAACATGCAGCCTGGGATTGGGGGGTAGCACAGAGAACATGCAGCCTGGGATTGGGGGGTAGCATAGAGAACATGCAGCCTGGGATTGGGGGGTAGCACAGATAATATACAGCCCGGGATTGGGGGGTAGCACAGAAAACATGCAGCCTTGGATTTGGGGGGTAGCATAGACAACATTGATCCTGGGATTGGGGGGTAGCACAGAGAACATGCAACCTGGGATTGGGGGGGAGCACAGAGAACATGCAGCCTGGGTTTGGGGGGCAGCACAGAGAACATGCAGTCTGGGATTGGGGGGTAGAACAGAGAACATACAGGCTGGGATTGGGGCGTAGCACAGAGAACATGCAGCCTTGGATTGGGGCGGAGCACAGAGAACATGCAGCCTGGGATTGGGGGGGAGCACAGAGAACATGCAGAATGGGATTGGGGGGTAGCACAGAGAACATGCAGCCTGGGATTGGGGGGGGAGCACAGAGAACATGCTGCATGGGATTGGGGGGTAGCACAGAGAACATGCAGCCTGGGATTGGGGGTAGCACAGAGAACATGCGGCCTGGGATTGGCGCGTAGCCCAGCGAACATGCAGCCTGGGATTGGGGGGTAGCACAGATAACATAGAGCCCGGAATTGGGGCGTAGCACAGAGAACATGCAGCCTGGGATTGGGGGGGTAGCACAGAGAACATTGATCCTGGGATTGGGGGTTAGCACAGAGAACATGCAGCCTGGGATTGGGGTGTAGCACAGAGAACATGCAGCCTAGGATTGGGGGGAAGCACAGAGAACATGCAGCCTGGGATTGGGGGGGAGCACAGAGAACATGCAGCCTGGGATTGGGGGGTAGCACAGAGAACATGTAGCCTGGGATTGGGGGGTAGAACAGAGAACATACAGCCTGGGATTAGGGGGGACCACAGAGAACATGCAGCCTGGGATTGGGGGGGAGCACAGAGAACATACAGCCTGGGATTGGGGGGTAACACAGAGAACATGCAGCCTGGGATTGGGGGTAGCACAGAGAACATTGAGCCTAGGATTGGGGGGTAGCACAGAGAATATGCAGCCTGGGATTGGGGGTAGCACAGAGAACATACAGCCTGGGAATGGGGGGTAGCACAGAGAACATGCAGCTTGGGATTGGGGGGTAGCACAGAGAACATGCAGCCTGGGATTGGTGGGTAGCACAGAGAACATTGATCCTGGGAGTGAGGGGCAGCACAGAGAACATGCAGCCTGGGATTAGGGGTAGCACAGAGAACATTGAGCCTAGGATTGGGGGGTAGCACAGAGAACATGCAGCCTGGGATTGGGGGGGAGCTCAGCGAACATGCAGCCTGTGATTGGGGGGGAGCTCAGAGAACATACAGCCTGGGATTGGGTGGTAGCACAGAGAGCATGCATCCTGGGATTGTTGGGTAGCACAGAGAACATACAGCCTGGGATTGGGGGGTAGCATAGAGAACATGTAGCCTGGGATTGGGGGGGTAGCACAGATAACATTGATCCTGGGATTGGGGGGCAGCACATAGAACATGCATCTTGGGATTTGGGGGGGAGCACAGAGAACATGCAGCCTGGGATTGGAGTGGGGGGAGTGGCAAAAAATATCATAAAACACAATAAAGAACCATTGAGGGGGGGAGCATTTGAGCTCTGTAGTGAACATACAGATAAGCGGGGCAGGTACTACAATGAAGGGTACTTTATTGTGATTACAGACAAGGGAGGGTACTTTATTGTGATTACAAAACAAATTAAAGAAAATACAGATGGGGTTGGGGGGCAGAGGATTGAGTGACCAATAAAAAAAAACACAAATGGGGGGTGTATGGAACTCAATAAGGAACATATGTGCGAAGAGAGAGAGCGGGTTCAGGAAAGAACATGCAGATGAGAGGGCACTGTAAGCAAAACAGAACATATGGGGCTGGCAAAAACAGACATATGAAAGGGCATTTACAAAACTAAACGGATGGTTAAAATTGACTGGAAATTTATGTTATTGAAGTTAATAATACTCTAGGAACAAAACAGGCCCAAAATATGTGATTTTAGCTGTTTTTACTAGAATGTGCAGTTCGGTTCTCCTGAAATCCAAATTCACCCGAATTTCGTAAAACCGCGTTAATCCAAGTTGTGGTTCTGATCTCCTGAGGAGATCCGGATAAATCCGGGTCGCGGTTCTGATCTTTTTGTGTTTCGGAATTCGGATTTTAAATCCGAGTATCGGGTTTTGGATTTTAGCTGTTTTTAAAGCTTTTTATCTATTTTTTTTTTTAAAATCCAGATCCAAAACGAAAACATGAGGGTGGTTTTGCAAAACCAAATCCAGATCCAAAATCTTGAAGGAGATACAGATCAAAAACCAAAACATGTGGGTCGGCGGACATCCCTAGTTTTTACCAATCTTTAAAAAAATACAGATCTAAAACCAAAATTAAAACCTGACGATGAATTAGAACCAAAACACAGGGGTCGGCGCACATCTCTACTTCTAGCATTCAAGAGCTTTCTCTTATTTCCTACTCACAAAAAGTTTTAGGGTCAGTACTGTTTCTTAGTACTTTTTCGTGCGTATGTTCTGTGGAGGTGTAGGCAGTTCCCCTCTCTGGACAGCTGCCTTGTCGTTTATGAGCATTAGTATAACTTTATACCAGCACCTAATCGGCCTTCTATTTTTTTTTTTTTGTATATATAATTGAGTTTTCCATATGATCAGGGCCGTTTCTAGGGGCGGGCGACCCGTGCAATTGCACGGGGCGCTCCACCCTGACCCCTTAAGACAGTCTGACTGACAGTGGTCTTCAATCAGGGCACACACCGGCACCCTCAGCAGCTGCAGACGGAGCAGCAGGGACCGCAGCCAGACCAGCCGGGTGACAGGGGCTGAGTGATCTCTACGTGCAGGCGTCTAGCAGCTGGCGCTGGGACTACCTATTACAGTCCCAGTCCTCCCCGAGGCAAGTTCTTTTTAAAGTTGTCCACTGGCACTGGTCGCGTGAGCTAATAACAGCTCGCGGACCGGCAGCCGCGAAGCCGCCCCTAAATGGCTGTCGGTCCGCGTTGCCGGCACCATATTCAAAATACTGCTGGGGAGGGGACCCAGATGGGAAGGGAGCACTGCTCAGCGTGCTGCTGTGATGCTAAACGAGTGATGAGGGGCGGAGCTAAGTGTGTATACATACCGATGAAGAGTCTACTGTGTTTACAGATGGTGAAGGGGGGGCTGTGGGTGTGTGTAACTGTACAAATGGTGAAGGGGGCTGTGTGTGTACAGGTGGTGAAGGGGGGCTATGAGAGTAACTGTACAGATGGTGAAGGGGTGCTGTGTGTGTACAGGTGGTGAAGGGGGGCTGGGTGTGTAACTGTACAGATGGTGAAGGGGGGCTGTGTGTGTACAGGTGGTGAAGGGGGGCTGGGTGTCTAACTGTTCAGATGGTGAAGGGGGGGCTGGGGGTGTAACTGTGTACAGGTGGTGAAACGGGACTGTGTGTGTGTACAGATAGTGAAGGGGCTGTGTGTGTACAGATGGTGAATGGGGGTTAGTGCTACAGTGAGGGGGGGGATGAGGAGCTCTAGGTGAGTGCTACAGTGACATGAGTGGTGTCAGGAGAGGTAGTGGTCTTGTGAGGAGAGGTGAGTGCTACAGTGAGGTAAGGTAGGTGTGAGGAGAGGTGAGTGCTACAGTGAGGGGAGGTAGGTTTTAGGAGAGGAGAGTGCTGCAGTGAGGTAAGGTAGTTGTGAGGAGAGGTGAGTGCTGCAGTGAGGGGAGGAAAGTGTGAGGAGAGGTGAGTGCTGCAGTGAGGTAAGGTAGGTGTGAAGAGAGGTGAGTGCTGATGTGAGGGGAGGTAGGTGTGAGGAGAGGTGAGTGCTGCAGTGAGGTAAGGTAGGTGTGAGGAGAGGTGAGTACTGCAGTGAAGGGAGGTAGGTGTGAGGAGAGGTGAGTGCTGCAGTGAGGTAAGGTAGGTGTGAGGAGAGGTGAGTGCTGCAGTAAGGGGAGGTAGGTGTGAGGAGAGGAGAGTGCTGCAGTGAGGTAAGGTAGGTGTGAGGAGAGGTGAGTGCTGCAGTGAGGGGAGGTAAGTGTGAGGAGAGGTGAGTGCTGCAGTGAGGTAAGGTAGGTGTGAAGAGAGGTGAGTGCTGCAGTGAGGGGAGGTAGGTGTGAGGAGAGGTGAGTGCTGCAGTGAGGTAAGGTAGGTGTGAGGAGAGGAGTGCCGCTGTGAAGGGAGGTAGGTGTGAGGAGAGGTGAGTGCTGCAGTGAGGTAAGGTAGGTGTGAGGAGAGGTGAGTGCTTCAGTAAGGGGAGGTAGGTGTGAGGAGAGGTTAGTGCTGCAGTGAGGTAAGGTAGGTGTGAGGAGAGGTGAGTGCTGCAGTGAGGTAAGGTAGGTGTGAGGAGAGGTGAGTGCTACAGTGAGGTAAGGTAGGTGTGAGGAGAGGTGAGTGCTGCAGTGAGGGGAGGTAGGTGTGAGGAGAGGAGTGCCGCTGTGAGGGGAGGTAGGTGTGAGGAGAGGAGAGTGCTGCAGTGAGGGGAGGTAGGTGTGAGGAGAGGTGAGTGCTGCAGTGAGGTAAGGTAGGTGTGAGGAGAGATGAGTGTTGCATTGAGGGGAGGTAGATGTGAGGAGAGGCGAGTGCTGCATTGAGGGGAGGTAGATGTGAGGAGAGGCGAGTGCTGTATTGAGGGGAGGTAGGTGTGAGGAGAGGAGAGTGCTGCAGTGTGGTAAGGTAGGTGTGAGGAGAGGTGAGTGCTGCAGTGAGGGGAGGTAAGTGTGAGGAGAGGTGAGTGCTGCAGTGAGGTAAGGTAGGTGTGAGGAGAGGTGAGTGCTGCAGTGAGGGGAGGTAGGTGTGAGGAGAGGAGTGCCGCTGTGAGGGGAGGTAGGTGTGAGGAGAGGAGAGTGCTGCAGTGAGGGGAGGTAGGTGTGAGGAGAGGTGAGTGCTGCAGTGAGGTAAGGTAGGTGTGAGGAGAGATGAGTGCTGCATTGACGGGAGGTAGATGTGAGGAGAGGCGAGTGCTGTATTGAGGGGAGGTAGGTGTGAGGAGAGGTGAGTGCTGCAGTGTGGTAAGGTAGGTGTGAGGAGAGGAGAGTGCTGCAGTGTGGTAAGGTAGGTGTGAGGAGAGGTGAGTGCTGCAGTGAGGGGAGGTAAGTGTGAGGAGAGGTGAGTGCTGCAGTGAGGTAAGGTAGGTGTGAGGAGAGGTGAGTGCTGCAGTGATGGGAGGTAGGTGTGAGGAGAGGTGAGTGCTGCAGTGAGGTAAGGTAGGTGTGAGGAGAGGAGTGCCGTTGTGAGGGGAGGTAGGTGTGAGGAGAGGTGAGAGCTGCAGTGAGGTAAGGTAGGTGTGAGGAGAGGTGAGTGCTGCAGTGAAGGGAGGTAGGTGTGAGGAGAGGTGAGTGCTGCAGTGAGGTAAGGTAGGTGTGAGGAGAGGTGAGTGCTGCAGTAAGGGGAGGTAGGTGTGAGGAGAGGTGAGTGCTGCAGTGAGGTAAGGTAGGTGTGAGGAGAGGTTAGTGCTGCAGTAAGGGGAGGTAGGTGTGAGGAGAGGTGAGTGCTGCAGTGAGGTAAGGTAGGTGTGAGGAGAGGAGTGCCGCTGTGAGGGGAAGGGAGGTGTGAGGAGAAGTGAGTGCTGCAGTTAGATGTGAGAAGTGGTGAGTTCTGCAGGTAGGTGAGGTGTGAGGAGAGGAGAGTGCTGTTGTAAGGAGATGTGTGCTGCTGCGAAGGAAGAGAAGCGGGAGGAAAGAAGACCTCCTGAAGAAAAGAAGACGGAAGAGCCGGCCACAGAAGAATCGTATGCACCGCTGGCCATGATGAGAGCCTCTCCAAGAGCCTTGGTAAGCGGCTTCGGCCACCTTCACTTATTTAACCCTCCCTAGACCACCAGTATTGTTGGACACTAGGCCCGTGGGCCCAGTCAGTTCTCAGGCTTGTGGTGATTGGTAAGCGGGCAAAGGGCACGTGCTACTGGTAAGTGATTCTAGGCATTAGGCCCAAGTCACTGTCCTAATTTTGAATTGGGGGTATGTAAATATCAGGGTGGCTCAGGAGTTTGGCCAGCTTAATTAAATCCCCACTGATATTTCCATACCCACACTTCAAAATTTCCACTTCGACCACTGCTGTAGACATAACGTTCCGAGCCGCACTGTACAGTATGCTGTGATATGTGATGGCTGAGTTAGATGATGTGGAGTTAGTACCATATTACAGTATGTAACAACATGTATGGGAGGGGTGAGTCATTCTGCCTCTTCTCCAGGGATAATCCTTACACTGTGGCACACTGGTAGGAAGTAGGCTACACCTATGAGTCAGTACACACTATTACTGTACTGTTTGTGTGACATACCAGAGCTGCCTGCAGTCACCCATGAGCACATAGTATTCTCTTTGGAAAGACTACATATGTCAGGGAAAACCATGTATATACTACACACATGTTGTGTGACAGGGCTGGCAGCCCTCAGCATGATTACTGTGCACAATTACTACACACAGGTTGTGTGACAGGACTGGCATCCCTCAGCATGATCACTACACACTGGTTGTGTGAATGGGCTGGTGGCTTCAGCATGGTCACTACACACCAGATGTGTGAATGGGTTGGCGGCGCTCAGCATGATCACTACACACAGGTTGTGTACTGGGGAAGACCGTTCTCAGCCTGATTACTACACACAGGTTGTGTGACAGGGCTGGCAGTGCTGAGTTTAATTACTTTGAATTTTTAAGAAATTACAAATATAAATGCAAGATTTATGATAGGAACATTGACTGGCCATTAATCGACTTTTTTTTGTAATTTTAAATGAAAGGCTCTACTACTGTGTGGCATAATGTGTATACGTTTTATTACTGTGTGGCATAATGTTAATGGGCTCTGTGTGGCATAACGTGAATTGCCTCTGTGGTTTAAGGTGAATGGGCACTACTGGGTGGTGTAATGTGACTAAGGGACACTACGGTGCAATGTAATGTGAAGAAGGGACATTACTGTGTGGCATAATTCGAATTGAGGGTACTATTGTGTGGTCACGCACCTTCCCAGGGAAACTACAACTGTTTTTTTTTTGTGCACTCCCCCTGCTTCTAATATGGATGGGACACTAATGTTCTTTATGTACACAGGGCACGAAAATGTGTAGTTACAGCTCTGCTTTGGTATGCACTAGGGGTGAGCGGGTTCGGATTTCTGAAATCCGAACCCCCCCGAGCCCCCCCGATCCGAGTCCGAACCGAATCAGGCTCGACTTTTCCCACCTGACTCGGATCTGAAATCGAGGCAAAACATCATCATCCCGCCTTCCGAGTCTCGCGGGTTTTGGATCCTATATAAGGTACCCACGTCGGCGCCATTTTCTCACTCGGCTGTGGACAGTGAAGAGGGAGGGTGGGAGTTAGGGCTGTGTAGTGTAGTGTAGTGTAGTGCTGCTGTTGTCCACTACTTCAAAGTCCATAGGGGCTGGCTGTGTTGTGCTGTGCTGCTGTTGTTAATAGGGGCTGTGTCCACTACTTCAAAGTCCATAGGGGCAGGCTGGACTGTGTTGTGCAGTCAGTTCTCCATAGGGGCTGTGTCCACTCCAAAGTCCTGTGCAGTGTCCCAGTCCTAAAGAGGTGCTGTAGTGTTGTCCAGGGGGTGCTCTGTCCATCAGGGGTGCTCCCCCCAAGTGCTAAAAAAATAATATATTTTCTGTGTTTGTGAATTGTGTGTGCAGTAGCCGCACGTGCATCAACAAAGTAGTGCCAAGCGTGCGCCTGTGTCATAAGTAAAGGGCCGGCTGGCTTGACCGTTAAGGGTGCTGTAACCCCCGAAAGTACACTCCAGTCCAAACCAAAAAAAAAATTATTTTCTGTGTTTGTGAATTGTGTGCGCAGTAGCCGCACGTGCATCAACAAAGTAGTGCCAAGCGTGCGCCTGTGTCATAATTAAAGGGCCGGCTGGCTTGACCGTTAAGGGTGCTGTAACCCCCGAAAGTACACTCCAGTCCAAACCAAAAAAAAAATTATTTTCTGTTTTTGTGAATTGTGTGCGCAGTAGCCGCACGTGCATCAACAAAGTAGTGCCAAGCGTGCGCCTGTGTCATAAGTAAAGGGCCGGCTGGCTTGACCGTTAAAGGGTGCTGTAACCCCCAAAGTACACTCCAGTCCAAACCAAAAAAAAATTTATTTTCTGTGTTTGTGAATTGTGTGCGCAGTAGCCGCACGTGCATCAACAAAGTAGTGCCAAGCGTGCGCCTGTGTCATAAGTAAAGGGCCGGCTGGCTTGACCGTTAAAGGGTGCTGTAACCCCCAAAGTACACTCCAGTCCAAACCAAAATTTTTTTTATTTTCTGTGTTTGTGAATTGTGTGCGCAGTAGCCGCACGTGCATCAACAAAGTAGTGCCAAGCGTGCGCCTGTGTCATAAGTAAAGGGCCGGCTGGCTTGACCGTTAAAGGGTGCTGTAACCCCCAAAGTACACTCCAGTCCAAACCAAAAAAAAATTTATTTTCTGTGTTTGTGAATTGTGTGCGCAGTAGCCGCACGTGCATCAACAAAGTAGTGCCAAGCGTGCGCCTGTGTCATAAGTAAAGGGCCGGCTGGCTTGACCGTTAAAGGGTGCTGTAACCCCCAAAGTACACTCCAGTCCAAACCAAAAAAAAATTTATTTTCTGTGTTTGTGAATTGTGTGCGCAGTAGCCGCACGTGCATCAACAAAGTAGTGCCAAGCGTGCGCCTGTGTCATAAGTAAAGGGCCGGCTGGCTTGACCGTTAAAGGGTGCTGTAACCCCCAAAGTACACTCCAGTCCAAACCAAACAAAAATTTATTTTCTGTGTTTGTGAATTGTGTGCGCAGTAGCCGCACGTGCATCAACAAAGTAGTGCCAAGCGTGCGCCTGTGTCATAAGTAAAGGGCCGGCTGGCTTGACCGTTAAAGGGTGCTGTAACCCCCAAAGTACACTCCAGTCCAAACCAAAAAAAAATTTATTTTCTGTGTTTGTGAATTGTGTGCGCAGTAGCCGCACGTGCATCAACAAAGTAGTGCCAAGTGTGCGCCTGTGTCATAAGTAAAGGGCCGGCTGGCTTGACCGTTAAAGGGTGCTGTAACCCCCAAAGTACACTCCAGTCCAAACCAAAAATTTTTTTATTTTCTGTGTTTGTGAATTGTGTGCGCAGTAGCCGCACGTGCATCAACAAAGTAGTGCCAAGCGTGCGCCTGTGTCATAAGTAAAGGGCCGGCTGGCTTGACCGTTAAAGGGTGCTGTAACCCCCAAAGTACACTCCAGTCCAAACCAAAAAAAAATTTATTTTCTGTGTTTGTGAATTGTGTGCGCAGTAGCCGCACGTGCATCAACAAAGTAGTGCCAAGCGTGCGCCTGTGTCATAAGTAAAGGGCCGGCTGGCTTGACCGTTAAAGGGTGCTGTAACCCCCAAAGTACACTCCAGTCCAAACCAAAAAAAAATTTATTTTCTGTGTTTGTGAATTGTGTGCGCAGTAGCCGCACGTGCATCAACAAAGTAGTGCCAAGCGTGCGCCTGTGTCATAAGTAAAGGGCCGGCTGGCTTGACCGTTAAAGGGTGCTGTAACCCCCAAAGTACACTCCAGTCCAAACCAAAAAAAAATTTATTTTCTGTGTTTGTGAATTGTGTGCGCAGTAGCCGCACGTGCATCAACAAAGTAGTGCCAAGCGTGCGCCTGTGTCATAAGTAAAGGGCCGGCTGGCTTGACCGTTAAAGGGTGCTGTAACCCCCAAAGTACACTCCAGTCCAAACCAAAAAAAATTTTATTTTCTGTGTTTGTGAATTGTGTGCGCAGTAGCCGCACGTGCATCAACAAAGTAGTGCCAAGTGTGCGCCTGTGTCATAAGTAAAGGGCCGGCTGGCTTGACCGTTAAAGGGTGCTGTAACCCCCGAAAGTACACTCCAGTCCAAACCAAAAAAAAAATTATTTTCTGTGTTTGTGAATTGTGTGCGCAGTAGCCGCACGTGCATCAACAAAGTAGTGCCAAGCGTGCGCCTGTGTCATAAGTAAAGGGCCGGCTGGCTTGACCGTTAAAGGGTGCTGTAACCCCCAAAGTACACTCCAGTCCAAACCAAAAAAAAATTTATTTTCTGTGTTTGTGAATTGTGTGCACAGTAGCCGCACGTGCATCAACAAAGTAGTGCCAAGCGTGCGCCTGTGTCATAAGTAAAGGGCCGGCTGGCTTGACCGTTAAAGGGTTCTGTAACCCCCAAAGTACACTCCAAACCAAAAAAATATATATTTTCTGTGTTTGTGACTTGTGTGCACTGTGGCTGCACGTGCATCAACAAAGGAGCAGCGCCAAGCGTGCGCCTGTGTCCCATAAGTAAAGAGCCGGCTGGCTCATTTCTTAAAGGGTGGTGTAACCCACAAAGTGCACTACTCTCCAGCAAAAATAAAAAAATATTTTCTGTGTTTGTGTGCGCTTTAGCCGCACGTATATATATCAATATAACATAAATGGAGGACCAAACTTTCTCTGATAAAAATAAAATAGGGAAAGATCAAGAACCACTTCCTACTAGTGCTGTTGCTGCTGCTGGGAGTTGTTCATCATCGCAGAGAGGAAGTAGGAACATCACTACGTTTACTAAACAATTGACCCTCCAACAGTCCCTAGCGATGAGGATGAAGTACGACAGCAGTCATCCTGAAGCAAAACGTATAACTGAGGCCTTGACTGCTATGTTGGTGTTAGACGTGCGTCCGGTATCCGACATTAGTGCAGTGGGATTTAGACAATTGATGGAGGTAGTGTGTCCTCGGTTCCAAATCCCGTCTAGATTCCACCTGCATCCTCAAAGCAGCAGCGACAAGCGTGCGTCTGTCTGTTAAAGGGTGGTGACACCCTCAAAGTGTGCTACACAAACAATTAAAATATTGTTCTTTTTTTTTCTGTCTTTGTGAAATGTGTGGGCTGTAGCCGCACCTGCATCCTTAAAGCAGCAGCGACAAGCGTGCGTCTGTCTGTTAAAGGGTGGTGACACCCTCAAAGTGTGCTACACAAACAATTAAAATATTGTTCTTTTTTTTTCTGTCTTTGTGAATTGTGTGGGCTGTAGCCGCACTTGCATCCTCAAAGCAGCAGCGACAAGCGTGCGTCTGTCTGTTAAAGGGTGTTGTAACTCTCAAAGTGCTCCAAAAAATCAAAAAAATTTTTTTAATGTGTTTGTGACTTGTGTGCGATGTAGCCACACTTGCATCCTCAAAGCAGCAGCGACAAGCGTGCGTCTGTCTGTTAAAGGGTGGTGACACCCTCAAAGTGTGCTACACAAACAATAAAAATATTCTTCTTCTTTTTTCTGTCTTTGTGAATTGTGTGGGCTGTAGCCGCACCTGCATCCTTAAAGCAGCAGCGACAAGCTTGCTTCTGTCTGTTAAAGGGTGGTGTAACTCACGAAGTGCTCCAAAAAATAAAAACTATTTTTTTTATGTGTTTGTGACTTGTGTGCGATGTAGCCGCACTTGCATCCTCAAAGCAGCAGCAACAAGCGTGCGTCTGTCTGTTAAAGGGTGGTGACACCCTCAAAGTGTGCTACACAAACAATAAAAATTTTCTTCTTTTTTTTTCTGTCTTTGTGAAATGTGTGGGCTGTAGCCGCACCTGCATCCTTAAAGCAGCAGCGACAAGCGTGCGTCTGTCTGTTAAAGGGTGGTGACACCCTCAAAGTGTGCTACACAAACAATTAAAATATTGTTCTTTTTTTTTCTGTCTTTGTGAATTGTGTGGGCTGTAGCCGCACTTGCATCCTCAAAGCAGCAGCGACAAGCGTGCGTCTGTCTGTTAAAGGGTGTTGTAACTCTCAAAGTGCTCCAAAAAATCAAAAACATTTTTTTAATGTGTTTGTGACTTGTGTGCGATGTAGCCACACTTGCATCCTCAAAGCAGCAGCGACAAGCGTGCGTCTGTCTGTTAAAGGGTGGTGACACCCTCAAAGTGTGCTACACAAACAATAAAAATATTCTTCTTCTTTTTTCTGTCTTTGTGAATTGTGTGGGCTGTAGCCGCACCTGCATCCTTAAAGCAGCAGCGACAAGCGTGCGTCTGTCTGTTAAAGGGTGGTGTAACTCACGAAGTGCTCCAAAAAATAAAAAACTATTTTTTTTATGTGTTTGTGACTTGTGTGCGATGTAGCCGCACTTGCATCCTCAAAGCAGCAGCGACAAGCGTGCGTCTGTCTGTTAAAGGGTGGTGACACCCTCAAAGTGTGCTACACAAACAATAAAAATATTCTTCTTTTTTCTGTCTTTGTGAATTGTGTGGGCTGTAGCCGCACCTGCATCCTTAAAGCAGCAGCGACAAGCGTGCGTCTGTCTGTTAAAGGGTGGTGACACCCTCAAAGTGTGCTACACAAACAATTAAAATATTGTTCTTTTTTTTTCAGTCTTTGTGAAATGTGTGGGCTGTAGCCGCACCTGCATCCTTAAAGCAGCAGCGACAAGCGTGCGTCTGTCTGTTAAAGGGTGGTGACACCCTCAAAGTGTGCTACACAAAGAATAAAAATATTCTTCTTTTTTCTGTCTTTGTGAATTGTGTGGGCTGTAGCCGCACTTGCATCCTCAAAGCAGCAGCGACAAGCGTGCGTCTGTCTGTTAGAGGGTGGTGTAACCCTCAAAGTGTGCTCCACAAACAATAAAAATATTCTTTTTTTTTTTCTGTCTTTGTGAATTGTGTGGGCTGTAGCCGCACTTGAATCCTCAAAGCAGCAGCGACAAGCGTGCGTCTGTCTGTTAAAGGATTACATCGGTGACAGCATCCAAGTAGGCATGTCAGACAGTCCGTACCTGTACTGGCAGGAAAAAGAAGCAATTTGGAGGTCCCTGTACAAACTGGCTCTATTTTACCTGAGTTGCCCCCCCTCCAGTGTGTACTCCGAAAGAGTGTTTAGTGCAGCCGGGAACCTTGTTAGCGAAAGGCGTAGGAGGTTGCTTCCACAAAATGTGGAGAAGATGATGTTCATAAAATGAATGATCAACTCTTCCAGGGAGACCAGCCTCCAGAACGTACAGAGGGACCTGTGGTTCCAGCAGGGACGAATTAATACTCTGTGAGGATGAGGATGTACATAACACTGAAGAGGGTGAGGAATCTGTGGATGAGGAGGATGAGGACGACTTCTTGCCTCCGTAGAGCCAGTTTGTGCAGGGACAGATTAATTGCCAGCTTGTTTTGTGGGGGCCCAAACGAACCAATCATTTCAGCCACAGTTGTGTGGCAGACCCTGGCGCTGAAATGATTGGTTTGTTAAAGTGTGCATGTCCTGTTTATACAACATAAGGGTGGGTGGGAGGGCCCAAGGACAATTCCATCTTGCACCTCTTTTTTTTCTTTGCATTATGTACAGTTTGGGGCCTAGTTTTTCAATGCCATCCTGTCTGCCACTGCAGTTTCACGCCTAGATGGGTCACGTGTTTGTGCCGCCCACTCGTGTCGCTTAGCATAGTCATCCAGCTACCTCGGTGCAACCTTTTGGACATAAAAACACTATTGTGAGGTGTGAGGTATTCAGAATAGACTGGAAATGAGTGGAAATTAAGGTTATTGAGGTTAATAATAGCATAGGAGCAGAAAAACCTACAAATTCTGTGATTTTAGCTGTTTTTATGCTTTTTTTCAAAAAAATACAGATCCAAAACACAAAACCCAGAACCCAAAACACGGAAGGGTGGTTTTGGCAAAACCAATCCAGATCCAAAACACGAAGAAAGATCCAGATCCAAAACCAAAACACAAAACACGAAAAGTGGCCGGTGCACACCCCTAGTATGCACAGATGTGTTATTCTCTGCGTTCAACACTCCTTGCCCTAAAAAATTCCTACAGTGAACACTATCTAATCCTCTACAACTGCTAAGCTAAGGCTTGTCCAGTTGGGAAAATTCCTTCCCTTTTCTTTATGTGTGACCTAGCCCAATGAAGAGCCAGCTTTACCTAACAGAAAGACCCAAATGGGCGCCATTTCGTGAGGGGACGCCAGCCCGTCGGGAGAGTGTTTGTGACTGCCTGGGCTGGACTGCAGTGGTGATGCCAGATGCCGAAGCACGGCACGCAGGCAGCAGAGAGAGGCTTCCAGTTCCTCAAATAGAAAAATTAAAGGGGCAAGATTCAGTATGTACATTATGTGTTAATATAACATATTTTCTGTGACCCCACCTCGAGTCCCAATCCACAGGAAGCTTATAGAACACTGCAATTTAGAAGATGCCAGATTGTCATGAAATATGGTTTTCTATGTTATTATTAAAAACCACATTTTATGACATTATTCCTTACAGGAAGTATTTCATACAGTTAAAATATGATGGCATTATTAGTAATGCCACTGATTGCATGGCTCAGAGAAGTAAATATTATAGGGGGGGGGAATTTTGAATGCTCGCACTGGGAGCCAGATTGGCTAGAAACTGCCCTGCATATGATTACACACGTAGTGCACAGTTTCGTGTATATTGTCTAATTCCTGGCTACACTCCCCAACATTCTTATCACTCTTGACTCCTGTTTCCTGTTCTTCATCTATCTTTATCTCGGAAGTCTTGTTAATAATGTATACAAATCTGATTACTGTATAAACGACTTCTAAACTTAACACACAGGAGCAGCGCTTGTTTACGTTACACTGGAAATATGTTTTTTTTAAATGACAGCAACCAATTTAATTGGCTAATTTGAGATTCTCTTTGAAACAAAAAAACATGTGAAATGGAGAAATGTGCTGTTTGTGCCATAGCTCCAATGACAACACAAGATCTGTGTTCACTCCGTTATCCCCCTGGATTCATTACAAATTTAAAACAGTCAACACAGGGTGTGAAATTAAACAGAACTTGCAGTATTTTACCAAGATACAAAACAAAGTTTTTATCTCTCATAGGAAGTGGAGTAGAAGAAAGTGTCATTGGCCCAGAGGTAAACAGAGAAAGCTGCACTTTAAATACAAAGAGATATGGAGAGGTTTCTGCTGGCACTGCAGTTTGTTAATCTTGGAATCTCAATAGAGGCAACCAGAGCAACACTATCTCCAATTACACTGCACAAATTGAATAAAGTCATCTAAGGCAAACACTGTGTTGAAATATGGTCTTATGATTTGTCAAGTTCTTTGTATTACTGTCTTTACATATTATATGCACATAGGCAAACGTAGGGGGGGTTTCTGTCTGCCTGGAAACCCCCCTCCTCAGCACATACCATGACCACAATAGAAATAGTAATATAATACAATGTTACTAGTGCTGCATGTTCTTCTCAGTATCACAAATGATATGATTAGCACCAACTGTGGATCTTTTAAAATGTGTCAGCCAGTAATAAATATACATGTGCACCAACTAGGAGATGTGGAAAACATGCACTGTTAGATGTGCAGTGCTATAGACCATCAATAGGGTTAATAATTAATACTGTATAATAATACACTATCCAGTACATAAGGAGACCGATATGTACATATATGTACAGGGCAGTGCTAAGTTCTCCTGCTGCTCCCTCAGAATCCCGGGCGTGCTTCAATGTCAGGAATGGTGCCCACATCTGAAAAAAAACATTCTGCTCCGACAGGATGGACCTACTGACGCATCTAATGGCTTACTGTGATCGCTGGTCCTGTATATGCTGGAATTATGCAACACAATATACTTTGTATGTAACATATTAAAGCTGGATAAGTGCTAATTATGCCCTCTTCATGGACTGGGCACTCTCACTCTAAGATCAAGCATTTGGAAACCCCCCTCTAGAAATTCTGCGTTTGCCACTGATGCAGTGAAACAAATAAAAACTGATTGATGCTGAATAAGACTTTGTTACTCGCCAAATCTGTAGTGAAGGTAGAGCAGTTAGGGACTAGCCCTGGTGGTCCCAAACAGCAGAGGGCCCGACAAACTAATTGCCCCCTGCTACATACTTGTATGCAAAGCAAGGAGTGGAGGGTGACTTTGACCACTAGAAAGACACAAACAGTTGACAGATTCTTACTGGACTGAGCAGCTGCACTCATTGGGCTGCACGGATTACACTGGCTCCATGCTGGGAGAAATAGTCAGGGGACCCCATAGCTAAAGCCAGACATCACAGAAGGGGGGATCGGATCAGGGACTGGGTGCAGGGTGTATCCTAAAGATGTGCTGGGCCCCTCTTCATACAGCAGAGTGCCCTTGCAGGCAAAGCACAAGCAGAACCAGGTGTCTCCGGGCAGCAATGGTGTTGCCCTTTATGCCTTGAACTACCGATTGTACACCCCAACTTACGTCCCATGGGGCCCCAAATGTCACTTGCTCTGAAGCAAGAACAAGTCTTACTTTAGCTCTGATAATTCACATTGAGTAAATTAGGTATATTTATTAGGTATATTTATTAGGTATATTTTTTATCTGAAAGATTAGTGCAGAGAGATTTTATATTTGTGAAGTATGACTGGGAAACATATGATTCTAAGGAACTATACAGTTGTAAGGGAATACATGTTATATACAGTACACAGTCTTTATACCTAATTTTTCTATATCCTTTTTTTCTATAGCATGGGCTTTTAATTCTGCCTATGAACCTTTATGGATAAAAGGAACGGACATATTGTTTATTCAAAAATAAAAATTATGTATAAATGCCAAAGAAATATTCACTACAGCCAAATCATCATGTAAATAATTTTAAAAACATACTTGCCCTTAAGCAAATAATCTAACTTTGGACCTGATTCAGAGGCGCTCGCTGTTTGAATCAGGGCGGGGATTTATTTATTAATTTTTCTCCTGCCCACTCGCTAAGCTGTGGGTGCCGCTGTGCGCTCGCAAGCGGGTCTGAATCAGGCTCTTTGTCCCAGTGTTAGAAGTGTTTGCAGCAAATATAAGGCAACATGTAATTGCTCATGATGTACTGTACAGTGCACAGTATTGCCGCGTATCCACTACGCGACATAACTGAACGATTGCGCGATTACAACATCATAATCATGCAATCACTCAGTAATCAGGCACAAATTGTGCAAATCAATGTCGGAAACGTCCAGCGATGCGCGCTCCTGCTGGTCGTCTCCGATATCAATCATCGCCCGAACATGCTGGTCAATCTATTGATAACGACAGATTGCCCTTGTTCGGGGATGATTGATGTGCCTACACTGAACGACTGAACGTTCAGTGTAGGCACAGCACAGACTATGAAACGACTGCATGTTTACAATGTCGTAATCGTGCAGTCGTTTCACAGTCTGCTAGTGGATAAGCACCTTAACTGAGACTTGTAGCAGTTACAAGCTGGGAACACCAAAACAAATATTTATGGTTTTCAAAACAAGTATTTTATTTCCTGTATAATGCCCTTTCATCAAATAAAATATACATCGTTGTCATAAATGTAAAAATGTGTGAGTTTAATATGTATCAATAAATATGTCAGAATATGTATTTTATATAAAAAGTTTACACTGTGTATTTTGGGTATTAATGGAAAATCAAGGCTAATTCTAAATAAGTACAGAACAAAACTATGCAAAAGTAATACACAAAAGTCAAAATTTTTCGCAATAGCATTTACTATTCTTAAAAAGTGATGAGACTAAAGTTATATTTCATATGCACTCTTAATTGAGCATTATACTAGTGTTAATGGCCTTGGCTTCTATTGCTATTCTCTTTCTTTTTTACATGCCAAAATACAAATTTACACTGTGCAACTAGGGAGATGGACGGGAAGTTGTAGGTGAGTATGAGGAGGATGGGGAAGGAAAAGGTCTAAGGGTCTCATTCAGACCCGGCTGATGTCCTCGGAACCGGGTCGATAGTTAGCCCTGCGCACGCGCAGCGGCCGAACTGCGCGTGCACATGCCCCGGAGCGAGAGAGAAACTCTCTCGCTCTGGAGCTCTCTACAAAAGGGGCAGCTGTCAATGTTGATCGACAGCTCGCCCCGTTTTGTAGGCGGGCCGGGGGGGTGGTTTCCAAAATGTTTTGTGGGCGGCCGCACTGACATCATCAGTGATGTCAGTGGGGAGTTTCCTGCTCTTTCAGAGCAGTAAACTCCCTGGGGCTTGCGGCTGCCGAGACCCAACCTTAGGGTCTCGTCGCAAGCCCCGATGGTCACGATGGTGTTCACCATCACGACCATCAACCTGGTCGGTCGTTAAGCTGTGGGTGGTAACCCAGAGCTTACCTAACGACCAGGAGGCCGGACTTCAAAAAGGAAGCAGCCGCCCTCACTCAGAACGAGCGCTCACTTCTTGCGAGCACCTCTGAATAAGATCCTAAATGTGACCTCAAAAGAAATGATCCATCCAGCAGAATTCAAGCTGTGAGTCTACACTCTGCTTAGACTCTGTATGTGCTTACGTTTGTCAGGAGGTGGAAACTCTTGAGGAGATACTTTGTGCACACGTGTAAATGTCACATTAAAGCCCAACCCTCTATGCTCTAGAACCATCTGCTTCAATAAATAAAAGTTTCAGTTTTTATCCTAAAATGCTAATCAGGTTAGCTTATTTATGGATTCAGTTAACCATGTGACAGTGATACTGTATTACATGTGGGTTTGAAGTTTTGTTTTACATTGGGTAAAGTACACCTGGAATTACTGACAAAGGGCCTGATTCAGAGCCGTTCGCTATTTGCGGTCGTTCGTTCAAAAACAAGGGGTGGCTATTCAAATGATCCGTTCGCAAATTGCAGTCTGTTCACACCTCTAAGTCTGAACGAGCGAGCAAAACATACGCTCGTTTATTTGATAAAAACGCCCCCTGGCCGCTCGCACCATACGTCATGTCCGCTATTTATTAGATTAATCGAGTACATCGTACAGCGTATGAACTGCTCGCTATTCTTGTGGTTGGTTTTTTCAACCGCTATTTTGCGAGCAGTTCTGAGTTAAAAAAAAACAAGTGACGTGGTCAATGACGCTGCTGTATTAATTATGCACACCCTTAAAACGCCCGTTTTGACCTTTAAGCACGCCTGCGTTCGAATTCCACTCCCCCGTTTACAAGCACCTTCCCCTGTTACCACCCACATACGCCTCATTCTGTCACTCAAAATAGCAGGCATTCGCTATATAGCGTACAAACGATTTTCGGCCGCACTGACTGGTTCGCGCATGCGTACTAAAAACCGTACGCATGCGAAGATGTGCGAACATCGCTCGGAACGAGCGTACGGCCGCTAGCGAGCGGCTCTGAATGAGGGCCAAAGTTCTCCAGGAAGGTACAAAATTTGTCCCAATACAAGTCCCGATCTTTGCTACTCAGAACAGAATTCAAGTGCTATTGTGGAGTAAAAATGTACCTTTCTGCAAAGCGAGACTGCCACAACATGCCACAACAAATAGGGTTTCGCCATACCACAGATTTTCTTGCTATGTGATGTGCAGTTTTTAAACTGCGAATAATTAAAGACAACACACATTACACAGAATGAAACTCAACCTCCAGGGTTCAAACCACATTTGCAGTGTAGAGACCTTACAGGGTTACAAACTGGCAATTTATCAAGCGGTGGTTTACCAATCTGTATGCCAAACAGCCACTGACTATTTTGTTGATTTCCAATAGATATTTAGAGGTAAATACTGCATGAGGAGGTATTTGTATTTCATTACATTTTATATGGAATGCAATTTATTACCAAAGATTGTTGAGATTGCATTTTCATGAGCTGTGCTACACTTACAGTCGGTGTACAGAGCCTCACTGTACTCAACTTATTTTTTCAGCCCCTGTCCTGCCTTTCCAGGTGCAAGGGGCTTCAAATCTAAGATACACTCAGGTCTAATCTATCTATCTATCTATCTATCTATCTATCTATCTGTCTATCTATCTATGTCTATCTATCTAGTTTGTGTCCAACTGTGATGATTGCCGATCGTTGTATGCGCAGGATCTGTACTGTGCATGTGCCGATCAGTATATGCAACGACGGTTGCAGTGCCGCCTAAGCCACAGCATGTCAATCATTTTGGGGGTAGGGAAAAGGCAGTGATGAGGCGTGCCGAAGCCTAGGTCTGTGTCTTCTGATGCAGCTTCACTGGCACCGGCTGCATGAATTTTACGGCCATCCTGAGCGACCTGAGGATAACTCAGATGGCTGATGTTCATGCAAGTGATCAGATGGCTTTGTCCTTGGACGCATCAGCAGATCACAGAAGCCAGCAGGAGGCATCTATTTACACAAGACACCTCTTGCGGCATTAGCAAATTATTGTATAGCCGCTGCATACAAAGTCACAGCGACTGTGTAATAGTGTACAACTCTGAATCAGATTCTATCTATCTATCTATCTATCTATCTATCTATCTATCTATCGCCGGAATAGGGCGATTTTTCCACCGTAACCAGAAAGTACAGCGTGTGGACGTTCGAGGCAAGGTGCTTGCCCAGAGCAAGCAAAATGATTATAGCATTAACAGCTTTGTGACATATTTAGCAAAATGGGCTTCGTATGTACATTTCCAGCCATATCAATTATTTTACTAGAAAATACATTACATGTTGGCTGGTTACATTTAGTGTGTTGGAGTATATGTTTTTTATTGCTATTTTTTTTATTTTGGTCATTGTTTTTGTTACTTTAGCAAATATGGATTCGTTGCTTGTGGTTCACAGCAGGAATTTTCACATTAACGATGCTTAGTCAGCTGCAGACTGGCCAGACAAGCCAAAGGGATACAAATGTAACCCCTCTGTGGAGCAAAGGCTGTTAACCATGTAAAATGACGGTTTTCCCATACAAGGAAATTCATGCTGCAACCCAGAGATATAGTGCTAGAAACAAAAATAACTATAATAGATTATGGGGGGAATTCAATTAGAAGCGAGTTAGGTGCCGCGAGGCGAATTCACTGCAAAGTCACATGACGAATTCCAAACTGTCATTTTTTTTTTCAGAGTAAATTTGCTTGTTTTGTTTGCACCCCACTGAGCAGGTGAATAGGTAGGGAAAATCTTTATTTTAAGGTAAAAATGCGGGAAGCTGATCTTCCAGTAGCCGCCTAAATAAGTGGGATCTGCTGGATCCTCTGCACCTGTTGCTGCCCCTCTAGTGTGTCCCGATCACAGCTGGCCACAGTGATCGGACACCCAGCGGGACCCTCTCCCGGCTGCAGGCAGCTGTGTCTTCAATAAAAGCCGCGACTGCTGAGTCCAGCAGTAATTGGGCAGCCTGCATGACCCTCCTCCCGGCTGAGCTCATTATAAGCAGTAGCTGCAGCTTCTACTCCTTCCTCAGCCCAGGCAGCTTGCGGCATCACCACCTCCTCCTCCTGATTGCCCTGCTGTGTCCTCGGCCCACGCAGCTGGTGACATCCCACCCACATCTTCTGGTGCGGCCGCCCTACTGTGTCCCGGGCTCGGGCAGCTGGCGGGACCCCCAACCCCTTCTCCGGCTTCAGCTACGGCTAGGTTTCCCCTGGGTCCCGATCACAGCTGGATACAGTGTGTTGTGTGTGCATAAATATATATATATATATACATATATATATATATATATATTTATTTATATATATATATACACACACACACACACACGTAAAAGCTTATAAAATAATGTCTAAGTGATTGGATATCTCATTGAGCTCTGATGGATCAATTGTGAGGAAACGAAAGCCGCATCATACCACCCAGGCAGTGCCTAAACAAGGCCGTCCCCCAAGCTCAGCATCAGAGCATGAAGATTTGTGAGGAAATCCTCAGAAAGGTCATCTATCACTTTGAAAAAGCTACTGTACATAGTTTAGTGGCTGAGCCTGGAAAGAAGGTGCACTAGTCAACCGTATATAGAGCTCTGCATACTGTACAACTCGCATGCAGGGCTGCCGGGTATAACCAGTATTCCCACACCAGGCCCATACAAGCTAGGGGGCACAGCTGCCGGCAGAGCTAATTCTTAGATTGTCGAAGTCGAATAATTGCATGCGACCGCAATTCAACTGTTATCGGACGATTTGGTCGTCTGCTGTCCGATTTATGTTGGTACAATCCATGACGCACCATTGCATGCGCACGCACCCAGTGTACGCACGTATCCACACATTCGAACAACACTAAATAGCGAATAATATACAACACTCTCACACTGACAAACACAATATTCATGCAGGGTTTAGTTAGTAATGAGAAACAGCTTCTGTATACATGTCTGAGAAAGGTAATTAAAATAAAATACACCAGTATACTGTGAGTGTTTTACATATAGAAGAAGAAGCCCCACATACAGACAAGTATGGCTGTGGCAATTGAAATATAACCCAGACACTGATATGCACAATTTAATTTGTCTGAATGAGAAGTTAGAAACAATGGTCAGAGGTTTGCTTGAGAAGTACTGAGACGTGTATTCTAAATATGCAGAGGAAAACCTTTGAATTAGCTATCAGATGAAGTGGCAACGGCAGTCAGCTGGGGGCCTCCACCCTGCTTGAAAGAGAACCTCACTGCTTGTAACACCTTGCACTGTAGTTTTAAAATATGATAGAAAGGGATAATATATATATATTAAATCCATCATAAATACACTGAATTTCATAACACACACACAGACTTATATGCATAACACACACAGATAGACTTACATGCATACACACATTAAACAAAACATATAAATATCACACAGTTGCGATGTTTATCAAAGCACAAAACACATAAATGCACCACACATATTAGCGAAACTAAGCAATATTCTTACACTTACACACTTACATAAAAAGGTTCCCTAGCATTAAGGTTAATATTCAAGGTTTATTCATTATTAATTATGTAATGAAGCGACTGTATTTCTAATCTCAGGTTTAGTACATGATAAGCAGACCGTGTTTGGTGCTATTCTAAACCACTGTTTATTTGCAGACTTCCGGTTCCATCGGCAAGGAGTTCGCAGCAGGCATTCGCAAGATATGAATTATAGGTTAGAATGTATCTCTGTATGTAGTGTCTATTGATTAGTTAAAATGGACACAAAGAAGCTGTTGGAGGCTGAACTATTACAATACAAACTGACCTATGAACTGCATTGTAACAGGAGAACCTGGAAGAAGAACCAATGGGATTATGCCAACTTGTTCTATTGTATTGCCTATCTCTGCAAGGGTTTATATGCAAGCTCCCTGAAGCTGCTAGTCAGTCATCATATTCTTTCTGTTGAGGGAGGCTTCACCTTTGATGCCGGAAATCTGGATCAAGAGCACCTGCGTAATGTATTGCCTGTACCTTGTTTATGTATAATCTTGTGCGCTAATTGTATTTAGATCACAGCGTGTAACTATCTGCTTTTTGGTGAATAATATCTTTTTTTTGCTTCAGAACCACAATCCAAGTCTGGAAAGCAATTATTTCTTGTGCGACCTATAACGCTATTTAGCGACATTTAGATTGTATAGATAGGTAGGAATCAAAAAAATCATCACACTCACATAGGACAGCACAAGCCTTTAGCGCTGGCCGGAGACTTATATGAATGACTCATCACACAGCTAGGCTGTGTCATGAGTGTGTGATGACACCCACTATTTCCCCCACATTAGCAGTGCAACACACTTAAGGGGGCTTATGACTCGCACTCTATCTGGGCTGTTGATAGGTTACTGTATTTGTTATTGTGATCATAAATCAAGCACATCCACAGTATTCACACATGTTCAGTTTCTTAGCTGTGCTATTGTAGAGCCCAAATCAAAGATGGCAGCGCCTATGGGGTCGGTTTGTTTCTGGAAGCTGGATAAGGCTGACAATCATATGATTTAGTATTAGAGTTTGAGAAAGGTACGTGATGCATGGAGCTGTGTTTTTAGGACTTTGTGTGTTAATTCATTAGACACATAAGAGACATCAGGGGCAATAGGATTTTGGGTTGCCAAGCTGTGTGCCTTTTTAAGGTTATTGAATGTGGTTTATGAGATGATTATCAATCCATGGTTAGGTCAGACATTAGAATTAATTCTAATTAATTACACAGTCTGCAATATCCTTTCTTTGGAGAAACAGTATCAATCACAAAACGGAAGATATGTGTGATCATTTGCTATCTCCCACATCTCTCTCTTCACATTCAATTATCCCAAATGCAGGGTCGCAGAAATCCTCAGCCATATCTGTGTCTGATTCCCTTTGGAATAAAAACAATAGCAGACAGTGCTATTTATGTTTTCTTTGCATTGTGATAGAGGACAGCATATTTTATGTCCCATTTCTATTTAATGGCACATCTCCTGAATATGCAAAACAACAGTAATAATGTGAAGTTTAATTATAGCTTTCTGGGCAATATATCATGGTGCAGGACTAATATAGCATAAAGCACAGAACTTCTCTAATCTCTGTTTTATGTCTGCACCTATCAACCTTCTATGAACATGCTGTTTCTATGTATGATTGTTCTACCCACTGCTTCTTAATATATATTATATATATTGTATTACATATATTATATTACCATGGCATCTTATTAATCCCAACTGTTTCTCAAGTGGAATAAATCTTTAGTTTTCAAGCAGCGGGGTACGTATGATACATCTATATTAGGGGTGAGCGGGTTCGGATTTCTGAAATCCGAACCCCCCCGAGCCCCCCCAATCCAAGGCCGATACGAGTAAGGCTCGACTTTTCCCGCCTGACTCGGATCTGAAATCGAGGCAAAACGTCATCATCTCGCGGGTTTTGGATCCTATATAAGGTACCCGCGTCGGCGCCATTTTCTCACTCAGCTGTGGACAGTGAAGAGGGAGGGTGGGAGTTAGGGCTGGCTGGGCTGTGTAGTGTAGTGTTGTGCTGTGCTGCACTGTGCTGCGCTGTGCTGCGCTGTGCTGCTGTTGTCCAAAGGGGCTGTGTCCACTCCTCCAAAGTCCATAGGGGTTGGCTGTGTTGTGCTGTGCTGCTGTTGTCCATAGGGGCTGTGTCCACTCCTCCAAAGTCCATAGGGGCTGGCTGAACTGTGTTGTGCAGTCAGTTGTCCATAGGGGCTGTGTCCACTCCAAAGTCCTGTGCAGAGTCCCAGTCCTAAAGGGGTGCTGTAGTGTTGTCCAGGGGGTGCTCTGTCCATCAGGGGTGCTCCCCCCAAGTGCAAAAAAAAAATAATTTCTGTGTTTGTGAATTGTGTGCGCAGTAGCCGCACGTGCATCAACAAAGTAGTGCCAAGCATGCGCCTGTGTTATAAGTATAGGGCCGGCTGGCTTGACCGATAAAGGGTGCTGTAACCCCCAAAGAACACTCCAAACAAAATAAAAAAATATTTTCTGTGTTTGTGAATTGTGTGCGCAGTAGCCGCACGTGCATCAACAAAGTAGTGCCAAGCGTGCGCCTGTGTCCCATATGTAAAGGGGCAGCTGGCTTGTCCGTTAAAGGGTGCTGTAACCCCCAAAGTACACTCCAAACAAAATAAAAAAATATTTTCTGTGTTTGTGAATTGTGTGCGCAGTAGCCGCACGTGCATCAACAAAGTAGTGCCAAGCGTGCGCCTGTGTCATAAGTAAAGGGCCATCTGGCTTGACCGTTGAAGGGTGCTGTAACCCCCAAAGTGCACTCCAAACAAAATAAAAAATATTTTCTGTGTTTGTGAATTGTGTGCACTGTGGCTGCACGTGCATCAACAAAGGAGCAGCGCCAAGCGTGCGCCTGTGTCCCATAAGTAAAGGGCCAGCTGGCTTGTCCGTTAAAGGGTGCTGTAACTCCCAAAGTACACTCCAAACAAAATAAAAAAATATTTTCTGTGTTTGTGAATTGTGTGCACTGTGGCTGCACGTGCATCAATAAAGGAGCAGCGCCAAGCGTGCGCCTGTGTCCCATAAGTAAAGGGCCGGCTGGCTCATTTCTTAAAGGGTGGTGTAACCCACAAAGTGCACTACTCTCCATAAAAAATAAAAAAATATTTTCTGTGTTTGTGTGCGCCTTAGCCGCACGTATATATCAATATAACATAAATGGAGGACCAAACTTTCTCCGATAAAAATAAAGATCAAGAACCACTTCCTCCTAGTGCTGTTGCTGCTGCTGGGAGTTGTTCATCATCCCAGAGAGGAAGTAGGAACACCACTACTTTTACTAAACAATTGACCCTCCAACAGTCCCTAGCGAGGAGGATGGTGAAGTACGACAGCAGTCATCCTGAAGCAAAATGTATAACTGAGGCCTTGACTGCTATGTTGGTGTTAGACGTGCGTCCGGTATCCGCCATTAGTGCAGTGGGATTTAGACAATTGATGGAGGTAGTGTGTCCCCGGTTCCAAATCCCGTCTAGATTCCACCTGCATCCTCAAAGCAGCAGCGACAAGCGTGTGTCTGTCTGTTAAAGGGTGGTGTAACCCTCAAAGTGCTCCAAAAAATAAAAAACTAATTTTTTTATGTGTTTGTGACTTTTGTGCGATGTAGCCGCACGTGCATCAACACAGTAGCAGCGCCAAGCGTGCGCCTGTGTCATAAGTCAAGGGCCGGTTTGCACATCTGGTCTGGACTGAAGGACGTGCCAACAATTTCTGACAAGTCTACTGTCACTGCATATGATACTGTCCTCAAAGCAGCAGCGACAAGCGTGCGTCTGTCTGTTAAAGGGTTGTGTAACCCTCAAAGTGCGCGCCACAAACAATAAAAAAATTCATCTTTTCTTTTCTGTCTTTGTGAAATGTGTGGGCTGTAGCCGCACCTGCATCCTTAAAGCAGCAGCGACAAGCGTGCGCCTGTCTGTTAAAGGGTGGTGTAACCCTCAAAGTTCGCTCCACAAACAATAAAAAAATTCTTCTTTTTTTTCTGTCTTTGTGAAATGTGTGGGCTGTAGCCGCACCTGCATCCTTAAAGCAGCAGCGACAAGTGTGCGTCTGTCTGTTAGAGGGTGGTGTAACCCTCAAAGTGCGCTCCACTAAAAAAAAAAATTTTTTTTTCTGTCTTTGTGAAATGTGTGGGCTGTAGCCGCACCTGCATCCTTAAAGCAGCAGCGACAAGTGTGCGTCTGTCTGTTAAAGGGTGATGTAACCCTCAAAGTGCGCTCCACAAAAAATAAAAAAATCTTTTTTTTTCTGTCTTTGTGAATTGTGTGGGCTGGAGCCACACCTGCATCCTCAAATCAGCAGCGACAAGCGTGCATCTGTCTGTTAAAGGGTGGTGTAACCCTCAAAGTGCGCTCCACAAACAATAAAAAAATTATTTTTTTTCCTGTCTTTGTGAATTGTGTGGGCTGTAGCCACACCTGCATCCTCAAATCAGCAGCGACAAGCATGCGTCTGTCTGTTAAAGGGTGGTGTAACCCCCAAAGTACACTCCAAACAAAATAAAAAAATATTTTCTGTGTTTGTGAATTGTGTGCGCAGTAGCCGCACGTGCATCAACAAAGTAGTGCCAAGCGTGCACCTGTGTCATAAGTAAAGGGCCATCTGGCTTGACTGTTAAAGGGTGCTCTAACCCCCAAAGTGCACTCCAAACAAAATAAAAAAAAATTTCTGTGTTTGTGAATTGTGTGCACTGTGGCTGCACGTGCATCAACAAAGGAGCAGCGCCATGCGTGCGCCTGTGTCCCATAAGTAAAGGGCCTGCTGGCTTGTCCGTAAAAGGGTGCTGTAACCCCCAAAGTACACTCCAAACAAAATAAAAAAATATTTTCTGTGTTTGTGAATTGTGTGCACTGTGGCTGCATGTGTATCAACAAAGGAGCAGCGCCAAGCATGCGCCTGTGTCCCATAAGTAAAGGGCTGGCTGGCTCATTTCTTAAAGCGTGGTGTAACCCACAAAGTGCACTACTCTCCAGAAAAAATAAAAAAATATTTTCTGTGTTTGTGTGCGCCTTAGCCGCACGTATATATCAATATAACATAAATGGAGGACCAAACTTTCTCCGATAAAAATAAAGATGAAGAACCACTTCCTCCTAGTGCTGTTGCTGCTGCTGGGAGTTGTTCATTATCTCAGAGAGGAAGTAGGAACACCACTACTTTTACTAAACAATTGACCCTCCAACAGTCCCTAGCGAGGAGGATGGTGAAGTACGACAGCAGTCATCCTGAAGCAAAATGTATAACTGAGGCCTTGACTGCTATGTTGGTGTTAGACGTGCGTCCGGTATCCGCCATTAGTGCAGTGGGATTTAAACAATTGATGGAGGTAGTGTGTCCCCGGTTCCAAATCCCGTCTAGATTCCACCTGCATCCTCAAAGCAGCAGCGACAAGCGTGCGTCTGTCTGTTAAAGGGTGATGTAACCCTCAAAGTGCTCCAAAAAATAAAAAACTAATTTTTTTATGTGTTTGTGACTTTTGTGCGATGTAGCCGCACGTGCATCAACACAGTAGCAGCGCCAAGCGAGTGCCTGTGTCATAAGTCAAGGGCCAGTTTGGACATCTGGTCTGGACTGAAGGACGTGCCAACAATTTCTGACAAGTCTACTGTCACTGCATATGATACTGTCCTCAAAGCAGCAGCGACAAGCATGCGTCTGTCTGTTAAAGGGTTGTGTAACCCTCAAAGTGCGCTCCACAAAAAATAAAAAAATTCTTCTTTTTTTCCTGTCTTTGTGAATTGTGTGGGCTGTAGCCGCACCTGCATCCTCAAAGCAGCAGCGACAAGCGTGCGTCTGTCTGTTAAAGGGTGGTGTAACCCTCAAAGTGCGCTCCATAAAAAAAAAAAATTCTTTTTTTTTCTGTCTTTGTGAAATGTGTGGGCTGTAGCCGCACTTGCATCCTTAAAGCAGCAGCGACAAGCGTGCGTCTGTCTGTTAAAGGGTGGTGTAACCCTCAAAGTGCGCTCCGCAAACAATAAAAAAATTCTTCTTTTTTTTCTGTCTTTGTGAATTGTGTGGGCTGTAGCCGCACCTGCATCCTCAAAGCAGCAGTGACAAGCGTGCGTCTGTCTGTTAAAGGGCGGTGTAACCCTCAAAGTGCGCTCCACAAACAATAAAAAAATTCTTTTTTTTCTGTCTTTGTGAATTGTGTGGGCTGTAGCTGCACCTGCATCCTCAAAGCAGCAGCGACAAGTGTGCGTCTGTCTGTTATAGGGTGGTGTAACCCTCAAAGTGCGCTCCACAAACAATAAAAAAATTCTTTTTTTTTTTTCTGTCTTTGTGAATTGTATGGGCTGCAGCCGCACCTGCATCCTCAAAGCAGCAGCGACAAGTGTGCGTCTGTCTGTGAAAGGGTGGTGTAACCCTCAAAGTGCGCTCCATAAATAATAAAAAAATTCTTCTTTTTATTTCTGTCTTTGTGAATTGTGTGGGCTGTAGCCGCACCTGCATCCTCAAAGCAGCAGCGACAAGCGTGCATCTGTCTGTTAAAGGGTGGTGTAACCCTCAAAGTGCGCTCCACAAAAAATAAAAAATTCTTTTTTTTCCTGTCTTTGTGAATTGTGTTGGCTGTAGCCACACCTGCATCCTCAAAGCAGCAGCAACAAGCGTGCGTCTGTCTGTTAAAGGATTACATCGGTGACAGCATCCAAGTAGGCATGTCAGTCAGTCCGTACATGTACTGGCAGGAAAAGATACAATTTGGAGGCCCTTGTACAAAACTGGCTCTATTTTACCTGAGTTGCCCCTCCTCCAGTTTGCACTCCGAAAGAGTGTTTAGTGCAGCCGGGAACCTTGTTAGCAAAAGTCGTAGGAGGTTGCTTCCACAAAATGTGGAGAAGATGATGTTCATAAAAATGAATTATCAAATCTTCCAGGGAGACCAGCCTCCAGAACGTACAGAGGGACCTGTGGTGGTGGATTCCAGTGGGGACGAATTAATACTCTGTGAGGATGAGGATGTACACAACACTGAAGAGGGTGAGGAATCGGTGAATGAGGAGGATGAGGACGACATCTTGCCTCCGTAGAGCCAGTTTGTGCAGGGACAGATTAATTGCCAGCTTGTTTTGTGGGGGCCCAAACGGACCAATTATTTCAGCCACAGTCGTGTGGCAGACCCTGGCGCTGAAATGATTGGTTTGTTAAAGTGTGCATGTCCTGTTTATACAACATAAGGGTGGGTGGGAGGGCCCAAGGACAATTCCATCTTGCACCTCTTTTTTTTCTTTGAATTATGTACTGTTTGGGGCCTAGTTTTTCAAACTGCCATCCTGTCTGCCACTGCAGTCTCACACCTAGATGGGCCACGTGTTTGTGCCGCCCACTCCTGTCGCTTAGCATAGTCATCCATCTACCTCGGTGCAACCTTTTAGACATAAAAACACTATTGTGAGGTGTGAGGTGTTTCTTATAGACTGGAAATGAGTGGAAATTAAGGTTTTTGAGGTTAATAATAGCATAGGAGCAGAAAACTCAACACATTCTGTGATTTTAGCTGTTTTTATGCTTTTTAAAAAAAAATACAGATCCAAAACACAAAACCCAGAACCCAAAACACCAAAGGGTGGTTTTGGCAAAACCAATCCAGATCCAAAACACGAAGAAAGATCCAGATCCAAAACCAAAACACAAAACACGAAAAGTGGCCGGTGCACACCCCTAATCTATATAGGGTCTGGGCAGACAGACGTGGCTCCAAGGATCCCGAATGCAAACTGCTTCTGAGAATCTTAAGTCATTGCCGAGTGGGATCATTGGTGCCTGCAGCAGGGACAGATTTTGATGTAGGTGCCTGCAAATTATGATGTAGGTAATCATTAGTTGTTGTTTTTTTTTATCTTTTACAGGTTCTACATTTTTTTTAACATATTTATGTCTACTCTTTAGCTGTTTATTTTAACATGTGAGAGGTCTGAGGGGATGCAGGGAGATCTTGGGGACATGTGGCCTGCAGGGAGGAAGCATCATACTGTAGCAACTAGCAAGCACCTGCTCTGGGTACCAGGGCTCAACACCACCCCTTCACCAGGCATTTGGGGAGGGGCTGCCTTTTTAATTTAAACTGGGCCCCACAATTTCTGATGGCAGCCCTGCTGGCATGTATAGGAGGATGGATAGAAATAAGTCATTATTGCAGAAAAACCACATCAAAGCATATCTGGTTTGAAAGAAAACATTGGCTATAATACACGATTTGTTGTGTAAATCTAACACTACCCATTCCTCAACAAACACCATCTCAACAGTGAGGTATGGGGATGTTTTTCCTCAGTGGGGACTGGGCATCTTGTTAGATGGTGCAAAATACAGGGAGATACTGCAAGACAACCTGTTGTAGGGCCTGATTCATGTTTGTAAGGAAATGCAAAGCCGCAAGGAAGCAGTTGTGCAATTCCATGTCAATAAAATTCAAGTGCAACAGGAGGCATCTGTAGGAGATAGACACCACCTGTTAGCATTTGCGAGATCCAAGTGCTGCGTGTGAGGACGCAGCCTCGGATTACCATCGAGACCATCGGTCGTGATTCACAATGGTTTTCAGGCACCGGCCAGCCTGCGTAAACTGAAGCTTACTATATCTGGCTATAGGATGACACCCAGGTCCAGGAAGTCTGCGTAGGAAGATGCAGACCCTGGGCCTGTCGTGCCTTCAAAATGGGGGCAACACATTTTGAAGAACGGTGCTGGGTGTTGCCCTCGCTCTGCCCCCCAAAAGCCATACCTTGTCAATTATACTGCAGCTGACAGGGGGCTGCGAGCAATATTGCAAGACCCATTCATGTGTAGAACGAGTCTTGCACCCACACAGACCTCCAAATTTCATATTTGTTTTTGTACGTACACCCTTGGGTTTACATACAAGTACTGTATGAATCAGGCCCTTAGTCTGCTAGATAACTAAACCTTGTGAGAGCGTTAACCTTTCAGCAGGACAATAATCCCAAGCACAAGGCCAAAGCAACACTAGCGAGGGTGAACAATATAAATATGAATGCTCTACAATTGGCAAGTCAAAGTCCAGATATCAATCCAGTTGAGAATCCGTGACAAAATTTTAAATTGCAGTTTACAAACATCAATCATCCAACCAACCAAGCTAATCAACCTGGAGCAAATCTGCAATTAAGAATGGGTAAAAAGTGTGTATACAGTACCTTGTAGAAACTTACCACAACAGACATAAAGCTGTCATTGCAGCAGAAAGTGATTCTACCAAGTATTATGGGGCATACACACAGTCAGATTTTTCTTCAGATCTGAACGATAACTATTTAAAAAATCGTTCAATCATTCATATCTGAAGGAAAATCTGACATATCTGAACGATGAATGATGCGTGTACCCAATGGTCAGATAACGATATCTGACATCTGATGTGTTTGCAGTCAGACTTGGACGATTCCATTAATTTTAATGCAGTCAAAAATCGTTCAAATTGTTGGTCAAATCATTCAGATCGTTCATCTCACAAATCTGACTGTGTGTATGCTCCATTAGTCTGCATGAGTTGAATATTTATACAGTCAGCATTTTTCAGCTGTTTTTTTTTTTTATTTGAAAGAAAAACTTTCTTTAAGAGGTTCTGGATCACAACACAAACACTGTAAGGGGGATATTTACTAAAGGTCAATCTTAATCGATTTTGATTGATTTAAAATCATTCAAAATCAATGAATATTGATGTTGTGTTACTTGGGCTAAATCACACATTTACTAATACTAAAAAATCTAATAAAAAATGGTCTGTTAGTAAATGTGTGATTTAGCTCCAGGTGATTGATTTTTATCGATTTTAAATATATCTAAATTTATTAAAATTAACCTTTAGTAAATATACCCCTAAGTGTCATTTGTAATACAGACAAATCTGTTGACTTTTTAGTGGGTGTAATACTTTTGCAAGCCACTGTGTACATATATACATATATATAGCACCACCCTGGGGCATGTCTCACAGACTCCAGGATCATAGGACCTCATTCAGACCCGGTCGCAAGCGCTGCAAGTTCGCAACCGGGTCGATGTTTTGGTCCTGCGCATGCGCAGCGGGCGCACTGCGCGTGCGCAAGCCCCGGAGCGAGAAAGAAACTCTCTCGCTCCGGAGCTCACTACAAAAGGGCCGGCTGACGATGTTGATCGACAGCTCGGCCTGTTTCGTAGGCGGGGCATGGGGGTGGCTACACAAACTGAGGCGTTCTTGATGGAACGTATGCCGTTTTGTGGGCGGCCGCACTGACATCAGCAGTGATGTCAGTGGGGAGCTTCCTGCTCGATCAGAACAGGAAGCTCCCTGGGGCTTGCGGCTACCGGGACCCAACCTTAGGGTCTCGTCGCAAGCCCTGATGGTCGCGATGGTCTTGACCATCACGACCATCACCCTGGTCGGTCACTAAGCTGTGGGTGGTAACCCACAGCTTAGCTAGCAACCAGGAGGCCGCACTATAAAAAAGAAGTGGCCGTCCTCATTCAGAGAGAGCGATCGCTTCTTGCGACCGACTCTGAATGAGGGCCATTATCCCCACACCCATATATAATTTCTCCATCTTCTCTTGTATTTTTTAAATATCTCTTCGTAATCTAATTCCTACATTTAAAAAAAAATAAAAACTTCTAATAAAATTCTGTTAAAGCTATTTTTCAATTAGGTGTTTATTATTGAAAAATTAAAAAATGTTTGTCAATTCAGCATTGAGACTAAATTGGACCTTAATCTATAATTGTGCGAATTCAAAATGTCCATTAACATCATGCTGGATCACACTAATAAATTGTGATATGATTCAGTTTTCTGGCCAAATTTGACAAGTACCTTGCTTTTCAGTGTTAAACCAAATGAGAGGATCGTCCCGTCACTCCTTTAGCAACTTAAATAGAAAAGTAAAAATTTATATGACTGGGAGTCTACTTTGGTATTATAACTGTATTATATAGAACTGAAGAAATGTAAAGGTGCGTATCCACTAGCGATAGTGGAACAACAGTGCAGGCACCCTCCCTCATACCCGAACATGCCCAGTCTGTCGTTATCAGCTGTTTGACCGGCATGTTCAGGCGATGATTGATGTCAAAAACGGCCAGCGGGAGCGTGCATTGCTAGTCGTTTTTGACATTTTAATGCCCGATTTGTGAAAGATTAATGAGCGATTGACATTTTAATCGCCTAGTGGATACGCGGCATAAGAGTATAGAGCTAAATACAGTAAAATCATTAATTTGTGGTTAAATGTACTTGTAACAAAAACAAAAACATTTTTTGTGATTTTAAAATGATGTCTTTTGGTCGAGGCACATTATTTTATGAATTATTCCTTTAGCAAATATCTTTAAATCTTTACTGTAATTATTTATGCATAGTTAGTGCAATCGTTAGAAAGAATGGGCAGCAATCAAATAAAACACATATCCCTTTTGTAGAAACATCTGCATAGCTCAGTGGTTTTATTTTCATCAGTCATGAATGGTTCAGTTTGGAAAAACATATTGAAATATTTGAATGTGGAACCCATATCACAATCTTTTATATACAGTAAAGTTCCATGCCTTCAGGATGTAGTTACTTAAACAAAAGAATATATTATTCAACATCATTTATATTCATTTTGTATATTTAATCTCTGAGTCAATGTCTATTTACATACTGCTCCATTAGGCTGGCTAATATTATGTTAACTTAATTTAGCAGTGTCCTTTATAGTTAATGCAGCATACTACAGTTAAATCAAGACGTGGGCTACATTGTATACCTTTTACATCTATTGTCTCTGATTTGCTTATTTGTATGACCAATAACAATTAGATTTTCTCTTATTTGTTTGAAAATAACAGATTATTAAAATATATTTTTATAATGTTTCTGTTTTATGGATTATAAAGCAGGAGAGCATATCCACATGTATAATTAATAGCCAACTAAACAAATGATGTATGTGTCTATGTTTGTGTTCCACTGTTACTATCAATGTACTTTGTGTACTTTCTGTGTCTCATTTATAATTATTATTAACAATAACAGTAGTTGTATTAATAGTGGTAGCAAAACTAATAACAATAATAATAGTAGTAGTAGAAATAATAATAACAATAATAATAATAATGAAATGTACATGGCAATTTGTACATTTAGATACAATGTGGCTCAATTATTAACTTAAAAAAGATGAACCAGCAATAATTATTTATATTCGCAAGTATCCCTACCTGCCCAGCCAGGGCCGCCATCAGGGGGGGACTGCCGGTACTCGAGTCCCGGGCCCGGACAGTGGCAGAACGGGAGGGGGCCCGGGCCTGCTCCTACAACTGCGGCATAGTCTCCCTTGAGTGATAATGGAGTGGGGTGCTGCTACTGCCTGCCGGCATGAACTACTTGATTAAATAGAATTGCACGAACCTGAGAAACCCCTCCCTCCTTGATGACTTCACCAGGGACAAAGCCATCACCCCCCTGACGAAGTCATCAAGAGATGAAACGCATTGGGCATGGCCTGTGACGTGGACGTGATAACATCATCCGGTACTTCCAGAGCTGGCGGTGGTCTGTAAGACTGGTGTCTGCAGTTTGGATTTTCAAAATCAATAGGATCCGGAGGACGGTCCATGGTAAAGCTGATTGTTTCAAACTTTAATGTATGTGAACATTGAAACAAGTAAAGTTGCTGTTGGTGCTGCGCAGTCATAGCAAAGACTCTGGCACTGTGCCGTATCCTTTGCTCTCTTGTGCGCATGAGCCATCTTTCATTTTAATCATCAATTATTTTACTTACCTCTAGAACCATTTGTTCCATGACTTGGAGCTGGGATGCTGCTGCACTATATTAAAAATTTAATCGATATATATCTGGACTTTACATCAAAGGACTTCATGTGCATATATCGGATTTGTTTCTGTTTGAATATATATATATATATATATATATTAGGGGTGAGCGGGTTCGGATTTCTGAAATCCGAACCCCCCCGAGCCCCCCCGATCCGAGTCCGATCCGAGTCAGGCTCGACTTTTCCCGCCTGACTCGGATCTGAAATCGAGGCAAAACGTCATCATCCCGCCTTCCGAGTCTCGCGGGTTTTGGATCCTATATAAGGTACCCGCGTCGGCGCCATTTTCTCACTCGGCTGTGGACAGTGAAGAGGGAGGGTGGGAGTTAGGGCTGTGTAGTGTAGTGTAGTGTAGTGCTGCTGTTGTCCACTACTTCAAAGTCCATACAGGCTGGCTGTGTTGTGCTGTGCTGCTGTTGTTAATAGGGGCTGTGTCCACTACTTCAAAGTCCATAGGGGCTGGCTGGACTGTGTTGTGCAGTCAGTTCTCCATAGGGGCTGTGTCCACTCCAAAGTCCTGTGCAGTGTCCCAGTCCTAAAGGAGTGCTGTAGTGTTGTCCAGGGGGTGCTCTGTCCATCAGGGGTGCTCCCCCCAAGTGCTAAAAAAATAATATATTTTCTGTGTTTGTGAATTGTGTGCGCAGTAGCCGCACGTGCATCAACAAAGTAGTGCCAAGCGTGCGCCTGTGTCATAAGTAAAGGGCCGGCTGGCTTGACCGTTAAAGGGTGCTGTAACCCCCGAAAGTACACTCCAGTCCAAACCAAAAAAAAATTATTTTCTGTGTTTGTGAATTGTGTGCGCAGTAGCCGCACGTGCATCAACAAAGTAGTGCCAAGCGTGCGCCTGTGTCATAAGTAAAGGGCCGGCTGGCTTGACCGTTAAGGGTGCTGTAACCCCCGAAAGTACACTCCAGTCCAAACCAAAAAAAAAATTATTTTCTGTGTTTGTGAATTGTGTGCGCAGTAGCCGCACGTGCATCAACAAAGTAGTGCCAAACGTGCGCCTGTGTCATAAGTAAAGGGCCGGCTGGCTGGACCGTTAAGGGTGCTGTAACCCCCGAAAGTACACTCCAGTCCAAACCAAAAAAAAAATTATTTTCTGTGTTTGTGAATTGTGTGCGCAGTAGCCGCACGTGCATCAACAAAGTAGTGCCAAGCGTGCGCCTGTGTCATAAGTAAAGGGCCGGCTGGCTTGACCGTTAAGGGTGCTGTAACCCCCGAAAGTACACTCCAGTCCAAACCAAAAAAAAAATTATTTTCTGTGTTTGTGAATTGTGTGCGCAGTAGCCGCACGTGCATCAACAAAGTAGTGCCAAGCGTGTGCCTGTGTCATAAGTAAAGGGCCGGCTGGCTTGACCGTTAAAGGGTGCTGTAACCCCCAAAGTACACTCCAGTCCAAACCAAAAAAAAAATTATTTTCTGTGTTTGTGAATTGTGTGCGCAGTAGCCGCACGTGCATCAACAAAGTAGTGCCAAACGTGCGCCTGTGTCATAAGTAAAGGGCCGGCTGGCTTGACCGTTAAGGGTGCTGTAACCCCCGAAAGTACACTCCAGTCCAAACCAAAAAAAAAATTATTTTCTGTGTTTGTGAATTGTGTGCGCAGTAGCCGCACGTGCATCAACAAAGTAGTGCCAAGCGTGCGCCTGTGTCATAAGTAAAGGGCCGGCTGGCTTGACCGTTAAGGGTGCTGTAACCCCCGAAAGTACACTCCAGTCCAAACCTAAAAAAAAATTATTTTCTGTGTTTGTGAATTGTGTGCGCAGTAGCCGCACGTGCATCAACAAAGTAGTTCCAAGCGTGCGCCTGTGTCATAAGTAAAGGGCCGGCTGGCTTGACCGTTAAAGGGTGCTGTAACCCCCGAAAGTACACTCCAGTCCAAACCAAAAAAAAATTATTTTCTGTGTTTGTGAATTGTGTGCGCAGTAGCCGCACGTGCATCAACAAAGTAGTGCCAAGCGTGCGCCTGTGTCATAAGTAAAGGGCCGGCTGGCTTGACCGTTAAAGGGTGCTGTAACCCCTGAAAGTACACTCCAGTCCAAACCAAAAAAAAATTATTTTCTGTGTTTGTGAATTGTGTGCGCAGTAGCCGCACGTGCATCAACAAAGTAGTGCCAAGCGTGCGCCTGTGTCATAAGTAAAGGGCCGGCTGGCTTGACCGTTAAGGGTGCTGTAACCCCCGAAAGTACACTCCAGTCCAAACCTAAAAAAAAATTATTTTCTGTGTTTGTGAATTGTGTGCGCAGTAGCCGCACGTGCATCAACAAAGTAGTGCCAAGCGTGCGCCTGTGTCATAAGTAAAGGGCCGGCTGGCTTGACCGTTAAGGGTGCTGTAACCCCCGAAAGTACACTCCAGTCCAAACCAAAAAAAAAATTATTTTCTGTGTTTGTGAAATGTGTGCACTGTGGCTGCACGTGCATCAACAAAGGAGCAGCGCCAAGCCGGCTGGCTCATTTCTTAAAGGGTGGTGTAACCCACAAAGTGCACTACTCTCCAGCAAAAATAAAATAATATTTTCTGTGTTTGTGTGCGCTTTAGCCGCACGTATATATATCAATATAACATAAATGGAGGACCAAACTTTCTCCGATAAAAATAAAATAGGGAAAGATCAAGAACCTCTTCCTCCTAGTGCTGTTGCTGCTGCTGGGAGTTGTTCATCATCCCAGAGAGGAAGTAGGAACATCACTACTTTTACTAAACAATTGACCCTCCAACAGTCCCTAGCGATGAGGATGAAGTACGACAGCAGTCATCCTGAAGCAAAACGTATAACTGAGGCCTTGACTGCTATGTCGGTGTTAGATGTGCGTCCGGTATCCGACATTAGTGCAGTGGGATTTAGACAATTGATGGAGGTAGTGTGTCCTCGGTTCCAAATCCCGTCTAGATTCCACCTGCATCCTCAAAGCAGCAGCGACAAGCGTGCGTCTGTCTGTTAAAGGGTGGTGACACCCTCAAAGTGTGCTACACAAACAATTAAAATATTGTTCTTTTTTTTCTGTCTTTGTGAATTGTGTGGGCTGTAGCCGCACCTGCATCCTTAAAGCAGCAGCGACAAGCGTGCGTCTGTCTGTTAAAGGGTGGTGACACCCTCAAAGTGTGCTACACAAACAATTAAAATATTGTTCTTTTTTCTGTCTTTGTGAATTGTGTGGGCTGTAGCCGCACCTGCATCCTTAAAGCAGCAGTGACAAGCGTGCGTCTGTCTGTTAAAGGGTGGTGACACCCTCAAAGTGTGCTACACAAACAATTAAAATATTGTTCTTTTTTTTTTGGTCTTTGTGAAATGTGTGGGCTGTAGCCGCACCTGCATCCTTAAAGCAGCAGCGACAAGCGTGCGTCTGTCTGTTAAAGGGTGGTGACACCCTCAAAGTGTGCTACACAAACAATTAAAATATTGTTCTTTTTTTTTTGGTCTTTGTGAAATGTGTGGGATGTAGCCGCACCTGCATCCTTAAAGCAGCAGCGACAAGTGTGCGTCTGTCTGTTAAAGGGTGGTGTAACTCTCAAAGTGCTCCAAAAAATAAAAAACTATTTTTTTAATGTGTTTGTGACTTGTGTGCGATGTAGCCGCACCTGCATCCTTAAAGCAGCAGCGACAAGCGTGCGTCTGTCTGTTAAAGGGTGGTGACACCCTCAAAGTGTGCTACACAAACAATAAAAATATTCTTCTTCTTTTTTCTGTCTATGTGAATTGTGTGGGCTGTAGCCGCACCTGCATCCTTAAAGCAGCAGCGACAAGCGTGCGTCTGTCTGTTAAAGGGTGGTGACACCCTCAAAGTGTTCTACACAAACAATTAAAATATTGTTCTTTTTTTTTCGGTCTTTGTGAAATGTGTGGGCTGTAGCCGCACCTGCATCCTTAAAGCAGCAGCGAAAAGCGTGCGTCTGTCTGTTAAAGTGTGGTGTAACTCTCAAAGTGTTCCAAAAAATAAAAAACAATTTTTTTAATGTGTTTGTGACTTGTGTGCGATGTAGCCACACTTGCATCCTTAAAGCAGCAGCGACAAGCGTGCGTCTGTCTGTTAAAGGGTGGTGACACCCTCAAAGTGTGCTACACAAACAATTAAAATATTGTTCTTTTTTCTGTCTTTGTGAATTGTGTGGGCTGTAGCCGCACCTGCATCCTTAAAGCAGCAGCGACAAGCGTGCGTCTGTCTGTTAAAGGGTGGTGACACCCTCAAAGTGTGCTACACAAACAATTAAAATATTGTTCTTTTTTTTTTGGTCTTTGTGAAATGTGTGGGCTGTAGCCGCACCTGCATCCTTAAAGCAGCAGCGACAAGCGTGCGTCTGTCTGTTAAAGGGTGGTGACACCCTCAAAGTGTGCTACACAAACAATTAAAATATTGTTCTTTTTTTTTTGGTCTTTGTGAAATGTGTGGGCTGTAGCCGCACCTGCATCCTTAAAGCAGCAGCGACAAGTGTGCGTCTGTCTGTTAAAGGGTGGTGTAACTCTCAAAGTGCTCCAAAAAATAAAAAACTATTTTTTTAATGTGTTTGTGACTTGTGTGCGATGTAGCCGCACCTGCATCCTTAAAGCAGCAACGACAAGCGTGCGTCTGTCTGTTAAAGGGTGGTGACACCCTCAAAGTGTGCTACACAAACAATAAAAATATTCTTCTTCTTTTTTCTGTCTATGTGAATTGTGTGGGCTGTAGCCGCACCTGCATCCTTAAAGCAGCAGCGACAAGCGTGCGTCTGTCTGTTAAAGGGTGGTGACACCCTCAAAGTGTTCTACACAAACAATTAAAATATTGTTCTTTTTTTTTCGGTCTTTGTGAAATGTGTGGGCTGTAGCCGCACCTGCATCCTTAAAGCAGCAGCGAAAAGCGTGCGTCTGTCTGTTAAAGTGTGGTGTAACTCTCAAAGTGTTCCAAAAAATAAAAAACAATTTTTTTAATGTGTTTGTGACTTGTGTGCGATGTAGCCACACTTGCATCCTCAAAGCAGCAGCGACAAGCGTGCGTCTGTCTGTTAAAGGGTGGTGACACCCTCAAAGTGTGCTACAGAAACAATTCAAATATTGTTCTTTTTTTTTCTGTCTATGTGAATTGTGTGGGCTGTAGCCGCACCTGCATCCTTAAAGCAGCAGCGACAAGCGTGCGTCTGTCTGTTAAAGGGTGGTGACACCTCAAAGTGTTCTACACAAACAATTAAAATATTGTTCTTTTTTTTTCGGTCTTTGTGAAATGTGTGGGCTGTAGCCGCACCTGCATCCTTAAAGCAGCAGCGACAAGCGTGCGTCTGTCTGTTAAAGGGTGGTGACACCACAAAGTGTTCTACACAAACAATTAAAATATTCTTCTTCTTTTTTCTGTCTTTGTGAATTGTGTGGGCTGTAGCCGCACTTGCATCCTCAAAGCAGCAGCGACAAGCGTGCGTCTGTCTGTTAAAGGGTGGTGTAACCCTCAAAGTGTGCTCCACAAACAATAAAAATATTCTTTTTTTTTTTCTGTCTTTGTGAATTGTGTGGGCTGTAGCCGCACTTGAATCCTCAAAGCAGCAGCGACAAGCGTGCGTCTGTCTGTTAAAGGATTACATCGGTGACAGCATCCAAGTAGGCATGTCAGACAGTCCGTACCTGTACTGGCAGGAAAAAGAAGCAATTTGGAGGTCCCTGTACAAACTGGCTCTATTTTACCTGAGTTGCCCCCCCTCCAGTGTGTACTCCGAAAGAGTTTTTAGTGCAGCCGGGAACCTTGTCAGCGAAAGGCGTAGGAGGTTGCTTCCACAAAATGTGGAGAAGATGATGTTCATACAACTTCAACAATTCAACTCTTCCAGGGAGACCAGCCTCCAGAACGTACAGAGGGACCTGTGGTTCCAGCAGGGACGAATTAATACTCTGTGAGGATGAGGATGTACACACTGAAGAGGGTGAGGAATCGGTGGATGAGGAGGATGAGGATGACATCTTGCCTCCGTAGAGCCAGTTTGTGCAGGGACAGATTAATTGCCAGCTTGTTTTGTGGGGGCCCAAACGAACCAATCATTTCAGCCACAGTTGTGTGGCAGACCCTGGCGCTGAAATGATTGGTTTGTTAAAGTGTGCATGTCCTGTTTATACAACATAAGGGTGGGTGGGAGGGCCCAAGGACAATTCCATCTTGCACCTCTTTTTTTTCTTTACATTATGTACAGTTTGGGGCCTAGTTTTTCAAACTGCCATCCTGTCCGCCACTGCAGTTTCACGCCTAGATGGGTCACGTGTTTGTGCCGCCCACTCGTGTCGCTTAGCATAGTCATCCAGCTACCTCGGTGCAACCTTTTGGACATAAAAACACTATTGTGAGGTGTGAGGTGTTCAGAATAGACTGGAAATGAGTGGAAATTAAGGTTATTGAGGTTAATAATAGCATAGGAGCAGAAAAACCTACAAATTCTGTGATTTTAGCTGTTTTTATGCTTTTTTTCAAAAAAATACAGATCCAAAACACAAAACCCAGAACCCAAAACACGGAAGGGTGGTTTTGGCAAAACCAATCCAGATCCAAAACACGAAGAAAGATCCAGATCCAAAACCAAAACACAAAACACAAAAAGTGGCCGGTGCACACCCCTAATATATATACACTGTATATATATATTTTACCCTTTTTGTCTTAGAATCATTAAACATAGCATACTATACAGTACAAGCTGATCAAACTTTGGGTCTCATTCAGACCCGCTCGCAAGTGCTTGAACGCTCACAAGCAGGTCGATGTTTGGCTCTGCGCATGCACAGCGGCCACACTGCATGTGCGCAAGCCCCGGAGCGAGAGAAAATTTCTCACCACAAAAGGGGCGGCTGTCGATGTTGAGCGACAGCTCGCCCCGTTTTGTAGGCATGGCGGGGGGTGGTTTCATAAACGGAGGCGTTCCCAAGCGAACACCTGCCGTTTGTGGGTGGCCCCACTGACATCACCAAAGATGTCAGTGGGAGAGCTTCCGGCTCTGTCAGAGCCGGAAGCTCTCTGGGGCTTGCAGCAGGCAAGACCCTACCACAAGGGTCTCATCGCAAGCAATCATCCTGGTCGCTCGTTTATGCTGTGGGTGGTAGCAGCCTAGCGAGCGGCAAGGAGGCCGGCTCTGAAAATGGAAGCGGCCGCCCTCATTCAGAGAGAGCACTCGCATTTTGGGAGCGCCTCTGAATAAAGTCCTTTGTTTCATGTAGAGGTGACGTAAAATGGCAATCTTTTTGCATCGCTTTGACTGACACTTTACATCACCACTGTTCTGATGGCAATGATTATAGGATAACATTAGCTACATGTGGGCTCAACTTAAACATTTTTACAAATGAAAATAGACTAGCTGGATTAACTGAAATGCTCTGTTCTGCTGTTATCACTCTATTGCTCTAATTAGTTGCAAATTTTACTAGCCCAGCCCACAGGCGTATTTATAATTGGTGTGTTAAGCACCCGGGCCCCTGGATCCAGGGGGGCCCTGCAACGGCAAGCGGGTCCCTCCTCCTCCACAGCACCATCTTCCTAGTGACATCTTTAGGAAGATGATGCTGCGCAGTCATAGCAAAGACTCTGGCACTGTGCCGTATCCTTTGCTCTCTTGTGGGGCTTGATTTAAGTTCCTGCTCCTCTATTGGCTCCTTGGTTTGAAGAGCAGATGCTCAGACTCTAGTGATAAACAAAGTATAAAATGTTGATCATAAGACAAAAGCAAAATATGTAAGCATTGCTGTACATTCCATAATAGAACAGTATTGGCAAATTCAGTAAACACTATAGATACATATACAGATATGGATAAGACAAGCTCAATAGGTGGCTATTATATTTTCTGACATACACCTAATGCATGCATTTCTCACCTCCTTTACAGCTTGCAACAGTGCTAAAGAGTTGTTATAATATAGTTATATTAGTCTTTACACAATATAATCACATCATAATTATAAGTAAATTAGTACGTATGCAAAGTACAATATTGGCTTTTCTATATCATAATGGTTATTGGTTTATGTAGCAAAATATTAATAGTGTTCTTTTTTATTTCACATTGGATTACTTTCTGCCTATAGACAAGGAAAAGAAATACCATTAAATTGAATTCAGGGCTAATAGGCTGGTAGTGTTAATCTGTTCCTTACCTTAGCAGCTAATGAAGTGTTTCAATACAATGCTTTATTACTCCCATAGAGATTAAAGAACAGTAGTTAATGATGCTATTTTTGCATCCATTCCCTAGATGTCCATAAATATCCTATTAGTATCACTCTGGTTGCTGAGGAATTCATACATGCTTAGATGTAGAGTAAATCTTATAGGAGATGAAAGTACTTTTGAAATGAGAAAAATAACAAAGGTGAAATAAAGGGAATATTTTTAATAGCTAGGCCTGGCAATTGTTTGAGGTTTTTAAGTTTGCCACGCATAGACTGATAGTGATACCCATATAAGCAAACTGACACAATATTGTCACGTGTTTTAAGCATGTCCAATATTCCAATCTGCAGATACAACTCTCGATCAGGCCCTATGTTCCTTCATGTTCTGGGTGTTACGTTCCAGAGTGTGAATTCATATTATCACTAACGGCCCGTGTTCAGCCATCATAAGGTCCCATTACCTTACAGATTACAAATAAAACCAATATAGTTTGTGATATTTATACACAGAGTACAGAGCATATACTTTACAAAATGATATGATAAATATGAGGCAACAGTACAGGCACATGTACAGATGTGATTAGATCAAAGCATTTAGCTGGGAAAATAAATTAAATTTTATGTCTGATACCCTGCCATAGAGATCAAACCCCAACTGCAACTTACTGGTAACATGTTGAAGTTAGATTTAAATTCTCAGTTCTAACATTGCCTTAGAGAAAAGCCATTTATTTTATGCCCTGTGGCTTTGATTGGCTGTCTTATCATTGTACTTTGCCCATTGAAGCTATGATCTCCAGTTATCTTCTTGAGACTTCTTCAGTTTCCCTATAAACAAACCTCCATCTAGACATTTCTGAATCTTATTAGATAGATTACCATGCTGCATGATGTACAGCTGTAACTGCCACATATGTTTTACATATCTCTACAGAGTTGAGTATGATCCATTGTCTGTACACAGGATGTCTGGACAGCTCTTACATCTTTGGCGCCCTGAAGGATGTGTTCCATTTTTAGCAGGTTGATAAGGAGCAGGTGTTTAGGCGTATCCTTAGATTTAGTAATTACCTGCACTAAACATTTTACAGGGGATTACAAGTGCCTGCTTTGACCTGTATTTTTAACTTTTGAACCTCATGCAGAGGTAAAGAAAACAAGGAAACCAATCTGAGGAGAGAGGATATTCTTTTAGCAAGTTGTGTTGTTAGCCGAATTAGTGTAAATAATACATATGTAGAAAATCTAAGCACCTAAAGCAGAGTTGTACCATTCATTCATACAATGAATAACTCGTAGTGTTCCTAATCTTACAATGCTATGCACATGGACCTATGCAGATATGTGGGTGTATTTATGAATGCCAGAAACAGGGTGTCTAGAAGGCTATATGTTACCACATTAAAATAGAGATGTGCGCAGACCCCCGTGTTTTGGTTTTAGTTCTAAATCATCGTCGTGTTTTGGTTTTAGCAAAACAACCCTCAAGTTCAAGTGTTTGTTTTTTGTTTAAAAAAAGTATATATAAAAAAAAAGCTAAAATTGTCCCTGTTTTTGTTCCTATAGCATTAATAACATTAAATTTCAGTTATTTCCAGTCAATTTTGACCACCTCACAGCACCTGAAATCTCGAGGGAGGGACTTAAATGCAATCCAATGTAATACCTGGCTTTTAGATCTGAGTTCCAAACTTGCGCGAAGACCCAAATCAGGACTTTTTTCTACTTAGTACCCCAAAGTGATCCGAGCCGGGACTCGGTTCTACTCAGTACCCCAGAGTGATCCGAGCCGGGACTCGGTTCTACTCAGTACCCCAAAGTGATCCGAGCCGGGACTCGGTTCTACTCAGTACCCCAAAGTGATCCGAGCCGGGACTCGGTTCTACTCAGTACCCCAAAGTTCAGGTGTGTTTGGTTTTCAGCAAAACTGAACCACTCATCTTTACATTAAAGTACTACATTGCTCACTTTTAATAAATCTTGTCTTGTCACCTGAAGGACACTTGTGTTTAGAATGAATTTGAATTATGCAAACATAGGACCTGATTCAGAGATTTTTGTAAAGCCGATATTTACGCAGATTGAGCGATTGTTTGTAATTGCACATGCACGAAATGCGCATGAGCAGCGATTGCTTTGCGAATATGCTCATACATAGGAACCACTCGCAATTTTATTGACAGGCACCCAGCGTTATGGGGGTGGTTAGTATAACACAGGTGTATTGGACTGTTTAAGCACCGTTACATGGGCGCGCATAGATTAGCCATTGTGATCTCCTTCACAGTATGAGAGCTCTCAGTGTGTCAGGAGCGCAGCAGTGTTTGTGGCTGGTTGGACTTGACTCACATGCTGCGTGACAGCCCGATGTGCAGTGGCGGGCTGGGCCGGGGGGCAGGGTGCCATGAGCCCCCCGGGCCGCAGTGTCATGCGGGCCGCGGGCAGTCTGTGTCACTGTGACACAGACTGCACCGCGTGTGTAGCGCTGACTGGACGGAGTTCGGTCAGCGCTACACAAGTGACAAACACACAGCCGCCGGCTCCGGCAGCTGTGTGTTTGTTTTGATCAGCAGCCAATGAGAGTCTGTCAGACTCTCATTAGCTGCTACTGCGCCCACTGCAGGAGCCGCTCCATCTTCCGGCTCCCAAAGTGGGCAATGGGAGAGGCGTCATGATGTAATGCTTCCATTCTCAGTGTGCGGAGCACATAGGATTTTTCATTGATTTTTTTTTCCGGTTATGTGGCCACCACTCCTCAGTTGTTCACGCCCCGTTAGTCTCACCCGAGTCCATCATATATCTTGACTGTCTTGTGCAGCATTAAGTTGGAAGATAAATGGTGATGAAGCTACTCTGCTCAGTGATCAGTTGAGTACTATACACTCCACCTAGTGAACACAAGGAGTGGGATAATGTGTAAAATAATGCTGACAGGTCCCATTTATCAGGATGTAGTTATGATACCTACAGCCGGCATCCCGTAGCAGGAATGCCACTACCCAGCAAGAAGACCGGCGCCGGAAAATACCGACAGTATTGGACATCCCGACGCTGGAATCCCAACAGACGGGGTGCCGGTCTTAAGTATAGCAGGGCTTGTTAGGTAGGTGTCACGAGTGGGGTTAGGGAGAGGGAGGTTAGGGTTAGGTACCTCCGGCGGTGGGTTAGTGTTAGGCCCCACTGGGGGACGGTTAGGGTTAGGCACTAAGGGAGGAGTGTTAGGTTTAGGCACCAAGGGGGTCAGGGTTAGGTTTAGGCACTAGCGGGGGAGGGATAGGGTTACCATGCTGGTTGGGGAGGGTTAGTTTTAGGATGCAGGAAAGGAGAGTTAGGGTTAGGGGGAGAAGGGGGGAGGGTTACTATACTTACCAGACCCTTGTCGGGATCCTGAGCATCAGGATGCCGCTGTCAGTATATTGACAGCAGTCATCTCGACTGCCGGGATTTCATATCGATTCTATTGCAGAGGGTATACATACAGAACAAAACTATTAATGCATGCTAAACAATAGTAAATAAAAACCTCCATAGTAATAATAATAACAATAGTAGTGGTAATAATAATAATAAAAATAAATCATAGTTTAAACTATGTGATGATAATAGTTGTACTGCATGTCTGTCACTATACTTAGCATCATGAAACTTGTGCAGAAATTTGATCGCTTCGAGTAGAACACTTAGGACATGACGCATACTGTATTAGACCTCTCTAAACAAGCATACAGTAATGATGAAAAGAAATAATGTCAGAGGATGCATAATGAGAAAAATCTTCAACCGCTGTCCCAGTCTACACAAGTGCTTTTTAAAGAAGCTTTTAATGACTTATGTACATTAAAAGATTTTATTTAGTTAACTGTAAGCATTTTAGTATAAGAAGGATTGATTCTGAAACTTACACAGGAATTTGAAGATTGGAAACAATATATTGATCTTTGAATTAAAACTGTCTTCATTCTTGTAATGGAAGGTCCTGCCCTTTGTAGAATTTATCTGTATGGCATTTGGTTTGGCGTCTGCTATTGCTGATCCATACAGTTATTATTAGATAAAATGAGAAAAAGACAGCATGGAAAGGTCTTTGAATGGAAGTAATGTACTATTAGGTAGGCCAGTGCCAGAACAATTGGATGTGTTTTGCTTGGAAATAATCTACTACTGATACAGTAAAATTATATGATATGAATTGTGGGCAAGTCACTAGCAAATTGCAGCATAATGACAAATAATAGTCCCTCTGGGTTATTATATAATACATTTTTCCTGGACAGGACTAATAGCAATCATTTTATGTAGCCTTGTCTATACAGTATGTCTTCCAAACAACTAATGCCCGGATTGGACGAGATATCAGGTACATCGTCTAGGGTGTACCCTCAATGTCACTGACGATGCGCACTCCCGATCGTCATCAACAACATTGCCCGTCGAACCTGCATGCACTTGCCTATGCCGGCACCCCGCCATGTGCCCCCACTTATGAGGCCGGTACACACTAGACATCGTCTAGTGTGTGCCGGCCTTAAGGGTTAGATCTACTAAGCCTTGGAGAGAAATAAAGTGGAGAGAGATAAAGAACCAACCAATCAGCTCCTGTCATGTTTCAAACACAGCCTGTAAAGTGACAGGATCTGATTGGCTGGTACTTTATCTCTTTCCACTTTATTTCTCTAAGGCTTAGTACATCTTCCACTAAATTCTAAAGTTGCTTACACACAGAATTCACTCTAAAGGGGAATTCAATGCAATGTGCCGCCAGACTTCTCCGCAATGTTCAGCTGTACGGTGGCCAAACTTAACTTATTTTCCTGCACATCTCTGTGGAGTGCTAGGGATAATTTGTGACCTAACAGATCACATTGTGCCTTTGCCCATCCATCCCTGAAGATTTTTGTGGGCACACGCTGAATTGAGGGCCTGATTCACTACCAATCGCAACTACGAATAAGCACGCAATCGGCCAATTTTTGCGTTCTGCGCATGCATCTCAGTGCACGTGCGCGGACCAGCCACTGCGATCAGGACTGCGATCGCAGAGACTATGCAGACCCATTGCAGAGTGATTGACAGGAAGTACTGTTTGCGGGTGGTGACGGGGGTGGTCGGCAAAATGCAGGTGTGCCAGTGCGTTCGAACGCCATTACAGGGACGTGCATACATTATGCACTGAGATGCCATGCGCAGCTTGAGTATTCACAGCGCGTAATGAAGTTAGCAATTTCTGAGTAAGGTCAGAGCTTGTACAAGTGTGCGTAATAGCAGCCGTGATCGCATTTGTGATCCGTAGTGAATCAGGCCCTGAATCCCCTCCGAACACTGTCTCATACCTCCTAGACTTCTTGCGCTATTGCAGACCCCAGTCATGTCTATACTCAGGACTCCAAAGAAGATACTCTCATTGCATAGCAAACAGAGTGTCAGTGGCAAACGCAGGATTTTTAAAGGGGGGTTTCCATATTATTTATTTATATATATATATATATATACACACACACACAAACAGCATTCATACACACAACTTATAAGCATACTCACGCACAGCGTACACACAGACACACACACACACATAGGCATACTTATACACAGCATACATGCATACACATACACTCAGGATACCTACATATATGCATAGTTACACACAGCATACATACACACACACACGCATATATATGCACAACATACATACATACATACATACATACACAAATATCAGTATACTTACCGAGGGCTGAGGAAAGAGGAGGAGGAGGAGGGTCACCGCTGGAGCCCATGTGAGCGTAGTTGCTGCTGCTCGGTGATCTCCTCCTGAAGACTTGGAGCTGAGCCAGACCCAGAGCAGCTGCACCAGGATGACGCTGCGGCCTTCACGTCACCTGACCACCCACACGGAATGATGGGAAACACCGGGAGACAAGCGGCTGCTCCATCCCCTACTGCTGCCGCACCAACACGCCCCCTCAGAGCACAGCAGGGACTGACAGTGTCTCACACTACAGCGCTTCCTGCCCGGCGACCGCTGCATCTGTATCTCCCTCGCAGAGAGCTCTGCTAGCCAGAGCTCTCTGTCTGTGGATCCGCGGCAGCTCCGTCGGGCCCGCAGTCAGTGAAGAGACGGAGACAGTGCTGTCTCCGTCTCTAAAAAAAATAAATTGGTCAGTCAGGGGGGGTTTCTGGGTACTCAGAAACCCCCCCTGCGTGCGCTACTGAGTGTAATATGGAAAACTTGCTATCAAATACAGCAGGTCAGCATAGACATCCATGGATCACTACACTTTACTGTATGTGCTATTCTTATCGTAAGCAATGAATTTTGCTGCACAGAAAGGAACATGAGAAACGACGTCTACATAATTGTCTTGTGTTCCTGTAGATGTTGCTTCATTGCTTTCTGTGTAGACAGCGCATGAGAAACCTCTTGTCTGGAGAAGCTCCTATTGAACAGTGATAATGCCTAGGTGGTCCTGGAGTAATGTCACATACACAATGTAGGGCATTTAAAATGTGCATTTATATCATTAAAAAAAAAGAAATAAATCTAACAGTCATATATACAGTAGATTAATACAATTGTGGTCTGTTTATTTGTATATATGTACTGTATGTTTCACATAATTTGTTTTGAGTTATTTATATTTTCAATAAATGTGCTAAGTTGAAGTCATTATATCATAAAGATCAATTGTAAAATATGTTATCACTTTATCTTTTCAAGAGTTGGAGAAGATGGTGACATATGAATCAGAGTGCCTGTGTACGCAGCTAGCAGAAGGATTGGAGTGAAAAAGATATGAAGTTTCCAATTTGAATCATATCAGTTTGAACCAAAATAACAAATCTGAGCAAAAATAAATCATATGATAATACAACTATTGTCTCACTTATTTTGGGGAACAAATTAAAATTTTCCCCTCTCTACTCCTGTGTTGTATATTATCAATGCCATAACTAAAAGTGTGAGAGTGGAGCCGATGCACAGTGGTCAAGACCCTGTGAGCAGCACCGCTGCTTCTCTACAGCACCTGCATGTGGCTTGCAGGGGGCCTGGAACGGCACTCTGCAGCCACTAGCGCTACTGCAGAGCCGCCCTGAGCATCCTTAGGACGATCCGGGCAATGTTGTTAACCAGTCCCGGCAGTGGAGCTGAGGACCCTGTTTCTAGACGTGATGCCATGATATCACATGTTTAGGGGGTGGGAGTAGCACAAGGCGGTATAAAGTCCTGTTAAGCACTGTATTATATTATAATTATGAATTAATGTAGGTCTAAACCTGAAATGAGATATAGTTTAGTAGAACATTAACCACTCTTGCTCTGCTATTGGTTGTTAGCAGAAGTGACAACATTCTGATGTGTGAGGTGTCACTTAGACCAGATCCAGGGGGGGGGGGGCGATCAGGGTGATCGTCCCCTGTAAAACAACTGCAAACATTTTTTTTCTTCCTCCATAAGGGGGCGTGGCCACAGACCCAAGATTAGGCCACGCCTCCTTGACCCAGCCGGCTCTCTTCAGGGACACGTGCTACATGTCAAGTGCTCAGGAAGAGGAAGAGCCGTAGAGCCTGAGGAGCAGGAGCAGTAGGACACGGAACTGGAAGAGAGAGAAGCAACCCAACTGCAGAAATGAAGGTAAATTGGAGGGGGCCGGGAAGCGGGTTGGTTGTTGAGGTTACTCGGGGCTGGAGGCTGGAATGACAGGGGCCAGGAGGGGAGACAGGATGACAGGGGCCTGGAGGGGAGACAGATGGCCAGAATGTTGGGGGGCTGGAGGGGACACGAGGCTGGAATGACAGGTGGCTGGAGGGGACACAGGGGGCTGAAGGCTGGAATGAGAGGGGGCTGGAGGGGACACTGGGCTGATGGCTGGAATCATAGGGGTCTGGAGGCTGTAATGACAGGGACTTGGAGGGGAGACAGGATGACAGGGGCCAGGAGGGGGGGCAGGATGACAAGGGCCTGGAGGGGAGACAGGTGACTGGAATGTTGGGGGGCTGGAGGGGACACAAGACTGGAAAGACAGGTGGCTGGAGAGGAAACAGGGGGCTGAAGGCTGGAATGATGAGGGGCTGGAGGGGACAGGAGGCTGGAATGACAGGTGGCTGGAGGGGACACAAAGGGCTGAAGGCTGGAAAGACAGGTGACTGGAGGGGACATGTGGGTGGAATGGCAGGTGGCTGGAAGGGACACATAGGGCTGAAGGCTGGAATGCTGAGGGCTGGAGGGGACACGGGGCTGAAGGCTCGAATGACAAGGGGTTGGAGGCTGGATTGATGGGGGCTGGAGGGTACACAGAGGACTGGAATGACAGGACTGGAGGGGACACAGAGCTTTGGATGCTGAAATGACGGGGCTGGAGGGGACACAGGGGGCTGAAGGCTGGAATAAGAGGGGGCTGGAGGGGACACTGGGCTGAAGGTTGGAATCACAGGGGTCTGGAGACTGGAATAATGTGGGGCTGGAGTGGAAGAGAGGGTTGGAGGGTACACAGAGGGCTGTAGGCTGGAATTACGGGGCTGGAGGGAACACAGGGGGCAGGAGGCTGGAGGGGACACAGGGGGCACATTTCTGGTTGAACTTCTGTTGTATGATGATGACATTGAATATATTCCTACACAAACAGGCATCTTCCGGACCATGTGATCTTCAACGTGAATAGTGACTACTGATTGAGGACACTGTCTGCCCACGGAGGATCAATTTCTTCAGACGTTCCCCATTGCAGAGAAACCACCATATAGGTAAGTTGAGTTTTTATTTAGTACACCCAAAAACAGTATTGATTTTTTTTGTCCAAAGGAATTTTCATCCTGGGCTCTACTTGGTCTAGAACCGGCCATGATATGACACACAAGGTTCCCCTCCAACAGGTGACTAAAACTGGATTAATGAGGAGTCTGAGTACACAGACGACACGTACCTCACTCCCAGGATCCCATTGGGATCCATGATGATGGACGGATCACCGACGCGGTGGCAAGGACATTCTTGCCACCACTGCACATACACACACACACACCGTCCCCCTAAAGCAAGAGTCTAGATCCGCCCCTGCACGTAGATCAAATTAAACCATTGTATTAATGTAAAGTAAGTATTGTGTAAAAATATACATAAAAGTGAAGCCCACGATGTGCCGTCAGAATGATATTTAACTTTTAGCTTTGGTAGCGGCTATACATCGCAGGCACATCAGCCCACCTTCTACATAGCCAGAACTTTAAGGGCCCCAAAGCAACATTTTGAAATGGCCCCTGTCCCAATGCTTCTAGATAAAAATACCACCGCAACAGTTGTTCACCTTTTGCCCCATAATTGTGCCCTTGTATTTAATTTTCTGACCATAGTGGTGCCCTGGTTGATGTTATTCCCCACAGTGGTTCTCTAGTAGAGAATCTCTAGTTTATTCTATGAACCATAGTAATGCCCTAGTTCACATTATGGCACCCAGTTCCCCCAGTTTACATAATGACATAAGGCGGGATGCAACAATACTGTATTTGTGGCCAAACCTCAGAAAATTACGTTTTCAGAGGTTTGGGTGCTTACCGCATATGCACCAAGCTCCGCAATGCTATACTTTCTGGGGGTTGGATGCAGTGGGCTTCTACTTGCAACTCCCCCTGTCAGGGAGGATCCCTCCCAGCACCCCCCATCCTTCTCCCCGGTGTGTGTCACTCAACGCATGCACGGAAGTACTTCTGGGTACTAAACTCGGAAGTCCTTCTATTGTAAAAGGCAACTCTTACCGGGAAAGCTGTCCTTTGTTATTTCTTTCAAGCATACAATATCAATAAACTATGTTTTGCTTGTGAAGAATAAAATAAATTTTCACAACAGATCAAAGAGCGCACATAGTAGCCACCTGTCATTCCAGCCTCCTGTCCCCTCCAGCCCCTCATCATTCCAGCCTTCAGCCCCCTGTGTCCTCTCCAGCCACCTGTCTTTCCAGTCTTGTGTCCCCTCCAGCCCCCCAACATTCCGGTCACCTGTCTCCCCTCCAGGCCCCTGTCATCCTGTCCCCCTCCTGGCCCCTGTCATCCTGTCTCCCCTCCAAGTCCCTGTCATTCCAGCCACCAGACCCCTATGATTCCAATCGTCAGCCCAGTGTCTCCTCCAGCCCCCTCTCATTCCAGCCTTCAGCCCCCTGTGTCCCCTCCACCCACCTGTCATTCCAGCCTCGTGTCCCCTCCAGCCCCCCAACATTCTGCCCATCTGTCTCCCCTCCAGGCCCTTGTCATTCTGTACTCACACAGATGGTATGTAGATTCCTCATATAATGGTATCTTTTATCCTGTACCCTTCACATATAATTCATTCCAATTCCCATGAAGAGTTTTAAAGGGGTACTTTATTCCACACAAAATCCAATGAATAACAAAAACAGGATAGTAAAATATATGAAAAATATTCCAAATCTGGATGTTCAAGAAAGCCTCAGTCTCTTAAAAGCAATTATGGTAATGATGAAAAAAATGATGGTACAAAATACAATTGTCCGGATTGATGCATAAACCACCTAAAATACCTCTATTACTTCAGGGATCTGAGAGATTCAATTTATCCTGGATTGCACATACCCCACAGCCTGGATATCCTGCATAAATTGAATCGATCGATCCGGACAATTGTATTTTGTACCATCATTTTTTTCATCATTACCATAATTGCTTTTAAGAGCCTCAGGCTCACTTGAAAATCCAGATTTGGTATATTTTTCATATATTTTACTCTCCTGTTTTTGTTATTCATTGGATTTTGTGTGGAATAAAGTACCCCTTTAAAACTCTTCATGGGAATTGGAATGAATTATACAGTATGTGAAGAGTAGAGGATAAAAGATACCATTATATGAGGAATCTACATACCATCTGTGTGATTAAAAGATACCTTGATGTGCTTTTGTTGCTATGTCCCTATGTGAGTGGGGTACGCTAAATTTGTATAATATAGTATTACAACTACACTTTTGGTGCTCCCGTCTGATTAATTTGCACGATATAAAGATACCGTTATATGTGGTGATCATATTTTATGAATGTAAGTTTCGGTACGTTATTGTACATTTTGGATATAGTTTTTTGCATGCCGGATATTGAGGCTCCCATGTATGATTTACTTCTAAGAAGAGTATATTAGAACATTCTACACATTGCTTTTTCTTTTCTGTTTTTTATACCATATCATCATCGAGGAAAATGAAAACGATTGAAAATATAGAAGAATTCTCTCAGTGATCCTTAGGAAGATTTTTCTGGACTGTTATAGGTTCATATATATATATATATATATATATATATATATATGTGTATAATATACATATATACACTAATGTATGTACACTACTATGTGCGCTCTTTGATCTTTTTGTCAAAATTTCTTTTATTGTTCACATATATTTTCTTTTATTGGGCAGGATTGGTGAAGGGATTGGAGCTGACACATATTATATTTGCACCTCTACACTCTCAATAACTTTCTTATCTAAATGTTATGCTTGTGATGAGAGGCAGGATGCATCGCATTCAAAATGCAATGTGTCATACATCCCGCCCATAGCGTCTCCAGCTCATATGATGCCACATTCCAGCACCTCTGTTAATATTATGCCACATTCCAGCGCCTCTGTTAATATTATGCCATACTATAGTGCCTCCAGTTTATAATATTTATATTATGGAATACTCTGATTTGCTAAGTAATCATATATTTGCACCAGGCATCTATTATAGAAAAACCAATGCTGTCTGGAATACTCTGATTTGCTAGGTAATCATATATTTGCACCAGGCATCTATTATAGAAAAACCAATGCTGTCTGAAATACTCTGATTTGTTAGGTATACTGTCTCTAATTAATATTTGTAAACTCCAGAGGAACTTTAAATTTAATTATATAGTCAGATCTTATCGCCTACCTTCATGGGATGCTGTTTTGGCTCCACTTGTTTGTATTAGAATTTTATGACTTGTATGTGGTGTGGGTGTGGGTGAGGGTATTGGGGGTGGGTGTAATCAGTGACTACACATGTTATGCTTAACTATATAACCAGTAGGTTACAAGGCTTTAGGCTTGCACAAGGCTGCTAGGTTTTATTGCAAAGTGGGGTTTTTTCTAAGTGGGACTACATGTACAGCATAACTTAAAGAGTTAGTCAGGAGTTAAGCAGGAGGAAGGCAGGAGGACAACATTTTAAAAGAACTCTATAACTTGGAAAAAAAGCAAAGGATCTTCTGAACTTCTGGAAACCCTGCTACTCAGCAACCAGCTTCCATTTTAACCTGGACACCCTGCTTCAGCATTTCACCTGCTTCAGCATTTCAAGCAACTACCTGCTTACTGAACATTTAATTCTTGTATGTTTGTGTTTCTACTCTACATTGTTTAAATCATTCCAATACCACTGTCAATTTATCTATATACCACTGTAGTATCTACCATTGTTTCACATCTATATCTTTTATTTTTTTTTATATAATCATACTTTATACTAATTATCGTCTTGCTACTTTAACAGCTGTATACTCCTTTTTTGGTTATAATATACTATTGTAGTTGTACCTTTACATCTTCCAGCACTGTTCTTCCTTTAATCTGATTTTGACCTTTGACCTGTACTGCTCAGTCATCTCACACTCATTACTACTACTGACTTTTCCCCCCCAACTGCCTCATCTACACGATGTCTCTTTTCTTCTACTCCTCCCTCACTCAGCTGCTACATTATTTACTCCTCTACCACCTCTTTTCTCCATCCATAGTCCCCTCTACATTCCCCCCCCTCTGTCTCTCTTCATCACATATAAGTCTCTCCACTGTATCTCCCACAACTCCAGTATTATTCACTTCACTTCCACCATGGTCTTGCTGCACCACCACTAAACCCTGCACCCTCTTTTTTCTCTAAGTCACCTATCCTCCCCCCCACACCACACTAAACCTCCACCTTACCCACCACCTGCTGTCACCCTTCCTCATTCAGAAGCCAGCCACATAACCCCACACTCCTTATCCCCCTTCTCTAGATCAATATCACCTCCACACTACATCAACCCTAATAATCTCATTCTCCTTTTGCCTCTTAACTCTGTCCCTCTCTCCTGTTCCCTCTGGAAAGCCAGTTTTGTTTATAATAAACTGGTCTCCGTTCATGAGCACTTCATCTGCAATGCCTTGATTCTCCTTGCCATCACCAAACCCTGGATTTACCCCTCTGACACAACTGCTTCTGCAAAATTCCTCCATCACTTGGCTTCCTGGCTCTTAATCTTCAAATGGGTTCTCAAGACCCATTTCTTCCTCAATGCTTTCCAGTGCTCATCCTAACCCACTACTCTAGGCTCCTTCCTCACTATTTAGCCCATCTGTGTCACCCGTTTGTCTGACCCTCCCCTTAAAATGTAAGCTCTCACGAACAGGGCCCTCTTTCCTCACGTGCTTCTTCTTGCCTTACTTTTACTTTCATTTACAATGGCACCTAAAACTGTTTACTGACAGCAGGGTGCTGCTTATTTAGGTGTTATGCAGCATTGTTTATAAATCATGTACTTGTCCTGCATTGTCTGTACTGTTAATAGCTGTTGTCTTGTGTGCTCATTTGTTTCTGTACTTTGTAAGGCGCTGCGGAACCCTTGTGGTGCCATATAAATAAAGGATAATAATAATGCCATATTACAGTGCCCCAATTCCTATTATGTAGCATCATAGTGCCCTCCATTTAATTTTATTCCACATTACAAAGGGGAGTTCAGATTATGCTACATTACAATGTCCACTTTAGATTATGCCACATTACAATGCCCCTGTCACAACCAGGCACTGGGACTACCTCTGATGAGGTTGGAAAAAGAGGGGTTTCAGATAATTTGTAGGATGGGATCGATTAAGTCAGGTTTGGTGAGACCTGCCCAGAGGCACGTAGTCTAAGTCACTTGGTGGTTTTCTCTAGTGACCCCTCCAATTGGGATTTGGTTTTACGCTGCACCAAGTGAGCAGGTCGCGGCCCTCTGGACAGGTACCTGGGAATGACAGAAGACTGAAATAAATATAACTAACACAGGGAACACTAAGAATGCAGTAACATGGAGGAAGGGCTAGCACTGAAACACTGGGACTGGATACTCTAAAATGTTCTGGAGACAACTGGATGAGCAGGGATGTAATTGTATTAATACAGGGACAAGATACACAGAGATGTCACATGAGGCACACTGGAGGTGTAGATGGAACTTGTACTGAAGACAGGAACGAAGTTTACAAGGATGCCACCTGGGGCGTACCGGAGGTGTAGCTGAAGACACTCAGGGTGAACTGGTATTGAAGTTGGAGACTGGATACACAGAGGTATGACTTGAGACACTCGGAATTAACTCATACTGAAGCTCAGAAATAAAGTACACTATGGTGCATACTTTGTACACTATGTTGTGTATTTAGTTCACAAAAGTGTGACTTGAGACACGGGATGAAATCGTACTGAAGCACAGGGATGAAGTACACTATGGTGCATATTTAGTACACAAAAGTGCGACTTGAGACACAGGATGAACTCGTACTGAAGTACACAAAGGTGCAGCTTTGGACGCACCAGAAGATGATGAGAGAATGTACACAGAGGTGTGTATTTGTACTCTAGGTGCTCTCCAGACGCACCAGCAGAGGTCTGCAAAGGATACACAGTGGAGTGACTGAGACACACTGGATAGACTTGTACGAGACACAGGAACAGAATACATAGGAGATGAGACTGAAGACACACAGGAAGCCAGGAACCAATGGAACACAGCCTGGAACAAGAGATGGTTGTCACAGGGAAAGACTATGTGCAGTCTTACAGCGATGTTGAACAACAACTTCCTGTTGCAGGAGTCAGTCCTAAATACTCTCAGGCAGCTGGTCATTGGATCATAGGATCAGCTGGGAGACTGCCAGACTGCCATTGGAGGAGACTGATCAGGTGAGATGAATTAACATGGCTGCGCCCATGGCTGCTATCACAGGAGTCAGGATGCACAAATGAAAGTCGTACCGGACCCCAGGGTGAATCCTCAGCAGTGGCGGAACTCCCGGAGACAATAAAGTAATTTTCCGCCAGGCGCCAGCCCTGAAGGGGGCAACTGGCTCCATTGTCACCCGGAGCTGCATGGAGAAGGAGCGCTGCTGATCGGCGCTCCACCTCCAGTGGCGTAACTACAGAGGGTGCGGTTGCACCCCCTGCACCCTCCATCTGCAGGGCGCCCACCGAGTGAGTTACCAGCGGGCACCCGGCTCGTTCTCTACCCCCGTCGGTAGCCGGAGGACGAAGCTCACTCCTGAGCTCCAGCTTCCGGGTCCCACAGTGCACTATGGGAGTGACGTCATGACATCACTCCCATAGTTCCGAGGAGCGGGCGCCGGGACGGACGGCAGCAGGTAAGTATTTTTTTTGTATGTGTGTGCGTGCGGGGGGGCAACTACAGGGGGATTATTACAGGGGGCTTACTACTGGGGGCATTACAGGGGCTTACTACTGGGGGCACTACAGGGGGCTTACTACAGGAGGCATTACAAGGGGCTTACTACTGGGGGGCACTGCAGGGGGCTTACTTCACTTGGCTTACTACTGGGGGCATTACAGGGGGCTTACTACTGGGGGCATTACAAGGGGCTTACTACTGGGGGCACTACAGGGGGCTTACTACTGGGGGCACTACAGGGGGCATTACAGGGGCCTTACTACAGGGGGCATTACAGGGGCCGTACTACTGGGGGCATCATATGGGGGTACTACAGCAGCATTACTATTGGGGGCATCATATGGGGGCACTACAGGGGCCTTACTATTGGGGGCACTACAGGGGCCTTACTACTGGGGGCACTGCATAGGGGGACCACTACTGGAGGTTCTGCATAGGGGCACCACTACTGGAGGCACTGCATAAGCGGACCATTACTGGGGGACACTACATAGGTGGGCACTGCATAGGCGGACCACTACTGAGGGCACTGCATAAGGTGACCACTACTTGGGGCATTGTATAAAAGGAACTGCATAGGGGGCGGTGGCAGCTAGGGCTGGCATAGGTGCTGGGGGGTGGTATATTCTAAATTGGTGGTTGGGGGGTGGGGCACCAGCATTTATCTTGCCTCCGGGCACCTGGGATGAAATTACGCCACTGATCCTCAGCCGTAACCCACCACTGCCACTGACGTCTGAATGCCTCGGAGCCTAAAGACACCAGTTCAGCAGTGAGTAAAGGCCGATGCCAGGCCGGATCCTGACAGCCCCCTTATCATTATAACAACAACACACCTCTTAATGAAAATGGAATGTCACAGCATTCAGGCTGGACAATGGTTTGGACTTAATTGCTTAAGCTGGTCACACATCCAAAGATTATCTGTCCAACCAGCCAACTAGTTGATTGGTTGGAATAAAAATCTGGTAACGTATGGGAGTAAATGATGATCAGCAATTTGCTCCTAAATGCCAGAAAACAGATGAAAATGGTCGTTCAGACAAGTTTGTTAAATGTTTGACCTAAACAATCTGTTCAAACAACAGTTTTTGTCCATTTTCTGGCATTTGGGAGCAAATTGCTGATTGTCATTTGCTTTCATAATTTACCAGATTTTCATTCCAACCAATCAACTAGTTGGCTGGTTGGACAGATAATCTTTAGATGTGTGGCCAGTTTAAAAAGGTAAATATGTAACCTGGGTCCGGGGCCCAGAGCCGTAACTAGACTTTTTGTTGCCCTGTGCCAGAGCGAGCATTGGCGCCCCCCCCATGTTTTAAATAGGGTCTTAAGATAGAGGACCCGAAAAAGGGCCATGGCCTCATGGAAAAGGGCCAGGGAAGAGATAGGTGAGGCCAGGTGATGCTGAGGATAAAATAAGATGAAGCTACAAGTGAGAATGATTATAAACAGGAAAATTGACAGGCACAAACAGTGCCCCCTGCCCTGTGGTGCCCTGTGCCATGGCACTGGTCGCACTACCCTAGTTAAGGCCCAGCCGGGGCCCCCTAAGCCTCTGGGCCCCATAACAGTGGCACCCCCTGCACCCACTATAGCTACGCCCATTCTTGTACCCTCAATATGGTGAGTACTAGAAGGTGTATTGTAGCTCTGCTGTAATTATCTGTGATGAGCAGTCTCCGCAAATCACAAATAATTGAATTGAAGCAATAAAATAATTTCTTTCCTGTACTAACTGGGAGGGACCCACAAAGTTAGAAAATCAGCATTCAAACAAAAACAAAAGAAAATAATCTGCAGCCCTTGAATGTTGACTGCTACTATTGCCTCTGATTTCCTCATGGTCAATACTCCCATCATAGTCAGACCAGCTGGATTCCATATCATAATTTGTGATGCTGCCATGCAGAATTTGTGTGAGAGTTGGTCTGTACACTATGCAGATAGAGCAAGTTTCTTTTAGGCAAATGGTCCACTCGGCCGCTTGTGTAATTGATGTAAATTGTTCCTGACCACTCACATAATCTTCTTCAGTCATTTTTACATTCCCTGATTCACTTTCCTGGAATTTACATTATGTTACATGGTCCTCTCATTCCCTGTTGTATTTCCCTTGGCCCATTTCCCTGATTTCGCACTACTTTTATCCCACACAGTCCGGGTAAGTAATGACTGTAATTATACCATCAAAATGACCTATATACAGTGTTTTGTAATGTCATAGTTTCTGTGCAGCAGCTTTCTTTTCTCTTGTGTATTACTGGAAGTTTTCACTACAGTTAGATAAATTCATATTTTTGCTATTTAAACTTCAGAAAAGATCACTTATAAATTATATTAGCCTGGATAAGTTGGCTCAGGTAAAAAAAAGTATTTTTTCAAAGCATTCTAATTACTGTACATATATAATTATTATTGCAATCTGTGATATGTTGACAATGTAATAATGGAATAATTAAATTTGTCAATTGGAGATTACTGTCTGTGTTTTCCTCATCTAATTGAGGTTGGGTTTAGGGGAATGTTTAGGGGTTTTCATCATTGTATAATTTCCTTGCTGAAAGAAACTTCTGAGGATAGGTTGAGTACATTTTGGTGAAATTCCATTTAAAACAAAAGATTCCATAAAAATGTAAAAACAAATTCCATAAAATGTGAAATATCAAACAAACTGAAGCCATTTACAAATTTTCATACTCTTATTAAATTTTTTTTAATTGAATAAGTGATACAATATCTATTATTTAATTTAACAAAAATATAGATTTATTGACCTAATATGCATGATTCACTTTGGGGGATTTTTAAAAATCTTCTATGGGTATTTTTATGAAGTCACAACCTGCTTATCGGCAGGTTTGACCTCAAAATTTGAAGCAGCTCTAATATTAAGTGCAAACAGGTTTATAAATGTATGCTCTCACGAGCAGGGCCCTCTTCCCTCATATGCTTTTCCTTCCCCTCCTTCTACCACCATCTCCTCCCCACTGCCTACAACATTTGGGTTCCATCACCCTGCTGCTTATTTGAGTATTATGACTGCTGATTCAGTAATGTTTATAAACAATGTCCATGTTCTGTACTGTATGTCACTTTCGTTGCTGTTTTTTGTACACTTTCTTTTTTTGTACTTTGTAAGGTGCTGTGGACCCCTTGTGGTATCATGTAAATAAAGGATAATAATAATAATAATACCCTGTTGTCTCCCCAATGGGGTTGGGTACGGGATGCCAGCGCTCGAGATCCCGGTGGCCACGCATCCCGACAGGGTTAGGATACCAACACTTGTCGGTCATTAACCTAACCCTCTCCCAACCCTAACCCTCTTTCCCTGATACCTAAAGCTAACCTCCCACCTAGTGCCTAAACCTAACCCTCCTCCTCTCTCAACCCCTAACCCTCCCTACCTGCTGCCTAACAATACCTCCGCCTAGTGCCTAAACCTAACCTCCCCCTGTATCCTAAACCTAACCCTCCCCCATTAGTGCCTAACCCTAAACCTCCCCCTAGTGCCTAACTCAAACTCCCCCTACCCCAGTACTTACCATCGGAATGCCGGCGTTTCGGGATGCCAGCGCCGGGATTCTGACAGGAGTCGGGGTCTGTTTATAACTCACACTATAAAAACATGGTTGTGTATCACATCCAAGGGCCTGGACTCTAAATAATAACATAAACAAAGATTTGTTGCTCACAATTAGCACATAATCAGAAAACAATACTGTCTCAGGGAATAAACCTAATCAGCTCATTTCAACATTTACTGATAGATACTCAGTATAAAGGATAAAGTCAAAGTTTTGGTTTACTTAGCTAAAGACAGCAATTATGAGGGTTTTTTTAACGTGAGATGGGTCTTCAAACTATTTTATGGTGCAACAATGTGGGCAAGTCTGAAGACATTTGAGTATCTGCAATAAAATAATAAATAATAAAAAACGCATGGCATATACATAATGATTTTCCCTAATATTTAAAAAAAAAATCAAAATTCTTAGGGGTATATTTACTAATGTGAAAGTTTTTAGAAGTGGTTGAGTTGCCCATAGCAACCAATTAGATTCTAGCTATTATCTTCTAAAAGGTGCTAAATATATGATAAGTAGAATCTGATTGGTTGCTATGGGCAACAACGCCAGTTCTAAAAACCCACACTTTAGAAAATATACTCCGTAGTACCTGCACACAAACACCAGGATACTGTATGAACACTGCTGCCTTGCCCAGCTCTAGCCAGTCACTAGATCGTCTTAACAACCCTGTCCTTCTATACTAGCTGTCATTTCCACTGCCTTCACCAATTACTCCATGTTTTATATTTGTGGGAAGATGATTATTTTATTATCATTTATTTATATGGTGCCACAAGTGTTCCATAGCGCCTTACAAAGTACATAAACAAATAGATTGACCAGTGAATCACAGTACAATACAATACAGGATGAGGACAAGGATAATATACAATGCTACATTAGCGACCATAACACCCAGATAAGCAACTGAGCGAAACATCCGAGTGTTAGGTGCCCTAGTGGGGAGTAAGAAGTAGATGAAAGTAGAGTAAGGAGAATCATAAGAGGGTAGAGGGCGAAGATGGTGGACAGGAGAGTGAAGGGAGATGAGGTCAGAGATGTAAATGGGAGAGGAATGGGTGAAGGCTTTGTGAGTGTGAGAACCTTGAATTGGGTTCTGAAAGTGAAGGGGAGCCAGTGGAGGGCTTGTTGGAGAGGGGAGGCAGATGCAGAGCATTTGGAGAGGAAGATGAGTCAAGCAACAGCATTGAGAACAGACTGGAGAGAATAGAGAAAGTAGTTGGGGAGGCCAGATAGGAGGAGGTTACAGTAGTCCAATCTGGAGATGAACAGTGAGTGTATGAGGGTTTTAGTGGTATCCATGTTGAGAAAGGGTCTGATCCTGGAAATATTTTTAAGATGGAAACGACAAGACTGCGAGAGATTATGGATATGTGGTTTGAAGGGGAGTCCAGGATAACTCCAAGAAGGCGCACTTTGGAGCTAGAGGAGATAGTTGTGCCATCAATTGATAAAGAAATGGTGGGAAGTGCGGTTATGTTGGAGGGTGGGAAAATGGTCAGCTCAGTCTTAGACATATTAAGTTTAAGAAATCACTTAAATCCAGGAAGAGATAGCAGAGAGATAGTTGGAGATACGAGTGAGGAGATGTCAGGGGAGGAAACGTAGATCTGAGTATCATCAGCATAAAGATGATAATGGAGGTCAAAAGAGCTGATGAATTCACCTAGTGAGGACCTATAGATTGAGAATAGGAGAGGTCCAAGAACAGAACCTTGGGGAACACCTACTGTAAGAGGCTACAGATGGGAAGAGGAGACATGAGAGGAGATAGAGAAGGATCAGTCAGAAAGATAGGGGGACAGCCAGGAGAGGGCAGTTTCAAGTAGACCAAGAGAGTGAAGAATTTGCAAGCGAAGAGGGCAGTCCACAGTGCCGAAAGCAGTAGAGAGGTCAAGGAGAATGAGCAGAGAGTAGTGGCCCTTGAATTTAGCAGCAAGGAGGTCATCACTGACTTTTGTGAGGGCAGTTTCAGTGGAGTGGAGAGAATGGAAGCCAGATTGAAAAGAGTCAAGGAGGGAGTGGCAGGAAAGAAAGGTGGTAAGGCGGTTGTAAACAACAGGCTTATGGAACTTGGAGGCAAAAGGGAGGAGAGAGAAGGGACGGTAGTTAGAGAGAATGTTAGGATCAAGGGAAGGTTTTTTAAGAATGGGGGAGAAAATGGCATGTTTGAATGCAGAAGGGACAATGCCTGATGAGAGGAAGAGATTAAGGAGGTGGGCAACATGGGAGCAGGCAGAAGGAGAGAGGTAGCGGAGGAGTTGTGAAGGGATAGGGTCAAGGGGGAGATGGAAGGGGGGGGAGGACCAGATGAGGGACATGACTTCCTCTCCAGATACAGGGGAGAAGGATGTCAGAGTCGGTAAAATGGATGCGGAGGGGTGATCCGGGAAAGGAGGAGGTGGAGAGCTGGGGGACTGGTGGGATATGATGTCCTGATGTATGGAATGAATTTTAGATGTAAAGTAGGTAGCAATGTCAAGGGCAGAGAGTGAGGAGGGGAGACAAGGACGGAGGGCGGAGGAGGTAGTTGAAGGTGGTGAAGAGATGTTGGGGATTTGAGGACTGGGAGGAGATGAGGTTCTTGAAATATGACTGTTTAGAGAGGGAAAGGGCAGAACTGTAGGATGAGAGCATACATTTGAAATGGAAAAAATCTGCCTTAGAGCGTGATCTTCTCCACTGTCATTCGGCGGTACGTGAACACTTTTGCAGGTATCTGGTGCATTTGGAATACCAGGGTTGAGGTGTAGATCTGCGAGAGTCCAGAGCAGAAGTAATGGAGGCATTGTTTAGAGAAACGGCTTGTTCAGGCCAGGAGAGAGAGAGGATAGGGGAGAGAAGTGAGTCAAGCAGGGAAGAAAAAGAAACTGTGTCAATTGCTTCAATGTTACGCTTAGTGATGGTGACCTTAGGAGGTAGAGGAGGGGAAGGAGAGAGGGATAGGATAAAAGAGAGAAGGTGATGGTCAGAGAGGGGGAATGGGGAATTGGAGTAATCAGAAATATCACAACGGTAAGTGAAGACCAGGTCACATGGGAGGGTGAGGAGGTCCATTGGGAGAGACCAAATGAAGATGTGAGTTTGGAGGCAGAGGATTCTGTGGGGATATCAATTGGAATATTGAAGTCACCTAGGATTTCAGAGGAAGTTCAGAGGAGAGAAAGTGAGGGAGCCAGGAAGCAAAGTTGTCAAGGAATTTGGCAGAAGGGCCGGGGGGACGATAAATGACAGCTACAGGTGTTGGAAGAGGCGTATGGTATGAACCTCAAATGTAGATAAAGGGATGGTCCAGAGGGTAGGAGTTGGTAGGATTATGCAGGAGGCAGGGCATACAGCTTTTACAAATACCCCTTTCACATTGCAAAAGTAACCTGGTATATTGCCAGGTCGACCCAGGTCGAGGTACAGTATGAATGCGCCAAGAGAAAAATTTCCAGGTCCGGCGACTCAGCATTTCAACCTTGCAATCGACCAGAGTTGAATTCGGGAACAAGTTGGGTTGATGTGCAGTGTGAATGGGCCCAACTTGGGTTATCCAACCCTGGACTCAGCAAACACAGCTGATTGGATGTTCCTGGGTCTCACTTGATGATGTCAGTAGCCAGATACAAAGGCAGCACACTGCAGAGGCAGCATTCCAGCAGTCTGGAAGGGGTTTATACCACCAAGGCCTTAACTAGGGTGGTGCGACCAGTGCCATGGCACAGGGCACCGCAGGGCAGGGGGTGCTGTTTGGGACTGTCAATTTTCCTGTTAATTATCATTCTCACCTGTAGCTTCCTCTTCTTTTGTACCCAGCATATCCTGGCCTCCCCTATCTCTTCCCTCACCCTTCCCCATGAGGCCATGGCCCTTTTTTTTAGGTGCACTATCTTATGTCCCTATTTAAAAAAAATGGGGGGGGGGTGCTAATGCTCTCTCTGGCACAGGGCACCAAAAAGTCTAGGTTACGGCTCTGAATACCACTACATCATTACAGTGATGGCTAATTGGAGTGATGAAGAAGTGAACTGTACACTATGCTGTCAGAAGCTGCATCATGCTCTCACTGGCTGAATCAAACAGCAGTAAAGCAGAAACACTCATGAACCCAGGGCTACACAGTGATAATTCATCAGCCATGATTCCTGCAATGCTGTGAGAAGTCCCCACCCCTCCCTTGTGTTTCCTTTTGTCATCTTATCTTTGTGAGCCTGAAAAAGTAAATTTTTAATGACAACCATAGGGTTTTACAGGGCTGACCCAGGTTCAATGTGAACAGGGCCAACCTGGCAATAACCCTGGTTGAAGGTGCAGTGTGAAAGGGGTCTGACCCGGGTCGCAGCTGGGTTGGACCCATGTTCAAAATTCTGGGTCAGAGCCGAGTTTGCGATGTGAAAGGGGTATAATTGTTTTCTGTGTCAGATTAGATTGTTTAAATTTGTATAAGATATGATGGGGCTTTTTACACACACTTTTAGAATGAACAGACCCTCATGTACTTCATGAGACCCATTTAGAGTAGTTTAAAAGTGTCCAGTATAACAAAGTAAGATGTTTAGGGATATTTTAAGGGTCTCACAAAGAAGTTGACACTTAATTGTCCAGTTACAGCTTTAGTCCAATAATATGCTCCATTGCTCTAAAACACAAATCCTCACCACTCCCTCAAGACCATCCGTTCTTTAACTTCCTAGAAGTTTGAGAAAACCTATAGACTTTAGTATCCTTGAAGATCCATACATGTCAATTAGTATTTTTGAACATACATTGCACAATAAACAGGGTAATCCCTCCCATGAAACAAAATGAATATCAACTCAGGTAAGTAAATCCTAGGGGCAATAGAGCCTAGGGGAGATTTATCACATCTTGGAAATAAATAAAGTGAAGAGAAATGATAGTACCCAGAAAAGTAACAAGGCTGCAGTGTGCCCTATTCTTGCTCCGCCCCTTGTATACCTGATGCCGCGCATAGGGGCTAGGCTACCAGCACCAGGAAGTGCAGCAGTGCCTGGAGTGTTCCGAGGATGCTTCGAACGGCTGTATAGACTGCAGGGTACGTTCCTGGAGTATCCAAAGGGCACTCTGGGCAGCACTGCAGCATCGATAATAGCTGCAGGGTGCCGAGCCATACATCTTGCTAGACAGAAGCAAAGGCCATGGGACAGCAATGGTGCCACCCACGGGGTCCTGTACTCTGTGCGATGGCAACGCTTACACACCCCTAGTTACAACCCTGAAAGTACCAACCAATCATCTTCTAACCGTCATTTTGCAGGCTATGCTAGAAACATGACAGTTAGTAGATGATTGGTTGCTACAGTATAAGCAACTTCTCCATTTCTCTTCAAGATTTGATAATTTTTCCTCTAAGTTTTCACCACACCTCTGAAGCAGTGTCTGCTTCTCGTCACCCACCATCATACTGCACTCACTAATCACTATGGGAGTCATCCTTTCACTGATTACACTGCCAAGCTCCACTCTGCTGATGTAATGACTTCAGAAGCAGGGGCGTATCTACTCATTGGCCAGGATGGCACTCGCCAGGGGCGCCAACAAAAGGGGGAGCACCGTCCGGCAGTTCCACCAGCAGCCTAGGGGTAGACTACCCCCGCTAGTCCCCTGGCCCCACAAGGGTAGGGCAGACCGCAGTGAGAGTGAGGGCAATGCAGCATAGGGGGGACTACTACTGGGGGCACTGTATAGGGAGGACTACTACTGGGGGCATTGTATAGTGGGGACTACTACTGGGGGCACTGTATAGGGGGGACTACTACTGGGGGCACTGTATAGTGGGGACTACTACTGGGGGCACTGTATAGGGGGGACTACTACTGGGGGCACTGTATAGGGGGGACTACTACTGGGGGCATTGTATAGGAGGGACTACTACTATTGTTGGCACTGTATAGGGGGGACTACTACTGGGGGCAATGCAGCACAGGGGATTACTACTGGGGACACTGCATAGGGGGGCGCCAGTCTATTACATTGCCAGGGGCACTTGGATCCCTAGATACACCCCTGTGCAGAAGCATAATGTGGGCAGAGCAGGACCTTCAGGCATCACAGCTGATGTGGGCAGGTGCTAGACAAGAGGATGTGGTTGTGATTGGCACAGGGAAAAGTGGATTTGTGGGATAATGGTGGAAGAAGATGCAGGGGATAGATATGATATGAAGGTTAAATAAGGCTAAAGGGACACACAGAAACCCAAGGATGAGGGAGCAAGAGAGACACCACAATGCAAATACATAAATCATACAGACACTCTTAGGGGTAAATTTACTAAAGCGAAGGTTTTTAGAAGTGATTTTTAGAAGAGATGTTGCCCATAGCAACCAATCAGATTCTACTTAACATGTAACTAGCACCTTCTAGAAGATAGTAGCTAGAATGTGATTGGTTGCTATGGGCAACATCTCTTCTAAAACGCACTTGTAAAAACTCTTACTTTAGTAAATTTACCTCTTAGGGTCTGGAGTAATGCAGACACCTACCTACAGTAAACATTGATGGAAGCAGGAGGAGGAACAAAGGTGCCCTGGAACTGATCACCCGGTTGAGATGGAGCAGAGGTGTGGTCCGGGGGAATGCAGCTGCACTGCTCACTGTGCACAGGAGGATTTGTGCCTCCTCAATAAATAGTGGGCCTGATTCAGAGCCGCTCATAAGCGGCCGCTTGTTCGCTCCGAGCGATGTTCGCACATCTGCGCATGCGTATGGGTGGTAATGCGCATGCGCCAACCAGTCATTGCAGTCGGAAATCATGTGTACGCAAAACAGCGATTGCCTGCTAATTTGAGTGACAGGATGAGACGTTTGTGGGTGGTAACAGGGGAAGGTGCTTGAAAACGGGGAGTGGTGATCCGAACGCAGGCGTGCCAATTAAGGGTGTGCATAATTAACAAAGCATTGTCATCGGCCACGTCACTTGGTTGTCTTTTAGCCTGAACTGTTCGCATGATTGTGGTAGGAAAATCCTATCACAAGCACTGCGACCAGTTCAGACGCCTTTCGATGTACTCGATTAATCTAATAAATAGCGGAGATGACGTATGATGCGAACGGCCAGGGGGCGTTTTTACAAAATAGCGAGCGCATATTTCGTTCGCTCGCTCAGACATAGAGGCGTCAACAGACCGCAAAGAGCGATCGCTCTATTTAAATATCCGGCCCCTTTTTCTGAACGAGCAAGCGCAAATAGCGTCCGGCTCTGAATCAGGCCCTGTGTTCCCATATTGCCTCTATAATGCAATAGGCAAATTGTGGATAGTTGTGACAGCTATGTGCCCCTGTAGCCCTGGCAATCTGCTACTGTCAGTGAAAAAAAACACCCAAGTGGCCCCCAAGCAAGGGCAAATGTAACTTAATGGAAGGGGTGGATCAGTACTTTTGATTTGTTGTGTAGACTCTGCATAGCTCTTCAGATATTTTCACCTTTTTACACACATACAATTCTCCCATCTCCCATAGGTCTGTGCTAAGTGATATGTGCCGGGAGGGCCATCTGGCCACAAATTATTAATGCTTACATTTACATAAAATCTCAAGCTCACAAGTAGATAGGTATGTGGTTGCTTATCCACCAGAAAATAGCAGAAAGATTAACAATGAATTGGAAATAATATTGAAATGAATTTGGGGATATGAATTAAGAATTGTGTCCTGTTCATACAAACCTTTAGGATTATCAGTATTGTCACAAATAGGCGATCTATGCTGCTACTGTGTCTTTCTCTCTTTCTTCCTCCTTATACAGTATGTAGTGGTTATAACTGTTGCAGATGCATTTTTCAAGAGATGAGAAATGAACATGGAACAATTTATTCCAGGAAAGTGATTTTTTTTTGTACAGACAACAACTTGTTATTTTCCTGGAACAAGAAAACATCCGGAAAAGGCAAGTAATATGAATCAGAAGTCAAGGTGAATTCCCAGCTGTCAAATCCATCAGTGAGATTGGTATATGAAACTTCCAACTGATCGGAAATCTCCTTCTACTCTTATAGCACATTGCCCACAGCGCAGCTATGTGTATATGGATTTGTAGCCTGAGATAAACGTTTTTTCAACATCTCACAACTGCAAATAAAGTTGTTACCATAGATTTATGTTTAGGTAAGAGACCTGCGGCTCTCAGTTGTTGTCCAATTACTCAAATATGTCTCTGGTCAGTCATAGTCTGTGTGATGATAGAACAGCAAGACATATTGTATTATTACGTTTCTGTGGGTGTTTATTCACTTTTTATGTACTTATATACATATATCTGAAATTATTGCCTATTGCTAGACTTGAAGCTGGACATCTAAGCATATAAAAGTGATATCAAAAGAAAGAATGTATATTGGTATAAACAGTCAAGTGAGTGCTGTCACATTAAGTGGCATATCACATACTAAAAGACCATCACCACATGCTCACAATTGCGTGCTTTTACAGGAAGCGTGCAGCTTGTGATTACCTGGTGGTTATTGATTCCTTCTGGATAAATATTACTATTTTCTCCTGTATGGACAAGTGAAACCTAACAAATTACCGCATGGCTATACTGCACATGTGATGTATACAGACACTGTCCAACACTGGGTGAGGTGCATTGATGCAGAACTGAAGACACTGCAACAATTTCTCACTGTGGGCTTTATTTATTATCATTATTTTTACTAAAATAAAGTGAAAAAGGGTGTTTTCACACCCTTTTCACATTATTTTAGTTTCACTTAAAGTTACTAAAGGGCAATTGGAGTAGA